>JAOXOE010000001.1:79371013-79386748 GCA_028565055.1 Phoeniculus purpureus
AAACAAATAAATCACAAACCCCAAAACAACCTAGATTCAATGCTTCAGGTATTTGCTTCTTAATTGCTCGTCTTGCAGTGTATGACTATAGGATACCTGCATGCTTTCCATAATATTTTGCTTAAAAATCTGAAAACAATCTCTGCTTTTCTTTATATATTTAGAATGCACCCAGGAACATTGAGTCCACTCAGATATAATTAGAACAAAATCAAGACTTTAGATTTTAGCTTCATTCTTACTTTCAAATGATTCAGCTGTTATTTTAGCCATTAAATTGTTTTCATTTCCTTTTTCCTAAGGGACCATCACTTGTACACCAGTGATCCTTTATATGTTCCGGAAGAGAGAATATTAGTCACTGAAACTCAGCTGATACGGGAAACACTTTGGTAAAAGCAACAGCAAAGAGCTTGCATCATAACTTTATAGCGTTGTAGTGTAGTATTTCTCTCAAGGAAATTTGAGATTTGGAAGTTGTGGCTGAAGAAAAAGTTACTACTGAGCTTTCAGCTTCTACTATTGCTGACAATAAAGATGCTGCTTATTTGTGTTAGTGATTCTGATTCACAAAGAAGGAAGTAGCTTACTACTGCTTGTACGCATTGATTCTTCAAGTGTAACTGTTAAGAACAACCAGTTTGTTCCTGTCTTGCCCCTGTGGATTTTTAAAACTGTTTTGGAAAGTAGGTTTTAGTTGTGCTGCAGCTGGAATTTATCTCAACTGGAAAGGAACTTTAGAAGTCAGTATTTGATTGGTTGGGATTTTCTAGCAGCAACTCTACCAGTAGCATTGTAGTTGTGTGTGTGTTTCCCCTTTTATTTGAAGAAAATCCACTTTTAGGCAAGGAAGAGCATATTCTTTTGTTAGTTATGTAATTATGAGTCCATCAAGGGGGAAAAACTACTACTCTTTGTTTCTTTTCCAGGCTACTATCAGGAGTGAAAAAGCTTTTCATATTTCAGCTGAATGACGGAAAAGTGGCTGTGCGGAATGATATTATTGTAACTCATTTAACCCATGTAAGTGTTTCTGAATCTCAGCTGAATGTATCTGTCACTAGGAAGATGTAATTTTGGGCAATAGGAAATTAAACTGCTCGTGGAAGAATCACATTTCCGCAATTGTTTTGACTAAATTAGGAACACGTGACTTAATAAAATTGGATGTGCTGTTCCTGTATTTGAGAATGTGATGAAATTGTAAGAGAAGGCAGAATTCTATTACGTTTTAATTCATAGAAGTATCTTGTGACTTAATTTTGAGGGTTTATAAAACAAAAGGGTTTTTTTTAGATGATTCTAAAGAGTTGCTTTTTGTTTTTCTTCTAGAATTGTCTGAGATCTGTATTGGAACAGATAGCAGCGTATGGTCAAGTTGTGTTTAGACTACAGAAGTTTATTGATGAAGTAATGGGACACAGCCCAGAAAGCATAATGCATGGAACAGTTTCCACTCCCAAGAAAACTACTGAAGCCCCATTCAGAACCTACCAAGCTTTTATGTGGGCCTTGTATAAATACTTCATTAGCTTTAAAGAGGAACTTGCCGAAATTGAAAAATGCATAATCAACAAAGGTACAGTACAGGTGAAATTTTACAAGAGAGGGACTCTCAAAATTTTAGAAGAGGGAAACATGAAAAACATTATACAGAAAGATTTTGAAACTGTAAAAGGTGCCATGCTGCATTTAAAAACCTCATTAATAACACTGACTGAGTTTGGGTTTGTGTTGATGCTACCTTTATACATTTTTCTTTAACAGATAAAACAGTCACGCTTTCAATAGTGGTAGATAAGTTGTCTCCCCGACTGGCACAGCTGAAGGTACTTCACAAAGTTTTCAGCACAGGAGTAGCAGAAGTGCCACCTGACACTAGAAATGTTGTACGAGCATCTCATCTGCTTAATACTCTCTACAAAGCTATTCTGGAATATGACAGCGTTGGAGAAGCATCTGAGCAAACGGTAGGGTAAATCATTCCTTCTTTAATAGAACAGCATACTAGAAAATTTAATAACTTAATATTTCTTTGTGGTGATGGAGTACACTAGTCTTCCGCTGCAGAGGATTGAGGACAAAGATTTATGATGAGATCAGCAGAAGTGTGATTTTTAGAGTGAGGGGTGAAACTGTGAAATGAAAGGCCAGGAAGATGTTACGAAAGAGAGCTTTGGAATAACTTTCCCTCCTATTTCTACAGTTGCATAATCCACTTAATGGTGAAACGTACGGTTTGGGGGGGTTTAGACTAAACTTCTGGAAATATCGTAGATGTTACAATGTCCTTTTGTTCTCCTGTTTTCTGCAGAGATAAACTATCCCTTACTGTGTATAAGATGTTAGAGTGAAAAAACAACCACCTGCTTTTGGGTCTTACTGTGATGTCAGAAGTAATGAGGAACAGCATGCACACTGTGGGCTTCCATTAAAACTACTAAAGCTATAATTTTTAGTTTAACAATTTGCACTTAAGAAGTTTTAAAGATAGTTACTTACATCTTATGCAGTAGAGTTGCACAAGTAAGAGGTTAGGATTTGTCATACTACTTCTAATATTTAGTATAAAAACATGCAACCACTTTTTTCTTTTTTAAAAAAAATTCCTTTAAATTCAGGTATCTCTCCTGTTCTCCCTCTGGGTTGAAACTGTGAGGCCATACTTACAAACAGTGGATGAGTGGATAGTCCACGGTAATTTGTTTGATCCTGCAAAGGAATTTATCATTCAGAGGTAGGTGTGCTAATACTGAACATACAACACTGCAAGCATGAAAACAAAACCTGCTGTAGAATCTAGGAAGTAAAGAGTGACAGTAAAGTAGGTTTTAATGTTTGTTATTTTACTTGAGGAGAATTAATTTCTTAATCATAAATTTATTTGGACGTCAGGAAAAAGTTCTTCATGGAAGGAGTCATCAGACATTGGAATGAGCTGCCCAGGATGGTGGTTGAGTCGCCATCCCTGGATGTGTTTAAAAGTCACTTAGATGTAGTGTTGGGGGATCTGGTTTAGGCGTGAACTTGTAGAGTAGGGTTGGTGGTTAGACTTGATGATCCCAAGGGTTTCTTCCAACCTGAATGATTCTATGATTCTATTGCTTCTCTCAAACTTCCCATTAGGGAAGTTGCATTAGTTACAGATCACTACCAGGTAATATTCTGGAAGAGAAATAAACAATTTTATTTTTTCCATCTGTAATAAACAATCAGCAGTCTCACTCAGTGCATGTTCATATTTTAAAAACAACCCATGACCATTCTTCAAAACTAAGATGTTGGCAAAAATTACAAAATTTACTTCTACTAATTTATTGTTGGTATAAATCAAATGTTATTTAGAATTATTCATTGCTTCTGACTCGTAGTACACGTTAATATGGTGTGTAGACCTACATGCACATATCCTAAATGTTATTTAAGCTGTTTTTTTCTTCTGTTTGTGTACAACATTTTGCTAGTCCTTTTTTTGCCAGCTCAGAGTAGAAAGTGAATATAGAAATTTAGAATTTTAGCTCATAATTATAAGTCTGCTTCACTCTATCTGCTGAACATAATCAAACCTCTGTCTGTTAGGCAAGTCATGTTGAGGATGAAGTAAGAGAACAGCTCGAGTTCTATTGTAGTTAATCCTTACCAGCAAGATCTTTAACATCCTTATTATGTCCTCCTTGACTTTTTTCTTCAGTGGTTCTGTAGTTGTGTTTTCAGTGCTACTGACAGAGGTGATTTCAACTTAGATTTATACTTCATTATGTAATCTGGGTTGTTTTCCATCTGACTTCAAAGCAAAAATCTCTATCTGATGAAAACAGCACAAAAAAGGCGAAGTAAACCAAGAATTTTCACTCTGCTCTAGAGTTTTTCAGCTTTCCCAGTCGTATTTATTTCACTGTGCATTTTAAATAAATCTGCAAGTCAGTCACAAATCACTTTCTATTAAGTGTGCATGCCACTGTGAAGAGTTAACTTCCCAGACGAACTTAATTATATTTACCCTACTTGACTACTTTGGGACTATATTTGACTGTGCAGTTTGTCTTTACCTCCCGTGAACGGATCCTTTATCCTGCTAAACCAATCACCCTTTCTATGAGCGTCTATGTAGTTTGTGATATGAAAGCGCTTATTTTATATAGTTTTGCAAGTGCTTTTTGACTGTTCTGAGAGAAAGCAAAGATGGTATCCATCTACTGATGAAGCTTCATCTGTGAAAATGGGAATGCTCAACAGCTTTTTATTTCCTCGCAGAAACAAAAATGTTCCAGTTAACCACAGAGATTTTTGGTATGCTACCTACACACTATATAGTGTGTCAGAGAAGACAGAGAATGAAGAGAAGATGAGTGATAATGCCAGTGCCAGTTCTGGCAGTGATCAGGCCCCTTCAAGCGGGCAGCACACTATGGTCTCTTTCCTGAAACCCGTGCTGAAGCAAATCATCATGGCTGGAAAATCCATGCAACTCTTGAAGAATCTACAATGCAAAGATGGCTCTCCACAGCAGACTGCATCAAGAGGTGAGATGTAGGTTTGTGGGCGATCGTGCCTTAGGGTATCTAACGTTACGAGTGGATGTTTTGTAGTAGTGTTTCCACTATACAAGTAGGTTTCAGAATAATAAAATATTCCATGTTGAATGTCAACGTCACGGTTGGTAACCTCAGGTCTAATTGAAAACACTCTTCCAATGCAAACAAATGGAGAAAGAAGGTGACTAAAGATTGAGGGTTCCCTTTGCTTTTTATTGCAGTAATTTTTTCTTAAACTTGTTTTCATGTGCTGTGAAGCCTTTTTTGTTGTTACGAGAACAAACAAAACCAGTTCTAATACTAAAGCTGTTTTGTTTGAATGGTTTTATTCCATTACTAAGTGGTTGGATAATTCTGAGAGAGCATGTCAAGTTTTTTTTTCTCCTAGCAAAACCTACCTTACTAATAATTACATTAAATATTTTAGGGTATTTAAGACACTTACCTTGAACGGTTGTGAAACAGTATCATTGTAAGCAATGTAGGTGTTTTGGGTTGGTTGTATTCAAGAAAACAAAACACATTTTTGGTTTTGCTGTTTCTTGATGTTTAGATGTTGAGATAGTTAAATTATTTTGGATAGTTGTTTTGGAGGCTTATGTTCTGCTTTAGTGACAATATAATCTAGTGAGCACTGAAGACTTGTTTCAGGTGCTAAGAATTAGCTGGCTGCACCCCTGAAGGAGGGAGTTCTCTAACAGTCTCAGAAGTAATGCATATTTCAGACTACTGCTCAGCAATCAGTCTGAAACATGCCTGGCCTTAGGTTTGGACTAGTCCTGCCATTTTAGCTTGCTTAAATACATGCATCAGTTTTTAGCTGATTATAGTGGCCTGAATTTAGCGTGTTAAAAGCTAGCAGGTAATGTTGGACTATGGAGTTCTTTTAGTTAGAATGAAATCTTACTTGAGAATGTGTTTTCTGATTTAGATGCTGAACGAAAGAGTTTGTACACTCTGTTCTTGGAATCGGTGCAGTCTCGCCTGCGGCATGGGGAAGAGTCTGTTTCAGAAATTATTACAGAACAGCAGGCCACAAAGCAGAGCCTGATAAAGATGCAGTCTATAGCAGAAAGACACTTGGAACTGGATGATGTCCATGACCCACTGCTCGCTATTAATTTTGCCAGGTAAATGAATGATCCTTCTACTTTGTTAAGAGCAATGTTCACAGGATCACAGTACACTAGGGGTTGGAAGTGACCTCAAAAGATCATTTAGTCCAATTCCCCAGCCAGAGCAGGACCACCTAGACAAAGTCGCACAGGAATATATCCAGGCGGGTTTTAAATGTCTCCAGGTTTTTAAATGTCTTCTGCCTGGTGACAATTTGTAGTAAAATTTCTACTGTTGCTGCTGGAAAAGCACAATAATATGCAGGAGCACCAACAATCAGTGACACACGCTTAAATAAACACTACCCTTGTGATTAATTAAAGAAAAACCAATAAAAGTAAGTGAAGAACGTGCTGTTCATGTCTGTTAGCATAGCAATTGGGAGTAAGCTGTACCATGACAGGCTTTCAGCAAATAACTGTTTTAATGATGAGTGCTGTTTTAAAATATAAATGTTTAAATGAGTTTGCTTGGAATTTGAACACAAAGTCTTTGATTTGCACCAGGAATATTCTTTGAGGAATGCAGATTCAGCTGTGCTGAATCACAGAAATCATAAGTAATAGTCAGTAAGACCCTTATTACTTCCCCTGTTTGTTGGGACTATTCTGTTGGTCAAAATTAACAGATTAATTGTCTCACTCATCCAGTCTGTCAAGGCAGTGTATGAGCTGAGCTGCTCCTAAAAATGATTTTAGATAATCAGTAGATTTTAACAAATTTTATAATACTTTGATCCTTCTTACGACAACGTAATTAAATTTAGCAAGTGTGGACTGTAGATAATCTCTTCCCATGATAAAACATTACAGATGATGTATAGCGACTCCATATTTAAGGTGCTTTGGAATAGTTCTCCATGTGTGTGATGGTGGGTGGTTTTTTTTTTTGTTTCTTTTTGGTTTGTTGTTTTGTTGTTGCTTTTCACTGCTTTTGTTGTTCCAAATTTGTACTTCATTTCTTTAATTTTGTTTTTCTTTCCTGGGAAGTTCATCTAACTGCTGTATGTGCTCAATGTATTTCTTTTATGTTCCCATGATAATGAGTTTGTTTGTTAAGCTGTTTAGTGTTTGAACTTAATGGTGTTTTTCAGGGTTATTCCTTGAGCAAATAGGTTATTACAGTGTGCTGTCCTTTTTGATACCCTCATACCTGTTGAAACAAAAGCAGTATGAAGGATCACTTCCTCAGCTTGATAAATACTGTAGTTCTGAAGCATTCTTTATTACTTCTGTGTGATGTTTTTTAGAGCAGAAGATCCAGTTTTGATTAAAATCTTTGAAGATACGTTTTTGTTTTATGTATTGATGAACTGTGAACGTTCTTCCCTAAGTAGTTTGTTTTATTTTTAAGATTATATCTGGAACAGAGTGACTTTCACGAGAAGTTTACTGGTGGGGATGTCTGTGTGGATAGATCCTCAGAATCTGTGACCTGCCAGACTTTTGAACTGACACTGAGGTCTTGCCTTTATCCACACATAGACAAGCAGTACTTGGAATGCTGTGGTAATCTAATGCAAACTTTAAAGAAGGATTATAGGTAAGAAAGTAGATCTGGTTTTTCTTCACACTTCTTTTAATTACCAGTGGCATGCCATACACTAAAAGCAGGAATCTTATGTTGTGTTCCTACTCCACTTTGATAATGAACAATAAAAGTATTAAGGAGAGAAAGATGCATGACAGAATCCTGATTGAAAACTTGGCTTAACTTAAATCAAAAGCAAAGCTATGGTTTGTCCTCTGTGACTGTTCAAACAAGGACTTTTAATAGTGTTGTCATTCAAAACCGTGAGCTAAATTTTAGGAAGCCAGAATATATTTGTTTAATATGAGATCAGTTGTGATAGTAAAAATCAGACAAAGTAATGTTATGCAGTATTTTGATATTACTTAGAGCAAAATGGCCTGTTCCTTTTACCTTTCAAGTGACTGTAAGACATCATGCATTTAATGTGTCTGAAATACTTGATGTATGTTTAGTCACAGTTCTTGTGAGATTTAGAGTCTTCCTACTTCATCCAAAAAGGACAATCCATACAGTTAGTTTTTGGGCCTCCATAATAGACTGTCCTTGAATTAGGAAGCATCTACTTCCCTAAATTTTGCTTAGGAAGAGGGACAGAGTTTCCAAACTCTAAGCCCGTAAGATAGCTAAATATTGTTATTTCTGCTGAAGTTAGTCAGGCGGGACAAGCTTACAGGAAAAACTGGCTTGTTTATTTCATTTGAAGGCATATGAAGGCTGTGTGAGGATTAAGTAAAGAACTTACTGTGGACTTCATTAAGTTTGGGGTAAATAGTGCGCTTTTGCAGTAAAGAGGTTTCACTATTTTTGTTTGTGCAACAGTGGTGTTTGATTTCACTTACATGGTGAAGACTGAGGAAATACTCTTGTCTGTTCCCTGTTTAGGCTTGTAGAGTATTTGCAGGCAATGAGAAACTTTTTCTTGCTTGAAGCTGGAGATACCATGTATGACTTCTATACATCTATTTTTGACAAAATTAGAGAAAAGGAAGTTTGGCAGAATGTTGCTTTCTTAAATATTCATCTTCAAGAAGCAGTTGGGCAGCGCTATCCAGAGGACAGTTCCAGGTAAAATGCAAAATAAAGTTTAGTTACATTTCTTTCACACTTAACTGTATTAATGTACTTAACCTGCATAATGCAATACTGATTAAGGCACACTGATTACAATAATCTGTTTTAATTTAGTTTTTTAATTAACCACTAACTTAAAACTGATTAGCGCAACTTAAATCACTTGTTTCCTTTATATAGGTTGTCGATATCATTTGAAAGTGTTGATACAGCAAAGAAACTCCCTGTCCACACCTTAGATGGTTTGACATTGAGTTACAAGGTAGTGAGTTAGTATTACTGTAGTTCTTGTTCTACAACAGATTTGAAATGCTGTAATAAAGCAACTTATGTTTTCTGTCTTGATTATCTTCTCTTCTTAGGTTCCTTGGCCTGTGGATATAGTTATAAGCTTAGAGTGCCAAAAAATTTACAATCAAGTTTTTCTACTCTTACTGCAAATCAAGTGGGCCAAGTATAGCCTAGATGTTTTGCGGTTTGATGGTAAGGAACTTTTTCAATGAAAGACACTCTAAAAACATGTTCTGTTGTCTAAAGATGTAAATAGTCTGCTGCTTTCTGCAGCAAGTAGTAGAAACCAGTCAGAACTCTGATTCAAGCTATTTGCTTTGCAAATTAGATATATTGTGCAGAGCATGTTTTTCACTTTTCATCATCAGGGGAAACCCTTCTTTGTCTCTTTGATTCGCTTATGTTAAAAGCTTACCATTTCATTCTTCGTACCTCAGTGTTGGAAGAAGGCCTGTCTCCCATACCCTAATTTTTGCATTATGTATAGTCCAAGTTTTTATGGGTTGTACTTTGCAGAGAAGTTAAGAACAAGATGAAAAAATACTGTTTGCGATGGAAGCAGTAAGTTTAGGTAGCTCGGAATACATGCTTTGCACTACAATTTCACTGTTTAGGTATTGCAGAAAGTGATCTCTCTGTGACTCCTTCACCAGGTTAATTTTTATACTCTTCCAATCCACATACGATGTGGATGCACACTTGATGTCCTAGAAGAATAAATTAGGAAGTTGATAGATTTATCTATGTTCTGAGCTTTAGTTAAGTAGTTCTCTTCCTATAAGTATGTGGTTTTCTCTTTAAACTCTTTTTGCTTGAGTTTCTCCTTTGTGGATAGATTTTTTTTTTTGAATACTTTCACATAATCTTTATCTGTTAAAAAACGTGTCCTGTCCTAGTATTTATCAAATTGCACTGTAAACTGAATAGTTTGGCAGTATGTGTATTATTGCTGTATTTCATAATACAGCTTATTGGTTGCAAGAGAAGTCTGACATCAATATGGTGTGCAGAATAATAGGCAACGTCAGGTTTCCATTTGAAGTAACATTTTAGCTTCAGTTCATAAGCACTTCAGTGTAATACTCTCGCCTTTTATTTTTAGAACTAGTCTGTGCTGCAGAAAATCCACAGGTTAAGGAAGGAACATTAGAACAAGGAACGCTACCTCCGGTTGGACCGCAAGTAGAAAATATAAAACAGCAAATACATCGCATGTTCCTCTTAAGAGTGAAACTTATGCATTTTGTTAACAGCCTGCACAACTACATCATGACTAGGGTTTGTCTTTTATATCATGGTTTCGTTTGTATTAGGAACTTGTTACAGGAGATTGCAGTATTCATTTTTCTTTAAAGCATAAAAAAGGGCAAAATCTCAGTCCAATGTCCTTTCCACAATATTATTCTAAGCTAAACAGGCTTCATTTTCAGCTCTGCAGTTTAAAATTACTATTTGTAAAAAATGCCTGACAAGTTCTACGTGCATATGATTGATCTTTGGATATTGTTTCTCCCAGTGCTGGATAACAGGTCTTAAGAGCTGTTATAGAAGTGAGAACATTGACAATTTAGTTGAAAGGATTCTCACAAAAGTCTCTAGTATGCAGCCAAAAGAGTAGGCATGACTTCTCAAATATAAAGACAGTGCCTGTAAATTATATCTGCTCTACTGTTGTCCTTTTCTGCATTTAATAAAATTAAGGTACTCAAAATGCATTCCTTTGGAGACAGTCTGTCTGGCAGCATTCCCGAGGAAGGTCATGAGAAAAGCTTGCTTTTTTTAACTTCTGATGGTATTTTGCTGTCGATAGTAATTTGGAGGATGAGCTCAAAATTTAAGCAGGAAGAGCGAATGAATCGGACAACTTGAGGCTCTTAAAAATAAAAATTTTGGAAGGCAGATATAAGCAACATGGAGTTTAGTGATTTTTGGTTGTCTTTTTAAGATTCTTCACAGTACTGGCTTGGAGTTTCAGCATCAGGTGGAGGAAGCCAAAGATTTAGATCAACTGATAAAGATTCATTACAGGTATCTTTCTACAATCCATGATCGTTGCCTACTGAGAGAAAAGGTGGGTAAAAGGATTGGCAGATTTAATATACTGAGTTTAACAGGGCAATACAGTAGTTGAATACTAATTATGGAGTATATGGTAGTATTTCCAGAGTTAATACTGAGTTCCAGTTTGCCTTGCAAGTTTCAGCTCAGTTCTGTCAAGAAGGGAAGATGAATTAAATTCTTTGTATTGTCTTTTCCATGATTAATTTGTTTCTAAGAGATGAAAGGATTTGTCCAAAGTGAGGCTTAGTAACGTAATGAGGTGTGACAGGAAATAGAAGTGCATGGGTAGCACTTCAGGTTTTTATGCCACGCACTGTCTGTGCTTAGTCCTCATTGAAATAGCCATGAAATGAATTAGAGAGCAAATATAAAACACATACTAAATTTGAAAGAATCACAGATCAGAATAAATGGCATTGGGTTGGATTGCAGCTTGATAATGAAAATCGTTGTGCTTAACAATGATAATCTGACTGTAACTCCTGTTGTTATTTTAGGTGAGCTTTGTGAAAGAAGCAATAATGAAAGTGTTAAATTTAGTTCTGATGTTTGCAGACCGTTGGCAGGCTGGTTTGGGGGCTTGGAAGTAAGTATATCTACTTGGAATTGTACATGGCAGTAATTTCACAGCTAGAAATGCTTTCTTGATGTGAAATAACAGGACTTTGCCTGCTGTTTAAACAGCAAGTACCAGAGGCTAGTTGCTCTTTCTTAGCAAAAGTGAAATTTATCAAATTGCATACACTTCACTGCAAGTGCAGTATATTCTACTTAAAAAGGTGACCCACATGTAACTTGTAAGTGTTTGAAACGTTTGAGCACAGCAGCAAAGATGATTTTCTTATTTGTTACTAACAGTAAAATGAGAAGTTTATTTGTTTAGTTGCCTGATGATTTAAAAATGTAAACAGCTGGATGCTGATATTCACTAACTGATTTATGAAAAGTGGGATTATTTAGTATGGCCTTCATTCTAGAAAGGAATACATTCTTTTCTTTAGATTTAGATTTTTAGGGGTTTTTTAATCTCTAAACTTTATTTTTTCTAGTCTGAACCCTCCAAACTGTAAGGCCTTTTTAAAAGAAATTGTGGTAAAAATGTGAAACTGTTGAATTTAAAGAAAGTCTTGACATTGACTTTTGAGTCAGGATTTTCATACAGAATGGTTGATTCCATTAGTTAAAATGCTCAGATTTTCTACTGTTTGTAATATCTGAATTTAGTTTTTGTTTATCCTTTGCTGTAGCACCTTTTCTGTGGATACAACCTCTAGCGGGTGTCATCGTTCAGATTTTTAGAAAAGATGTGTTTCTTTATGTGCCGTGGTTGAAGTTAGAAAGCCACCTCTCATTTCCGAGATAAGATTAATGAGTTGGTCTGTGAATCAGTTGTTCTTCTTTAAGCAATCCCTTAGACAAGAGTAAAAATAAGATCTGATATTTTTAATAAAAAGCTCATTTAGGAGGGTCCTACTGTGATTGTCTAGTCCCAACTGCCTGACCAATCCCAGGCTAACCAAAAGTTAAGGCATCACCCATCTGTCTAGGAAATCTTTTCCAGGGATTGATCACCCTCTCAGTAACAAAATGCTTTCTGATGCCAACTCTGAAAAGACCCTGGCACAGTTTTGAACCATTCCCATGCATCCTGTTGCTGGATCCAAGCGAAAGAGAGCAGCCAGCACCTCATGTGCACTTTACCTCTCTAGGAAGCTGTTGAAAGCCATGAGGCTCCCCTGCATCCTCCTTTCTTTCAAACTAAACAAAGCCAGGGGCCTTAGTTGCTTCTTGCTGGACATTCCTTCCAGCCCTTTCATCAGTGTTTCACCAGGTATCCACCTCCTCTGGATACACCCCAGGACCTTAAAATCCTCCTTAAATTGTGGGGCCCAGAACTGCACAGAAAGTGAGGTCACAGCAACATTGAATGAAACAGGAGAATTACCTCTTTTCACCAGCTGTTTCTGCTGTGTTTGAAATGCTGTTTGAGGTACCTCTTGGCTGCCAGGGCACGTGGCTGACTCCTGTTGAACCTGCTGCCGACCAGCACCCACAGATCCATTTCTGCATGGCCGCTCTCCTGCCACTCCTCTCCCATTTAATACTTTTGCTTCTGCTACCTGCAGCTTCAAGGTTGAATGAGTGGGCAAGTCTGCGAGGCTACGTCTAGCAGTCAAGAGTTGATCTGTAGCACTGAGGCCAGCTGGTATGGAGTGGCTCACATCCTTTTCAGAACTAATTCTCCTTGGCGCAGATGCTACATAGAGCTTGAATCTCCAGTGACATTAGGAAGTTGCTCTTTTTGGAGCGCTTTTTTCCCATTTGAAGTCTGATACAGACTGAAACTCATAATTGTGTTTATATGCTCTTGGATGTGTGAGGCAAAACTCATAGCTGACACAGTCCAAAATCCAACTCAGGAGATGGCTGATAGTAAAGCAGTGTGAATGTCGCTGTTGTATTTGGCAGCATAGATTTTCTCCAAGGATCCGTGAAACAAGAGGGACCAGGAATGGCTGTTTTGAAATACAGAGCTATGTATCAATAATGCTTGTCAGTTAGAACCATGCAGTTCCTCCTCATCTTAATCTTCAGTGATTAAGATTAGGATTAATTCTGTTGGGAGAGTGCTCAGATGCTCCTGTCAAAATTGCCTTTGTTTTCTAGAAGTGGTACGCACAGGTATAACTGAAGTACTGTAAGTTCAAGCCAGAATGCGACACATGGAGTACTTCTGTCATTTACTCTTTTTGTCATATTTTGAAAGCAACGCAGTAGCTGGTCTGCTAAGCATCCCTCTGTTAAACTGTTCTGTAGGATGGAATCCATAGAGAAGATGGAATCTGACTTTAAAAACTGTCACATGTTTCTTGTAACTGTTCTCAACAAAGCTGTCTGTCGAGGCTCTTTTCCTCACTGTAAGTACAAGAGGTACTGCACACACCTGCACTTTACTAGGACTGTATTTACGTTGTAATGTTTATCAGTACATCTTAAGGAATCTCATTTTGTGAAGTAGTCACTGAAGGACATGAAGTCACACTTCTTAATATGTTAATGTCACTTTGCTAGAGTATTTGTGCTATGCAGTTTTTTTTTTTTAATGATGTCTTTTCAGTTTACCTGCCTTCTTGATGAGGACTTGCTGATTTACTCAAGCAAGCGACAAGCTGTTTTCTAAACAAATGAATTAAATTTTCTGGAGGGCATAGAAGATAATTCATTGTGTTGCTGTTGGATGACAGCTGTGGTAAATCTTGAACAGATGAAATTTTAGCCTTGTGGTGTCTCAGCTGCAGCTGCACCAAGCTCTTGCCTCTGTCTGTCTGTTGACAGTCACTTCCACGGTAGCAGAAACAGCAAAAGACTACTAATCAGTGCCAGTTTGAGTTAGGGGGGCAGCTGCTGAATGGGGTTAGCTAGGATGTGAGTGCATGTCCTAATGTGTTTATAGAAGAGGAAGTGTCTGACATCACTGCTACTCGGTCTGCAAGAGGCTGTCCATAAGAAGCGTCAGTGATCCTGGCTACTGCTTATAAACCATCACAGTGTTTATTATTTAACTTTCTTCTGTACATTTAGTATCAATCATTTCAATTTCTTACTAGTTATCACTGCTTGAAAATACTAGAGGATAATGGATTATGAAAGTGGTGAAATTGTCTGACATGTCAAAGATGAATGAGATGTGTTAAAATACTTCATCTTAAATACTGAAGCGTTAAAATCTAAAACAATAAGCTGGTATCTTCTTTTTAAACAGAACTGAATACTGCAGTAAGTGTTTGCAGACTGCTGCAAATGCAAATACTAACTACTGTTTTGGTTTGTTTTTCAGTGGAATCTTTAGCTTTATCACTGATGGCTGGTATGGAACAAAGTTACCACCTGAGTCCACCAAATTAATAAAGAACTGAAAGCATCTTTTGTGTTGAAATTCCATTGTTAAAAACCTGTAAGCGTTTTACGCTTCAGTTTGGACCGTGTACAGCTAAATGGCACTGGATGGCTTGGAGGTGTGTAAAATAGTTTAAAATGTAAATACTGTACAGGTTTTGAAGTGTATTGGCTGTGGCAATACTTCTCTCTGTAAGTATATGTTTTCACATAAAAAAGCTACGCACAGTGTAAAATTCATCCTGTGAAACAATCTTACTTGAAAGCACAAAAAAATTATTTCTCACTATAAAAAGGATTTCTTTTCTTGTTTCCTTACAATCATTTTTCCATGAATTTTACAGCTGTGAGTAGGTCACAGGGTACTATGGAATGATGTAACTCGATTCTTATTGAAGGTTGACCGAGTTAATTTTTGGCCTTTTTTCCTTTGAAGAAGCATTCATCTTCTTTGTTTAATGGTTCTTAAGAACCCTTTGGCAACAGTTCTGACTTACAGTAAGCTGATGTAAAGATGACAAAATCAGTTTAATCAGAACGCAGACCATAAATACTAGTGTTTTTGGTGTTAAATGGTGGTACATGAATGGTAGCTCTTGTTGGTTTAAGTAGGATCAAGACCACAGTGCACCATACATTAACTGTTGGATTGTTCAGATGTTTTAGAGTTGCTCAGATAAGAATTGAGTGTTTCCCTCCTCCTAAGCCTTTTGAGAACAAACCTTGCACCTAATAGCTAATCTTTTGCTAAGCAGTAGATCGTAATGCAGAAGGGTACATTTTCTGAGACGTGAATGTGGAATGTGTTTGGTGCACGATGATTTTCCCTGTCTTTTCCCCACGAAAATGTGTCTCTAATTCCAACATCAGTACACTTGCATTTAAAAAGAGAAAGTCCATCCTTGCCATTTACCTATTTATTTATTTGAATAAATAAAAGATTTAGTAATTAGAATTTCACTGTTTTGTGTGCTTCTGCTGAAGTCCAGTTCGCAACTTAAAATTTGAGGGCTGTTTCTGTGAAGTAAGTGAAGTTACAACTGAAGTTATGTAATTACAGAGTGACAGAACATTAGGGATTGGAAGGGACCGCGAAAGACCATCCAGTCCAATCTCCTCGCCACAGCAGGATCACCTAGACCAAGTTGCAGTTGCACAGGAACATGTCCAGGTGGGTTTTAAATGTCTCCAGAGAAGGAGACTCCACAACCCCCCTGGGCAGCCTGTTCCA
>JAOXOE010000001.1:79392626-79443246 GCA_028565055.1 Phoeniculus purpureus
CCCTACTGACTGGATGTGGGGGATCCTGCTGTGGCGGGGGGAATTGGACTAGATGATCTTTTGAGGTCCCTTCTAATCCCTATGGGTTCTATGGGTCTATGATTGGAAGGGACCTCAAAAGATCATCTAGTCCAATCCCCCTGCCACAGCAGGATCTTAATGTGATGGAGTTGATATTTTTCAGCACTAGAACTGTTTTGTTTTCAACCAGCACTGGTTGTTAGCACAGAAGTATTTTTCATAAATGCTGGGTACAGAGAAGCGGTTTGTGATCCCTTAACGAATGACTTAACGTGACCAAGTTTACCAAGTTGCACTGCTTCCCCCTGCTGGAAACGGCTCTCTTCTTCTTGATGTCTTGGAGCACTTTCTTGCTAGCAGAGGCCTGTGGATTTACAGGTGAGTTGTTGGGATTCGAGCGCACAGACACAGAAGTCCTGTCCGTCTTAGCAGCCATTTTTTTCTCATTTAAATTTCTTGTGAAAAACATCGTGTTAAGACTTTTTCTGTGAGCACTGTACCGTGTCACACTCGCTGTCACACTGAGGTGCAGCTCAGCTTGGTTCAAACAGCACCTTCCCAGCCTGGAGTCCAACTCATTTGATGAAAGAAGGTTTGTAAATTCTCAAGGTCAAGCATAATGTATAAATCTAATTGACTTTGGGAATGGAAAATGTGTTGAGCTCACTTAGTAAACAGTCTTGATTTTTTTTTCACATGTGGTTCTGTTCACAGGTGTGGTGGCTGTCCTCTTCTGTGGGATTACCCAGGCACACTACACATACAATAACCTGTCCGTCGAATCGAGAAGTCGCACTAAGCAGGCAAGACTGTCTTTTTCACTCTTTATACAGTATATTGCTGAAGTAGTCCACATACACTGTTTTTAAAAAGCATCTTTTTTGCTTCGCCTTTAACATGTGACCTGTTTTCTCCTTAGCTCTTTGAGGTGTTGCACTTCCTGGCTGAAAACTTCATATTTTCTTATATGGGTTTGGCACTGTTTACTTTCCAGAAGCACATATTCAGCCCAGTTTTCATCATTGGAGCTTTTGTATCCTTTTTCACTTTGTGTAAGGCTTCTCTGTCTCACGTGCCTGGAGACTTGCGGTATCTGTTTGCATTACCAAACAGAGAACGGTGGCTGGCCTGAATGTCCCTGATGTCCTGCAGGCACAGAAGTTTTGAGAACAATCTTCAGTTATCCCTTACACCACACCTGTAATGGAGCAAGTTCTAAAAATCATATGATTCTGATGTATATGCTTGGCTGTGTCACTTGGCTACTGACAGTCAGCAGTGCTTGTGTTCCCGTTGTGGTTGAACTTTGGAGGCCTAGAAAACAATTCTTCTCTTTGCTTTCAGTAGTTCATTGAAGAAAGCAAACAAACCTCAAGTAAATTAAGAGGATTGTGGGTGAACAGTTTATCTTTGGGCAGTGTCCCAAAGGTAGAGGCCAGAATCTCAGCTGATGGGAGGGGTAAGGAACTCAGCTGTGATGCAGACTGACATGGAGGGTACACACTGCTGAATGGTGCTGGTGTTGGAGGCAAATAGCCAGTTCCTGGTGTCCTGGCTGACTTGGTGTCCTGGCTGACTTGGTGTCCTGGCTGACTTGGTGTCCTGGCTGACTTGGTGTCCTGGCTTTCAGATTCCCCAGAATGGAACTCTTTTGCAGTAGTCATGCTCATGTAAGCTAGTAATCACTAGATTCCTCTCACCCTGCCCCTGTTGAAGTGGCTTATGTAACTATTTCTTCATTATATTCCTGGCTGTTTTAAAACTTGGAGCAATTAAAAGTGTGCATGAAGCAACAGGAACTAATCTTCCAGTATTGATTTCTCTGTCTGCTTCAGGAATGGAGCTGTCAGCAATGAAGATGAAACCCAGTGAAAGGACATAGAAAGATGGCCCATTTTAGAACATAATTCTTTTATCTCCTTCGTTCTGCTGTTTTCCCTCATCTCTGTACTGCTTCTAGGGATGATTTATCACGTTTGTCTTTATTTTCCTTCAGCCATTTACTTTTTTCTGAAACAGTAATAAATCCTCTCCTCTGTCTTATGTCTATTGTTCTGACGGAAAAGAATGTTCCAGACCCCTGCAGGCATCAGATAACAGCACACAGTAGTTAAAGCCGGTAAACTAAGCGTTGTAGCTTTTCATCTTTGCCGTGGCTTTCTATCCTCTCTCAGGTTACACTGTCCTGGGTTTGTTTTTAGTAATTTATTTTGTTCCTATTTCTTCTTGCCTACCTTTCATTAGGTTTTTCATATCTTTTTCTACTACTGCACTTAACCTCTGTTGCTTCTTGAGTGTTTACTGTTGTAGGGAGTGCAGCTAGTACTAGCACCCACATTTTGCTTCAGCAGCTGCTGTCCCCATTGCCTTAATACCTTGTGCGGATGAAATGTAGAGAGACAGTTAGCTGTTGACAGAGCTATTCTACTGTGAAGGCAGAGCTAAGGCCTTGGTGCCACTGACAAAATCCTAGCCGTTATTCCTGCGTACGTTGGTCGTGATGGCTTCTGATGTCTGACTTCTGCAGTCCTCAGAAGGACTGCTATGAAAGTTTGAGATATGTGCCTGAAGCTTTTTGTACAAAGTAATAATAAAAATCTGATTTTCCTAGAGACAATTTCCTGCGGACAGTAGCACTTTGCTTGAGCTGTGGTAACAATCCTGTGTTATCTTCTATGGTTCTATTTCTTTTCTGTAAGAGCTGTTTCATTCTTCTGATATTATCCTAGCAGCAAATAAGTGTTGTTTGGGATTCTGCTTGTGCTGGTGTCTTATATGATTTCAGCACATCACTCTGGGGGACTGGACTAGATGATCTTTCGAGGTCCCTTCCAATCCCTAATGATTCTATGGCTCTGAGTTCATACCAAAGCGTACCCTAGACAGCGGAGGATGTCTTCAGCTTTCTGTTTCTTCACTGGAACCATCAGATATGTTACACCACAGTGAAGGAGGAAAGGAGCTTACCACCTACTGTACTGAATTTCTGCAGTATTAGTTCTGAACTTCATTCTAGTGCTGACAAGAACTGTAGTCTTAAGTGCTTGCCAGTCAGTAGGAGATTTTGCCTCTGCAGGAGCAATAATGGAACGGCCGCTTGCTGGGCTCGCCTTGATTTTTTTCCCTCTGTAAGACTGCATTTCTGTTGCTGTGAAAAGCATCTAACAGTGTTGGAGGTAGTTATTTAAAGTGTAACATTTTAAAGTAAAATCTTCATTTGCACAACTGGCAATTTTAATGGGAGGTATAATTTCACTGTGCCTTAAATGTGGTTACATTAGATAAATATGTGGGTACACCATCGGTGAAAGTCTGTTTATATAGACAGGGATAAAGCACTCTGGATATAATGATGTAAACCTCCCATTAAAGTGGAAGCTTCATGCTAGAGCCATTTGCCTCATGGAAGTAAAATCCTTAACCCTCAGCTGTGAACAGGTTGCAATCTTTTTGGGCAGGGCTGCACACATCTACCCTCTGTCTTTCTTGTTGAATCTGGGCAGAAGACACAAGATCAGCTGGAACTTTCAGCACATGATGATGTTTTCAGGTAAAAGTGAAAAATGTCTGCTAAATAGATTTTTTAAAAAAATCTTTCTTTTAACTCAAGCAGTTCATAATACTTCCTTCTGCTTTTCTAATCCGTGCCCATGTGCCCTGAATAGAAGTCTTTGTGGTTGTTGCAGCACACCATCATGCATCTTTCAGATTTACAGAAAGTGTGTCGTGTCTAGGACAAGTGACATCTTGAAATGCTGGCTGCTGGCAGCAAACAGTCACCTCATGTTGAGAATAAAGTGTTTTCATTTGAAATGCATCTGAAGGGGATGGGAGAATTGGGATATATCTCTTTCAGAGGCTATTGCTAGCTGAGATGGTGTATGTGTTGTACAGAGACAGATACCTGCTGAGAAAATAGAGCTATATTTATGGGTGCCCTCTCCAGACTTAGCTGGAAAAAGCAACATATTCAACTTAACTCCCTTATGATTTCTGTCACACAAATAACTGTTTGTCATTTAAAGCGGATCATGAACTGTGTTTAAACGTGTGCATCCTCCAGAAGTGCCACCTGCTGTACACGAGGAGATGTAAGGAACAGGGAGCCAGGCTATTTCCCACAACGCCCAGTGACAGGACTAAAGGCAATAGGCACAAACTGAAACACAGGAGGTTCCCTCCAAACGTCGGGAAACACTTTTTCACTGTGTCCAACCACTGGCATAGGTTGCCCATAGAAGTTGTGGCATCTCATCCTTGGAGATACTCAAAAGATATCTAGACATGGTCCTGGGCAACATTTTTGAGTTGACCCTGCTTGGACCAGATGAGTCCTTGGTCTTTCCAACCTCAGCAATTCTGTGATTCCATGATTCCTCCACTTAGGAACTTTGCAGATGACCAAATGCTATAGCTTATCCTTGCTAGTGGAGTTTCATCAAAGGCAGGGATTGAGGGCAAGTATAGTCTGCCTGTAAACATGTTATTAACTAGAATATTTTTCCAACCAATAACAATTTCGTATGAAGAACTTATGTTTCAGTTGTAGAATCAACTGGAAAAGTGAATTTTCTTGTTAATTCAGGGAACTGCTTGATTTCCATATGTTCTGCTAAATTTTTTCTGCATTACTTTCCTGTTAGTTTCTGGAAATATTTACAACTTCTGTTCTGAATCATGCGAGGGCATAATTTAGCAGGCGAACTGAGGGAATTGATGGAACCCCACTGCCTTGTGCCTGTGTGGCAGGGAGGGAGCAACGAAAAATGCTGTTATAAAATGGGCACAGTTGTACTTCTGAAGTTCTGCTGCTTTGTTCTTTCGCACAGGTCTCAGGGGAGCCATGGCATTTGCTCTGGCTATAAGAGATACAGCTACCTACTCCCATCAGATGATGTTCTCAACAACTCTCCTGATCGTCTTTTTCACTGTGTGGATTGTTGGTGGAGGTACAACTCCCATGCTGTCGTGGCTGAACATCAGGTCAGTATGGAGCTGTATGCCGGCAAAACTTCACTTTTCAGGTAGCAGCTGTGCTAATCAGGCATAGTCCTACATAACTTGTTTGATGCTTGCTAGAGGTATTTTAAGTATTTAGAATATTATGTCTCATAAAGTGTTAGTGCAGGCTGGTGAAGAAAATGTACTGATGCTGCTGGGATTCAGCCTAAAGCTGTCTGATGTTCTGCAAGTAGATATCTAGGTCCTTGTCAGCTCAGCAGGACATGGAATAGTGTTGCCTAATACAGCAATCCCTATATTAGAAAGAAATAATTAATCTCTCTAGTCCCATATAAACATCTCTTCCATTATAGCAACACATCTCCCTATCTTTTGGCCCTTGGTAACAGTCCTTTAATGCTTTCGAAGTTAAATGGAGTCTTTAGTGTGCTGCTAAACTGAACACACTTTAAACGTCCATCCAGAGAACCCTGATGTTATCTAAACCAGTGGGGTAAATGGGATCCTGGTTTGAGGAGATGTGTGAAAATGTTAAGTAGTGTGATTTATAGATGTCTGTAAATCCTGGCCAATAGTAGAAACCAGAATTTACATCCTAGAACAGTCTTAGGTAAAACTAGTTTCAGTCTTTGAAAGAAGCGTTATGGCGGCTACGTAACAGGCAGAACACGTAGGCTGCCTCAGGCTTGGGGTACAGGAGAGTCTGCAAAGATCTGCCTCTGCAACCTCTGTTATGGCCAGTGTAAGAGTATCCTTTGTCTGGGATTCCAAAAGCATCTTCTGAACTGTGGCTACAACCAAGTCAACAAAAACAACTCCAAGTCATTATAGATACCTTCTGCCTTGCTGCTGCACCTTTTTGTTGAGAGTGCATAGCTGGGTGTTTCCTTTGAACCTTGTCATCCAGTAAGGGACACGGAGCACTGCTCACCAGCTAAGTGAAAGGGAATTGTGTTCAGTCTGCCTGTACCGCAGGGCAGCTTCTGAGTGCAGTCAACACTGTTCATCTGCCACAGGGCTCCTTCAGTTGTCAACAGTAGAACAAGAATGAATTCTAGCAGATGTCCCAGTTCCTGACCAACTGGAAAATAGTTCTGAGGTAGCAGAGGAAGCAGCTTGCAGAATCATCGAGGAATGAGCACTCCGTTAGCAGAACAAACCTGGCTCAGGAATGAGTCTTTGTGAGCCTGACTGCTAAGTTGTTTCTGAAGGGAGAAAGGGCCAACTCCATATGCATTGCGAGTTGGCCCTGAAGGTAGGCTGACACTTAGAAAAAATCATTACTGTGGTCAGCGAGGCCAAGACTATTCCTAGAAGAGCTGCTGCCAAAAGGCAGTTGGCCAAACCGCAGGTTTGAGTGATTACCTGTAGGTTTGGGGGAGATTTTACCCAACCTTGCTAATAAGCAGTAATCTAAAGTGTCGTTTGTTGTGTGGTTGACAGAAAGTGGTTAAATTCCCTGTTAAGGGAAGGCTGTTGTGTAAGCAGGGGAAGTCTACATGGGGTGTTCTGGAGAACTGTATACAGCTGCTCTTCATATGTGTGATGGAGGTTGCACTTCGAATCCAAGTGAAATCAGGTATGTGCCAGGAGATGGCAGCCTTGTGCCGCTGATCGAGAGCTAGAAACGGTGCTGGGAGAGGCCCTTTTGTGATAGAGCTCTTTCAGCTGGAGGACAAGAAATCCTATCTGACCTTACAAAAGGCACAAATCAGTTTCCAGCTGACATTCTAGAAACGTGCAGCTTTTCTTGCTTCCATCTCTTTCCACCCAGTGGAAGAGGCAGGCAGCAGAAGCTGAAGGTGAGATGCTCGCCCAGTGCAGTGGTCAGCAGCATGCTGCATAGTGCTGATACAGTTCTGAAGCCATGCAGTAGGTGACTTGTCTCAGATTCTTTTGGAACTTTCCTGCTTGCCCATTAGGTTAGACTGTAAGAGGCTGGAAATACATGGTGCTTCTGTACAGGATTATTTAGCAGAAGGTAGATTGAAAGATAAAAGGTGGCTTGCTTCCTGGATTAAGGGAAGAGACATTGGAAACTAATGCTGATGATGTGTTGAACTTGAACGTGAGGATTTGTGTGGACTCCTAAAAGTCAAGCTCTGGTATGACATTCACAGCAGTTATGTCCTGGTTGACTTTGGGCTTCGTGGAAAGAAAGATGGAAAGCTTGTCTACCATTATAAAGGCCTCATGAAGTAGTTGGCCTTGCTGTGGTGTAGAGGTGAGGAGACAAGGGCTTACCTCAACAGAGCCGGCTGAGCTGCCTGACCCCTTAGGCTGGCCTAGCTTGCCTGCTCACTGTATGTCAGAGTGGTACTGCTGTAATCCTGCGGTACTGATCTGTCTGTCCACGGGGCTTCCGAGTGGTCCCTTCAAAAGCTGTTGTTGGCTGTGATGGACTGAGCTGCTTCACTAGGAACTGCAGGAGCATGTCTGTGATACTGGGCAAGCCAGGGCAGCTAAGACATATGTCAACACCAAAGGGTCTTGTTTAAGGCCATGTCTTAAGTAGAACGGTACCAGAGAGCTTATGCCAGCCCAGACTTTGAGCCTCACTTGATACCACTAGATTCGTGGGGAGGCAGTTACATTCATGCATGGATGAGAATGGTTTTGCTTTGGCTTAGAAGCAGAGGCACGTGCTTTTGGACACACCACTAATTCCATAGCAGTTGGGGTACACCTTTGTTCTTTACTGCTGCTGGTCCCTTCCCTCCTGTGGTATGTGATGTATGACATGTGTAGGTGAGGGATGGAGAGGCTAATGTGACCAACAAAGGCAGTACAACAAGGAAAATAAAGGAAAATGCCTTCTGCCTGCCCCTTGCTCTGTTCTGAAGTTTAGGGTAGACATTAGAAAAAACTTTATTGAAAAGGCAATCAGACACTGGAACAGGCTGCCTGGGGAAGTGTTGAATTGCCATCCCTGGGTGTGTTTAAAGGCTGTGTACCTATGGAGCCTCAGGACATGGTTTAGCAGTGTCCTTGGTGCAGTCAGGTTAATGGTTGGACTCCATGATCTTGAAGGTCCTTTCCAACCTAAACAGTTCTACGAATGTCTCATGTAATCAGAAGAGCAGATGTCTCTCCTGAAAGGCTGTGGTACCAGTGTACCAGCATCCACTGATCAAGCTTGGAAGTACAGCCAGGCAGAGGCCCTATGGTTTATAGCAGAGACTCTAGTGCCTACCTGATTGGGAAAGTGAGCTCATGTCAGCAAAATCTGAGTATAAAATAATGAGATCTTTAGATGCTTCTGGTTTCTGACCCCTGATGCTGAGCAAGTTAAAAATTAACACCAGGAACTGCAACTAAAGCCGTGATGTCATGTGTTTTGAATTCCTTGGCTGGCTGTCAGGGAGATCTTTCCAAGCATGAGAGTGGTAAACATTTGGACTTTTCTGTCAGTAGATTTATCTTTTTCTTAGAAAGTAAAGCATGACTCTGGTATTAAACATGGAGTCTCGTCCTTTGAAGCAAAAACAAACAGTTTCCTGCCTGAAGTTTACTGAAATCATTGAAACTTGAAAGCCCTGTAAATCAAATCCACCGGCAAAGTTCCTCTTTCAGACAAGCAGCTGACCTGTGGTTCTGTCCCAGGAAAAAAGGGAACTCCTGGCATTTGTATTGCAAAACAGCTTTTTTCACAAGAGGTTACTGACCTCTTTCTTGTCCTGCTGAATGAAGCAACACACAGATTAATGCCTTCCTCTCCTTTACAATCTGTTTCGAATGAGCGGGTTTGTGTTTGCTTCAGTGAGGTAATTCCAGTTATAATTAGCAGCCTTGTTCTAAACCTTAAAGCATTATATCTTCCCATTTAAAATACGTTGAGTACCTTTCTGCTGCAAAAGGGAAAGGTTGAACAGTCAATGTCAGCTCAGTTTCCTGCTGCCATATGTCTGACTTTGCAAATGCAGTTTGAGCTTTCTGTTTAGTAGTTTGTTGTCTTGAAACGAGCAAGCAGAGAAAGAAATCTGGAAACAGAAACTCTCACATAGCTGTGATGTGAGCTACCAAACTGTCTGGGATGGTGGTGAGAACTGGCAGCTTGGTGGCAGTCTCAGGTTATACTCTACTGGCTCACCCACAGCAGTACAATGATAAAATGTGCATTTTTTTAAATACCATCTCTTGGTGTTGCAGCACTGGCAGGATGAGGCAGTTGATGCTGCTGGGAGCCAGCCTTGTGTTATGGTCCAGGCTGGAGTAGGGGATGCCTGCTAGGAAGTTACAGCTTTAAGTTTTGCAGCCTGTTGCCATCATTTTACATCTTCCATCCTTCACTGGCTTTGAGGTGCTTTCTGCTGCCCTTAAGGGCGAATGCACAGACCCAGGCACCGTCTCTTGCTCTCTCTTGTGAGCTTTTTCCTTTCACCATTACATTTTCTGTACTGTTTTCTCCTGTTTTTCTCCTGTCTTCCTCCTCCTTTCATGATCACCTCATCAATCTTGAATCTTTCTTAATAGAACCACACTGCAACCTCAAAACCTCCAGCCTCATCCCTGTGTCTTTATTCGTTAGGAAAGAGTTTCCCTGCTCTTTTGGATATCTACAAGTAAGGATGAGAGACGCTTCCTTGGCTTTTAGCTCTGTGCTCTGAAGCACAGCAATTAGCACCAGAGGGAGAAAAAGTGGGCAAGGTCCCAGCTCTGGGGATTTGAGATTTATCTAGAGCACATGATATACATTTAATTGCCAAACTATGGCAAGTCTCAGCAGGCAATTTCAGGAGACATAATCTTGGTTAAGTAAAGTAAGGAAACACTTAAAGACAGCCGAAGACCAATCTGAAACAACTTTTCCCAACTCCAGGAGGTTTGTAGTGATTTTTCTCTTTTTTTTTAAAAAACATGGAGGTGAGAATTCTGTTCTTTCCCAGCCGTCTTCTGCGAAACAGTCGAACTCTTCTGAAACAGCTAAAATTTTCCAAAAATGCTGCACTCATTACAGACATCTGGGAAAACTTCAGTGTAATAACTTGGCAAAGGTACAACGAAGAGGAAAGGAGTTGTAGAATGGAAGTTATCGGGTAGTTTTTAATTTTAGGTTTTGCTGCAACTGCAGCAGTCTCAGTGCTGGTCTTTTGGAGCAGAGTGCTCTGACGTAGAGCGTGTGTTGTTAACGGGGGAGAGATACTGAACCGAGGACCCAAAGCAAATCTGTCCTGAATCTGCTACTTTCCTCAGCGTTCAAGGGTTAGATGAGTGCCTGCTCTTTGCAGCGCAGGCTACAGCCTGAAATTGCTCTTTGATCAAGAAGTCAGCCCGCAGTGAGGGTGTGTACACCTGTTCTTTGTGAAGTGAGGCCTCTAGATAGATTATTAATATAGTCCTTACAGACTATTAATGTATTCTATCTAGATTATATGTAACCTATTCTATAGGTGTAACCTATTCTATAGGTGTAACCTATTCTATATATAATAGAATCATGGAATCTTTAGGGATTGGAAGGGACCTCGAAAGATCATCTAGTCCAATCACCCTGCCACAGCAGGATCACCTAGACATCCTCCTGTGATTGATTGCTGTAATGACTTGTTCTCTTTTAGACCACGAGCAGGCCCAAAGTGGTAGGAATTGTCTCGGATCATCTCTGTTTAAGAGCTCTCTAATTTTCTGGGAGAGGCAGCCACTAAAGGAGTTTTGCCAGCCTGAACGAATGAAGAGCATTGCTGGACATCTCAAACATGACAGTGTTGCTGCTGTTAAGTTTTGATTTTTGTCTCTGCCATGGTTCTGCCATTCTTGCTCTCTGATTCGTTTGGTTTTGGATTGAGTAGGGTTGGTTGGTTTTGGTTTTTTGCTGCATTGCTGTGTTTTGCTAGGGAGCTCTGTAAAACTGCCGTCTCGTGAGCATTTTGTTACTCACCTTGCGTTCTTGTACTGTACCAGAGTTGGTGACCGTGTTCCGTCGGTGGAAGAGATGAGTGAAAGCCGCTGGCTGTATTTCAGGTGACACTGTTGCTTTCCTTGATACCAAATTAACCTGGTGCTTGGCTTTCTTCACCTTGGTAACAGCGTGTGGTCTGTTTCTATACTGTGGCATGCTGCTGCTGCTTCTCCTTTTCTGCGGAGTGCTGTAGGTGTTTCTCAGTTCTGAGTCTGTGCTTTTCTGAGCTGGGAGAACACGGGTGGTGCATCTTCTCTTTAGCTCAAAAACCTGCAAAACACCACATCTTCTAACACTGTGTTTGGGTAATTAATGAAGAACAACTAGCAACTCTGGCCTGGAAAGACTTGAAAACAGAGAAATCATGGCTGCAATTCTGTGATCCTGAACCATGCAGCTGTTCTGAAGCATTGCTTGGGATGATTTCATGCAACTGTTCGTATTGGAAGGGACTCAATAGATGATTGATTTTAAATCCTTGATGCATTTTAAAAACGGATGTATTTTATCACGTTGCTTTAAAGGAAGGTGCTGGTTGATAGTTTCTAGAACTAGTTGATGGTTTCTGATTTTCTGACTGATATCTACATGGGAATGTGCTCTTGTGTATGTGTGTATATGTATATTTATATGTACAGTATATTTATGTCAAGAAAACTTTTTGGGATGGGTCAGCGTTAAGTTCTTCAAATATCCTGTCACACTTGGAGTCCCCTTCTCTGGAGATGTTTAAAACCTGCCTGGACATGATCCTGTGCAACTTGATCCTGCTCTGGCAGGGGGATTGGACTAGATGATCTTTCAAAGTCCCTTCCAATCCCTATTGTTCTGTGATTCCCAGCAAACTACTGGTTTTGCCAGAGATGCAGTATGTCAGCTTGTATGGGCGCTGAGAGCGATTATCTGTTGCAGTGATTCTTGGCTGTTGCACAGTAATGACATGTCTAGAATGTAACTGAGCTGAGTATTTTGGTAACTTGTTGTCAGTGTGTTGCAGGGCCTTGGTAAGGTTTCTGAAATATCAGAAGAAATGGCTCCACCCGCTGCAAAATGATGTAGTGGAGAACTTGAAGTAGTTCTGTTTGCTCCCGTTACCATTCCTTTCCATACATTTAAGTTTCCACTTTGTGTTCCATATTTTGTGTTGACCATTTTCTACCACGCTCTTTAAATTACTGAACTCTACATAGGCTTGATGTCCTAGGGATCAGGTCTGAGTAACTGCTCTCCTGCATGTGATCCTGGAGTTGTAGCTGTGGAATAAGGACGAAGCAAGTCTGGGGTCTGTTAAGAGAGCTAAGAGCAGAAATGGTGCTTTTTGTATTGTGTTTTAGGAGATCAGGGGTAGTCCCTCTGCTATTGCAGGGTGTTTAAAATGTAAAAAACCTTTAAAACAAACCCAAAAAATTTAATTAGGGAGGACTGAAGAAATAGAATTAAATTGGATTCATTTGTTCTGTTGCATACCCCTGCCTACAGACTCCAGTAAACTTCCCAAGGTGGATGAACCCTACATACTAGTAACTGTCTGTACTGGAGTATGAAAGCATCTGTCAAATACCAAATGATGCCAGTGCGGGGGAGAGATGGATTTTTCAGCAGTTATGGGATATATGTGTGTTGCTACAGCAGAAAGACTGCTCGTGGTCTTAATGTGACATCTGCTTTTTAAGAGTTACTTATTGGAATTGCTGCTGGACACCCTCAGGGAATCTACAGACAACTGCTGCAATGGGCTGTTTCAGGGAGAGTAGAGGGGATAAGAAAGATGCTGGCTGGCATCTGGATTGGCCTAGCCGTGGCTGTCCCACAGGTGATGTCCCTGTGAGTTCCAAACAGCATTGCATTTTGTGTTCATTTTACGCTAACAAGGAAACAAGCAAACAGAAAGTCACAGGAAAGAATTACTTACAAATATTAAAAATACCAATTTACATGAAGAGTAACTGTGCATGAAAACTTTAATTTACTACTTGACTACTGAAAGATATGTGCACAGCAAGAATTGTTTTCTAAAAGTTGAACCATTTTACTGCAGACAAGCTGTCTTTTCCTCTTCAGCACAACAGTGAACCCAAGTACCTGGCTTGTCATTGTGCTGTGACTTTTCACTGAGAAGTGTGGCAATCCTGCTTTGGGCCTCCACTGAGCCCCTTGCCCTGGCTAAAATCCCCAGAACAAATGAACAGGCTTGTAAGTCAAGTCAAGGGGATGGTGAGTGATCTGGTTTTCATTACGTACTGTGAAGTGAATGGGTGGCCCGGTGAGATAGAACTATTTGGGGAATGCAAACTATGTTCATCTTCTGGAATGAGCTTCTTGAACTCATTCCTAGCGCCAGCTGGGTGGCTAGCGTGAGCCTTGTTGCTGTGCATACTGCGTAGAACTTCCTCAATGTGTAGCTGGAGTTTGGAAACCCACAAACATTTCTTTTCATGTGTATTTATAAAGGAATGCACAGCCTTACATGTGTTCCGTGCTGAGTGAGTCTGCTGACACTGGTTGGCAGCCTTCTGCACGAGGCTTCATTAGGGCAACTAGTTTGCCAGCAGAAAGTCCTTCTTACCCTGTCTTCACTGTTTAGTGATAGCCTGAGCAGTGACATCTAAGCTCCTTTGTCACCTTTCAGGGCTCATGTGCAGCGCTTGATTTTAGTGTGTGTTAACGTCCAGTGCCTAACCTGGTTGTCCGGTGTTCCCTTAAACTGGTGAAGCTTTTTAGTCTTGAGGCTGGTTAGTGCAAATCAATTCCCAGGCCAAATGTGCTTTAGTTTTAAGATGAGACTGTATGTGGCGAAAGTGTGATGGTGTGAGGAAGGAAAAGAAACTCAAGGAAAAAAACCCAAGGAAAAGGCTGGATCAGCACTAGCCTTACATGAGGCTGATGTGGGCTGTCTTAGAGTGGCCTTCTGGTTTTTCCCTGAATTAGTTTAAGTCATGTGAGGAACTTGGATCAGCTGTGAGTCCACAAGGTTTAGTTAAAATTCCATTTCAATGCCTGTTTTTCTATTGTTCTATACAAAGTTCTGCACTGGAAGCTATTTGAAGGTGTTCCTTTTTAGTTTAATCCCTGCCATCTTCTGTGCCTGAAGAGAGATCATGTGTGGATCACAGCCTGCCTTACACAATCGCGTGTCCCTTGCTTGGTCTTACCAGCAAGATTCTGTCGGTTTCCGATTACCTTCAAGGATGTTGCATAAGCGCTGTGGCTAGAAGTAGCTGACACAGTCTGAATAACCAAGAAACTGCAGTGAACCTGCTCAGTCCCTACCAAGAGAGGGAAAATGAAGTTAGCCTTTCAGACAGCACGCTTTCGTTACTGCATGCATTTTCCTGTGCTTACTGTGCAACGTGGTAGGTCTAAGACATGACATGCTTGAGACTGGCATTCTTACCTGACATTTGAGGTTGGAGGTCTAGCTTCCTCAAAAGAACAATACGACTGAAAACTAGGCAAGCCTAATCTTAAAAAGTGACCCCAAAGCAGACCAGGAAAGCTTGAACGTAATTGCAAGGATTAAATATCTGTCGTGTATAAGACGGTTCAGTCATAAGATGCTCTCTAACTATGCAAAAGCAAGTAGACAGTTTCTTATTAACAAAATATTCTGTAATCATACAGACCTTCCCTGTAGTGGGGAGGCTGGGCTAGAGAGGTGTCTTGTTAGTCTGCTGTGGCTGTGTTATATGAATGAAGCCTGTAGCAAATTAATATTGTGAGTCTTCATAAAGGACTTTTATTGCTTGACACAGTGCATTAAAACTTGGTGTGTATGTGTGTTTCTAAAGTTGTGTATCTGAGCCCTTCTCAGGCCTATCTGGCAGCTGAGTTATTTGCTGTGTCAAATGTTTAGGCTGGGCTTTTCCTTAGTCTTTGGTTTCTTGCTGCTGGACATGCGGGATCTCCTTCACTGAAGAGGATGTCACCCTGTAAGCCAAACATAGTGTTTGCTAGTGCCCTAAAAGAACTGGCAACAAAGGTAAGCAGTTGAAATTGATGCTGGGATGGAGTTAAAGCTGTTTTCTACAGATAATTTACTTCTTCAGTGGAAAAGTATCTTGTTTGTAGCTCTGTAACTCCCAGGGAGTGACGGGCAGCTCTTGCTCAAACTATTCCTGTACCCTCTCTAAATGCAGCTTCGCTGGGTGCTTCAAGTGCTTTTAAAATGCGTTCTGCCAAACTTCCAGCATCTGCAACCCTTGGTAACACCACTTGCTTTGTTTTCCTAATGTTTCTGTAGGGTTGGGGTTGACCCAGATCAGGATCCTCCACCTACTAATGACAGCTTTCAAGTCTTACAAGGAGTAAGTAATCGCATAACTTCTCTGTTAGGCTGATTTTATTTGGTAACTGATAAAGGACTGCAGAAGCTATATGCATGAATAAAACCTTTCCCTCCTAGCTGGCAAGTTGGTAGAGTATTGTACTCTGATATGCAAGTGATGCCCACAGAAAAGCATTCTGTGGTATTGAGCATACTGCTGCACACTGATGGGGGCGGGTGTGTGTGTCTATGTGCATGTATGTATAAGTCATCAAAAACCTTCTTGAAATCTACTAATATACTCTAACAACGTGCTTTCCTCTTTCCCTACCCACTCAACATTTGCTTTTAATAAACAAACAGTCCTCCCCAACACTGACCCAGAGGTAATCCTCGTGGCTTACGTTCAATAATTGATACAGCATTTTGGCCCTTGCATTTGCGTAGAATCAAATACTAAGTTTGCTCAGCTGACCTCTGCTCCTGAGTGCCATGCTACAAAACAGCTGGATCTTGCCTGCACGCCCTAACATCTGTATGAAGCAAAAGGAACCCTGGAAAACTGTCTTTTATATTTAGCAAACTATTGCAATGAATCTTCGGAGCAGTTTTCTGTGCTGACTGCTTTTCCCCCCTGCCATAGGCGGTTGGCAAACAAGGTTGCTGAAAGAATGTTGTTCCTAGCAGAGATTTCAGTTTTACTCCTGTATAAACTGAGTGAATTCACAGGAGCGAAAGGTCTAGAAAAAACCCACTAACCTGACATTTCCTGAGGCTTAACTAGGAGTTTCCTGTGTCCAGACCTTAGCTGACGCTCTCCGAGACACTGCTGTTTGACACTAATTGTCCAGCAGCAAAACATTTTGCTCAGTAGGAACCTATAGGAAGTTGAATGACAGGGAAGATGGATGACTTTGTTGCCAGAGGCTGCTTAGGGTGCAAGGGTGTGAACTCTGCTTTGTAAGCCTTGGGTTGTGCGGTGCTGGTGCTCAGGCTGGTTGCAGATACATGCATGAAATACTTGCTGAATTTGGGATCAGCTCATTTGTAGTGTCACCTGCCTTGCCTTCTTGTTTAGGTTGGGGTTTTAGTCACTGGTTGTACAGAGTGACTTGCTCAGGAAGCATCTCTTTCATTGCAGAAACTGCCCTAGGCATTTCTGTCGTCTTTGTAGAAGCCTCTATCCACTCCACAACATAGGTCCTGAATTTGTGGGTACCAAAAAGGGTGAACTTGCGTTCAGACAGACACAAAACCAACTAGAAGGTCAGGCCTCAAAAGACCTTTTACAATGAGTGCCACAGGTATTGCATAGCACCAAGGTTGGGATGTGGTATTGCGATAAGATGAGGGGTGGGGCTGAAGAAAGATGGGGACAGTCTTTCCAGCAAGGCCTGTTGTGAAAGGACATGGGGTAATGATTTTAAACTAAAAAGGAGATTTAGACTACATAGAAGGAAGAAATTTTTTACAATGAGGGTGGTGAAACAGGTTGCCCTGAGAGGTGCTAGAGGACCCATTCTTGGAAACATTCTAGGTCAGGTTGGACTGCGTTCTGGGCAACCTGGTCTAGCTGGAGTTGTCCCTGCTCACTGCAGGGGGATTGCACTAGATGAACTTGGAAGGTTCCTTTCCAACTCAGATCACTCTGTGATTCTCAGATGGCTCTAGTAAATTCAGACTTGAGCTTGTCAGTATTGGAGGAGTTGCTTTAACAGCAACAGATCCATGGGTACTCTGTTCTCATTCAGTGTCTGAGTGGAAATACCTTGTTTGCTTTTTTCCCATGTAAACATAAAGCACTTACCCATTCATTTCCCTCCTTAGCTGTGCATTGCATTCCTGATGGAGTCCATTAATCAGTTCCCTTTGGATTCCCTTTGCTTTCACCCTGCCAAGATTAGCAGCAGGTCACAGTTAAACTATATATATATATATCGTCTGGGATGGAGAGGGAGTGAAAATACACTAAACTCTTGGTGGATCATGGAGTCTTCTACGGATCAGAACTGCACAGAGCTATCCTGCCTCGTTCTTTTCCAGTAGTTTGGATGATTGTTTGTACAAGGCATTGTCACTTAATCAGTTTTCTTGTGTTTAACTTTGGCCTCTGACCAAAACCAAAAAACTCCACCACCCAAAAAAATCCCAAATTGTAACAAAAGTAAACCCAAATGCAGCTGCAGACCAGCTGGTGCAATGACTTGCAGCACAGCTAGGAAAGGGATTGTACTTAATACTCCTAGCACGCCGAGGGTTAATCTGGCACTTAGGAAATTTGCATGACCTTCCTCAGTTGTGATTCTCTGTGGACTCCCTGTGAAGCACATTTCTTTCACGGTGATGTGTGTCATCGAGTTCATGAGAGTTTATCAGGTGTGGTAAATCCCCTCATTCTTCTAGGGAAGAAATAAGCTTCAGGAAAGAACACCATATAGACCTAGAGTTAAGGAAGCCAACCAAGCAATGAATAAGGATCACTCGGGATTATTCCAGCTCATTTGTTTGGGGATGAGGGATAGGGTCAAGACATCAGTGAAGCTTGTTTCTCAGTTTTGGACTTATTTCTGTATCTGTTGCTGCGCTAATGGTAAGATAAGCTTTAGACTCATGGGATCATGGTGGTAGAGGGCTCATTAAGGTAACCTGAGTGCAATGCAGAAGGCCTGCTGCTTCTTCTGTGCAGTTGTTTCTGGGTTTTATAAGAATAGTGACCTCATATAAAAAGCTTATAATAATTTATAATAGTTTCCTTCTGCAATCCATGTACAGTATTCAAGTAATGTGGCTTTTTTGGCCAAGATGTTGTAACATAAATGATTGGAATGTGTGATGTGGGGGTTTTTCTGCCTGAACTAATTCATTGCGTTTATCTCTATTCTTAGGATGGCCCTGATACTGAAAGAAGGAACAGGACAAAGCAGGAAAGTGCTTGGCTCTTCAGGTTATGGTATAGCTTTGACCACAAGTATCCTTTTGAAGGCACAGTTTAGCTTCAAGGCATAAAATGCTAACTCTTTTCCTTTCCATGTACCCGTATGTAGCCCTAAGCACTTGAGAGAGTCAAACAGAAGAGAGATCAAATATTTGGCAGGCTGAAGGCACAGAACTGAAGCCTGAGCTTGCTGACTCAGAAGACAGACCTTTACTTTCTCTTATGCATGGTATGTCACACTTGCTGCAGGACAGACACTAGTCGATTCTAGTAGCTGAAGTTCCCTCCTGAACAGCAAGACAGCTAAATAATTATTTCACACCCATTCATCTGTTCTTATCTTTGCTGATGCTCATAGCACAGACTAGTGACAGTGACATAAAGTCCTGGAGGGACTAGGTGCCCAAGAAAGCTGGCTAACATTCAAAGACCTCCTCCTCTATAAAATAGAGAGTTGTGGTTTTGACTGTACCCAGTCTTAGAGTCCCCAGTATAAAAAGGGCATGGAACTGGTATAGGGAGTCCAGAGGAGGCCGCAGGGGTGATCAGAGGGCTGGAGCACCTCTCTTACGAAGACAGGCAAAGGGAATTTGGGCTGTTCAACGTGGAGAGGAGAAGGCTCTGAGAGGACCTTCCAGTACCTGAAGGGGTCCCTACAGGATAGCTAGAGACTGAGACTTTCACAAGGGAATCTAGTGATAGGACAATGGCAAATGGTTTCAAACTGAAAGAGGGAAGATTTAGTTTTCATCTTAGAAAGAAATTCCTCAGTGTGAGGGTGGTGAAGCACTGGAACAGGTTGTCCAGAGACGCTCTGGATGTCCTTCCTCTCCCTAGGAGTGCCAGGTTGGACAGGGCCCTGGGCAACCTGGTCTAGCGAGAGGTGTCCCAACCTATGGCAGGATGGCTGGCACTAGATGATCTCTTTCCAACACAAGCCATCCAGGGAAACCCAGGTGTAGTGTTGAAAGTGTTCAGATCCTAATACCCCTCTCTTGTTCAGGATACACTCTGTGTAACTGATGCTTTCAGACACAGTCGTGTTGGGCCAAAGCCCAGAAGGGAGTGTATGAGCTCTTTTAAATACTCATAAGTGTCAGTAATTTCAAGTTAACCCTTTGGTGTTATCCCAGCAGCTGGTTTAAAAACGTATTTGTTGTTTAAAAAAAGACTTCTGTGTTAAGAGCACAAAAGGATCTGGCTGTGGCTCACTGCTTCTTTTTTTGTCATGTTAAGAAGGAAGCAGAGCTATCCTCTTCCCCTGCATTTAAAAAATGGATGTGCCTGATGTAAAAAGGAGTAGTTGGCAGAGCTGACTTCCCCCCGGCTGATGCTAGCACAAGTGAGGTGCTCAGCAGCTGCAGCAGGGGCAGGGGCAGAGCTGGATGAAACCCGGAGCTTAATTACTTGTTTCACAGAAACGTAAAAGAATGCTGATCGTGCATTTGCTTTTTCAGCAGCCTTCAGGAAAGGTCTCTCTGAAGTTTGTGCCAAGGAAAATGACACCAGAGGCAGAACTGTCTGACTGTGTCTTAGCTGTAAAAGGGTGCTCATTCTCTGGCAAGGAAGCACGCAGAGAAACTTCGGCTGGGTGGGCTTCAACGGCACGGAAGGGACGACCTTGAAAACTGCCGACTTACACCCATAGCTAAATGTAAGCGTGTTTTTTGCAGATGCATTCGCTTGGTTTGTGAGTAGAAAGGCAGCCTGTCTCAAAACACATTTTTTGCAAGGGAATTTAATTTGAAAAAGATGCAAGTAAGATGCACTTGGCAGTGTGCTCAGTACTGGCTATTGCCTGCAGAGCTCTCTGTGGATGAATAACCAGGAACTTCATTCTTGTGGAATGCAGGGTTCATTTAATGTCATGGGCTGCTCCCTGTGTTCACCCACAATTGTTAAACATGAAGAAAACTGCAGCTTTGGTGAAGTACCAGATGTCTTTGACTGTGTTTCTTTTAGTACAACTGAGTCACTGTAAGCCTGCCTGCAGTGCAGAGGCTGGTAGGTTAGCGTGAGGGCAAGGACTTTGTCTTTGCAGGACTGGGTGTAGCTGCGCTGCGACTGGAGGAGGAAAAGAGGAAAAAATTGCTCTGTGCTCTCATGATTGTGCTGTTATATGCTCAAGCAAACGTGCTATGCCAGGCTCTGCTAGAGGGGAGGGATAAAACAGCCCCATTTTTTAAACTCCCTTTCCCCTCAGCACTTTGATCTGTAGAGAGGGGTCAGGGAATCTGTGATAGTCACAAATGAACTTGATTTTTTTCTGTACTCAGAGGCCTAAGAAAATAACTAGAATACCTGCAATATATATTTACATTTAAAATAGTGGGACTTACTTAAAAAACCCCAAACAACAGCCCAAAACTCTGGTCCTGATTTTAGACAATGTTTGGAAGTCTTAACACCCCTCCCCTGAGCTCTGTTCTTGTGCCGGTCAAGATCAGCTGGGCTTTAGCAGGGGACACCTGTTGTTTTTGTACCCTGAGCATTTCCTCAGGCAGATCATCAGTCTAGACTACTAGTGTGAACAAATAGGCATTTACCCTGGGGGCAGACCTATGAAAAGAGGTGTAAAGACATCTCCTCTCCCACCCTTATGTGCCCTAAACCCCTCAGTTTTCCCTTTGCCCTTCTGAGTCAGTCTTGTACATGTATGTGCACCGCAGGGATGTCTTTCAGTCTTGTCAGAGTAAGATGTCTGGTTGCATTTCTGTGTCTCTGACCAGCTGGCACTTCCAAGTGGCTGCATTGCTTTGAGCATGTTGGATGGACAGCGTTTGTTTCTTTCCCTGTGTTGAGCCACACAGGTATGTCACCTTGTTACCTTCGCACCATGCTCCTGTCTGCAGAGCAGAAACACCCTGGGACCTATTAACGTTAAAGCGCCTGTTCCCCTACCTGCTCCTTTTGGTTGCACACAGTCCAAAAGCTGGAAACATTGCAACTGCTTGAGCCTGTTAAGAAGAGAGTTATCTAGTTGCCCTAGCAGAAAACTTGTGAGTAAATAAACCAGTGTGGGGAGGATCGAGGGAGTAATGTGGGGGGACACGTGTATTTTTAATTTAATTGTTTACAAATGCAGATTAATTCTTTCAGGGTATGTTTGATTTGCAGTTACTGATCAGCATCAACGAAGGCAGAACCACATTTAAGCACAAGTGTCTTTTTATTTCCAATAGTGGTTTTCAAGCACTGCTATGTTTTCCTTAACTGCTCAAGTTATTTAAAGCCAATTCTCACTCACAGTGGCCCTCCGTTAACCACAACTCTACCCAGCTGGTGTGGCCTGATAGCCCGCTGTCTGACAAGTCCCCAGGTTTATGATGTAAGTAGAACAACGCAATACTTCTGTTTTTTATTTATTCCACTTCAACAAAGCAAGGTGTTGCCTTTCTTTTTAGGCAGAAGGTTGGTGTGATACTCATACTACAAGAGACTAGCTTGTCCTTGGCAGAAACGGTTTAAGATAATTCCCTGACGCAACAGCTTCTGCTAGTAGAAATAAGAGATGATCTACCTGTGCTGTTCAAAAACTACATGTAAGAAAACAGCGTGATTGAAGGACATTAGAAAAGTACAGTCCCAGTCAACAAACCCGTCCAGTGACTCACTTTGAAAACACGTCATCCCTTCTCAACACTTTTGGATGAGGCGCTTTGCATGTTACTGCTGAGGTTATGTAGAGGCTTCCTTCAGAGAAAACACTGACACATTTACCCATGCTGGAAAAAAATCTGGCAGTTTCCCTTCATTGTTTCCACTGTGAAATTTGAGATAACGTTTCAGAAGCTGTTGCTTATCTCAGTGTTACAGGTCACTACGCTGTCTTTACAGCCACGTCTTGCAATAATTAATGCTTCATTCTCCTGTTACTGGTGCAGCATCCTGACACGTGGTCATTCCTTATCAGTTCAGTGCGTCTGAATTCTGCAGCTTTTTATGAGCTGCTTGTAAATAAAAACAGTACTTAGTGAGATCACTCAGGTTCTTTGGAATGGCAACACCCCTGATACCTGTGAGTAGTCTTGGACCAGACTTTAGTCTCCTTCTCTGCAGATGTTTAAAACCTGCCTGGATGTGTTCCTGTGTGACTGGATCTAGGTGATCCTGCTGTGGCGGGGGGATTGGAGTGGATCATCTTTTGAGGTCCCTTCCAATCCCTAATGTTCTGTGATTCTGTGATTCTCTTCTTATTCCTATTTTGGTGCATTGCTGCATTATGGTTAGGAAATAGTATATCTTGAGCTTTTACTTGTAATTTCTTTTAAAGATTTCTGAGCTCTGCAGTCACTTCCTTGCTTCTCACTTATTCACATGGCTGGCTTTGCCGCAGCACCTCACTATAGCGTATACTACTGGCTAAAAGGCTGTGGAATCTCTGCCTTCCTAGCGAGTGCGGGTGGAGCAGCAGGAACTGCTTGGAATAGTTGTGCTTCTGTGGAGAGGTATTTCTAGCAAACTTGAATGGTACATCTGAGAAATTTAAAGACTGAAGACTTTGAGTGAAGCATGCAAAAAAAGTCTATAAATAATTAACGGAATGTAGCTTTCGAGAAGTTTTAAATCCCAGATCTCATTTGGGTGCACGTCTGAGCAACTATGACGTCTACATAGAGAAGCAAGAGAAGAAATGGGGAATTACTTAAAGTTTCTAAGGTCATTTCAAAAGGGAATTAAAAAGTGAGTCTGGGATAAGGTGGAAAGCCCTTCCAAATGGTCACGCTCAGAAGATAACACCAGGGGAGACAAATAAGAGTGCGTGTTGTATAATGATGATTTTAAACGCTAACCGCAGCAACATTTCATGCTTTTAAGTTCCAGCTTGGATCCTGTTTGGGTGGGAAGCACTTATTAGTGAACCTAGTGGGAGGGCATCAGCAAGAAATAGTAACAGCAGCTCTGGGAAAAAGAGATGCGCTGCAGCTCAGAACCTTCCGTGCGCGCCGTGCAGACTGGCACAGGGAAGACACGATCTCATACTTAGGGATAAGTTGTAGGTGGACTGTGTAATGAGATTAATTCGGCTTTCGGGCTTTAAAACCCCCGTTTGGCATATCATTAAAAAGAGGTACTCCCACTCACAGAAGTGAAAATTGGTGCTAAATAAGGTTGTAGGAACACCAGAGAAGGGGGAAAAAGTACAGACACACAAATATACTGTCAGTGCAGCCATCTGTCAATCTCATTTGGTAGCAGCATCTGTGTTAGCACCTGCTTCTCCTGACGAGGCACTCCTGGGGATATTTTTGCGCTTGTTTGCTCAGGGATGCCTTGTGTGTCCTACATGCTCCTCCACCCATTTATTTCATGCTTTAAAAACACAGTCCTCGCACCATACACAGTGTGATAACTTGGTCTGAAAACAGAGGGAGTTGGGTTATTTTTCTAAATATGCAAAGCCAGTAAAGAAACTTCATTTGCCATCTATATGTCTTTGAGGAGATAACTCACAAAATTGGTTCAGCTGTGCCATCCCCCTCCCCTTGCTTCATGGTTCCAGCTTCACAGCAAAAATTGTTCAGTTTCCTCGATGAATCTGAACTCAGTTGAGAAACTCCTGAGTGTTGCATCAGGTTTAAGTTGTAATATATTCTGGATGCGTACTACCTGATGCTTTTGTTGTGCAAAAGGTCCTTGGAGGCAACAGATCCTGCCTGGAGAGAAGGGTGGAGTCTGCTCAGGTCCTGCCACAGTTGAGAGAAGTCTCAAGGAATGGGATTCCTGGAACAGGCTGCCCATAGAGGTGGTGGAGACCTCATCCCTGGAGCCATTCAGGGTCATGCTGGATGGGGCTCTGGGCAATCTGTTCTAGTTAGAGATGTCCCTGCTTGTTGTAGGAGGGTTGGACTAGATGCCCTTTGGAGATCCCTTCCAAACCCAGTTCATGCTGTGATTCTGTGGTGCCTGTGTTCTCCTCAGCACCAGCAGCACACCCAGCACTGTGTGTGTGCAGCGTGCTTCGCACGTGCCTCTTTTGGGATCGCCTCAGGAGGTAGTAAAGGCTGCCTTTGTAGGCAGTAACTCTAAATAAGCTTTAGCCACATTAACGTCTGCAGCACGCATTCCCGCGAGCATGAGCCGGTTTTTTACCACAAACGGAGCAAAACGCTGTGAGGTCTCTCATGTTTATGGTCAGCACGTCAAAGGAAAACTCGGTCTTTTGTCGGGTTTTGGATTTAGGCACTTAGCGACCCCCGTTTGTCATTTGAAGTGGTGAAATTCAGAGCGGTGTGTTGTGAGTGGATTGAAGCTATTCCTACAGAACTGGAGGGAGTTGCAGAGGCCAGTTCAGGGTTATTCTTGGAAGAATTTCAGGTCTCTAGGGATCTACTTGGATACGCTTCCTGTCCTTCTTGAAAGAATTGTTCGTGCTGCGTGAAGCACAGAAGGTTTATTCGCCCATCCTCTTCGCTTGCTGACACAGCAAATTCACCAGCTACACGGGATTGTTCATGGATGTTCTCTGAGGAAATGTGAAATAAACTGCTGCTTGCAGTGCTGCTCCTAAGTGAAATAAATAACTGGAACTTGGCTTGTGCACTGTGTTGATAGAAGGCTGTTTGCTCTGGAACTAGTTTTTACATACATGGCCTTGGGCAGACCAGTAATGACTGAACGAGGACTTGACAAACACAACAAAGCCTGTGGCTTGCTCAGTATCATCTGTCCAAGAGTGTTTCAGCCTTTTGGGGAAGCTGAAGTGTAGTGTCTGTTCTCAAGCCATTTCTTATCTGTAGGCGGCTGCAAGGATTTGCTGTGAAGCACCACTGTGGAGAAATGACATCCTTTAAGGGCTTGCTGCAGCTGTTTCACATGTGGCCTTAGTATGGCCGGTGTGCATAGCCTGGCCTTCTCTCCTTGGTGCCTCTCCAAGGGCAAACACCACAGAAGGCAACTTGTCACAGAGCCTTCTCAGCTTCTTCAACTTCTTGAAATATACCACGTCAGTGACCACAAACTGCCTCCTTCTTATCTTTCTTTGGATGTCTCCTGGCAGAGGGAGTGGACTAGATGATCTTTCAAGGTCCCTTCCAATCCCTAATGTTCTGTGATTCAAAAATGGAACGTACGGTGATTCCAGATTCTCTCAAGCAGCTGATTGTTTCATGTATGTGTTAAACACACGCTGATGTTGTTCTTTCTGATGGAAAGCTTGTACAGGGTGTTTCTGCCAACTATAGCCAAACATTTACTGTCGCTGTCTTAAAAAGCAGACGTTAGTTCAGTGTTTCCACTGCGACCGAAGAAAGAGAGCATCCTAAGCTGTTGTTGCTTACTGCGAGCAGTGCTCTTTGTCACAGTAACCCTGTCTCTCATAGGCACTGACAAATTTGGATGCCACAAAAGTTCTGAGACATTAGCATTCGTTCTTAGTAGGGTTTGTCTTGCACCCGACACTGAACTGCAGCGTTTTGCTGGCTTGGGTAAACTCGTGCCACCTCCTGCAGTCATCGTTAGTTAAATATTCTGTATCATCTTGGAGGCTCTTGCAGCTTTATTTGGGTCAGTTATCACTCTGAAACAGTGTCAGGAATCTTTCCCAGGAAGTTTTCTTTCCCCAGGCACTGGATTTTTCATCGTATGGGGTTAATCTGCATTTTAAATCCCAAGTACCTCAAACTCCTGTTCTGCAATGTAGGTGGGGCTTTCTGGTCAGGGACCACAGGCATCCTATCTCGAGTAGCCTGGTTCCTTCACCGCAGTGGAAGAGAATGAAGTATTTGGAGAATGTAGCCTGAATGGCGTCCAGCCTGCTGAGGAGAACAGCAATACACACACTTGCATTCTGGCTCTCCTGAGCAGTCTGGAGCTATTCTCGTGGGTAAATAACTGCTTCTAGCTTCAAGAAAGCAAGATTACAACACTGATAAAATCTTCTTCAGCTCTGAGGCAGCCCTGTTTTCTGACCAATTCAGCTGTTTTACCAAGCCCATGATAAGCAGGCGTGAAACACAGCACGAGTGCTTGTGTTCGATTATGCTGTGTAGAGGCTTCTTTTTGCTGCACTCCAGCAATTTCTAGTCTCTGACCATTTATTTTATCCCATCTCTGCCAAAATAAACTGAGGGTTTTGTGAGCTGCTTGCTTGATTTTTGAAAAGAAAACACATCAGAACTAGTCATGAAACTGAGGGGCAAGCACTTTCTTGTATCAGGAGTGTATTATGGCTCAGGACTTTACAGAATTACTTGCCCTAGTTCTGACTATAGAGTAAGCAGATAGTAAGAGTGGTTAGGTTTTGATCTGTAACAAAAGTTTGTTGAAGGAACTAAGAATATAAACAATCCAAGCCTAATGAGGTCTTATCAGTTGCCATTGGTCTGTTACTAATCGTAGAATTGTAGAACACTAGGGATTGGAAGGGACCTCGAAAGATCATCTAGTGATCCCGCTGCCACAGCAGGATCCCCTAGACCAAGTCGCACAGGAACACATCCAGGTGGGTTTTAAATGTCTCCAGTGAAGGAGACACAACCCACAGCCCCCCTGGGCAGCCTGTTCCAGCGCCCTGTCACTGAGCTTGACTAATCAGCAACGGACACAACTCTGCTTTTTTATCTGCAGTGACTTCACTGTGCTTGGTCTCCAGACTTCTTCCTGAACTGCCTCCTAAAGGGCCCTGTACACAGGGCTCGTGTCTCTTGTACTTCTAGTAAACCTTCAGTGCTGTTAAATCATAGAATCACAGAACATTAGGGATGGGAAGGGACCTCGAAAGATCACCTAGTCGAATCCCCCTGCCGCAGCAGGATCACCCAGACCAAGTCCCTAGACACTTATTTCATAATCTAATTCTTGAATTCATCTCCCCCTCGTCTCTCAGCAATAGCAGTAGTTACACAGGGAGCAGTAAGCTGATTTACACACGTTGGGGTCAAGGTTATTTTTAACGTTTATTAAGGTGGGTCTTTACTGCGTGCGACTTCTGTATTGACATGTAGGTAAACACTGCTCTCTGGCACTGACCAGATGTTATGCATTCTACAAATGCTTTTCTTTCTCTTTTTTGTTTTGTTCCAGAATCAAGAACAGCTTAGAGAAGAGGATTCTGATTTTATTCTGAATGATGGAGACCTTACTGTGACGTACGGTGATACCACAATAACTGCGAATGGTTCCTCTGGCCCCCATACAGCTACCACTAGCCTTGATGGCAGGAGAACAACGAAGAGCAGTTCAGAGGAAGCACTGGAACGTGATTTGGGAGCAGCAGATCATGAAGTTACAAGCAGGGGCACCCGGCTAGTCTTTCCTCTGGAGGACAATGCATGATTACTGACTGAGTAAATAACTCTTGCTCTGTGGATGGATCAAGGAAGAATGCAGGCCACTGTGTCACTTGAGGTGGGGATGTTTATTGAAACAAGTTAACGAGCGTAAGTGGTTTTACTAGGGTCTGAAGATGTCACCTATTTTTAACTCGAGATGCTGGCAGTGGGGTTTTCCAAACGTCTAAAAACAGATGGATGAGAAAACTAGTCATTCTCCTCTTTTCAACTGCATATTGAATCCAAGTATAACTAGCATGCTGCAATTCTCTGGTTCAGCTGCAGCAGCTCTCTCTGCAGAGAGGGACACGAAAACATTGTCATAGAACTGAACTTGTCTTGTCTTAGCTTGGGAATGTGGAAGAAGAAATACAATAATCATCATGAGGTTCAAACAAAAGATGTGGGTGTATCTGAGTGTGGAGAGATCCCTTGTTAACTCCTCTCATGAGGCTGAGCAAACCATAAAGTAAAACAGGACAGTACCCGTTAGTACTACAGGTGCAGGAATGCAAGACTCTGGGGAATCTGTTACTGCAAGTTGTACTTCAGGGAAAAAAGGGGAAAGAAGATTTCTTCACTGGCCATGTGTTTAAATAAGAAAGCAACCTGTCCCTTTAGCTTTGGGCAACCTGATTATCACTATTAGCCTAACTTCTAGTGCCTCGAAAGAAAACCGCCCAACTCCCTGTGGTCTAAAACATACCTGACCTGGCACAGGCCTGGAGCCAGGCTCTCTCAGGTAGAAGCCATGAGGTAAAACTTTCTCTCCCTTAAGGTTCTTACAGTCAGATTGACAGTTGGAAGTGCACCTTGGGCTGGAAAAAACAGCAGATAAAGGGGGGCAGGAGGGTGAGAGAGAGAGAGAGGCAGTATTGAACTTGCACGGAACCATGAGGTTTCATATAGCTCAGAAGAATCCATGGACTCTGCTTACAGTTCTTGTGTGCGATAAACAGCAAACATCTAATTAAATGGACAAACAAATCCTACCAGCTTCACCATTTGTGACTATCCTAAAAGGAAGGTGTTCACTCTTGTTGTTCTTCGCAGAGTACATGTGAAACTTCAGTGGGGCATTGCACAGCAACATTTAAGCTACACAAGTGATGAACTGTAGTATCATCCTAAATGTGAAAAGGGAAAAACGTTTTGCCTAGTACTTAGTCCACTTACACACAGGCTAGTTTCAACTTACTGCTAACTGCTTTTTCATTTCCAGATGAGGAGGTGTCCTTGTCTCTGCCGGTAGCTGAAAGTGTGTGCTTTGAAGAGCAGTTCAGCCATGTAAAGCATGCGAAAATGTGGTTTCATCCTCACTTCTCTAGAGGTTTATTTTTTTAAGGAGTTCTGTGGCCCACTGACGTGATGTACTATCAGTTTGTCTACAAAGTGTGGTTTCCATGCTGCCATTTCAGCTGTTCTTCCCATAAAGTTGTGTGTGAGTAAATACCCACTCTGTTTTTCCTCAACTATTAAACTTAACAGGCTAACTTAGCAAGTACAAGAACTTACCGCTGCAGAAGAGCGTTGCAGTGATCTTGTCTAGTCTGATTTCTTTCCGGTGTGTTCTCTAACGAGTGATCTACCTCCTTGTCTGTCCCTCCAAGGTAAATTTGTGTAGGGCATTGATCTGTAATGACCGTCCAACGTTATGAAGAGACGAGACATGAGGAAACAGAAGCTTTTTCTGTTGACAAGCTGGAAGAGCAGTGCAGTCTGACCTCTGTTCTTTAATGGTGATGAGTAGCAAACCCTGATGATGATATCTGAGCAGAACAACTGCTTTTCAGTTCTCGTCAGCTTTCAAGGAAGACAAAGCAGATAGCAGTGATCCATGGTGTTTATACTGTTTACATGGCTCTTCAAGTGCTCTGGTAGGAGATTTTTTTTCCTAAATTACAAGACCAATTTAGTCAATTATGTACAAGCCATTGGCACCCATTGCTGTCAATGCTGAATGATGACTTGAGACTTCCTCCTCCCATTAGAGTTATTAGCTGAGTCATATGAACCCAGTTTTGGGTTCAGACACATGAAGCTTCCCCAAAATAAATGGACTTAATGTAATGAGACAAATCTTCACATGCAGCTTGAAGCTTCCCAAACCCCTTTGGCTGAAAACCAGAGCCTTTTGCAGAGAGATGCGTTCTTTGGGGGGAAAAAAAGATCAGGTGCAGATTCTGGACGTAAAAGTTCTGTTTCATTACTTTCCTCAGAAAGACTGAATCTCCTGAAAGCATCAATAAATCATCCCAGTGCAGATGCTTCTCTGTCTGTGTTTTTAATCCCCATGGGAGAACATGCATGGTTGAATGATGTTCACCAGGAAGCCTAGAATGTGTTGGTGGAAGAGCACGCGAAATCGATGGATCATTGCTGAGAGCTGAGGGGTACAGTTGAATTTCACATCCAGAATCACTTCAAATGCTTATCTGCTGTGGTGAGGAGAGGCCTGTATGCACAAGCTCAGTTTTTATTCATGTTAAAACAGTTAGTTTTGTTCCTTGTTTTTCATCTCTGTTTCGTGTTAAGTCTTATTCCAGAGTCTGACTTCATTTCCAACAAAAGGTAAGCTGAAACATGTAACCGCCTCCCAACACTGACACTGATCCTTCTGTCAAACTCCCAAGGATCTCCTTTACTGAAAAAGAGTGAAAGCCAAAAATAAACCCACCCCCACCTTGTCCTGAAACACTGCCTGTTTCACCAGCTCTCTAACGGATCGCTCTCTTGTGTACAGCCTTTTGAAAGAGTGGTTTAATACTTCACGTCCTCACCAGAACTCTCCTGAGCTGGCAGGAGCTTGACCAACCCCTACCAGCGCATGTGTATTTTCTCATAAACCTGATGTTTCTAAGAAAACAAAGATTAAGGTTGTAATGAATTGATACAAACTGTGTCCTCTTCAACTGAAGAAGAAAACCTGTGCAGTGTTAGTGTTCACCGAGGAAAATGTACTGGCACAGAACGTAGCAGCTTTCTAGCAGCTATTGTGGCTGCCCTTGTACTTGGGACAGATGACTGGCTGCATCCCTTACTGCTGAAAACCTTCACCTGGAGTGGCCAAGGAATCTTCTACATTCAGTCCCTGGAGATGGGCAAAGTGCCGTCTCTAATCGTATTTCAGAGCTTTATAGAAGCTGGTACTGACAGTAAGGCAAGGCTGTTCTGCAGAAGCCCGAGTTCCCAGTCAAACAGATAATTCTGATGTGTTAACGGCCGCAGCAGCGCACCAGCAGTGCACAGACAGTGCATTACAGAATCACAGAGCATCAGGGATTGGAAGGGACCTCAAAAGATCATCTCACCTAGACCAGGTTGCACAGGAACAGATCTAGGTGGGTTAGCTCTAGAGAAGGAGACTCCACAATCCCCCTGGGCAGCCTGTTCCAGTGCTCCATCACCCTCACCCTCAGGAGAAAGTTCCTTCTCATATTGATGTGGAATCTCCTGTGTTCCCGCTGACACCCCTTGTCCTATCGCTAGATGACACTAAGAAGAACCTTTAAACAGACTAAAAGTTTACAGCTGAATTCACAGAAGGGTTTCAGTAATGCTGGGGTGAAAGGAATTAGATTTGCATTTACAGAATGCGGAAGAACAGAAATATCTAGAAGACTGCTGTTTTCATTCTCTGCTTACTGCTTCATCCAGTGTCTGTGAGAAATCACTGTTTTGAGGCACCTGTCCAGCACTGCACAGCTCTGATGCAAAAGACTGAGTTCCCTTAACTTCCATGGGCAGTTTATCAGTTGAAGTTGAGCAGCAAGGAGCAGCTCCTGTGACTAAAAGCAGCGCCGTAGTGGCCTTCTTACTTTGGGTTTTTCAGGTGCTTTTAGCGAGAGGCACTTTCAGTGGGCTCAGCAGTAACGCTGATACACTGATCTCAAGTTATCAGAACGGAGGAGCACTGTGACAAGTGTGCTTACGCTGAACGGTCCGTGTGTGTGCTGTGTAGGAGGGCTCCAGCACAAGCTGCACTCTGATAAAGACTGACCAAGGGTGAAGTATCAGATACTTGGAACTTGACCAAGTGCAGCCCTGCTCCAAGGGTGCCAGCTTTTTGGCTGAAAAAAGGACCAGTATTTTTGGTTCAAGTTTTTACATTAAAGGAGCTGCCTTTTGAGAAAACAACGGCAGACATTCCAACTGGAGGGGGAAAAAGGAAACCCTAAGGGGTTGCTGGCTGAACTTCCAAAGAGCTGATCTGAAGTAAATACTTAGCAAAGGTTAAAACATGCCTACCTCTAATCTGATAGCTACTACGTTTTACTCCTCAGGGGACGGAGAGCCCTGCTAGCAGCAAGTCTAGCAGTTGTGAGTAGCATGAGCAGCTTACAATAACTAGGAGACCAGATACGATGATTTTAGTCTTTGTAATAACAGAACATCAGGGATTGGAAGGGACCTCGAAAGATCATCTAGTCCAATCCCCCCGCCACAGCAGGATCACCTACATCCAGTCACATAGGAATATATCCAGGTGGGTTTTAAATGTCTATAGAGAACAAGGTTAGTATGGCAAGCATCATCCCTTCTGTGTAAGTTAAATGTGACTTGAATTGCAGCCTGTCTTCATGCAGTATTGGTCAGAGAAGTTTTTTGAGTCTGATTTGTACCAGTAAAACACTGGAAACTAATACACTTTGCATGGTTTTCAAGGAAAGGTTCAGTGTTTCTTTTAACTGTGTTTGAAGTAGCTCGCAGGAATAACATGCTTGCCCTCAGCCTTGGCAGACATGGTCTCTGCACAAGTGTGGGAATGGAATTTGAGCACCGAGAAGCCTCGACTTCATGTGCTTTTCTTTAAAATGTGAGGGGAGGACCTTTTGGGGGAGAAACCAGAGAGCTTACAGATGCATCAGCAGGGAGTATTCCTCTACAAAACACTGAGCTCATAACCTACTGAAACTTAGAAGCGAGGGAAGATACAAACCATGACCAGCAGGCTGAGACCATCTAGCAGGACAGCAGGCGATAAATACGCCGAGCTGGCAGTGTACAATCTCAGTCATAATCACAGAAAGTAGGGCAGAGCAGCTGAGTAGCTTAAACGCATTCCTAACAGCAAAACCATGGCCAATAACGATCTGAAATGTTCCTTCTTGTGAAAAGCAGCCCACGCAAGCCTTACTCGTGGCGTTGGAAGAGGCTCTTGCTTCCCGAGTTTGGGGAGGAGAGTTTAATGTTACGCAGTGAGAAAAACTAGATACTTCTTGGCCTGGGATTTTTGGGAGTGCCCTTCTGAACAAATAACTTCCAGGAGGAATCAGTCAGCAAAGTGAGGGAGGAGGAAAGTGTGGAGGAAACAGTGAACCACAAAGCCAGGAAATGGCTTAAACAGGCAGCTTTACTGTGGGAACTGCGCTGTAAACAGTTGCTGCTCTTAATCCTGCAGTCCTAAATGCTGAGAAGTTTTGTGGGCTTCTGCAATACCCTGACCTAAAACACAGGCAATGGGATAATGCAGAAGTAATTGAACTACCCCATCCTAATCTATTACAAGATCACAGAGGAGCACTAACTTTCTTCTGCTCCAGCACGAGGAAAGTGACTTCATTTCTCACATCACTGCTGTGGTTTTTTTGAATCTAAAAAGCCTTTAGTAATTTTGAAGGCAGCTCTCAGGTCTCATTAGTTCATTATTCTCTGATCTCATTAGATCATTATTCTCTGATCAATACAGAGAAGCCTTACCAAACATAAATACAGCGTGTAAATGCCTGGCCAGTCACATTTCCATCTGTGTTGCTGACTCAAATGAAATTCCCTTTCTTCGTTTGACATTTGCAGTTTGTATGAGCCTGTGCTGTGGAAATGAAACAGTTGTGACAAAGGGATCAAATAGAATCATTAGGGATTGGAAGTGACCTCGAAAGATCATCTAGTCTAATCCCCCTGCCACAGCAGGATCACCTAGACCAAGTCACACAGGAGCACATCCACGCGGGCTCAAACGTCTCCAGTGAAGGATACTCAAGTCAGTTCAGATTTTCAGGTAATAAAGTTATCTGGTGGTTGGGTCACCATCCATGGATGAGTTTAAAAGATGCTTAGATGTAGTGTTGGGGGATCTGGTTTAGTGGTGAACTTGTAGAGTAGGATTGATGGTTGGACTCGATGATCCCAAAGGTCTTTTCCAACCGGAATGATTCTGTGATCTGCTCTGCCTTTATTTCACCCTCCTTTCTCAATCATAATCTGTTCTGCAACTGCTCTGTGTTGACTTGCAGACCTGCCAAAATGCCAAGGACTGACACTTAACTGAAGAGAGAGCTTGTAATAATTTATACTGGAATAAAGGACTTCATCAGTTGCTTGCCCTGTCCACATCAGAGAAACTGGTGTAGAAAAGTATCTGCAGGGAAGGAGAGAAGCCCTGGCACTTCTACGACCTGGTGGTAATTATGCCTGTGGGGATAAGCCAGTGTCCCTCCTGGGTTCATGTAGAGTAGTACAGACCCAGACAGGATTTGTATTGCTACACACAAAGCAGCAGCAGTCTTTGTCCTAGGGGAATTAAAAGTGTTTGGGTTAGTTCTAGCTTTTGTTAACATAAAGCTTTTTCATTTAATTTTCTCATGCCTGTAACTTTCCTGCATTCTTTTAACCTCTGGAGCTTGAAAACATCTTCTATAAACACATTGGATAGATACTTTCAATAAGCAGGGAAGAGAAGAAAACGCTTCATCGTGTTCTGGCTGGCAGGGGGATTGGACTAGATGATCTTTCGAGGTCCCTTCCAATCCCTGATGTTTGGTGGTTCTGTGATTCTGTTTTGCCTGAGCGCAGCATCAGAGCTATGCTGCAGCTATGCTGCACTGCTCACTTATGCTAGTTTAGTTAATTAGATGGCACTAATTGGAAAGAAACAGCAATTAAAGGTCACTTTCCCACTTTTATTTGAAAAAAAACCAAAACCAAACAACAGATTTGCATTCCCTCAGAGAAAGTGACTGTTCTAAAGGATTGTACTGCAGTGCTAAAATCACAGAACATCAGGAATTGGAAAGGACCTCTGAAGATCATCCAGTCCAATCCCCCCACCATAGCAGGATCACCTAGATCCAGTTACACAGAAACATATCCAGGCAGGTTTTAAATGTCTCCAGACTTAACTTTAGCCTATGAGAAATAGATCAGCTTATTTTTTAGCTAGTAAAGTCTCTGAAGTTGTTGTTACTGAGGCAGGGAGAAGTAGGTCACGCAATTTCATGTTATATTTATTAATGTTATGTCCAGATTTTCCTTTTAATCCAGAAGGTTTCTATCCACTGTCTGACTGCTAAGTATAGTCCTGAATTGCTTGGCTGAATGTCTTGATGTTGACGCAGACTGATGCCAGAAAGCAGGATACCAGAACATACTCTTACGGATTGTATCAGTAGATTAGTAATAGTCATAGTGAATTAAATACTTCCAGACACATGGGGTCACTTGAGGTAAGTTTAATTTTAGTTTGGGATGAGTGGAAGAATGGGATATGATCCATAGCTGGTTTCAGTGGAGCAGGGAGAGTGTAAGCTATCTAAGGATATCCTGCTCTGGCAGAGGGATTGGACTAGATGATCTTTCAAGGTCCCTTCCAATCCCTAATGATTCTATGATCCCAGATTTGCTTCTTTCCCTTAAGGGGGATATGCTGCTGTGCCTTTCCTTCACAGCTATAGACATGCATTACAGTTCTGAGCTACCCTTAAAAGTACAAAATCAGAAGCAGCGTTTAGCCTGGTTTCCATCACTCTAAAAGGCCCATAGCTCTTACCCTTTGGTCACTTCAGGTATGAACACATCAGTAAGAGTGCAGGAGGTGTCTTGAGGTTACTTCAAACAAGAAACCCCACTGAGTATCCAAAGCATATCATGCTGTCCTGCCCAAGAGTGCTGTGGTAGATGGTCTGTCCAAAACCTCTGGTAACATCTATTCCCTTGTTACAGAAGCACCTAAAGCCTATGTGATATCACAGAACATTAGGGATTGGAAGGGACCTCGAAAGATCATCTAGTCCAATCCCCCTGCCACAGCAGGATCACCTAGACCAAGTCACACAGGAACACATCCAGGCGGGTTTTAAATGTCTCCAGAGAAGGAGACTCCACAACCCCCCTGGGCAGCCTGTTCCAGTGCTCTGTCACCCTCATCAGTAGGAGTTCCTTCTCATATTGATGTAGAACCTCCTGTGTTCCAGCTTACAGGTTCAAGCTGGGGATGGGCCAAGCACTGTGTCAGAGAGGGTCAAAGTGTGTGTTAAGTTCTGTGCTTCCTAGAGGTAGTGTTTATCTCCTGTGTGCAAGAAATTGGATGCTACTGCACTAGAAATCAGATACTACTGCATCACTAGCAGCATCGAAGCAGAGGTTCATAGAACTGGAATATAATACTATATGTCCTTTGATATGTTCCCTTCATAGAGCTGACAGCTACTGCAGCAACCATCTTTCCAACATCTGCAGCTTAATCTGTGAGGATTTAAGGACCACAGCATCTCTGCAGTGTCAGGGGGTTTTTGATCTTCAGCAACTACTGCAACTACGGTGTGCAGGTGCTCTGAGCTCTAGTTCAGGAGCTCAGTGTCGTTTTGAGCTTAAATGGCAAGGGATTATAGTTTAACTTCAGCAGGGAGCACGGAAGAGAGGAAAATGCCAAGTATTGTGAAAGGTCTCCATGTTGTGGTGACAGTAGTAGTGGTGGATTGGGAATAAACACCTGCTGGGCTTTCTGCCACTGGCTGATTTGTTTACAAATTTAGCTAAACATTCAGTCCTGGGGCAAGATACTGCACTGATTTCAGCTTTGAGCAGGCTGGATGAGACTTCATCCACATATTCCTTTCTCAACTGAAGGAATGCTAGTGGTGCTTAGAGCTCCTGCTCTGTTAACAAGTTTCAGGTTAGGTATGAAGATGATGTTACTCTTCTAGGTCAGCAAAGTAACTCTGCTTTCCATTTCTTCTTAGTACTCCCTTACTTCATCTGCATGTAGGTGACCCCTTCCTTCATCTAGGTGATCCTGCTGTGGCAGGGGAGTTGGACTGGATGATCTTTCGAGGTCCCTTCTAATCCCTAATGTTCCATGATTTTGTGATTCTGTGATGGTTAGGATAGAGAACCACCACACCACCACACATTTGCCCTTTTCACAGCTAGCTTGCTCAAGGTTCAGAGTCCACTCATGAGCCACTGGTGCTCTCCACAGCTGTCCTGCTTGCTGACTGCTACTCTAGCAGTTGTGCAAAGCCAACTCCAACATATCAAATGGGTCTCTCAGCTTCTGGCAGCCTGATACCTTGGCCTCTTCAGAACAGCTATCTTATTTGTCTAACATCTCATAGATAGTCTGGCACCAGGGATGGAGTCCAGTTCCTCTGAGAGCATTTAAGTACCTCAAACATGAGACACTACCTTTATCCTTTCTCCTCCATCAGCGTCCTGCTGGATTCCTGGGCCCTGACTTCTGCCACAGACCAGGCAGTGCTCATGGTGCCAGGTGCTTTGCACAATCTACTCCTGCCCCAGAAGGGTCTAACCTGGTGTGCTGACCAAGTGCTGTAGAGGAGAAAACCCAACCCCCTGTGATACCTGACTGTCAAGGGGCATTAAAGGAAAGGCAGATTTGCTTCAGTGCCTGACTTTGCAGCCAACACTGAAGGACCTAGGCAAAGACCTCCTTCAGCCCCGTTGTTCTGGGGGCTGGTGGTATTGCCCATGGCAGGAGGGACTGCGGTGGCACCCCCAAATGCACCTCAGGCAAAGAGAGCTGTATGAGACAGCTTTCACATCATCCTTTGTACTTGAAAGCCGAGCCTGAGAGTATCAGGAGGCAGGGGAAGACACTATTTTTACAAGTTTTACAACTTCAGTTTTGCAGGAAAGCGCTTCCTCCCATGCCTCCCACCTCGATGCTGTTAGATGCGTGGAGGAGTTAGTACATTCCTTCTGCAGAGAGGGAGAGAGCTTTGTCTGGTTTGCACGAGAAATGATTTATGCCAGCTGAGAAAGACAGAAGGCAAGTTACCACTGCCCTCTGTGCCTTGCTGCCGCTGCTTGTCTGCACAGCCACTTGAACACAGAAGCAGGATGACCTGACTACCGGTTTTCCCTCTACAGTTCAGATTTGGCCTCACCCAGCTTCCCATCCTCCTGAGCTCTCCTCTTCCATCTTCTCTGAATGATACTCTTGGGGCAATTCCCTGTGCCCTACTGCAGCCAGCTCTTGGCCCTTACTTCTCTTCCCATAGCCCTTCCTTCCCTCCCGCATGCTCCTTAACTGACTTTTCCAGTTAAACCAGACACAACTTCCAACTGCCCTTCCTCATCAAGTCCCAGTCCCTCATCACTCTCACACCCAAGCCCTTTGCCCAACAAATCCTTCCTTCTGCAACTCAAAGGCAGTTCCTCTCCCCTGCCCTCTCACCTGTAATCCCTTCAGTTATTAAGCACTGGAAAGCTGAACACTGGATTTAGGAGTCTTCCTTAGTACTAGCAGTGACAGGGAAGGACAGGATAGAGGAGAAGGGCTGAGTGGGAGCTGGAATGGCAGACTCCCCCCGGCTCAGGCCCAATTCCCTAGCGACGCTACATGGCTTTGATTCCCACTGCCAATACGTCTTGTGCGACGCGGAGCTTTGCGATGGGGAAGTAAGAAGTTTGAGGATGCTCATTGAGCATAAAACCAGTGCAGATTTTATTTGGTATAAATTAGACACACACACCCCAGAATCACTTTTACTGAGCACATGCTATTCGATTTTTTAACAAACATTAATAGATTTGGCCAAATCAAAACAGAAGGCAGAAGTAAAACCAAAACTGGGGGGGCATTCTCTACACAGAAGTCATTTCCCCCAACCAATCTGGAGTTCCAGTCCCACAGTACTGAAAAAGGACTTCAAGGAAACATCTTTGAGCGTGTAGGCAACAAACTCACCACATCCTAGCCCTGGGTTCAGTAGAACATGCATGGGTTTGACTGAATTTCCCCAAAGAGGCTTAAGCCTTAAGGATGAAAAAATTTAGCCTTGGTTTGGAAGAAGATTTGACAGGGTTGAGAAAAGCTGGACAATTAGAAACAGAGAAACAAATTTAGAAGCTTTGGAGAAAAGCCCAACAACAAAGCCAACTGAGAAATAGCACAGCAGAGCTTAAAGCCTCAGCGCTGGAAGCAAACATTTCCCAGTACTCAATACTCAAGGCAGATCATGAGTACTAAAACATTAATCAGCTTCCAAGCTGTTGTGCAGAGCCCAGACTGCTAAAGGTGTGCTCAGCAGCAAGCAACATGTCCCTCAGGCATTGGAACCCACCACTCAGTGAGTCTGGATTGAAACTGCAGTCAGGAGAAGGACAATCCTGCTCCCAGCCCCTCACACACAGCCAGTGGAGATGCTGAAAATTTCTACTAGTGAACAAGTAGCTCTGACAATCATACTTCTCCCATATCCTTCTTCACAGCAGTAGGTGTCGGGTCAGGTTAAATGGGAACAGCAAATTAACACCTAAGGTAGTCCCGGAGCTGCATGGATGGTGGGGAACACAGGAGGTTCAACATACATATGAGAGGAACTTCATGGTGAGGGTGACAGAGCACTGGAAGGGGCTGCCCAGGGGGGGTGTGGAGTCTCTTTCTTTGAAGACATTTAAAACCCACCTGGACATGTTCCTGTGCCACTTGATCTAGGCGATCCTGCTGTGGCAGGGGCAATTGGACTGGATGATCTTTCAAGGTCCCTTCCAATCCCTAGTGTTCTGTGATTCTGAGTAGTAACACACACTGTTCTTACTGTCCTTGCACTCCAGATACCATCAGACAGCCTCAGCAGAACTGTTCATATCCAAGAAAGGAACAGAACGTGCTGTCATGTTTGTTGGCTTAGTGCTTGAGGAGCTCAGTTCTTTACTGAACCGTTGTTTAATCGCATTACCATAATAAACCCAGAAATACTGCACTGTTGTTTTTATCATCATGCTCACTGAAAGTGGTGATACTGAGAACTTAAATCACAGAACATTAGGGACTGGAAGGCACCTCGAAAGATCATCAAGTCCAACACCCCTGCCACAGCAGGATCCCCTAGATCCAGTAGCACAGGAACATATCCAGGTGGGTTTTAAATGGAAGGAGGAGACTCCACAACCCCCCTGGGCAGCCGTTCCGGTGCTCCATCACCCTCACTGTGAACAAGTGCCTTCTCATACTGATGTGGAACCTTCTGTGTTCCAGCTTACAACCACTGCCCCTTCTCCTATCATTAGATGACACTGAGAAGAGCCTGGCTCCATCCTCCTGACACCCACCTTTCACATGCAGAACGTCTGAATTTTTCTTGATGCAGAGGCTGATAGTAGGTGGGGGCTAAAATGACCTGTGCAGTAGCTGTTAAATAAACAACTCCACAACTGTTCCAACACTTCTGTTAGACACTGCAGCTAAACTATTCCTGTTGTAGCTGAAGAATGCAAGTACATACCACAGCTATCTACAAGGAGTCTGTCAGTAATATTCTAGGGAGTAAAAGTAGAGGGGCAGGGGCTAAGTGCTTCTCGGCAGTGGGACTTTCAGCATTACTCACGAGTCTGTCACTGCAGTCCTCTCACCAAAAGCAACAGTTTAAACACAGTAATAATGTTTTAAGAGAGCAATTAACAATCCCAGTGTGGAAACATCACTGCCTTTTACATATAATTACAGTACTCCAGTTTCTACCTCCCTTAAGGCAGGCACGTAATGACAAGGAGATAAGTAAAAACAGATGATAGAAGTAAGTGCTGTGAGCATGGGTCAGCTTTGTGCCCATTTCCCACCACGGCTGTTAATTCATTCTGTGTAATGCAGCACGAGTAGGTATTTTCCCCCCACAAGCAGTGTTAACTACCAAAAAACCCTGCAGCTCAGCCCTGCTCGCCAAAACTGAGCCTGCCAAGTTCATCTTGCATCTAACGTGTGTTTATTGCTCCCCAGCTCACCATGCCATCTTCTGCTCTGAAAGATGTCAGTACAGCTCCATTTTCTGCTTCATTTAGTAGAACAGAGCCACCACTTCAGAACTTCAGTGGGGTCCAGTAACAGTGAAAAAGCTGGTGATTGGGCCGTAAGTGTCCAGCAGCTCTCAAAACACAGTTTAACTGCAGGTGTCCTGCCCTCAGCAAGTTCTGATAACTCCCAAAGACTTTTGCCAGTCCAGCTCCGTGCTGCCATCAGGCTCGTGTCGTTTTTCAGCCGCATTCCACACTGGCATTGGACAGTACTGGGGTTTTTGGTTCAAGACACAATCAAGGCCCACAAGCGATGGAACAGCTTGCCCAGAGAAGCTGTGGATACCCCCTCCCTGGAGTGCTCTGGGCCAGGCTGGATGGGGTTTTGCACAACCAGATCTAGTGGAAGGTGTCCCTGCTCATGGCAGGGGGATTGGAATTAAATGATCTTTTAAAGTCCCTTCCAACCTAAACCATTTCATAATTCCATGATGAGCATGTGCTGTAAGCATCCCCAGCGATGCCTTCCACCGTCAGGTAAACACCCTGAAGAGAAAAACGGGCTGCATTTGCTGGCAACCCATAGTCGTCCTACTTAGGTGGCAGGCTATTAGAAACATGCTAATGACTGAAGCACACATGTCACATCAGTCATCAAGTAACTGACATCTATCTTGGATGCTCTTGCACATAGTGCTCTAAGATCCAGCTCTGGACTCCTCACTCCCTTTTCTGCTTTGGGTATTTCCTGAAGATTGTTTTAAATGATTTTTCCAATGAAGTCTGGTGGCCTCAATGCAAAGTACAAACTGTATTTCACAGAATCACAGAACATTAGGGATTAGAAGGGACCTCGAAAGACCAAGTTGCACAGGAACATATCCAGGCAGGTTTTAAACATCTCTAGAGAAGGAGATTCCACAACCTCCCTGGGCAGCCCGTCCACACTTTGCCCCGCAGAGCCCTTTTCACAGTGTACAGGAAAAACCCTGCAGAAGCAAACAGCCTGGGATGAGAAAAGCATTTGAATTAATCACTAGTAAAGAACAAGTGTGTTGGAGAACAACTTCTACTGAGGAAAAGACATTTCAATACAGGAAGTGTGTCTATGTCAAGCACAGAAACTGCTTCAGAAAATGCAACGTAATTTGCAATTAGCAGGTTGCTTCACAACTTTAAGCAAGACAGCAACACTTCTTTCTTTGTCATGATGAACCAGTGTAAGTGAAGCTAAAGGTGGCTTTCTAGAAACTTCTTATGAAAGACATTTACCACCTGACACAGCTGGATGGGATTCCCTGTCGAGATGAAGCAAATGCTTAACACCACGCAAACCCGTGGCTGCAACCTGCTAAAGACGTATCCACAAGATATCCTGGTGTCTGATCTCCCACCCAATAAAAGGAGATAAGGATCATGTTGGCACGCAAGAAAATCTTCTCCCCAAAATTGTTGGCACGAGCTGGGCTGGGTGTATTCCCAGAAGAGCTTTCCAAACTAGGTTACCTGATGCTGGTTATCAAGGCATTAATAAAGGCATTGTCCATCCACGCAGACACCATTACTGAAACACCACTGGAACAGCCAGAGACAAATTTGGTGACACAGTGACTGTGAAAGGATACGGCAACGTCCCTTAGAGAATATGGAAGGGTGTTCCAGCACAAAATGAGCTCCTGTCATTTGCACTTCATGCAGACACCAAAAGATGCAGGGCTGCACAAAGCATGCTACTGTGAAACAGATTTACTCCAAAGCATTTGCATGACTGCATTTTCCTGTCAGGTGACGAAAGAAACCCATTTCTGGTGCCAATGTACTCTCAGGTGGGAGGGGCTCAGAAGAAGACCTAAAATAGATGAAGGTTCATCCTAACTCACTGACAGCACAATATTCAGAGCATGAAAACTCACTGCAATTCAAACATTTCCTCCACGACAACGTAACGCCTTTGAATTGTCTTATTTCCAGCACATTACATAAATATTGCTATCCTCTTGATCCTGGATTATCCTCAATCTGAAGTTCACGCTCTCGGTTTGTATTTAGGCCGGGTTGGATGGGGCCCTGAGTAACCTGATCTAGTAAGAGGTGTCCCTACCTATGCAGAGGAGCTGGAACTGGATGATCTTTAAGTTTCCTTCCACCCCTGGCCATTCTATGATCCTGTGAGTTTATGATTTGGGGACTGTTGGCAGACATCCCTGTAACCCTCTGCACTCTCCTGGGGCCAGAATGGAACATTACAGAATGCAATGGGAAGCTTGCATCGCTCTATTACAACCGTGAACCTCCTATCCCCAAATTGAGAAGCAATTTAAAACACAAAAATGAAGTGCTGGGAGATAGCACGAGCACAAACGAGCACCTCCCCCGCCCCAGGGCATCTACCAGAAAATGTCTTTTTAAAATCCAAACAAAACTTAAGGGTTTTTTTAAGACAAGCTTTTATTTGGGAACTTTGTGATTAATTTGGTGTAGCCTCGTTAGGAAACATTGTCTTTTGTCCAGGAGCTGCCAGCTGAGAGGATGTTATTGTTGGGAGGGGATGTGACCAGGAGGACCCCTGTGCACAGCACAATGTGTCAGCCCGGAAGCCAGGGAAGAAAAGTGATTCTCTCCTCTGGTTAAAAAAACAGAATGGAAATACCAAGTGTTCGCCTTCCAGTTACAGTCACTCTCCTACACGTGTTCCCAAGACACACGTTAGTCGCCTGTATCTCAAGTGTCACTGCTTAATTATAACCATACATGAGAAAAAGTTCCTACTTTGAAAAGAATTACACATTTCCTCAGAAGAGCAACGATTTCTGCCACAAACATCTCAAAACAGATAAGCAGGCGAATGCTCACATCCTCCACGCAACTGCTTACTCTGCTGCTCTGAACAATGGACAGAGTTGAATGTGTTTCCTCCACCCTGCCCCACAGAGCATCAGCAACCCAGGCAGGCACAGCCCAGCCCTACAGAGGCCCCAGCAAAGAGCAGGAGGTCTGAGCCCTCCCTGATGGCCATCCAGGCCTGCATCAATCTTCAAGTTGTGCCAGGGAACGTTTAGGTTGGACATTAGGAAAAAATTCTTCCTTGAAAGTGTCATCAGGCATTGGAAGTGCCCAGGGACGTGACTGAACTGCTATCCCTGGAAGTGCTTAACGATTGTGTTGCTTGGGGACATGGTTTAGCAGTGGTCTTGGTACGGTTAGGGCAGTGGTTGGATTTGATGATCTCGAAGGTCTCTTCCAACCTACGTGACTCAGTGATTCACAGAAGCCTCTCGTATGCATTCCACAGTGATACGGCAGAGCCAAGGGTTCGCACCAGCACTGGGGTGTGATGCTGCTCCCCCTCACAGCAACACCCACAAGCCCTCCAACTGCTCGCTAACCATCTTCATCTGAGGGACCTCGGAGCTTCGAAGCAGCGTTTTTGAGGTGCACCCACGCTTCGCATGCGGTCACGGCTGCACGGCAGAAGGGCTCTCAAGACCAAGCCTTTCTCTTAAATAGAACAGCCCCGTGCCCCGTCCCGGCGCCGCAGCCAGGGTACCCAGAGCGAGCCCAGCCCCACCGGGGCTTAGCGCCGGACCGCTGCTCAGGTTCGCCCCTGCCAGGACTGCCGTCGGCGGGAGCCGCTCGTTCACCCGCCCACCGTCGGGGCGGTCCCAGGCCGGGAGTGGCGGAGGGACGCTACCGGCGGTCGTCGTCGCCGCTGAGGGGGTAGGAGAGGAGGGCCATGGCCTCCGCGCAGGCGGCCTCCACCTGCCGCACCTGCTGGCGGCTGAGGCGCTCGCGCCAGGCGCGCACGGCCTCCCGCGCGTCGCGGGCCGAGATGAGGAAGGGCCGCTCGGAGGAGTAGGCGGCGCCGCGCGTCATGTTGAGCGCGAAGGCCTCGAGCGCGGGCGGCGTCGTGAGGCCGGCGAAGCGCAGCAGGCGGCGCAGCTCGGCGCGGGGGTCCCGCACCAGGTCCTCGTAGCGCAGCTGCGTGTAGCGGCTGCGGAGCCAGTCCGGGGCGCTGCGGGCCAGCAGCAGGTCGCGGAGCCAGGCCTGGCAGATGACCTCCAGCGCTCCCCCGAGGAAGAACTCGGCGCGGTGCTGCGGCTGCGGCCCCCGCCCGCCGCCCAACAGCAGCCCGGGCGGCAGCAGGAGCTGCTGCTGCTGCTGGCGGGGGGTCGGCCCGGCGCGGTGCCGGCTGCGCATCACCTGGATGCTCTCCCGCAGCAGAGCCTGCCTCGCCTTCAGGCGGGAGTTGTGGACGGCGCGCGGGTCACGGAAGAGCTGCACGACGCGCAGGTTGAGGCCGGGCTCCCGCAGCAGCGGCAGCAGCGCGCCCAGCTCCAGCAGCCTCACGTCCTTGATGACCACCACCGGGTACTTGCGGCACTCGGCCTCCAGCTCCCTCAGCGCCCGCGGCGGGCACTTCTCGCAGGCGGCGCCGTCGACGAGGCCGACGTGGTTTCGGGGCCGCGGCGCGTCGGGGCAGAGCGGCGGCGAGCAGATCACCTTGTTGCTTCGCCAGCCGAAGATGCCGGACGTCGTCAGGTTGGCGGCAGCGGAGGCGGCGAGCGGGGATGCGGCGGCCAGCGGGTCGCGGGGTCCCTGCGGGGCGGCGTAGAGGCGCAGGACGGAGAAGTCGCATCGGAAGAGGGCGCGCAGCATGTCGCGCAGGGCACCCTGCAGGCTCAGCGCGTCGCCGGGGTACAGCGCCTGCCACAGGTGCCACATGGGCTCGTACAGGTAGAAGACGTCCGGGTGCTGGTTGAAGAGCTCCCCGAGGAAGGACGAGCCGGTGCGCCACGTCGCGTGCAGGTAGATGTGCCGCTTCCCCGCCGCCGCCGCGCTGCCGTTACCGGCCGCGCCTTCCTCGTCCGCCTCAGCCTCGTCCTCCTCCTCGTCGTCGTCGCTGCCGCCGCCGCCGCCCAGCAGCGGCTGCCGCTGTTCCCAGCCCCACTCGCTCAGCGCCTGCTCCAGGCTGGGGCAGCGCCGCAGCAGCGGCTCTTCGTCCGCCCGACCGCGCCTCGCCCCGTAGTCCAGCGCGTAGGGCACCAGCAGCAGCAGCAGCAGCGTGTACAGCACCAGCGCCACGGCCAAACGACGCTGCTCCCACCGCCAGCGCCAGCGCCGCTGGCCCTTCATGGCACCCCAACGGCCGGGGCTCCGCGGAGCCTCTGCCCGCCGGAGGGAGGGACAGCGGCTCTTCGCAAAGTTGTTGGCGGCGGGGGGGTGTGGGCTGCGGGCGGCCCTCCCCGCCGGGAAGCACGCCCACGGGCACGCCGGACGGGCTCGGGGCTGCCGGTCCCGCCGCCGCCTCTTCCTCCTCCTCCTCCTCTTCCTCGCAGCGCGACGCGGAAGCGGCCGCACCTGCTCCCCCCGCCGCCGCCTGAGGAGCCGCGGGGCGCGGGATGCTGCAGCCGCCTCTCGCTCGGTCCCTCCCTCCTCCCCACGTTACCGGGCAAGGCTGGAGGGGCGGGATCGGCACCTCGGGAGTCACCCCCGCCCGCCCGGGGACAGGAGCTCGGCGGAGGAGGCAGGGCAGGGACCGAGAGCGGCTGAGGCTGTCCGAGGACGAGCGGCTGGTCCCGTTATCTGCCAGGTCTCCAGAGAGAGAACGCGCTACAGTAACGACAAGAGCTGCAAATGTATTTTTAGGATGGATGGATGGATGACAGCTATTAAACTCTGCGCAGCGGCTTTCAGAAATGCTGCAGTTCAACGCTGGAGAGAGCTGCGGGATTTCTCAGTCACGCTTTTGTCTCGGTGTGTTTATGGTGGGATACGGACAGCTCGATCGTGACTCATTGCGGCTCCAAAGTTTTGTGTATCGCCTGAGCTGATCACGCTTTGCCGCTGGGTAGAGAGACATGAACGTGCACGCACAGGAGGACACTCAACCCGTCTTGGATGTCTGATAGCCTCCTGATAACCCTTCTCTTAATTAGGTACAGCAGGAGTGCAGTGTTACCGACTCAGACTCTAGTTTTTTTAGACATCCTAAGATTAGCCTAAAAATTAATATCTTGTGGGATGGAGAATCTACAAGATGTTGACAAAATCTCCAGCCCTGCCCCAGCCTGACCTTGGAAGATGCTCACAGAAGGAGATGGACTGTGACCATGTGCTCCTGGTCAAGGTGTTCACCTGTCAAGAAACCAATGTCCCAGTCGAGGTTGACCACAATGGCTGTCCTAAACCTCTTGGCAACAGATGGCATCTTCTGTAAAACACTACTAATAATTAAGCATGGCGTGCAGAGATAAATTCAGTGAGAGTAACGCAGTTCTCACCCTTAGTGTGTGATGCTTTCACTCCCAGAGTAGCCGATGCAGTATGGCTATACCCATGGGAAGGCACATGACACCAGCTTAGTCAATGATAGCACATACAACAGGGTGCAGAAATGACCTGTTAATTCCATAGGTTCTAAAAGTGCGCCTTTTACACTGTAAATACATAGATATGGAGTCTGCAGCTGCTGCACGTCGTCTGAATGTCTAGGTGTTACATAAGAGTTTCCACATCAATATGAGAAGGAACTTCTTCACAGTGAGGGTGACAGAGCACTGGAACGGGCTGCCCAGGGGGATTGTGGAATCCCTTTCTCTGGAGATGTTTAAAACCCACCTGGATATGTTCCTATGTGACTTGATCTATGTGTTCCTGCTCTGGCAGGGAGATTGGACTAGATAATCTTTCGAGGTCCCTTCCAATCCCTAATGTTCTGTGATTCTGTGATTTCAAAACTGTCAGGAAAATACAAGGAGCACAACAAGGCAAGAGCAGAAGCAAGCTGCACTTCAGTTCAGGTGGTGAGCCAGCAGTCTGCTTGCTAACACTTCACTTGGCCTCTGTTAAATAAGTGTTAAAGACTGGCTTCTGCAGTTTATGGTGTGCTGAGTGAGCGGATGGTGCCAAACAAGACAGAATATTGTAGAAATGATGGCATTGGAAAGGAAATTCTGCCCCAACGTACTTTTCACCGCTTATATTCTTTGTGGCTTTGGGGTTTTTAAACAGCAGGATACAGCGGTGTGAGTTTCACCTCTGACTGTAAAGGCCAAGATTCCAACCAGATCCTCAAGCAGCTAAAGGAGAACAGAATAGAAAGACGCTTGCCCAAACCAGCTGTCAGCCTTGCCAAAAAACCTTCCGCTATCTGAAGAACAGGCATATCGAGTACTTTGAGAGGTATGTCCAGTGTAGTTGACTAGGAGTCAACCTAGATGATTCTATGGCTTCAGTGGCACCATGCAAAATAGCAGTTTTATAAGATCTATCAAGATGGGATCCTGAGAAGTGCAGAGGAGTGTGGATAACTGTGAGCTGCTGGGGTTCCCCCTCTGCAGAACAAAACCCTGAGTTGGTAGCAGCATCTCTGGCAGGGGGATTGGACTAGATAGTCTTTCGAGGTCCCTTCCAATCCCTGATGTTCTGTGATTCTGTGATAGGCACCAGTGGCAACAAAGGAGCCACAGTGTGCTACCTTCAACTAATTTTGTATCATGATCTATGACAGACATTTGCCTAAAAGTTAAAATCAAGTTTTTAAAAGTGCCAAACTAAAGTAGAGTTTGAAAATAATTAGCATCTCACAAAGTAAGACAGCCTGACAGACAAGTGAGAAAGCAGAGAAATAACATGACGTATGTGTTAAACTGATTGTTTTAATCCAAACAACAGAGCTTCTGTGGCTACTGTTCTGGAAAAAGGCAGCCATGTGAATCACTGTCACAGGCCTCATCTTCACTAAGATAAAAACAGATGTTAAAAGATTATCAGCCCAAAGAAGAATCACAGTCAGTGTTTTGTTCTGCACCCTCGCGTCGGTTCCTCTAGTGAAAGCGGATTAGCCCTGTTAAGTGTTTACTTCAGTTGTTTTGGGTTAGGGCTGTTCTGGCAGAGAGATGGCAGCAGAGCCGGCATTCATTTTGCCACCCAGCAGGTACCTCAGCCATGCTTGAAATCACTGAGCACCAGCCTTGCTGAGGGGTCACAAGAAGTAGCAGATTGCTTCTTAGAGCAATCCACACAGAGTTCGTAAGCTGGAACATAGGAGGTTCCACATAAATATGAGAGGGAACTTCTCCGCAGTGAGGTTGACAGAGCACTGGAATGGGCTGACCAGGGGGGTTGTGGAGTCTTTTCTGGACATGTTTAGAATCGGCCTGGATGTGTTCCTGTGCGACTTGATCTAGGTGTTCCTGTGGCAGGGGAATTGGACTAGATGGTCTTTCGAGGTCCCTTCCAGTCCCTAATGTTCTGTGATTCTGTGAAGAGATCAGCTCTCCATTTTCTCCCTTTTCAGGTCTGTATTCATTTCTTTGCAGCACAGGTAAGGGGGATGATTTTCCCCCGTTTAGGATTTTTCTCTGAAACATAGAGACACCATTTATGTACACAGATGACACACTGCATGAGTCCTCCTTCCAAAAGAGGACAGTTCAGTACCTGAGAGAGGCAGCCAGGTTCTTCTTCATCAGCCCGCAAAGCAGCCGCCTCCTTTGGCATCCAGCTCCTGCCATTTCTTGGTGCTAATTCTGTGCTTTGTGTTCTTTCATAAAGGGGGCAGAGAGGAGAAAGAGTTCAGGCATCGCGTGTTCTGCATAGTTTAGTACTGCAGTATTTCCTTTCTAGTTTCCAAGCTTGTCACTGAAATCACTGGCTGTTTTGAATCCCAACATAACATTGGCTTCCTGTGTCCTTCTAATCTGATTTTTGCTCTTCTGTGTGTCACAGTACCCCTTACCGACAAGAGGACAACAGAGACAGTAAATGCTGGAACACCGTGTGTTTCAGCCTCAGAATCATCTTTATCTTCTAGGCAGAGGTTTCAAAATAGAAATAGCTGCCTCCATATCTAGCCATCTTTTGGCTCTCACACGGTCTTGTCATTTTCAAAGAGCACTTTGTGATTAAAAATAGCTTGATTAGCTGATAAAATTAACTGTGCTGTGCACAGGGAACACCGCCCTCCAACATCCTGCCTGTTAATGAGTGCTCTGCTTGCACATGTTGTCACTCAAGGGCTCCATTCAAGAGGAAGTCCGTGGTTTAAAAGCAGCTTTAAAACTTCAAGAAGCCAACAAACTAAAGTAGTTTGGGTTTTTTTTTCGCGATTTGCTTTGCCCTCAGATGTTTCATCTTGTGCCACACCACATATTCCACATCTGAGACCAGTCTTTAGCCCACATTTCAGAAGGGACGTGTTAAGAATAGCAGGATGGAGAAGCCGGTCCAGGCAAGGCAGCTGACGCAGGATTTTCCTGCACTGGGGTTTCCCCAAAAGCAGAACTGAGATTGAGGGCCTGCAAAAGGTCAACAATTTTGCAGAAGTTTTGAGAGACTTGGAAATTTGGAGAATCTTAAGAAAATGAGAAGTCAGACAAGTCTAACCCAGGGGCAGGTGAGCACCTGAGTGAAAGGGGCTTCAGTTGCAAAGCCTCGTGCAGAAGGTGCTCAGCTCTCTGCACGTGCACCTGATGTAAGTCTTCAGTACCTGCAAGAAAGATGAGGAAATGGGGCAGGAAAATGATGGTATTCACAACTGTCTTTGTACACTCCTGGCACAAGTCCAGACTTCTGAGTGTCTCTGTGGGCTGATTTGAGGGAAGCCAGGTGTGCAGTTTTGGGTTTTGGCTAATATAACCAAGTATTCACTGTGCAAATCGTGCCACCCAGCCAGTAGGAAGGCACCGGACCCCTCAGACCCAGCCTGAGGGGAGCTGGCCCGTGAGTTTGGGGACCAACCGCATGTGCTGATTCCGAAGGGATGGTGTGCGTCAGTCCCTTCTCTCATGAATTGCTCCAGTTGTTTCTGAGAACAGAAATGGTGCCCAGCTAGGAGAGCTCTTGTGTGGCTGAGAGAAGCGGGTAACGTTTAATTTCCGCTCTTGATTCTTTTTTAAAATGAGGCTAGTACTAATATGTAGCACGGTGAATACCAGAGTGGGGATTGTCGGTGGTTTTACACAACGTGGCTTTTCTGAGAAAGTGAGATCCAGGTATCGAAAAGGAAAAAAAAAGCCCTTTAAAAAAACCAGCAAGACATAGTCCCTTTTATGGCATCAGAGATCTTGTGGTTGCCCCTTTTTGTGTGATCAGCGATCTTGTGAGATCCTCTAACTTCTAAGAAGGGAAGGTAATGCCTTCATTGGAGGTGATAGGAAATGGAACTATGAAATGCAATAAGATGTAGAGATAGAAGAGAGAGAAGGGGCAAAGGGTGTGAGCTGGAACAGAGGAGGTTCCACATCAATATGAAAAGGAACTTCTTCATGGTGAGGGTGACAGAGCACTGG
>JAOXOE010000001.1:79445789-79460096 GCA_028565055.1 Phoeniculus purpureus
CCCCGCCCGGGCCCGTGGCCGGCGGCGGATCCCGCCCTGCGCGCCGGCTGCTCGGCCAGGCCCGGCCCGCCCCACTCCTCCTCCAGCGGCGGCGGCGGCCGCACAAGAGCCCTATTGTATTATTGACACCGCCGGGCTCCAGGCCCCGCCTCTTCCCCTTCCCTTCCCTTCTGCCCGGGCCTTCCTGCGGGCAGAGCGGGCGAGGAGGGGCCCGAGGGGGAGGCCCGGCCTCAGGCCCTGCGGCGGGTGTCAGGGCTGAGGGCAGCCGAGCGGTAAGCGGCTGGGAGGAGGATCCCACCGCCTTGACCAGCGGAGACACAAGCGAGTGGCAGCCCGCGGCCCCGGCACTTCCGAAATCCAGCGCTGGGCCGGGCGCTTCGCCGCATCCCAGCAGCCTGACAGGACTCCCCCCACAGCCGTCCCGGCCTGCTCCAGCTCTAGACAGAGAACGATTTGCCCGAGTGGCACAGCTTGTCAGAGGGTGAGCGCAGAGCCTAGCTCAGGGCAGCGTTTAGCCAGCTGTCGGGGTTCGTCGTTCGGCCCGTGCCAGAATTTGAAACAGCGTCGGAACAGCGTCTGACAGAAAGCGCAGTAGTGGATAAAGGAAACAATGACAAAAATTTGGCAAACCTCCTCCGTTATTATGCCCCACGTGCACTTCCCATACTGCTATTAACAGTGATGACTTGCATCAAACACCCTTCAACCTTCCTTACCTTAAGGACTGCTGCAGAGATTGATCGGGAGAGAATCCTTTGGCAGCTGCAGCCCCCTTCCGTGCACACAGTAACTGAGGCGTGGAAAGGCTGTGGGAACTCTGCCGAGAACAAAATCAAACCTGAGGTTTCAAATCTGGGACACAGCCCAAGTACAGAGAAGAAACAGCAAGAATAGAATAACGAGGACTACAAAGGACAAAATGAAGAGATAAATAGCAAGCATGGCAGGGATAGTTTGGCCTGAGCTGCACTTCTGCAGTGTTTCCAGATAGCAGTGAAAAGATGAGGTGAAGTGGATTTGGAGGAAGCAGTGTTTCAGGCTAAGTGTTCTGTCTAGCTCAGCAGCCTCCCACTCCACTCTTATCAAGTCACGGGTCCCCCGCATTGACTTTCTCCTGGCCCGAGTGGGCATCCACAGTAAGATGCTTCCCCCAAGTACTGTGCAAACCTCCAGCTACTTCTTGCTCAGATTTCCCAAGCATCATGCTGTGTGGCTGTTCAGTAACCCTCAAGTTCTTGTCCAGGTCAGCCTTCACTGAATCCACCTAGACTTCTGACTGTAAGTTACTGCTGGCAGGAACTTGCCTGGATCTACCAGCTCCTGCTATTAAAAAAAAAACCTCTTTTTTTTCTTTTGAATAGCTGGTTAATATTCCCATGTGTAACACAAAGTACAACTTTCTGCAAATGCAGTTAGACCACAACAGAATGGTGACACTGAAGCGTATGACTTCCTTCACACACCAGCGATCACCATTTTTGCCTTCTGTTCATTTAAACACACTTGCCAGGAAAACACCACGAGCAGCTTCAGAAAACCACAGTGTCAAGTTAAACACCAGGAACACTCTCCACCATCAACATGACTTCTGGAATCCTCTGCACTGTGCCACGTGGTCCAGGCGACAGGGGGGCAGGTAATGCTGATTTTCAGACCAGATGTTTGAGGTCCAAAATTAAGAGTTTAGAGTGATAAAATGAAGTTTGTGTTCTATGGGAAGAGATTTGTTGTGTTGTAGGAAGATTTTAAAGTCTGATCGAGTTAAACTACACAGAAAGCATTTTTAAGTACCACTATCTTCACTCAGGTTTTAAAACAATGTCTAGATTTTGTGTCTGTGAAACCTGCTTTAGTAGAGTGTGTATATAGAGTGTTTAAAGTATCTGTCATTCTGAAGGACAATGAAGAAGGTATATTCCCATCAGTGAAGGAAACATTCCTAGAACATGTTTCCTGTCAGATTGCTTTATGTATCACAGAATCACAAAACATTAGGGATTGGAAGGGATCTTGAAAGATCATCTAGTCCAATCACCCCACCTGCACTGGGAGCAGATGCAGCCCAACCTGGAAAAGGTGTGGTGCTGCTACCTTAATTTCCCAAGCCAGGAATCACCCCCAAGCCCTGTACTGGCTGTCTTGTGGCAGGAGAAGGTGACATCCAAACCTCTACAGTAAACCCACAGGTGGTCTCAAGGCCCAAAGATAGGTGACGTGAGAAAACCTGCTGGAGAAAGCCCACAGGTCTACTCATTTCAATAAGCGATTTTATGTGCAAATACATTTTTGGTTATCCCATCCTGTGTAACAAACTTCTTGGTTACCCCGTCCTTCTAGCAAACTATTTGATAGAGGCTTAAAGAGAATTGCCTTTACATTTGCTACACATTTCTGTAGGAACACCAAGTGAGATGAATAAACAGGAAGCAGATTATACACTGTTGTTCTGTTTAAACACACATGCAACACAGTTTCCACATTTCCTCCAGGAAGGATGAAGTGCAGATGCTCTTAGGCACCTAGAGAATATAAGGAATTTGCAAAGCCAGATGTTAACATGTTGATAAAATACAGCTCAACCCTGAAGTCTTCCCAAGGGAGGAATGCTCTGGAAACTACAAGTGATATGGGTCAGGATAAAATAACGTATACATGTATACCATACACAAGTTGAACCCAGCCATTATCCAGCCACACAAAGCCTGCTCACAGTGTATTAGGGTATTAAGAAACGTAACACTGGAGTAATGTTTAACATCTGAGAAGTAAGGTCACGTAGAGTTTAACATGGGCTGGAGCTGCAGAAGAAGCATCTCTAACCAAAATACCTACAAGTACTTCAGTGAATTTCAACAGAAGAGCATTTTTCCTACAAAATCTGCTATCTCTGATCAGATGCCAGAGGAGTAAAAAGCAACAAACCTGCCACGGTTAACATGGCAGAGTGGTGGGGAGAAATAAAAACTGGAAAGGCCTGAAGGTTAATTCATACCCCCTACTTACCTTCAAGTCTTTGCAGCACCCCCAGCCAGCACATAGGAGCCTCCCAGGGTAGCAATTCTAGCTGACAGCTAAAAGAAATACACAGATCCTGAAGCTTAGCATACTGCCTGCCTTTGAAATACGTAGATGCTGCATAAACCTCAGCACTTCCACAGATCAGATACCATTCAAAACCTTGACATAACATCCTTGAAACCAGAGCAGGCATTGAAGAAGGAACTTTACAGTGAGGGTGACAGAGCGCTGGAACAAGCTTCCCAGGGGGATTGTGGAATCTTCTCTGGAGACATTTAAAACCCACCTGGATATGTTCCTGTGCAACTGGATCTAGGTGATCCTGCTGTGGTGGGGGATTGGACTAGATGATCTTTGGAGGTCCCTTCCAATCCCTAATGTTCTGTGATTCTGTGATTGGCAGCTATTGGTGAGAGACAGTAATGCTGAACTCCCTTATGTTTCTCTCACAATGAATGGAATTATTGAAGCGTTACCCTAAAGCACAAACACTCACCTACAAACGAGAGCGCTAATTATGGCATCGGAGTAACTTTCATTATTCTGCAGAAAAAAAATGCAAAGCAGAAGCTCATCTAAGGTTGGCCAGCTGTCTTCAAACCCTGTGTTTCTGATACTATTAGAAATAGAAGCACTCAGAGCTTCAAAAGATTGTCTTTACCTCTAGCACTGAATGCACTGATAGCACCTGTCAGGCAGCTATCAAAAGATGCCCTCAGGTCACAACACAGCCCTTCTATTTAATCTCTAGAACCTTTACCAAAAAAAAAAGGCCTCAGAGTGATTTTTACAGAGGGACTACAGAAATGGGAGAGGGAGGTCTCCCCTCATGGAAAGATCAGCCCGTTCAGACAAAAAAAAAAGTACTTTATCAGTCTTGAACAATCTACTCTCTTTAGAGCAAAATGTGCCAGCTTCAGCTCCCAGAATCTGATGGGTTCAAAGTTTTGTACTTTGGAAGATCTTTGATTTATCTTTCTCTTTCTAAGACAGTAACAGAGAATGGGAAGGACTGCCAGCAGCTTTCAAAACCTACCAGTCTTACTGCTCTGTACTTAACGGAAGTACCTAACATGAAGTACATTAATGGAAGTACCTAACAGGAAAGAATGAAAAAATATGTCTTAGTTTTGTATTAGTGAGGAAACCAGTGTGTATCTTGCCTAAAGGAGCTGGATAGCTGCCTCCTCTATGGGGCCGTACATGCAGCTTTGGGAAAATTTCCCCTACCTCAATCAGCATTTGTCTGAGCAGTGAGAGAGCTGGGGCTACTTACTCTGAAGAGTAAGAAGCTGAGGGGGACATTATTGCTGTCTACAACTACCTGAAAGGAGGTTGTAGAGAGGTGGGTGCTGGTCTCTTCTCACAAGTCACAAGTGATAGGACAAAGGAAATGCCGTCAAGTCGTATGAGTGGACGTTTACGTTAGACATTAGGAAAAACAACTTTGTTGAAAAGGTCATCCGGCATTAGAACAGGCTGCCTGGGATGGTGGTTGAATTACCATCCTCAGACATGTTTAAAAGTTGTGTAGATATGTACAGAGCTTGAGAACACGCTTTAGTGGTAGGCATGATTGAGTAGGCTAATGGTTGGACTCAATTCCTAACCTAAATGATTTTATGATTGTAAGTATGGGGGAGTGAGGCTACTGCTCCCTGTGGTGCTCAGAAATCCCACATCAACAATGACTCCACCCTTCCCACCCCGCCAAAAGTTTGTTTCAAGGGTTTTTTTTCTTATGCTTGAGACACGCAAGTATAATGGCTCAAAAAGCAAATATACTTTTAAAGTTGTCTTCACTATGACAAGGACAAAATGTACCTGAGCTATTACTGTCTGGCCTGTTAATACACTGACTCCCAGCCATTCAGTGAAGCCTCCTGAACATCCATTTTCACACAATCACAGAATGGTAGGGATTGGAAGGTACTTCTGAAGGTCATCTAGTCCAACCCCCATGCTAGAGCAGCATCATCAAGTTTGCCTCTCATAAAGTTTTCCCATATGTAGATGGGTGGTGTGGAGAGCCAGAGCTCAGACCAGACAGCTCTAAGAAAAACTTCCAAGGCTGGCAATAAAGCAAATTATTATTTTTCAGAAACTATTATCCTCAGCAAATTTCTATGGCTCATACTGGGAACTCTGCAATGCAAGGGAATGGGGTGGACCACCACAGAGCCTTCCACCAAAGCCCACAGCAAGAACACAGTACTACAGGACACAGCTTAATGAAGGGCTACAGCCTGCTTGCACCTTCCCACTCAAATCCATGCATGCTAGAGACAATAATTAGAATCAGAGCTTATTCATAGCTTTTAACACTGTTTACATGTTTTAGATGAGGTTTAAACACGCCTTGGAAGAGCTGTTCCTGCAGACCTCCAAAGACCTGATGTCACCCTAATGGATTCAGAAGGCTTACTCAACTCAAAAAATAAATGGCAACGGTGAAACAGAACCAACAAGGAACTTGCCAGTAAAAATTCTACAGTTTAGGAACTACTCAGACACCTGAGCTGGTAGTAAGTCTTAAAACATTCATTTCACACTGGTTATTAGTAAATCTTTACACAAAAAGCTGGGGAATGGACACCTTCATGGAAGATACTATCAGCAAAGCTAATTTAGACACAGAAAGCTGAATACTGTATGCAGAAAGCCTAAACACTTACAAACCAGCATTTAAAAGAAGGTATTTAGCCACAGAGTTCTTGCTTGTGCTCACTTTTGCCCCTGTTAGTGGAAAAGGTTGAAACACAAATTTTGTAATAAAAAAGTTCCAGACTGCTTGTTGGAATTGGGAAAAAAGAAATCTCTCTCAATGATGTAAGTGCAGCCGGGTATGCTGATTACTTTTAAATCCATGCATACTGATGTGACAAAATAAAGTGGCTTCCTAGCAACTGGCTCACAGATACAAAACTACTGGATGTTAGTAGTTGAAGATGTGATTGGTAAAAATAGTTAGAATTCTTAAGGTCAGCTTTGCTATGGCTTAGATACTACTTAAAAAAGTGACTACTAGGCAACTCGGATCCAGTTAGGGTACAAGATTCTTTAACTGTAAAACTATAGAGTAGCTAAGGGTAACCAGTAAGTCTTGATTTCTTTTAAAGCTTTTCACAATTTAACTTGGCATGTTCAAACCAAAATTGTATCGACACACCACTTCATGTACTTAGCAAACAGAATCACAGAATCACTCTGGTTGGAAAAGAGCCCTAGGATCATCAAGTCTAACCATCCACCCTACCTTACAAGTTCACTCCTAAACCAGGTCCCCCAATACCTCATCCAAACGATCTCTAAACACATCCAGGGATGCAGACTCAACCCCCTCCCTGGGAAGCCCATTCCAGTGCCTGACCACCCTTTCTGTGAAAAAATTCTTCCTAATATCTACTCTAAACCTACCCTGTTGTAACTTGAACGTATTCCTTCTTGTTTTATCACTAATTGCTTGTGAGAAGAGACCAGAACCAACCTCTCCACAGCATCCTTTCAGGTAGCTGTAGAGAGTGATGAGGTCTCCTCTCAGCCTCCTCTTCTTCAAACTAAAGAGCCTCACCTCTTTCAGTCTTTCCTCCTAAGATTTAATCCTTAGGCCCTTTGCCAGTTTAGTTGCCCTCCTCTGCCCCTGCTCCAGCACCTCCACATCTCTTTTGTATTGAGGTGCCCAAAACTGGACAAAATACTTAAGATGTGGCCTCACCAGTGCTGAATACAGGGGGACAATAACCTCCCTAACATTTGACCTCCTAAACATTTACATTTTAGGAAAGTTAGCACCTCTAGTTGGGAGATTCTTATTTCTGACCAGTTTGAAACTGAATGTATTCAAAGTTTATTAGATTTTTACCTGTTTTAAGGAGTTTTTACCTTTGTTTCAGATGTTAAATGCAATATACAAAAGAACTGCCTTCTAAAGGAAGAATTCTACGAGCATAATCACCACAATCTGTTTTGCTGTGAGCACACTACCAGTATACATCTAGTACCTGAAGAGGTAAGCACAAATAAGCCTAAAACTCTTAGAAGTTAAAAAAGCAAAACAAAACACCCAACCATATGCACACCCTTGTATCTCTACAGCTTGAGATACAAACACCTTCTTCCATATTTGACAAGGAAAACTGTAGTACAAGGTTAATCACACTCTTAGTGATGCTGTAAAAAAATCTCCACTGCTAAAAGTTCACCTTTTTTGGAGGACAGATGACTGCCGAGTTAATGCTTCTCCTCAACTAGCTGTGAGGATCTATTTACAGTCCCTGTTTAAATACAGAATTCATTTTTTATACTTAATAGAATACAAGGCTTTGTAGTATTTTTGAATTTTTAAAAAATCTCCCAGGATGCAGAGTTTAGATTTTTCAATGTTTATTATGAATCACATTCACAGTGCAGTACAAATGACATCAAAAGCTGTGTAACAAACATACAAAGACTGCAGGAAGCATGTACCATTCCATAACGCACACAATACCTGATGCTTAGGCTAGAAGAGTTCTCAACACCTGTTAGCAAGAAATCAAAGTCAAAAAATAAATAATTGGATTGAAAAACCACCTTCATGATTTAGGTTTTTTTTTAAATTAAAAACTCTTTATGTTGATAGTTTTAAAAAGCAACAAAAAAGCAACACTGATCTTTCCTAGCACATAGAAAAGCTTTGCCACTGTTTCAAGCCTGGATTAATTTTCAATTAATCATCCTGTCCTCCAGTAAAAGTAGTCACAAAAAAATCAACTGAGCACTTTGCTTCTAGAGCAGGTTGATGATACCAAAACTAAACTACAAACATACAGATAATCAAGTATCAGCATATAAGTTTGGAAATATAGAGACCAAGATAACTCAACGTATGCACTGCTTAGATAAATGACACAGTGACAGCTCTGAAGTACACGACACAATTTCAATGTACAGTCCACACTAGAAAAAGACATTTACTGTACGTGTCTAGAATAACTCCTGAAAACATTCATGAGCTGTGTTAGTACTCTGAAGGATGATCTCAGATTCTTAGCTATTTTCACTGCCTCTCTTCACTCATATAAAAAAATCTTGGCCAAGTGCAAATAAGTGGTAAATTTCCACTACTAGACAGATTCCAGTGGAAGTTTGATTTTATTTCAATTTGCAAAATAAAAACATCTCACAAAACTGGTATTTTTCCTGCCTTTAGTACACCAAAGGTCTAGGGACTTCAGCAGAAGTGTCTCTGAAGTCCCTAAACTTCCTTACTTAATCTCTGCCTAACTGTAATAAGAAGTCCTAAGGACATACTGGACATACTCTCTATACATGGCAAGCATTTGCCTACTAGCAACGAAACGACAGCTCAGGACATCTCTTGGTCACATCAGAATTATGAATTTCAGGAGAACAGACTCTTTCATGTGCTAATTCTAAAAAAATTAGCAAGATGTGCTTTAGCCACCCACTTTTGGAGCTCCAGAGCTGTGAAACTGATGAGTCAAGACTCATGTTCAGTCAAGATATGCAAGATCTTCCCTTTTTGACAAGATGACCGTAACGAGGAAACTATTGCTGTAGCACCTGAACACAGCCACAGTCCGTTCAATGGATTGTAAAGGCCTCAGAAACTGGCAAGCCACGATTTTAATTAAGAAATTTGGTTTTGTGCATCTGCACACACAATCTGTTCAAGTATTACAGAGGGCTTGTAAACCTGGATAAAAGCTTTAAGTTCATGCAGAAAAAAAGTCAGTAACGATGTAATATGCAAAAATAAATCAATCACGTACTTAATATCCATAGAGATTTGCATTCTAATATGCACTGTACAGAGATGAGCAACCTCACTGATCACTATTCAAATGCATGTCTCAAAATGCTAGTAGCACTTCTTCACTCTGTTTTTAGGATTAATCCAAAATAAACCCTACAACAGTGGGTAGTACTTTACAGCCAAATTTTTAGTAATGTTACTGAGTGCAAAACCCTTCTCCTGGGGTCTAGCAAAGAGCTTTTTTAATGCTGCCAGAGCCCTTCTCTAGCTCCTGCCTGCTGTATATTCTTTCTAGCAAACAATGGTGCTAGAGACTTAGTGCTCTGAGTCCAGGGGAACTCATTGGGAATACTGGAGGCAGGTTCTATCACTAGAGACCCTGAGTGAACCTTAGAGTATCTTCAGCAGGGCTCCATGATCAGAATTCACCTCAAACAGAAGAGCCTGGCAAGCACTTGTGTACCAGAATGCTGTTATGACAACTCTCAGCATAAATGCTGCTTCAGACGGCTTCATTCAAAAAAGATGCTGAAGCAGAATAAGCCAGATGTGCGTTTGAGAAGTCACACGCTGCTGCTGAAAGTATGCCATAAGAAGAACTCATTTCAAACTAGGTTTTCAGAAAAAGTCAAAGATTTGACTTCCTTCCCAGCCCCCAACGGAGACAAATTTGTACGCGGGGAAGTTTCAAACAGTGAATTTCACATAAATGCACTTTCTAAGCGACGTGTCCGAGTTAAAAATAAAAATGACTACTGCATCAAACGTGGATCATCAGCATCACACTTTTCAAATATATATTAGCATTAGATGTTGACAAGAAGTGTCAACAGAAGTTCAGAAATCACTGTAAAAACTTAATAGAAAACCTTCATTGCCTCTGACGTTGAAATGCAAGTTTAAAACACAACGCACACGAGGAACTATGTCATTTACTCCAGTCCAGGTAGCATGGTATCAAAACCACCACTAGCTTTATAAAAGAGATACGTGAGAAATACAAAACCAATTTAAAAAACTTCTCCGATAGAACTGCAAAAATTCAAGCCAAGTGACATCCGAGTGCCGAGACAAACCGTGCACGAACAGCTTTGTGTTGAACTTCACATTCCCATCTGCATGTCAGCAAAGTTGTAGAAATTTTCTACTTCGTGAGACGCTGATGCCTTGCTCTCTGATACAAAAACCTGTTACATTAAACAAGGAAATAGTAACGTATCACTGATAAAGAAGTTCAAGTAGTCTTTGCTCATTTCGGAGCCAGTAATGCCTATTTATAGTTTTGCATTTTGTGAGAGGCACAACTCTGTTGGTTTCCACTATGTGACAGACTAGTTTTAGAATTCTCTGAGCCCTATCACACCCTTTGTTTCTATCACCCGTTCCCAGCAGACAATGCTATCTGCAGCAGTAACCCAAGTCTCCCACTGAAGGGAGTCAAAAGTTTTGGGCTCTATTGTCCAGGGGTCACAGGTTCAGCTAGCATCCCTTTGGATATATTTTGCTTAGCAAAGCCAAACCCAACCCAGGACAAGTGGGCAGGGTGAGGGCAAACCACAGAGAAACCTTAGACTACGTTCAAGCTTTCATTTAACCAAAAGATAGAATTTGTAAGAAAGATGCCCTTGGGCTATATTTCCCTCAAAAACCTTAAATAATTGCAATTAAATTTGCTTTTTGCAAAACTGATCAACGCATGTGAAAACTCAATCTGTAGGACAGTTGTCTTTGAAAGCTTTCAGCAAATCAACTACAAATGCCTTAGGCAATGCCTGAATAGTTCAGCGTACCAGACAGTGTTGTGGCTGTTCATCAGTCTGAACACACAAGCGATAGCCTCCATCAGAAACTTAAATTGAATTCTTCCTGTCTCCTCAGTATGCTCCTACAGTCATCACTTTCCTGCTTCAGCTCTGAATACCCCATGAACATAATTTATGACAGTTCCTTGTCTACTTAAACCATGGTTTAAGATTAATATCCTGCTGTCCAGTAAATCTACTATTTAAAAAACATATTTTACCACAACAAATCAAGTAGTTTTCTAGACTGTTGCTTGGACACATGGTAGACTTACGTTTGAAGGGATCTGAGAACATCTACTAACGATTTGGCAGGTTGTGGAGTCTCCTCCTCTGGAGACATTTAAAACCCACCTGGACGTGTTCCTGTGCAGCTTGATCTAGGTGATCCTGCTGTGGCAGGGGGATTGGACTAGGTGATCTTTCAAGGTCCCTTCCAATCCCTGATGTTCTGCGATTACTAGACTACGACAGACTGCAGTGTAAGACTTGGTGCAGAGCTTTATCCCACTGTATCTTTAGAACTATTTTTTACTATTGTGTGAAAATAACAGTGTTAAGTGGATATCTTTTATTCTTTCAATGGATATGGGGATCTAGAAACCTCTTTGTTAGGACAATTTTTCTTGTCTGCAGCTAGCAACTTGAGTTCTGAGTACAAATAAAGCAAAGCAACAAAAAACCCCAGGATATTCAAATTCTACTATTCAGATACCTAAAAAGATCGTGCAAGTATGTCAACACTACAGCTTGACTGCAAAGTATCCCAGACATTCTGCAATATGTTCTGCTAATAAAGCAATTCACCAGCTTACCTTGGTCCCACTAAAAACATCGTTTATAATGCTCTGACATCCTTCGACGGCACCATCTCCATTGAATTCCAAAGCAACTACTGGACCTATAAAACAGTTTCAACTAGAATCAATATTGCCTGGCCTTGAAAAAATAGATTTCCCAACCCACAGGTAACTGTGGAGCTTGCAAGAAGCATTTTATGGTTTTTGCTTGAGCAGCCATAATGTGGGATAAAGAATTAAAGATACTTAACTCTAGCTTCAAAGTACAGTGTTATCTGAGAAGAAAATATCTGCAATTCCATGCTTATTTTTGCAGAGATTCAGGCACGATTCCAGTTTTATTTCTTGAAAGGCAGCGATGGCACAAAAATGCTAAGGAGTGCAGGGCATCATGGAAGTGAGTCAGACTACACTGCTCAGATAGTGAGCCATTTCACAGACATCTGGAGTAGGACTGAGTCATTCAGGCATTTCTGCCTCAGCCCCAAGATAGAAAACTGCCTGATTTTTAGAGTTGCTCTCACCCACTATTTGCAGATCCCCTTTCTCTGGTTTCACTCTGAACAGCTATTGCACCTGTGTGGCGGGGTGGGGTGGAAAAGTAGCCCTTAAACTAGACTGTCATCTGATAAGAACAATAACTTCTATTCTGCTCCTGCAAAGAGCATCACATACCTCTTACATTACTATGAAAAAACCCTGCATGTTGCTACTAAGTTTGGTAGTGTGTGTGGAGCTTTAGCGTATAACAGATGGCAAGATGTCAGTACTGCTGCAGGAAGAGACAAAAACCAATTACAGTTAGATCAATAAAAAGGCTTTTGAAGTACTTTGACGGCAATGCAGTTATAAACAGAAATTTAACGCTCGCCTGCTTTATACGTATGTGTACTGGTTTGCTTAAATACGTACCCGGAAACACTGAACATCTAGGGGGTTGAGCAACAGTGGGGAGAAGTTAGACACTGTCTAAAAGCATGAGCTTCTTTTAACCGTCTCAGACAGATCTGCATGTGCCATTGCTCCCGACTGGAGCTTCGTGACTGGACCACTAAAGTCAGGACAGAGCCATGAAATATTTACAGAATAGCTCATTTCTGATGCCTTCAGGAGTTTTGGCTGGTTTAGGGCCTCACTGAGGCTTCCAAAACTCATTGGATTTACACTGTGCCCTTTAAAGACCAATTTCTCCTACATTCCTCTTTCTTCTCCAGAAATCTCAAATGACAGCTATTTCTGTATCAAGAAAAGAAAGAAAACACCACAAACCCACCTTTTTCAAGCAGTGGAATGAATTCTGATGCACGCTGCTGGAAAACTCTGTTAGCATCCTCTGCCTTCATTAAGACTTCTTTAGTCTGTACCAGCTGAAAACCTTTAACAATCATCTGTTAACAGAGCAAGAATTAATGTTAAAAATATTTTCAAACCAGAAAGTTTGGCTTGAGTTTTCAGATTGCAGCAGACTAGATGCATTTTCCCTGTACACACTAAACCACAGAGCAAAGAGACCCTTTTGTTCTTTTCAGAGATCATTTGCTTTTTCTACATTTTTGTTTATTTTCATTCCATTCATCCAGATTTTCTCCTCCTAGTGCACCTATAGGAGTAAATGTGAATGTTTTTGTTTTATATTATGGCCCAGGGTTGTGTTTTTACCCCACAATCCCTCACAAGCTGAAGCTAATGGGAGTTAGAAACATTCAGCATCTGGAGTCAAGCAGTTAGTTCTCATTAGTCTGCAACCGTTCAGTCAAGCGTTAGCTCCAGCTCTCATCTATCCACGGCTGAAGTTTTCCATTTTGGAAAAACAGTTCCAAGCTTTCAAACACACGCTGCTTTTTACTTCACATCTAATACAAAAGTAAAAGCATGTGGAGAAGGAGCAACTGTGTTTGTACTTACAAAGCATCCATTAATCTACTGAGCAACGACATTTCCACAGAATCTCACAGACTGGTCTTTTACCATCTTCTTAACTCTAATTGCTAAAATACTGCTAACACTGGAGAACACAACTATTATTCTCTTTACTGTAGCTATTCCTTCTTCAGAAAAAACCTAACCGAAAGCATCATTATCTCCATTCACTCAAGTAGCTGTTAGTAACTCGCTTCCATAGAAATCCAAGTGGGCAGTGGAGAGGGGGGCATGGGAACACCCTACAGATTTCCTTCCTTGCAGTTAAAAACCCAAAGGAAAAGAGCTCTTTTATTGTTTGGTTGATTGTACAACACTGGGATCAGCAGCTTTTGCAGATAATTCTTGGAGAAGCTGTAGCTCATGGTTACTGCTCCTCTCTGTCATCCCTGGCATTCCAGGGTGCTAAAAGCAGCGAGGCACTCCCAGATTTTAGCCCCAGGAAAACCCAAAGAGCCGAGCTGCCTCACTGGAAAAAAAAAAAAGAGGGGGGGAAAAGAAAGAAGGAAAGACAGCACCAGCTATTTAAGTAATCAAAGACAGCTGACAGGCCACGACAAACACTCACTGCCTCCTGCAGAAAGATATTTCAATACTGGATGGCAGGGTGGACACAACTTAACGTTCATGTTACTTATTTTAAAGTGTTCGTTGTACTGGAAAACCTTTCAGGACAGACTGGATTCTTAGCTGTGGCTTTTAGGGCAATAAGCTAACAAGTTACTTGGCTATATCACAAGTGTCCAATTCTGGGCCACTCAGTTCAAGAAGGACATAGAATTGCTTCAGAGAGTCCAGCGCAGAGCCACAAAGACGAGGAGGGGAGTAGAACATCTCCCTGATGAGGAAAGGTTGAGGGAGCTGGGTCTTTTTAGCTTGGAAAAAAGGAGACTGAGGGGTGACCTCACTAATGTTGATAAATATTTGAAGGATGGGTGTCAGGAGGATGGAGCCAGGCTCTGCTCAGTGTCATTAATGATAGGACAAGGGGCACAAGGGTGTAAGCTGG
>JAOXOE010000001.1:79460196-79481914 GCA_028565055.1 Phoeniculus purpureus
CAGGCTCTGCTCAGTGGCATCTAATGATGGGACAAGGGGCAGTGGGTGTGAGCTGGAACAGAGGAGGTTCCACATCAGTATGAGAAGGAACTTCTTCATGTTGAGGTTGACAGAGCACTGGAAGGGGCTGCCCAGGGGGGTTGTGGAGTCTCCTTCTCTGGAAATGTTTAAAACCCACCTGGACGTGTTCCTGTGTGAGTGGATCTAGTGATCCTGCTGTGGCAGGGGGATTGGACCAGATGATCTTTGGACGTCCCTTCCAATCCCTATGGTTCTATGATTCTGTGAAAAGCGCAACAGGCACAAACTGGAACACAGGCGATTCAATTTAAACACAAGGGAAAACTTTTTTGCAGTGAAGGTAACAGAGCGCTGGATGAGGCTGCCGGAGAGGCTGTGGAGTCTCCTTCCCTGGAGACATTCAAAACTTGCCTAGAAATGTTCCTGTGTGATCTGCTCTAGCTGGATTTGACTAGATGATCTCCAGAGGTCACTCCCAACACCTATCATTCTATTATTCAATTAATACCCACATCTACCATCTTTTCTAGCATTCCACACACAACACATTTATATTGCAGTTGCACCACTATTTTAGGTCTCCATGTCAAACCACGTGGCTTGTTTTGGCACAGGAAAAAAGGTGCCAACCAGCAGGACAAATCACAAACAGCACTGGTTCTTCATCAGGTGGAGTCAGAAAATACAGGAAATACTATCATTTCCTGTGGAGGATGGTTCCTGTCAGGATAAGGAACTACTACAGCTGACCTTTCAAAGGTGCATGGGTGTGAGTTTATGGATCTGACACCAAAGCAGGTCCCTTGGTCCGCTCTCTGCTCCTGTACTGGGAGGAACAGAAATGCCTACAAGCCATGGAGGTAGGGAAGTGTTTCACATCTCCATTCATAGGTAAGAGCCCACAGCACGATGCAGCTGCTGCACCTGGATCCCACGCTGTCAACAGCAGTAGTGTAGTTAAAAAATAATTAAATGACTGCTGTAATTTTAATAGAAGTGAACACTTTCTACGGAGAAACAGGGAGAGGAAAAGGTTACGATTAAAAATGCAACTGAAATAGTGAACAAAACTAAAATGTCTCTAGAGCAGAGTCATTGTTAAGAGTACATGATGCAATGCAAAGCCTGTACAATTGTTTTGTCTTGTACAAGCATCTTCATCTGGTCAGTGAACTTTTATAAACCTATACAGAAGCCTCCTCATGTGCAGCTGCAGGGCACAGAGCAGGCTGCAGCACCATTGGTCTTCAGGGGCCCTGCAACTGAATCTGTGCTCAAGCCCCAGCCAAATAAAGTCACTTGAGACTACTCTTCCACCATTTACCTTCCCAGCTCTGCAACAACAACTGTGCCTGGTTCTTCACACTGACACTGTGACCTAGAAGCAACTCAGGTATAGTCCATCTGCTCCCTCGGACTTCCCTTCCATGAGGGCTGAGCACTGCTACACTGACTACAGCTCCCAGTTAATACATGCACAGCCAGAGTGAAGCACCTGTGGGACACTTCAGAAAGGCCTTAAAAAGGTGAAAACACACACATTAACTGATTCTCTTTAAAAATGGAGTCCTCGGGCATTCACAAATCAGCTGCAGCACAAGCTACTGTTAAGAATAGAGCAGCAGGTCCGTGTTGACACAAGGGAGGAAACCTTCTGGCAAGGTCCAAAACACTGCAGCAAACAAGCACTAGTAGATGCCTGTCTGGTTTAATTTGTGACACACACCCTGAGCCACGTGGAGAAAGCTTTATGGATGAGCAACAGCAGTGGATCACTCATTTGGGCTAAGAGCAAGGGAGTAGCTTTTAGCTCCCCCCGGCACCACTAGAGTATTTGCAGAATGTGAACCTCCAGCTGCAGTTGTAAGGGAAGCGCAGCCCAGCTTTAGGGTAAGAGATTAAACAGAGACCAAGTAAGAAGGATGCAGAACAGATCTGCCATTAAGTGGTAAGCAGCAAACATGACGAAGAGACTGCTTCTCATTGCCCAGAGGAGGGAGACACAAAGCAATGGAACAAACTTCAAAGGGAAGTCATTAAGAGAAAAAAAAAGTAATTTTGTACAAAACTATGTAGCCTGAAGAAATGAAGGCTGAGGGGAGACTTTATTGCTGTCTACTACTACCTGAAACAAAGTTGTAGAGAGGCAGGTGTTGGTCTCTTCCTCTTCAAGAAGAAATAGCTTCAGGCTGCATCAGGGGAAGTCTAGATCAGACACATTAGGAAAAACTTGCTTACTGGAAGGGTCATCAGGTCTTGGAATGGGCTGCCCAGGGAGGTAGCTCAGTAGTCATCCCTGGATGTGTTTAAGCCACAGAATCACACAACGTTAGGGATTGGAAGGGACCTCGAAAGATCATCTAGTACAATCACGCAGATAAGGAGCTTAGGGACACAGTTTAGTGGTGTGCTTGATAGAGTTTGGGAAATGGCTGGACTCCACTGCCTTAGAGGTCTTTTCAACCTAAATGCTTCTGTGATTCTCTGTTTAGAGAAGAGAAACTTGAAGCTACGGGATGTTGCAGGGGTTGAAAAGCAGCTGAAGGTGTTGAAGAAGGGATTGAAGGGAGTTAGGCAAATGTAAGACAAGGGCTATTAAACACAATGTCATGCCCATGCGACAGAAATCCCAAAGGGAAAGTTTTACAAGAAAGAGAATCTGTAAGAGCTTTATAATCCTTTATTTTCCTAGATATCCACTGTTGACTGTTATCAGAGACAGTAACTGGCCCAGTTCAGTGAGGAAGCTCATCTGAAACCAGACTTGCAACAATTAATCTCTGTGCAAAAGACTTAATTTTAAAAATATATCAGTTTGCAACCTGACCTCTGTGGTCTAGAGATCAGAGAGGTGGCCTGCGAGGTCATGGAACATACAGAAATGAGTATGTTTATCAGAGAAGGTTATGATTATGATGAGCACAACCACCAGAGGTTCAGATGGTTGACAAACTGTTGCTCTGAAATGTTTGCTAATTGCTGTTCTCCGTAGAGCACTACTCTGGTTAAAATAACTCAGTATAAGATCGTTCCCAGTGTGTTAAGTTGTTGTTCTTAACCCAACAAGCCAGCAATAAAAAAAAAAAACCAAACCAAGCAATAAATTAAACAAATATACTGTGAAATACATAGCCTACCTGCACCTTAGGGCACTATCTGTTCAGGATTTGCTTTTGGGAAACCCATAAGAATGAAAAGAGAAACCAAAAGTATCCTAGAACAGCCTAAAACATAATCACACACAGCGCAGAGGCACTCACACACACACTCTGCTGCTGCACCTCATAAATCCATGCAAAGGAAAGCTGCCTCTGCCTTACCTTAGTCTCTCTGGAGGCACAGGGATGCCTTCTGTATATTTAACACGTTAGTCTTAAAAACACAGAATCACCAGGGTTGGAAGGGGCCTTTAGAGTCACCCAGTCCAACCCCCTGCCAAAGCAGGACTGCCTAGAGCACACTCCACAGGGCTGCATCCAGACAGGTTTTGATTACCTCCAGAGAAGACTCCACAACCTCTCTGGGCAGATCTACAGGTTCCAGCTGAGCTCTGAACATCTGAGTGCAGTTGCTGCTGTGCGTAACTCACTGATTTTCTTCAAGAAGACTACTCTTGCACCACCACTGTTTGTTCTAGGGGTCAGGGCTTACCAATCCTTTTCTACATTAAAAAAAGCAGCACAGGAAGGAACATAGGAAGTTTCATTTAGGTATTTAGTTATGAGGAAAAACTTCTTTACTGTGGAGGGGACAAAGCAATGGAACAGACTGTCCAGAGAGGATGCGGAGGCGTCTTTCTCTGGAGATACTCAAAACCCACTTGTTTGCAGTCCTGTGCAAAGTGCTCTAGACAGTTCTGCTTTGGCAGGGGGATTGGACTGGATGATCTCTTGAGGTCTCTTCCAACTCAGTCAGCTCTGTGATTCTGTGAAGATAACTTTGAACTGTAAGTCTTAAAGTTGAGATAACTGCATGCCTTCCCTTTGCCCCTCCTTTATGGTCTTTGGTAGAGAGCCAAACAGCTCTGCTTCGCACATCAGTCCAAAAGTCGAACAAGAAATAAAAGCTGCGTCAGGAGAAGGCTTCACAATCACACTGGGGCCACGCAACAGAGCCCGGCTAGCTCGCTTCACTGGGCAGCCTGAACGCGGCTCCCTAACGAGGTACAGGTGTGGGCACTAATGAGGAATCTCCAGCGCTCTGCTGCCATCAGCCCCTCAGTGCAATGACTCCATTTTAATCCTTTAAGCCACATAAAAGAAAAGGGAGCAGGCGGAACAAAAAAAAGTCTCTGAAAACGCCTCTGCAGAGGACTGAAATATTTTTGCTTACTTAAGAGGAAAAAAAAAATAGAAGTGTCACAAAACTCCAGGAAGTTTAGTGTGAAGTATCAGAGCACGTAAAAGCATCTAAACCCTGTGCACAGCTGGAGTTTTCATTTTAGGAAGGGTATCACCGTGTACAGTACGCATTCACGGTCTCCAGAAAAGCAGCACAGAATAAGGAGGAGCAGAAGCAGGCAGCACGTGTAAACATGGGGCTAAGATAAAATTACTCTGAGCCTGCCCGCTCTTGGAGCGTTACAGGGTACATCCAGCAGGACTTTAACTGCAATTATTGCAGGCTGGAATTTCATTGTTAACAGCTTCTTTTATGACTTCCCCTCCTTTAAAAGGCTTTATTTACCTTTAAAATCCACAAAGCTTTCATTCCAAAGGTGATACCTTAATGTTGAAGGTATACAGGTTCAATTTACACATTGTAAACACCAACACACACATTTTTTTTAATTTCTTTTTTAACTATCATTTCCTCCTTCACTTACATGCCAGGTCATGAGGTAGAGGTTTTCTCTTCAGCTGATGACATCACAAGCTCCTAAAAAAATGAGAGGAGTGCCATTTAGGTAGGAGTGACATCAGGCATTGCATGTTTGAGCATCCTTTTTATTTTTGGCAAGTAAGTGAAGGGTTTATTTTTAATGCAGTTTTCCCAAGTAAATGATAAATCCATAACACAAAGCCTAAGGTTTCGTAATTCTCACTTTATAGATAGAAAAACTGGAATGCATTAGCTGTGCACAACATACACTACACTACAAATACACAAAGTACTGCAATTAGAAGCACATTCATAGTAGTATCAAAGGCAACGTTGCCATTCTCTTAAAGTAAACATGAGCCAACTTTACCAATACCCATAAACCACAATTTAAATCGGCACTTTCTCGATCCTGAGCTGGGAATACAAAAAATACAAGATCAGGTAGCTGCACACTTATTCAGCTGATTTATCCAAACACACTGCTGCTTTGTTCCTTCTAGATGTTCTTCTATGAACTAAGTGTGCTTATAGATTTGTAAGAGGGCAAATAACAAATGTAGAGAGGGAAAGTTCCATGTGGCTTCTGCCTTAATTCCTCAAGACATTCCTTCAGACATCTCCTTGGCAATCCTGGATAGCTCAGCTTCCCTGCCAGGGATTCTGCTTACTCGCCCTTTTTAATCTAGTCCCAAGCCTTGAGCAATATTAAGCATGGGAAGAGAAGGAATTCTTGCCTCCACCAACTGCACACATTCTCTTCCTGCAGGACCACGCACATACATGTGTTGTGCCCTATTGTAATGGGCATGGTAAAAGCATTAAAGTCACTACACGCGACAGACGAGTTGCGGCACTTCTTGGAGATGTCAGCAATTAGACCAGGGTCTGTGCTGGCAGGCAGCAGTCCCCCCACAGCTCAGAGTAAAAAGCTAACAAAACCAGGGCTGCTACAAGCTGGGGAACAAAGTATTCGAGAGCAGAAACTCAAGTGAAAACCAAGGAACTGATAACCGTGTACCCTGCCCAAAGAAAAAGACTTAAAAGGGTGTTGGGGTGGAGGGTGGCATCTAACTGAAATAAGTTAGTTTCTGGCCAAAGTGTCAGCACCATGCTGTAACATTTCTGCTTCTCCACCCATCTGCAGCACAAGAAAAGGATACCACCACCCATCCACTGAGGAGTGGCACAGATCCTATTACTTAAGAACTATTGTTGCTCAACTCAGGCTGTGGCATCAAAGGAAAACGTTTCCTTACAGTCAGGACAGGGGGAAGGGAGGAAACCACACAATATATCATAGCTCCTGCATGCTGACCCTTACAAAATTTTAAGTTTGGGCTATGTTCATTTTCTTTAAGGTTTTGTCTTTGGGGTTTTGTGGTTGTGTGGCTGGGGGGATGGTGTTTGTTTTTTTTCCCTAAATCATCCCAGTTTCCTCTTCACACCTCCTTGTCAGTCTCTGGCTATAGCCTCACATTAAGCAATTAATTTTGAGCAACTGCGAGAAGATCTGTAGATCAAAGCGGTACCAGAGCCAAGGTTGCTAAAACATGAATCACACTACGTGGGTCAGGTTTTTAACTTGAGATAAGCAGATTCCCTCTGCCACCGCACACATGGCCTGAAGCAATCCACTGGGTCCATGAGCAGCAGACAAAGTGCACTTGGCACCAGCATCGATGGGAGTCTCCAGACTCCATCCAGAGGGACCCAGTTTGTGCGCAGCAGAAGCATGGTGTGCCGAGCTGGCACGCAGCAAATGAGAGTGACCGGAGGGACTCGCTTGAAAAGCTCACTGCTGCTCTACCACAAATCCTGGGTACCAATGCTGCTAGTCTATCTTCTGGCTAAAACAATGCCCAGGAGCCTCTTCACGCGCAGAATGCGCTGGAAGAAGGAGAACAAGCGAAGAGACAAAGTAAAATGCAATAAAAAGAAAGAAGACATGCTGGATCCATTTTTTAAATGGACTTTGAACAAGTTCTTCTTGTGAGATGTTTCATTATGGGTAATTCCTTAGTGTCCCGATTGAACCCCTTGAACGTAAGTTTTCCATAGAAAGACCAGCAAAGCTCTGGTCACCACAGCCCGAATGGCATCATTAAAATGCAACACAGCCCCCAGCTTTAAAGTGTGAACAAAACCATAGCTTTTGCCTCCCAGCTGAACCGCAAAACTAATGTATTTTGAACTCTTCATTAAAAACACATTTGTTTGCTCAGCCGAATGCCAAGGCGAACTCTGAAATACCAAAAGGTCCAACTAAAAATCTTTTTCTCTAAGCCATGTACTACGGAGTCATCATCTTCAGCCTTAACTTCACTTATTTCACAAATACATACAAAATAGCACGAAGGACCAGCTGACCACACAAAAGACAACTCTTCTCCCTTTTTTTTTTTTAGAGCCAGTCTTGACAGTCATTCAGAAACATTAAGCTAATCCACCTCAAGTTAATAAGAGCTCTTCTCTAGTAGGTAAAAAAAAAGCCCCACCAGAATAGTGCTCCCCAGACTGGAAGCTCCAACACCCCCAACCTCCCCATCAGCAGCAAATTCAGGAGAAGGGTAGCAAACACACAAGAGGGAGACCATGCTTGCACCCTTCTCTCTGCACCCACTGTTGTCAACAGACTTCACATTAACACACTCTGGGTGCATCTGAAAAAGCAACAGGGCACCAACAGGAACTGCGGCACGGCGAAACAGAAAAGCAAAACACATTATCACTGCAGGAACCAAAGGAAAATGCAGACGGTGAAGGCAAAACTAAGAGATGCACAGGAGCGTTTCAGAAACACTGCCTGGAAACTAAATGTCACCACAGGGAAAAAAGCATCAGAAAGGTTTATTTCTTAAAATACAACTTCTAACACCAGAAAGCCTTTTGAACAAAGATATGCAGTTCTCACTACTGCAGGTCTCCACTCGCTTTTGCAGTTATCACTACTGTTAGGCTATGATTCCCTCTGCAATTTAACACAGTACTCACAGACAGCCAAACCTCCAGAACAAGAACTGCTCTGCCTGAAAACAGTGCTTCGTGCTTCTCTCCGTAACCATCCCACACGCTGCACTGCCATCTTCAAAATAAAGAGACGATGACAGAAAAAAGGATCTGCTGGGGTCTGGAAACAGGCACCGAGATAGCAACAGGAGCTCTGAATGCACCTAAGAGAGAGGCTCCGCAGCCTCTCCAGGTGAGTCGCTTCTACTCTGCTAGACTCTGCCTGCCAGAAAGCTTGTCCCGGGGCTTGAAGCATCCATCTCCCTTGACACCGCTCAAGCCCTTCACTAGGCCTCTTTCTGCACTGAACCCTGAAGAGATCATCTAGCTTCATGCTCCAACACCATGCTTAACTCTTTTATTAGCAAGTGCTAGTCTTTTCTCCAGAGTAAACAACACCCAGTTCCTCCATCCCCTGCTCAAAGGGCTATGTTTTCTGATCCTTCTGGTTGCTGCTTTCCACCACTCTTCGTAGGGCTGGTGCACAAAACCACTATGAGGTTATGCAGCACAAATCCGGGCAGTCTTCCAGCCGAACCCTTCCCTGTACAGAATATACTATTTCCTGGGTACACAAAATTGTTCTCTCTGTCATGTGAAGGGCAGATAAATCTCTCCAGCCAACCTCTCCTTCCAGACGACTTCCCCAATCTGCAAAGCAACCAAAAGTTCAAAGATCTTCTTGAAAAGACAGGCAGCTCCACCCAGTTTCGTCCTGGTATTTAATGAGCAGAATCCCCATTCCATCACCCACACCATTAATAGCAAATGTTAATTATACTGTACCTAGAAGAGACCACTTAAATCTCACAAAAATTCACCTGTTTGTTTGAAACTAATTAGTACCTATCCTCTCGGTTTTCTAAGCAGCTGCAAACACTCCTATGAGCATTTCACCTAATCCACATTTCCTTAGCTTACTTCTAATAACACGCATTGTCTCGCGTCATCTACTGCACAATTCCCACCTCACAAGTGGCTTTCAAGACTTAATTAGAAAGCTGGTCTTGTGACACTTCATGTCTTCTTCACAATAAATAATCCCATGGATGTAATGACTACTTACATGGGAGAGGTATTAGAAAATCATGTTGTTATTTTCAGTCTTTTTCAGACTGTTTCAGATATCTAACACACGTAGCCAGCTCCCCACAGACTTAACAGCAACACTACACAGGCCTTTTACAAAAGGCAGAGTAAGATTTTGGTACTACCAAGACAGCACAGGAAACAAACTTAGTAGTTTTCCAGAGTGTAAATAAATTCCAGCATCACAGAATTACGGTATGTTACAGATTGGAAGGGACCTTGAGAGACCATCTACTCCAATCCCCCTGCCAAAGCAGGACCACACAGACCAAGTCACACAGCAACATAACCAGGCGGGTTTTAAGGAGACTCCACAACTCCCCTGGGCAGCCCGTTCCAGTGCTCCGTCCTCCTCACTGGGAAGAAGTTCCTTCTGATATTTATATGGAACCTCCTATGTTCCAGCTCACACACATTTCCCCTTGTCCTACCATTAGACGACGCTGAGCAGAGCCTGGCTCCATCCTCCTTACACCCACCCTTCACGTACTTATAAACATTACTGAGGTCACCCCTCAGTCTCCTTTTCTCAAAGCTCAAGAGACCCAGCTCCCTCAGCCTTTCCTCAGCAGGGAGGTGTTCTACTCCATCATCTTTGTGGGTCTGAAGCAGGGAGGTAAATGTGAATTCTGTGATTGTGTGAAATGATGCTCTTCCCCTTAATAATTCTGGATAAATCATAATAAGAACAAGTATCCAAATATCAAAACAGCATCCATCATACTTAACTGAAGAGACACTTCTAGGCAATACTTTCCCTACAGGGACTAAAAACAGAAAAGTCACTAGGCTTTACAAAAAGTCTTCTTTACAGAATCACAGAACATTAGGGATTGGAAGGGACCTCAACAGATCATCTAGTCCAATCCTTACTAAGTATTCATAACAAACAGGGTTGGATTTTCATTTGTAATAAACTGTGATCTTAGGATGCTTCTTCACAAGCTTCTAACTGTGCTATCAGTGACAGTTCAGCAGCTTATCAATCTTTATCGCTCTTCCACAGTGGCTCAGCCAAACATGTAATTCAGTATAAACTGAGTCTCACTGGAAGAAAACCTAAACATAATCCATCTCACCATAAGGCAGGTCAGAGACACAAAGTATTTAGCAAAACCTGCAACTTCACCTTAAATTCCTTCCACCACCACAAACTCTATGCAGCAACAAGCTTACTCTTAACAGCCAGTGACTTAGTAATTCACAGGAACCAATTAAGATTTGCTGGGAAAACAATTTCCCACAGCGGCTTATCCCATTTTCAGACAAACAATGCAGCAGGACGTCCAGAAGGACGGGCTTCGTACGGCGACTTAGCAAGTAACATCAAGCTGTTTTATCAAATGCTCCCAAGTCCTGGGCCCCGTGGAGCTCAAGGGGTGACCCAAGGCAGCAGTTATTTAGTGCATGTGCAGCACCAGCCACTCTGCAAAATACTCAAAGCTTCTCATTCATTAGTTGAAAGTACTTGTTACACAATCTAATTATTATATACATGCAAGAACCCCCAAACAGTAAGTTGGGGCTGAAACAAACACCCTTACCGGGAAAAGCTACAGGCACACATGGGATTTAAACATCTAACCTGAAGTGCACACAAAATTTATGCTCTTCATATACCAGCAGGATATTAACATTATTGACACAAATACACGGGTCTGTAGGAGAGCACATGTAAAGGGATAAATTAAAGAAAACTAAGTTTAGGCTTAGCATTAAGAAAACATCCTGATAGTCAGAACTGCAGGTTCAGGTCCCAGGGAAAGGATTGGAGGCTGCAGCTCTTGACCTTTAAACAAAGATTGGACAAGACTCTCGGTGGCTGCACTGCCAAGACAACATGCAACATGCTCCAGCTCAGCCTTTCTCTCAAACTGGCCCGAGGGCAAGGCAACAACAAATGAGACCTAAGTGCAAAGAGGAGGAATATAAAGAGGACGACTTCACAAAGCAGTTTGTTCGGCCTGTCCGCACCCAGGCCCGGCACATGCTGCTGTTCCACAGCTATTCCCCAGCATACAGGTGTATTGCTGCAGGTTGGTGAGAGCAAAGCAATGCCAACTTTATGTCTCTCCCTGCTCTATCAGAGGCTGTGGGTATGCACACATACCGAGGCATCCTTGAGAGCTACAGCTGCATGCAAGGGCAGGTACCACACCCCAGCTCAGGTACAAGTCTCTCTTTTTCAGAACGAAATGTTAAGCAGATACATTACTTCAGCCTGATGCAGGATGCATCCTCCGAAAACATTAAACATCTCCTGTGGCAGGTCATACTGGAGAGCAAAAGAGTGTGGCCAGAAGAGATCACAACTGCATGTGGCAGAAGTTTTCTTGCTCTAGCAGGGAGATTGAACTAGATGATCTTTCAAGATCCCTTCCAATCCTAATGTTCTGTGATTCTGTGAAGAGCTAAACTGTGATAAACGTATCAGAAACTGGTAGGATGCTTCCTAAACCCACAAGACCAAGCATGGGTTTACAGACAGAAGTAACACATGTATTTTGGTGCTACTTACCAGGAGCTAGAGAACAGGGCTGTGAGCCACAGACCAGAACAACCAGGCTATTTATGAAGATCTGTAGCCAAAAAAAATAAATCCAGTTCCTGAGAAGGGTACTTGCCACTGCCATTAGCCACAGCCTCATGTTTGCTAGCCAAGATTTTCACCATCAATCCACCTCATCCAACATGTACAGCCCGTCCTGAACAGATGCACTTGTGTGCACTTCCTAACGGTGAGCGATGGCAGCACCATTTCACACTGCGCTCTGAGGAGAGGTTCAAGTGAACATTTCAGATGCAACAGATGACCCAGAAGTGTCTTTTCCCAGAGCTAATGTCCATTATTTAATGCAACAATATTTGTGCACAGACATGGATATCTTCAGCGAAGATCTTAAAATAAAAAACGATTCACCAACTGTGAGAACTTACAAAGCATGTTAACAGCTACACCACTCTCACACACTCTGCAGCAAGTCCCACGACCCCACCACACAACAGAGTCAAATGCTAAAAGCAGCATCTGTCTCTTGCCGGATCCTCCACACGCTGACAATACAGAAGATTAAGGGTTTGATTTAGACTTTGGACTGAAGTAATACCAAACTGTGCACTACAGCGCCTTCAAGTTAGATCTCTGGCTCCAGAATAAGAAGAAATAATAAACCCCAGAAGGCTTTAACTCTCTGGAGCAAACAAAAAGGCCTTTACAGCGAGACTCAAAGCGCCCAGCTTTCAGGACAGCCAGCTCACAACACCAAAGACAGACTGAGACCAGAAATCTTCCTGTCATAGATTCACCTGCTAATTTGTAGTCCTGTAAACAGATACCTTCAGGAAGCAGATCCATGCTTGAACCTGTCTTGCTCTTCACCTTACATAAACTCGTCAGGTATCCTATTCAGCACCACTTAAGACCTCAGTGGTTGCTACATCTATTACTAGGACTTAGCCCCTTTCCTTCAACCTCTTTCCCTTGCAGAATTCTGCTATCACCTGTCTAGATTACCTGAGCACCCACTGCCACCCCAACACTCCAAAGCCTCTGCAAGCTTTTCCCATCTATATCACGCCATTCAGCTTATTCAGCTTCAACAGCTTAGCCATAGGACAGTCACCAGTTGCTGGGTAGCACCAGAAGAGCTTGTGCCTCAAACCACCACCAGCTTTTGCAAAACAAATCTGCCTGCTGAGCCTCCATTCCTATTGTGGTCAATGCAACTAGCTAAACAACAAAGCAAAAAAACCACCCACATCTGATTGACATCAGTTAGTTTCAGTACAACATGCAGAACAATTTGTGTCTGCATTTCTGGAGGAAAGCCGTATCAAAAGTTGAATGACAGTAGTTAACAAAAGCCCACATCTCATTTTCTTAATAAATTAAGTAATCTCACCAGTGTACAACACAGGGGTTCATACAGGCTACAGAACATACACTTTCAAGCTTCTTCTACTGCTCTGGTTATGAGGAATTTGAGTACTTCCAACAGCATGGATATAGCGAATATTCTTGCCCTTCAAGGTGGCTTCAGTGGCCACAGAAAAATCACTCGCATAAACAGCTCACCTCATATCAAAACACCTAGTCAGTATTTAACTGAATGATGTCAGCTCCCAGAGTGAAAAAGAAGGACAAGAGAAAAGTGACAGTGTTCACTTGCTCACCACGGTGATTTAAAGCACTTTCAACATCCTTAATCAAACTTAGGACGTTGTTATTTGTGAGATTTCATAAGGAAAGGCCCCCTGTTCTTTCTTGGTCAGACATCTGATCATCACACCAGCGCTCAAACCATCATCTCCCCCTGCAAAGAAACTTCATAAATAAATAAAGTGCCTAAGCTTTGCACTTAGACCACAAAACACAAGGCTTGGAGCACAATCAAATGACAATTAATGAAGCAGCAGACATGAAAACTCAGTAAACAAGACTTCATCAACTTCATCCTTTGTGGCTGCAAATTCCACAGCAGCAACCAAAAATTACTTCTTCCCCAAAGATGATCTTAAATGGTTGGAAAGGGATGGGGTTTTTTACTGCTATGAAAGAGAAACCTGCATCAACTAACTAATCCTTCTCCAAAGCCATTCCCACTCAGACAAAACACATGACAAGCTCTGAGAAAGAAGCAGGGAAGTTTTGTTCTCAGTGGAGTCAACAGGAATTAAAGTCAGTGCCAAAACAAAGCCAGAAATTAGCAAAGTATTTATACGATGAATTTGTGAACAGAACTCCTAAGCAACAAAACTGAGTTTGATTTCGCCTCAGAATTCCCTGGTGCAAAAAGCTAGGAGGTTGCAGGATCAAGTTGTAACGTAAGGGAAACATTCCTTTAAAGCACCCACTGCCAGAAGAGCTTACTGTCAAAGGGAAAATTGTGACCTTTAATAAAATTGTCTATAAATACACATGATTTCTTGTAGTTTATTACAGTAAGACTTAACTATAGAAAGCTGTTGCCTTTACGGAGAAAAAGCTTTTGACGTTGTTTAGCAAGGGGGTCATCACATGTCGGTATGGACAGGCTTCCTCCATGAGTTCCAAGGAGGACATCAGGTAACCTGCTCCTCACCACTCACTGGCATTTCTGTACTTGGGACACATAGAGCATCAAGGTACCCCATGCTCCACTCATCAAACCACATCAATGATCCAAAGGGAAAGAAGACAACTTGCTTTAACAGGTTTGCCAACAAGAGTTTTAAGTCACGTGCGACTTGGTCTAGGTGATCCTGCTCTGGCAGGGGGATTGCACTAGATGATCTTTCAAGGTCCCTTCCAATCCCTAACATTCTAGGATTCTGTGATTCATACACTCATAGAACCATTCTGCTTACCTGAACCACAAAGACTTATTAAATCCCATCAGTCACTGAAACCTCAGAGAACAAATACAGGAGCTGGACTTTTTCTCCTTTGAGAACTGCCATCACACAGTTAAACCCACAATTCTGACTGATTAAATCTTTACACGCCTGTAAGAGACCATGAACAGGCAAAGGTACTACAGAGTACCCTAATAAGGAATTCAAGCATCTAAAAGATAAAGATGCTTTTTTATGGCCAAAGAAGTCTGGTATGGGAGAAAAGCAGGTTCAGCTTCTACAGCCTTAGGGCAAGGGCTGACCCTAATGTCCCATCTTCAGAATTAAACATATGAGTTTGATCATTACAGCACAGTTACAGTAGTAGTGCAGCACATTCAGATTGTTAGGAAATATGGGCTCTTTAATAGAAGATTCCCTGAAATAATGTCAGGGAAGACAAAGAAAAAAGCATTTTGAAAATAAATCATAGGCTTGAAAGTGGTTAGAAAAGGATTTGAAATGTAACCAGGATGCATTTGTTCCAAGTGGTTTTGAAAGTTACTCCAATAAACAAGTTGTCTGCCACTGTCCTGTTTTGCCTTGACACATGAAAAATAAGCTTGCTGTTGAAACACATCATCTGTACAGAAAACTAGATACAGCTGCTGATCCGTGTAAGTCACATACACAGATTCAACCTGCTTAACCAAGCACAGCTTGCACACAAACAGGTAGCAGCAAAGTTTTTGATGAGTGCATAAGCAAAATACTAGTTTTAAGTGAACACTTGTATTGATTTAAAAATGCAACATGTTATATCATGAATGATAAATTTTCTATGAATATTAAAAAGTACAACTTTTCAGTGGATGATGCTTTTATAAAATCCACACAGATAACCTACTTGATCCAGGTGATTCTGCTGTGGCTGGGGGATTGGACTACATGATCTTTCGAGGTCCCTTCCAATCCCTAATGTTCTGTGATTCTGTGATCTTGCTTTAATTCTATCTCTATAAAAAGTTGGAATTATTTCATTCCACAATTTTTTCCCCACCTTTTTCGTCTTTCTTTTTGATCCCCAAAACTGAAGAGACAATAACCAAGGAAAGTGCAGAAAACCAATTTCTGTAACGTGGACAAAATATTTTGCAAAAGTAATTTCCACAGAAGAATCAATACCATTAAGCAGTAGTAAATTTTACTCTCTATGTATGCCAACAGCCATTACAATATTGCTGCTCATAAACAAGCACCTTGTATTAAGACCAACCTTTTAGTTCCTCCCTCCCCTTAGTACATTCTGTTGCAGAGCTGCAAGATCAAATTTGTCAGGCAAAATGCTTCACTTACTTCTTAAGACTGTTCATTCCATGCTACGCTGAAAATGATTATGCTCTTAGCATAAAGAAGACTGCAACTTCATTATCAGGTTTAAGTATCTGCCTTTCAGTTGCTTAAATGAAAATCCATGTGATTTTTAAGGAAGACCCAACTGCTGCAGAATTAGGCTGAAGCTGAAGAGTTGCTAGAACTCCCCCAAACTAGGTTATCACTATCCCAATGCAAAGGGCAATGGGTATCAGCTGGAACATAGGAGGTTCCACATCAATATGAGAAGGAACTTCTTCATGGTGAGGGTGGTGGAGCCCTCGAAGGGGCTGCCCGGGCGGGTTGTGGAGTCTCCTTCTCTGGAGACATTTAAAACCCGCCTGGACATGTTCCTGTGCAACTTGATCTAGGTGACCCTGCTGTGGCAGGAGGATTGGACTAGCTGATCTTTTGAGGTCCCTTTCAATCCCTAATGTTCTGTGACTCTATGATTTCTTCTCCTTCCTATCAAGCAACAGTTAACAAGGTTTGCATTACAGAGTAATCACCTCTTATCACTGTTTCAGTCATTTATCTGCTGGGAAACGAGCCCATTTGCATGAAAGCAGAACAAGAGTATAAGTTGGCTACTCCTCTTCCTTTGCAAGTACTAATAAAAAGTAGGAGAGGTGTTACTCCTACCTCTCCTTCTCCTGAGGCTCCTCCTCACGGTATAATTGCTGAGCCTACCATTTTCTTGTGCGTCTCCGTAACTCACTTGCACGCTGCGTATTTTAGCTCCATGCGGGCGTTTGGGTTTGGGGCTTTTTTGTCATTAAAGCCAAAACCTGGACGGGACATGGCAGTATTTCAAATAATGAGTCTTCTACAGCCACTTCCGATATCAAAGCCTAAGAATTAACACTGGATGAATACTAAAAGATACACAAGCAGTTAAAGCAGAACAATAAACAGAATTAAAAGCCACAGGTATTGCTACTGGGGACTTTTTTCCTCCCTTGACAGGATATATACCTCTCCTATAGATTCTTGTACCCAGCAATTCCAGTTGTGCAGAAACAGAGAGAAACACGACCATTTCATTTTGCTGTGTTTGATACATAGGGAAAGTGTAAATATTTATGCGTTAGAAACAATAGTTTTCTCAACACCTTCTTGCTCTTTAAAGCGAGCATCATTTTAAAACTGTCTGGTCTGTTAAACTAAGACTCACATTTTTCAAGCAGCACGAAAACTCAGGTGTTTAGTTATGATTTTCAAGTGCTGGTGAGTATCTACACCACTACATCAACCCAGCACCAACCTCACAACCAGAAAAACATTTGTCTAAGATTTGTAGCAGACACCTCATTTATTTGCATGTTTAAGGAATTTCAGTCATCCGGTACAACATGATAAAACTACAGATCACAATTTGAAGCTGTTTATCACACAGGAATGTCCTCTGCAGTTTTCCCTCACACTACTTGATTATCTACCCAAAAGCATATTTCAAAACCAGAACTACCTGTAAATTTAAAACAGGGCTTTGAAAACACTTCCTAACAGGAGCTGTTCAGCGTTTAACTCTTTGCAATAAAGCCTCCTGGTCAGTTGTCTGGCTTTGCACAGCCTGTGAAGGCTGGTACCACCCCCTCCCTTTGGAGGATCCCAGGCATCCCAGCGCCTACTCACCCACTAAACTCTTGGAAGCTGTTGGACTTGCTGTGCATCAAACCACTTGTGCAGGCATGAAACTGCTCTCCAGGACAGAAACAAGAGCCCAAGCCTTTCACCAGCAAAGGCTACCACACAGTCAGAAGCTTATGGCAGATTGACAGACCCTCAGAAAAGATTCGAGTAAGACTTTATTTCAGACTAGGAGGAAAGGGCAGGGAGGAAAAAGACATGAAAGGGGAAGTCCTGGACAGTTCACTATCAAAATAACACACAATTCCCTCAAGACCGTGTGACAAGCACATTCACTTTAGCAACCAGTCAGGCATGTGTATAAACCTGTTTTTTAACAACTCCCTACAGCTCTAATTAAAACACAAGGAGGCATTAATGACATGATATGTTATGCTCTGCATTCAATTCAGTAAGCAAGAAACACGGCTCTGTAATCTAACGCTGTAACAGGTGTACTTTAAAGAAGGAAAGCGCTCCAAAGTTTTCAAAGAAAACTTTAACAAGCTAAGGCAAGCATCCCAGGATTTAATCCAGGAGAAAGTTCTAACAAATAGCATCAGCAGTCACGAGCTTACCCTCCCACCTTCTCCTGCTCCTCTGAACAGGGCGGCTTAACAAGTGCCAGTGGAGCCTCCGCAGTCATGTTTGCAGTGCAAGGTCTCTTCCACTTCTTTAAAGCCAAATAAAGCTCGTACTAGAGCTCTACAACAGCAAGTGCTTTTGGTAGGCCCGGGATCACACATCTCAGTCCGCCCTAATCCCCAAATTCTTGGTCTCCTACACACTGAAACAGGACCCTAAATGCTGGAAAAGTTCAGATGCTATCTAGAGAAGGGTGACTTGTAAACAAATATGAAAGAGCGAACAGCCCTAGGAAACAGGGAGGTGATTAGCAATTACACAGACATCTCTCCACAGGAGCTAACACCCAGGCTTCTGACTCCTTATTGTTCCTGAAACACCTTTGCCAGATACAATCTTACGGCTGAAGTAAGTTGAAGCATTGAAAATAGTTACCTACGAACATACTTTTTAAGGGTTCTGAACATCAGATGCACAGTTTTAGCTAGGAGATAGCATAAAGAAAAGCCATTTTAAAGTGACAGTGTAATTGATCATTTAAGATGGATAAATATAAAAGAAATCACCTCTCCTGTTATTCTTATTTTAAAGAGCAGCATTAAGTTATAACCGGCTGTGCGCTAGAACGCAAAATTTCACATAGTTATCTCACTTTTCAGAGGTGCCATCGAGCCCTGCAGATCTCCTGCATCTCCCACTCCCACCTGACCCAGCCTCCACCAGCAAAAAACCTGCCAGGGCCCTGACATAACATTTTCTACACCAGCTCTTAGAGATGCAAATAGCATCTGGTGGCTTCCATTACATAAATATCCCTGATAAGAGCTATTATTAACTTGTTAGTTTCCATTTTAAGTAAAGTATGTCAAAATTGCATTTATGTCTCCACTTCCATGAAGCCTCAAGTGCTATAAGCCCTACATACTTCAGAAAAGAGAAACACCACACAATTTCAGAGGAAGGCTTCTCCTCTCCAGAAACTCAAAACCCCCTGAGTCCCCTTAGCTGTAGCTTCCATAAAAATGTTGAGTGAGGACAGATTAAGCTGGCATGACCAAACAGCAAGTTTTGGCTAAGTCCATCTCTGTCTGCAACGCAGTAAGACATCAATCAAAAAACCAGAGAGACCATGGATCTAGACGAAACTCACAAAGAAAATGACATTCACACTTAACAAAATACTAACTTACATTTCAGTTGAACACAACACTCTCTGCTGATAAATTGCCATGTATTTTCTTAAGAGTGAGCATAATGCTATCACTACTTAACCTATTTGAGTAAGAGCCCCAAAAATCACATAGAGACTCCTAGGGACTAAAGAGGAAACACACCACAGAAACAAGAGGCTTATGTAACACTCATCCACGGATTGTAAAAGGTGCACTACAAAAAACGGTCACATCTTCCTACTCCAGATATATCCCAGGTCTCTCCAAGCTAACAAAAAGTGCTCCTCGCCCTCTGCAGCACAGCAGTCAGAAATTCATTTCAAAGATTGAAATAAGCCACCTAAATGAACCATAGGAAACATCATGGGGGGATTGATTTCAACTCAGTGCAGCTCGTATATAATTTAACTTCACTCTTCATGAGCAGGTCTAACAAATCCAGCCATTTTCACCATGGTCCTGGACACCTGCCATCATGCCAGCCAAGAAAGAGTTCAGGTCACCACTCAAGACAGCCTGCAGGCCAGCTGCAGCAAGCTCCTCAGGATAAATGCTCTAGAGCACTCAGCACGTGGTAGCTACTAGAGCCACCACACACGTGTGCCTGCCTATGTTCACATGCATAAAGCAGTTCAGGTAAAATAATCAGCTCTAGCCAAGCAGCCTCTGTAAATTCTCCTCCAAAAGCAAAACCATCCAGCCCTATGAAAACTTGTGTTTTAAAAACCAAAACAAAAAGCCCACAGCAATCTCAGCTATCTCAATAAATCCCAGGTGAAAACTTCCTGATTTTCTGCTGCAGATAGGAAGTCCACGGAACCACAGAGAAGGAAAAAGCTGGGTTTATTCTAGCACTACACTGAGATCCTCCAGCACAGGCTTTAACGTTGACAGTGGATCATCATGATTTTTAACAAGAACCCAAATGAGCACATATCCTTGCCAATAAATGCCACTGCATATGTTCCTGTATCAGCTCTGTAGCAAATTTTTTTGCATCTCCACAATTGCACTGACTGACCCAACTCAGGGGAATTTTTCCTGCTGGGGTAGTGAGGCCTGTTCTGTAAAAGGAACCTAGAAAGAGGAAACATCAGATGAAGGACAGGCAACACAAGTGGCTTTCATTATTATTTATTACTGCATCTAAAGACCAACTTCTGCAGAAAACAGCTTTCTTCTCCTCTTTGGCACTGAAGCCAGGGCATGTCATGGCTAGTCTGGAAAGAGGTCAGAAGTTCAGGTCAAAACAACAACCGAAAACTTCGAATCCTAAAGACACTAACTTATTTTTTTGATTTAAAAGGCACTTTCTTAACACAAGCAACCACAAATTGCATTTTCTCCTTCAGAATCTACAGGTGAAGACTTTCCTGATGTCCTAAGGAACCCTGCGTCAGGCTTGAAAGTTACACTGACATTCAGAGAGGTTGCCCTTTCCTCTCTAAACCCACCCAGCTCTGTGTTCTCAGGTCAGCTCCAACCAGCACAAAGATACGGCCTTGATTTGTGGAGATCAGCAGGTGTGTGTTCGAGATGCTCCACAACAAGCACCGACATGACGTCAAAAGTTGGTTGCAGATAAAACCATCTGCGTGTACCAAGCCAAAACACAGCCCTCTTCATCTCCCAGTTTTAGAGCAAAAGCTCTCTTACACTAACAGAGAGGCACAACAGCTTTCGAGTTTCTAGCGCTATTTTAATCACAAGGTTTCTGATCGTGACTGAACGCAGTTTCCAGCATCCCCTTCCTCCTGAACATGAAAAAACAAGAAAAGGCTTTAAATGACAGCGTTAATTCGGCGAAATTTTAATTAAAGTACACCGCCGCCGCTCATTACAACAATTTGCAAACAATAGCCAAACTCTTCAAAGAGCTGTAAATGCTCCTCATAAAAGAAGTATAGTTAGGAAAAAAAGAGGAAAGAGAGCGGCGTTTATTCGTCCCATTAAGATGCGCGTTAAGGAGCCCTGTACCCAATTCTCCCATTAGCCACAGCATCGTTACTGACAAGTGCTACTCCGGCCACCCGCAGGACTGGTGTCGGCAGGTCCGTGCGACGAGGCTGAGCGCCCGCGGAGCGCTGAGCGGCGCCGTCCGCCAGCACCGAGCGGGAAGAAGATTCCACCGGCACAGCCGACCTCGGCACCTTCCCGGCCCTGTCCCCGCGGGCACCGGGATGAAACTTACCTCGGGGCGGGAGGGCTGCGCTACCGCTTCATTGTCAAACTCAGTAGTTCTAGCAAGTTCCTCGATACACCGGCGGAGCGGAGCGCGGCGGACAAGCGCCCGGCTCTATGTCTGTCTGTCTGTCCGTCCGTCCGTCCGTCTGTCTGCCCGCCGCCACGCCCAGCCGCGCTCCGCAGGGCCCCCCCGGCTCGGGCACCGGCGGGTCACCGGCTGCGGCGAACAAAAGGGCATGAGCTCCGCCAGGGGCCGCCGCCGCCGCCCGGCCCCGTTCCTGCCGACCCCCGCGGGCACGGCCCGGCTGCTGCGGAACTGCCGCAACTTTTCCCTCCGGACACGGCCCGGCCCAGCCCGGCTCCCGCCGCGCCCCACGTACCCGCAGGAGCCGCCGCCGCCGCCTCCCCCCGCCGCTGCCTTCTCCTCCTGCTGCTGCTGCTGGCCTTGGCGCCAAACGCCACCGCCGCCTCCCGCCCGCCGCAGGCCCGGCGCCTCCCCCGCGCACAGGCTCGGCGCGGCG
>JAOXOE010000001.1:79482014-79508778 GCA_028565055.1 Phoeniculus purpureus
TGTGGAGTCTCCTTCACTGGAGACGTTTAAGACCCACCTGGATGTGTTCCTGTGCGACTTGGTCTAGGTGATCCTGCTGTGACAGGGGGATTGGACCAGATGATCTTTCGAGGTCCCTTCCAAGCCCTAATGGTCTGTGATTCTGTGACATCCAGCAGCAGGATCTTTCTTCACAGCTCCTGCTGTTACCCACTTCACAGCTCGCTGTTATCGAGAAACACAGGGCCTTCTGGGCACCGTGTCTCTCCTTGGCTCCCTTTGCCTCAGAAGCTTCACAAGGTGTGAGGCAAATGAGTGGCATCAGCATTGTCACGTCCAGTTAGTTCTGTGCTCTGCCTATCCTCGTGCTGCTGCCACTGAGGCTCCGAGGCCTCAAGCTGTGGAGCAAACAGCACTTTGTAAATGCCAGCTCTCCTCTCCAGCATCCCATCACAAACTACCCTTTGACTTGGATTTGGCCATCGCTGTAGGGAACTGTGATGCTTTTGGGCTCAATGCTTTGTGTCTTGCATGTCTTCTGGCACCTCAGTCTGCACCCACCAGGTAGGCACAGGCTGGCTCACCACCGTACTCCCAGCAGCCAGGATCAACTTGGCAGCTCCAAACCCTTACTGTCCCTCAGCCAGACTCTTGTTTCCAGCTGCCACTTGCAGCAGCCTGTTTCAAGCGGCATGGGCACAGCACACACCAGGGCCTTCTGGCAGCCCACTTGTCTCCTGCTGCAGATTTAAAGTGTTGCTTACCAACCATACTTCTTCCTACTGCTGATTATCTCCTTTCAAGCATCTTTACTGGGTTATTATAGAATCACAGAATCAGTTCAAGAGGATGCAGATCTGCTGGAAAGAGTCTAGCACAGAGCCATAAAGATGATGAAAGGAGACATGCATCTCCCTGATGAGAAGAGGCTGAGGGAGCTGGGTCTCTTGAGCTTGGAGGAGACTGAGGGGTGACCTCATGAATGTCTATAAATGTGTGACGGGTGGGTGTCAGGAAGATGGAGCCAGGCTCTGCTCAGTGTCATCTAGTGATAGGACAAGGGCCAATGGGTGTGAGCTGGAATACAGAAGGTTCCACATAAATATGAGAAGGAACTTCTTCACAGTGAGGGTGACAGAGCACTGGAAGGGGCTGCCTGAGGGGTTCTGGAGTCTCCTTCTCTGGAGACGTTTAAAACCCACCTGGATGTGTCTAGATCATCCTGCTGTGTTGGGTATATTGGACCAGCTGATCTTTTGAGGTCCCTTCCAATCCCTGATGTTCTGTGGTTCTGTGATCTCTAAACATACAGCAGGTGCTCTCACTCCAGATTTATTTCACAGAATCACAGAACATTAGGGATTGGAAGAGACCTTGAAAGATCATCTGGTCCATTTGGTTACATTTTTTCTTTTAGTGGTATATTTGGAAAGCTGAGGCCACATGTCCTTATCAAGATGTTTCATCATGCAAGTTTCTTTTAATGGACTAATAACGCAACATTTATTGACTTACTGGTGGCTTACCTGGCCAGTGGGCTTCTATTTGAGAGGCTTGCGTAACACGACCTCAGCGCTTAGCGTTGACTTTTCTTTTTCTGTCCTCACTACTGTCCAACAAACAGCCGGATTTCATCGCAGAGTGGAGGAAAGCAAATTACTGACGACTGCCAACACAGAAAACATCAGGAAAAAGAAGTGCTACAGCTTTTTCATGCATTTTGCAACATAGACAAAGAATTTATCAAAAACATTGACTGCTTTTTACAAAGCTCAGCCATGTTTGTGGCTCTCCCCTTGCTCCCACACACTTTAAGGCCATTTGGGATACAGAGCCAACACAATAGCTTACTCAAGTCATGAGCAAGAGATACTCAACTCACCTAGCCAGTCTCTCTGCTCCTTGCTGACTTAGCCATGTGCCTGCATGGTTTGGAGGCATTGAAACAAGCTGTGTGTTGGCACGCACCTTGGGAGAAAATTAACAGCTTCTACAAGCACTGGGTTATAGTACAAACTCTGCCTCCTTCCAAGGAGTCAAATGTTACGAACTTGGATCTCTAGCTACACGCAACAGTACTCCCACTTGGTCTTTTCTGTAAGGGCTAATCCAGGCTTACTCAAAGGTACAGCAGGGAGGAACTTCTGGGGGATGAGGGAGTACCTACAGCATCAGCTGATGTCTTCTGCCAGTACAGGTTCACCGTGGGAAAGAAGAGCACAGAGGAGATGTCTGCTGAAGGTGCTGCTGCCATGTAGCTTTTCCACTGGGAACTTCACACTGTTGCAACAGAGTAGACATTGCAGCCACAACGTCTACTCTGGTCTCCGCAGTTAAGCAATAGGGAGCACACACAGCACCTCTGTGGCTTCCAAAGGAAGTGGCTGGTGGCCTTGTGTTTATTCCACGCAGTAAGGCACTTCTCCAGCTTTGCAGGGATCAGGGGAATGGGAACCTTATAACCACGAAGAGCATAAGGAGTAGATCTGCAATGCAGGATACCCTATAAGGTGAAGTCACAGCCAACCTTCAGGCTCCTGAGTTGTGATTACCCTTGTCCCCACTCTGGAATCGTTTAGCAGTTCTGGAAAAGGGTCCAGTATGCAACAGAGATGGAATGACTGCAGGCAAGAAGGAGTAGCTGGATTATTTCAGGGGTTATAAAAGAAACCAGATTTTGCTTATGCTGCTTCGCGGAAGGTCACAGGCATTCTCTCTTGTTATGAGCCTTATCTGACATCTTCATCTTCAGAGCCATCATCGTTTTTTTACCTTCAACCTTTAGTCTTATTCTACTTCTGTTAGTCCTCGTCCTTTCTCGGAGGCGAGAGGAATGTTGGTCTTATCCCTGTGTGGTACAAAGTGCAAACGCTGTATATCCCTATTTACAGCTGCTCTGAGCACCGCATGGAGTCTGGCAGACCTCCTCTGTAGCTGGGCAAGGTGCAGCCAAGAATGAGGACTGTGCCAAGGGCACTGGAACCCAAAGAGCCACAGCCTCCATGGAAGCTTGTCCTGCTGTTACATCCATTAGGGCAACCACAGTGAGCACTGTGGTAGGAATTCACTGCCAACAGATAATATTGCACAATTTGGGATGTGGGGTGTGGAACAAGCCAGAACAAAACCCCCAAACCAGGCAAGAGCAGTGCTGGAAATACAGAATCAGTCACTGTAATCAATCAGTTGGCAAAGCAACAGTTGGCACTGCTGTGTGCTGATTTTCAGCCAAGCGTAGTTCTAGGAATTGACTGCATGTCCAGATCAATCTTTATCTGTTAGCAAGCCACAAGCACATCCAGGGCTCAGATCGAACTGCTGAGAAGTCTCAACTATTTACCACTCTGGCTGATCACGGCTGGCTGCTTATTTACATACTCATAGGGTCTGAACATTTGCCAAAGAACAAATGATGTGATTTCCCTGCTTTGCAGACATCTCCTTAGGAGAAGGTGGCACAGAGGTGTTGAACAGCAGGATTGTGCTCCTGTTGTGAGTTACTTACATGTTACATCGAGTGCAACACCTACTGCTGTCACAGAAGGTAATCAAGGAGTGGATTAGGGATCTCAAATGGGGAATCCTTTCTAAAAAGGATTGCATGGAATTACTGTGAAGACATACTGAAGCACCTGGACTTAAGTCCAGGCTCCCTTGCAGAACTGGCAACAGTACCCTCTACTTATTACAGTTCACTACAGAGACTTCTTCCAGCATCATTTGGTATTTATGGGCTACGGTATGATGAAAAAGCATCTGACACCCAAGAGCGCAGTGCTACAAGCAGACACATTGCATGAGTCTTCCCAGTGCAGCTGGACTCTCAGCTGTTTTACAAACACCCCCTCACACGTGCACCTCTAACTTCTCTGTCATGGTTTTGCCTTCTCCCCAGCTCTGGCACAGGGTTTATCACAGCCGTGGTACTCCCAGCTCTGCCAACAAAGCGTATCAGAGCACCGGCCTGTGGGAGCCAGGGGAACTACAACAGGTCATGCAGAACAGATGCAAACCATCAGCCTGGCAACTTGTTTGCACGGGTTTGTCCTTGGCACACCCACAGCAACAGCGGGCTGTTCAGTACCACATGTGTGTAAGAAGAGGGACGAGTCAGAAGGCCTAGCTGTTCAGCCCAGAGAAGAGAAGGCTCTGGGGGCACTTTATAGCAGCCTTCCAGCCTCTGAAGGGAACTACAGAAAGCTGGAGAGGGACTTTCTACAAGAGATTCCAGCGACAGGACAAGGGAGAATGGTTTCAAGCTAAAAAGAGGGTAGATTTAGGAAGAAGGTCCTCACTCTGAGAGTGCTGAGGCACTGGAACAGGTTGTCCAGGGAGATTGTGGATGCTCCCTTCCTGGAAGTGTTTTAAGGCTAGGTCGAACAGGGCTCTGGGCAACCTGGTCTAGTAAGAGGTGTCCCTGCCCATGGCAGGGTGATTGGAACCAGATGATCCTCAGCTGGGCAGAACCAAAAACCAGGCTTCAACTATTTTCTATACACAGCAAACTAGTGCTCAGCGGCTCTTCCGTGCTGCAGAGAAAGGTTTTCCTTGACGCTTCGAGTTTTTAAAGCATCACCAGCTCTGCAGAAATCATTTGCTCCTGATGGACACAGTACTGCTGTTAGAACTGACGAGTCGAACAGCCTGCCAGACACAGAGAGTAAAGCCCTGAAGGAATCACAACAAATGAAAATACTGTTAGCAGTTTCATAATTTAATGAAAAAGTACTTGTAAAAAGGGGACATCTGAAAAAGACCGAGTCCATCTTGGAAAATTGAATATATATATATTTATATATATAAAACAAAATGCAAAAACACCAAAAAAAAAAATCGGACAAATAAGGTTAAGAGGTAATATTCAAACAGTTAGCCACCGAACACACAATAAAAACTAGCAAATGCACTTTGGGGACAATACTTGAGAACTACATAACCAAGGGCTCCTTCATGTGTCTATTAAAATAATGTAAAATTAGCAAAACCATTGCCCAGACTGCAAACAGCTGAATATAACCCCAGAAGAGCAGAACCGCTGAGTTTTGCTGAAGCACCATTTTCCCTCCCTTCTGTCATAGGCTTCCAGTCACAAAACAACATATGAACACTGCGCTGTCCTCCCGGACCAGTGCTCCCCATACCAGGTTCATAAAATTTCATGACCAGCGAGAGAGGATTACTAATAAATATTGAAGGAGAACGAAGAGAATCAGAACTGGAATACAAATGAACGGGCATTTGTTTACTTATTCTGAATGGCCCATGGCTTAGAACACAAAGCATTCCCCACTGAAATAAAAATATGTGGAAACCTAAAATGCTACTGCATATTTACACCAAAAGGAAATAGTCGTGAAGGTACAGCTCCGGAAAGGTCAGTTACACAAATATACATCAAATCAAGAAGTGGGGAGGGGGAGGAAATGAAGATGTGTGAAGTAAACAGGGCAGAATCGTCAAATATACTTTGCTTTTAAAATTTCGCTACTGGAGAAGTCCTCCATCCCCTGACCTGCTGGTCCTACCGCAACGAGAGAAGATTTCAAAAGCTGGAAACCGATCAAAAAATGTCGCTGCCGTTTCCCAAGCTAAAACGCGATCAGTTAAGATTATGAAGAAAAACAGGTGGTTGGTTGGCTTCTGCATAATCATCTTCACGTGTTTTGCTTCTCAACAAAAGCAAACCCTCAACAGAAAAGTGTGACAAGCCTGATACAGCCCACACCCCATTTCCACTAGTGATGTGGGGTAGAGGATGGTGTGTGTTGAGAATCCCCACTAGTGATGTGGGGATAGAGGATGGTGTGTGTTGAGAATCCCCACTAGTGATGTGGAGACAGAGGATGAAGTTGTGAGTTCATGAGATGTACAGCATTTGACAGAAGAACAGGGCAGCTAACGTTGTTGATCAACACATCACCTTCTGGAATGCAACAAGTCTGCACTCAAACAAAAATCCCTGGTCATTTAACACAAGGATTCCCCTTCCCCTTCTCTCTCCCTTCAGTACTGGCTGAGACTTTAACAACTGCTGATTTTAAAAGGACAACAAAGAAATGGGAAACAGCATCTGATCCAGAGGTTGAAAAGCAGCTTAATAAAAGAACAGATCTTCAGCAATTAAAAGAAAATAAAACCAAAATACTCCGAAATGATGACTGGCTAAAATTTTACAGGCCTAGGTGCCAGAAGCCTCTGTTCAGGCAACTGGGGTTGAAAATCTGTGCCTGCATAAAACATTCAGACAGAACCATTTCTAACTCAGCTTACTTTAAAAACACCAGGTAAACACCTCCGGGACACAAAATCTGACTGTCAAGAGGAACCTGGCATCACCGGTGATTGCCTAAATGTGAGCATTTCTCTTTGAAGTAGTACATCTACTTTTGTAAACACTATCCACAAAATTAGCCATCTGTACTTGTTAGCTGGGTAAAATATTTACAAGTGCATCCCACAACAAGCAACTATGTACAGAGATTTAAAAAAAAAAAAGTACTAGAAGTTGAGTATTTACAAAATAAGCAAGTTATTGTGAGAAGAAACACAACCTTCAGCAAGAGCAGGGAATGGGGGGGCACGTCTAGAGGTCAGTGAGTTTGGCAGCGCCAGCAACACCTGCTTCCATCCTCTGCAACGCGCCTGCTGATGCCACTGCAGTTCAAAGCCTCCTGCAGAGGAGGACGATCGCTTTAGTAGTCACTTTGGGCCTGATCCAGCAGCGCACACCGGCACACGCTCGGAGGTCGGAGCACAAACGTTCCTGGGGGAAGCCATCAGGGCTTCTCACGTGCTGAACTTCCTCCCGCACCCGCGAGTGCGTTGCTGGATCGAAGCTGTGCTGCAGGTGCCACGAGAATGCAGTTTCAGTGTCTCACACGATGCGTTAAAGCAACGCAAGGGCTTCTTTAATACCTGTTTACCACTGCAGGAATTGACACAACATGAACACGTTGCCTCGCACGCGAACCGGCAAGGGGGAAGCGGCTTCCTGAATTTACGCAAAGATTAACCACTTCGTGCTCGCCCAGATGTCACCCTCTGGATATAACCGTGTCTATTTCCACATGACTTTGCAAGAACCGAGTTAACCTTGCAAAGGCTGCAAGCCAATTCACAGTTGAACAAAACTCCTCCCACCTCTCTCTCCTCTCCCCACCTCTTACTGCAAACTCTTCCTTATGTAGGTCCTCGACTGTTTTCTGGAACCTTTCGATGCTGAGCTTTGCACTGGTACACTGGAATACAGAAAGACTGAGTTACCCCGTGGGGGCTTCTAATCACCTTTGTACCGAGCTGTGAGAAATCATATTCTTTTTGTTTCTATTGTGACAATCTCTTCCAAAGTCCTTACTCGGGCTGTCTCTATCTGAGCTACTTCGTCTTAACCTCACTTGCTCTTTGTTTTCATCACTTTCTGCTTCAGAGTCACTCAGCTCTAAGTCAGGACAGTACCCATCATTGTCCTGGTATGGAGCACCTTCAAGGGTCTGCTTGCTCCACAAGCGATCTTTTGTTGCAAGTCTTCTTGTTGGCTTTTCACAGCACCGGAGATCTTCTGTGGTCCTCACCAGACTGTTAGTAGCTTCTTTAAAGGAACGGCTAAAATGTTCTATGGTGGATTTTCTGAAACCGCTCTGGCTGGCCAAGTGAGTCGTGAGGACAGACTCTTGTTCGTAGGGTGTCTGGCTGGAGCTGTCTCTCTGGCTCACGTCTCCAGCCCTGCCCATCAGACCGTTGGACTTGGCCGCCAGCCGCAAGTTCTCCTGCTGCACCCGCCCGTTCCCGATGGAAGACTGTCCGTGCAAAGCAGCCTGGAGCGCTAAGGGCTTCCCGGATGACTGGCCCCGGTAAAACTCCGGCATCTGCGTGGGTCCAGAATCCTTCACGTCGCCAATCCCTGCCAGCAACCCGTTACTTCTGCTGTCATGCTGATACCTGGAGTAAGATTTTGCTTTAAGTTCAAACGACTCCTTCGACATTGGCACACTCCGTTTGCTGTAAACAGTGCTGTTGGTGTCAGGAGAAAGGGGTCTGTTGCCAGACTTCAGCGAGTTATTTTTGCAGTCTCCTAATGCTGATTTGGGCATCTTCAACTTCAGGGTGATCCTGGGAGGTGGGTAGAACAGTGTGTTCTCTAGTGCACTTGTCAGGGTATGGCCTACAGGAGAACCAGAGGAGGAGGCAGAGTTAAAAGGAGGTAATGGCTTTGCTATCCATAACGATTTTTATAGTCCATTAGAAGGTCACTCAACAGTTAGAAGCATTTGCAAACAATTAGTGTGAAATTATTTTAGGACATTAAAGAAAAGTTAGAATAATGAAAACCGTTTCAAATGACCCACCGTTTCAGAATTTAGGTAAGCATTTTAGCATTTCCATTAAAAACAACAACGTGCCCTTTTTATGGGGCTTTAAGCCAGTGAATTGAACCACTTCTGAGATACGACTGAAGTCGTTCCAACAAAGCTATAAAAGAGATTCACATTCAGTTTTGGATGGAGAAAAAACAATGCTTCAAACCGAGTTTCAATTTGGACTTAGTTCAACCCTCTGCTTTGTATTATAAAATTCTCTACGCTTTAAAGAAGTCTTTTCACCCCAACAGATGAGTCGTTACGATATTATACGCGTGGAGAACCGCTGCAAAGTAGCTACCAAGTTATTCCATTATGCATTTTAAAAGCACTTGTGTTTGCAAAGATATAAAATAAATTCTGTAGACATTTTCAATAAACTGCATTTACACAAACCCAAAGTGCTTTAGAGTGCTGCTGCTTTCACAAACAACTGGGCTGACCGAAAACAGTGTAGGAAAAAATCCCACACTGTCAGTACTGAGGAAACCTGTTCCAGAGGTAGAGGAATAAAAAAGTCACTGAACACTCTACTCTGAATTGGTCATCATCAACATTATGTGTATCTTCAAAGGACAGAGATCTTGATTTGATGTTGAAGAAATAGCTGCTTTCTCTATTAAAAATTTAGACAAAAAGGTGACTGGACTGTAACGTAAACTCCTTCTCTTTCCAAACACTCCTTATTTCTGAGCGGTTGCTACAGAAGTGAAGGAGAGCAGGAGGGGTGCTACACCAGCGTTCCTAAGCAGTCACTGTCCACTATTAAAAACCAGAGTACATCAACTCTTTTGGACAGAAGAAGAACAACTACAGACGGCAAGCTAAGAAATGCCTCTCTGTGCTGTTCATCAGGCACTGAGTCCACACAACAGCAGTGATTCTATCAGTCGCTCTTCACTTTTGCCTCAAGAAACAGAGTACTGACAGCAAGCAGAAAGCCTCCTTGTCTGGAGAACCAAGTGGCAGCGTAGAGCTTTCTGTGGGGAAGCAGCACCACAAACCAGCAGCCCAAGGAAGCAAAAACTTGGAGATGACCAGCAGCTTGTTTCAAGTGTCTGGATGCCATAATGACTGATCACCTCATTAATGTTTATAAATACGTGAACGGTGGGTGTCAGGAGGATGGAGCCAGGCTCTGCTCAGTGTCATCTAATGGTCGGACAAGGGGCAATGGGTGTGAGCTGGAACACAGGAGGTTCCATATAAATGTGAGAAGGACCTTCTCCATGGTGAGGGTGACAGAGCACTGGAAGGGGCTGCCCAGGGGAGTTGTGGAGTCTCCTTCTCTGGAGACGTTTAAAACCCTCCTGGACATGTTCCTGTGCGTCTAGGTGATCCTGCTGTGGCAGGGGGATTGGACTGGATGACCTTTCGAGGTCCCTTCCAATCCCTGATGTTGTGTGATAAAGCTAGCACGCATTTTTAGTTTAAATACACACAGAGTTTGTAAACGTGTGCACTTATGTGATTACCTGCAGCGATCTCCTGATTAATGAGCTGGACTTGCAAATTGAAGACCTGTTCATGTACTTTACTATGAGACAGCTTCAGTTTCTCTCTCCTGCTTACCATGTAGCAGAGATTTCTTACCTATGGAGGAGGAACAGGAGAGACTTAACAGACAATACGAAAATAAATCCTGACATAGTTAAAGAAATGAGCATCAACAACCAAACTAAAACAAACACGTGCAGAACCCCTTGGCAAAGTTCTTGCAAATATCACTGAACATATGTAACTATGAACCAAAAACAGTTCTGAGATTTTCTGTAATTGCAAATGTAATGAATGCCTCGAATACGCTCTGCGAGACAGCTGAACGTATTTTCTGTAAGAACAGGAAGTGAACACACAATTCTAGTGAAAAGTAACTGCCTCCACTATGCACAACGCTGGGGATGGAGAATTCTGCAGGAAATACTGGACTCTCCTAAAACCTCCCTGCAGAGTGTTTCGAAGAACGATTTTTCACAGCCAGGCCATGTTTCCCTTCCCCTAGAAGTACTGCAGTGCTACAAAGGAAGGTTTTCACAAAGCTGCAAAAGACAGCCCACATGTTTGGGACAAAGCTAACGTGGAAATTAGTTCTTAAAGAACACGTTGGCTTCCAATAAGCACATTTTGTCTGACCCACTTAGAAGGGAGGTCGTGGATGCCCCCTCCTTGGTAGTGTTTAAGGCCACAGCCCTGGGCAACCTGGTCCCATGAGAGATGTCCCTGCCCATCGGCACCAGGCGATCTCTGACATTCCTTCCAACGAAAATTATTCTGTGTGAAAAACTGAGTAAGAGCCAGCAAAGTGCGCTCACAGACCAGAACACCAGCTGCATCCCAGCCCACATAAAGCAGCGTGGCCGGCAGGTCAAAGGAGATTGTTTTTATATCCTTTCTCTGGACCTGCTGCAACAGGTCTGTGTCCTTGTGCTGAGGACTCCAGGGCTGGATGCAGTACTCCAGGTTGGGTCTCCCCAGAGAGAAGGAGAGGACAACAGAGAGCTGAAACATTTCTGCTATGAAGAAAGCTGAGAGTACTGGGGTTGTTCAGCCTAGAGAAAAGCAGGGTCCATGGAGACCTTATTGCAGCCTTTCTTTATATGACATGAAATTATAAGAAAGTCAAAGAAAGAACAGTGACTGCAACGACAGGACTAGGGGCAACACTTTTAACTGAGGGAGGGTAGGTTTTGATTTGACATAAGACACCAATTACAGTGAGGGTGGCAAGACTGGAACAGGTTGCCCAGAGAAGCTGGATGGCCCTTGCCTGGACGTGTTCAAGGTGAGGTTGGACAGGGCTTTGAGCAATCTGGTCTCGTTAAAGATGCCCCTGACAATGACACAGGGGTCAGACTAGATGACCTTTGAGGTTCACTCCAGCCCAAACCATTCTGTGATGCAGTTTCACAGAATTCTAGAACCACTATTTGTTAACAGCAACGTTTCCACCTGATGGAATGAGAACAGGAAGAGGCACTGAAAGTTCTTCCCACACAATTAAGGGAGCTTTCAGAACATAGAAAAAAGGTAGGGGGCTGCTTGAAAAACGTTTGCAAAACACAGTTCTCCTAGCATTCAACTCCACCTGTTCCGAATTAGAACCTCTAACCACTCTTCCCAAAAAGGAAATTCTAAGACTCCCAAATTTATTTGCATCCTAAGACATAACTGAGTAGAAAGTCTTGCAGCACATTAGAAACTTTGACACTTTAAAACTACTCACTACCTCTGCTGAGAGCAGGTACGTAAGTTCCAACGAATTTCATCCAAGCCAAGCACTCAAACAAAAAGCTCAGTGTGGTTTCTCGAAAGAAAAGACACACCCCAAGATCTCAACCCTCTCTTTGAAGCATGTGATGAGGTTTGAGGGGGTTTTTTTGGGAGGGAGGGGTTCTTTGCTTGTTTAAATAAAGACACATGTCCAAAGTAGTCCTGGAAAAGGAAGTCTCAGACACAAGACAACAGTTACAATGCCAGGTGCAAATCTGGGCTCTACTCATCTCCTTGTATTTTTGTCATCTTCTCAATATTGTTTTCTTTATTTATTACAGTGCTTTGCACTCCTCCTCTTAGCCTTTCCTCTGGAATGCCCCTGAATCTCATTTAGCACATCTACAATATTTTGCTTCCTTTGCATTTACTACCCATCACTAAGCGCTCGGAAACCACAGACCATCACTAGCCAACAGGCCCAACCTCACAGGCAGCATCTGAGTGGTAACAAGCCTGGTTCCTCCCCCATCAACTGCCAGAGAAAGGGCACTCTGCATGCCTTCCTAGTGAATTTCTGCTCTGAATTTTGCTGATGGGGTCTATCTTTCCAAATTAGCAGCTAGCCAGCAATCTGATAAGAGTGCAGCCAGCTACTGATCAAGGGGTAATTTACTTTTCCTCCTCCTCAGTAAAGCCACAAGCAGTGGCAGACTCAGTGGGTTATTTTCAGGCTGTAACCAACCGTAGCACCTAAGGCAGCTACGTGCAGCGAAAGCATCTAAGCTAAGAGAGCACAGAGTGACTCAGCCTGCCTTCTACCTAGACCAGCTGACATCAACACAAAGGTGAGGAAGATTCCTGAATCAAATGTCACAGCAAGTGGTATGAGCACAAGCCATCTTTATACCGTGTGTGTGTTGTGGAGCTGGAAAGTCATCACAGAAGCTAATCACCTAGGACTTTGCCTACTTGTTTCTGAACCATGAGGGTGAGAAGCTCTGCCTGAATACATTCTTAGGATTCTCCAGAAGCTTCATGCAAACTCACCCAAGAACAGTTACTGCTTTGCCTGTGCACATCAATTTCTCCAAGCCCTGGACTGGCTAATATTTACCTATTATAACCCATACAAAATGCCTTTCAGTTACAAATCCAGACTCTTTTCATTCCACAACAGAGGGTGGAAGACAAAGATTTGTTAAGCCTGTCCTATTCCTTCCCTGTTTGCACTTGTGTTCAAGTGACCTTTTTTGTTACTGAATCTGTATCAGTAGGAACTACTAGAGCTCAGTCAGCTTTTTAAAACGTCTACTCCACTGACGTTTAAGAGTCAATCAGCAAACGCATCCACCGCGCACAGAAACATGCATCTTAACACACACAGGCTAAGCTCTAAGGAAGTCAGGAAGCACTCCTGTCACGTTGGTTCTCTCCCTGGACTGAGAAGGGAGACTTCTGAAAACACTTGCAGCTGGCAGCCAAGCAAATCAAATTACTTTAGATCTTAGGGATTTTTTTGTTACTGTTCTTTATGTGCTCCTTCCACTCCCACTGTCATCCACAAACAAAGTCCTTGCTCACCTGCAAAGAGTTTTGAAAAACTTTACCCGTTCAGTTCTTACCCTCTCTAGGTCCTGCCTCAAATGCATGAACATCCTCATGCGAGTATGAATGCTATCTTCTTTTGGCTGCACCAAACCATTTTCTTCATCCTCCTTGGGAGGAAACAATGGTTTGTTAAAGTTACTTTTTCGTTTTAACTTCCAGTAGTTGTAGATGAAGTCTACAGCAAGTTTAGGAAGGCCTAGCTCTGCCGCAACATCCTCCACTTTAACCAGAGAGTAGAACTCTTCTTCCAGCTCTCGGAGTTTTTGGGCTCGCAAACTGGTTTTCTCGCTCTCCGTTTGCTTCTGGTCTGACACACTCTTGGGGTGCTCATCCACATCAGGCAGCAAACTCTGCTTGTTCTTGCTGTGCTTTAGACAATACGACTTGAACTTGACCTCGTCCCCATCATCCAGGATAGTCTTCATCTCTAAGCTATGCTCAAAGGCACAGGTGACATGAAAGGCAGTGATGCAGCTTTTCACAGAACACTGCAGATGAAATACAAGAAATAATCAGTGACAGCAGCAACGAACCAGAATTAAACAAAGACAGAATTCTCTCAATTAATGAATGAGCTAATGAAAGTCTGCCCCCATAGAAACATACCACGCAGTCACTCTTAAAAATATCTTGATCTCTTTGAAGCTGGTATCACCTGCTTTAGTGCTCTCTTGTTTGTGAACAGTGTTCAAGGGAAGGACCTTTCTATCCATCTCTGACCCAGACAGCAGCAGTCCCTACATATATCAGCCTTATTCAAAGGAAGGCAACTTGGACTAACTCCTAAGTCTCTGCTAATGAACTAACTCAGCAGCAGACAGCTACGAATAAGAAAGCATCTAACCAACGGTCACCGGTATTGTGAAGCATCTCTGTACACAAGAAGAACAAAATACAAAACTGAGATTGAACATCTCACATAACACACACAGCGTGGAGTCACCACAGGACAGGCACGTACCTGAATGCAAGCACCGGTTTTCAGTTTGCATAAACTACACACTAGAGCCCATCGACTTGGGGGAATGTGAGACACCTTTGTGATTGGCTCCATCCTTTCTGGGCAAGCAATACTAACCTGCAAACAAAAAAACCCAGCATGAGAAGCAGTTTTCAAGGCAACAAGCTCTCAACTCATACCAGAAGTATGAGTTTTATCTCACTACAAGTGAGAGAAGTACCAAGACACAAGCTACTCAGAACAAACCAGGAACAAAGAATCACAGAATCACAGAACACTAGGGATAGGAAGGGACCTCAAAAGATCATCTAGTCCAATCCCCTTGCCACAGCAGGATCACCTAGACCAAGCTGCCCAGGAACATGTCCAGGCAGGTTCACTTACCTGAAATGTTCCTTCTTTAGGATCCTAACATCTGCTACAGTACCTACTTCTGCCTGCTCACAATCTGGGGCACAATAAGACCCTCCTAGGCAAATCCAGGTTACATTAATCCGTTTAACATACGACAGTTAAGCTGTTGAGTTTACAATAGCCTTAGACTAACAGAGTAAGTTTAACAGACCAAGTTTAACCAGTTTCCCTTTGGAAGTACAACCACTTGATGCACGTATTTATTTTAAAACCAACTTAGTCCTTGAGGAGGAAAGGCTTTGCTTCTGTGCTGTACACTTATCCAAAGATGGCAGTGCTAAGTTAATCAAGTCCAAGAGTTCAAGTTGCTGTGCTCTAGAGTATTTTTGCTACCACCTCCTACGATTGCATTGCTCTAAGGATCATTTAAGAAGATGGAAAAGACAGCTTTGCAAGAGGTTCTTGGGTTCATAAGTTCTGCATGTGAAAAAGCTGATGAACACTTCATGAGCAAATGACACAAACTGACTCAACATTCATATTTGTTAAGTACTTCTCCCTCTGATCACACAACTGCAGGAGTATACCGAGGTCAACCTGCTGTATGGCATTTCCAGAAGTCTTCATTAGGAAGATACTGACAAGTTTCAGAGAGGTTCTGGGTCTTACCAGAAAAGAAGGAGAATAAGGAGGTGATATGTGATGCTCTTCTCAGGAAGAGGTGATCAATAATTTACTCAGTTGTGACCTTCCTACCAATTGGTGGGAAACAAGAGAAAACTGCTCCCAAAATGCATGAATGGCTCCACAAAAATCACATCCAGCACTCCTGAACTTCATCAACTGTAACTCTTCTGCTTCCAAAATGAAAGAGCTTTTTATCAACCTAAGTCGACCTTGCTCAAAATAGAGCTGGCACAGGTACTTCTGAAATAGCACTGCATGAAGATTGATCACAATTCTCATCCCAGTTACCAGTACACCAAGGGGCAAGGACTTCTTTTGGAAATTCAGGGATTGTATCATCTTGTGAGGAAGTCTACATTCCTTTCAAAAAGAAACTTGAATCAGCACTGCATTTCTCTGCAGACTGAGTAATACCAGCTTTTCATTGTGCTTCCCAGCAGGAGCTGGGAATTGACAAAGACCATCTCTCCCTGCTCCTTCCTCAGAGGGGAATCATAAGGTCAGGAAACATTTGTGTTGGAAACACTGCCCACGCAGCTTGTAGTAACCCTGCCTGTTTACATTACCCCACTTTGTAACAGCACACAAAGGCACTTACAGAGTCAGGTGTGATTTATTTATACTGGCTTCATGCTGCCTGTATGCTTCTGATATTCAAAGAACGGAGCCAAGGCAAAATCTGTTAGAACTTTGCTGCTCACAAGGGATCCAAGGAGCAGAAAGACCAACCTTTTCCTTCCCCAAAACCTCCTATCCCAAGCCAGAAATGATCCATCTACTGAAACATATAGCTGTTTCCTGTTATTCCTTCACCTTGTATCAGGCTACGTTCTGATTGCTGTTGGAAGCCTCTTCTCTTCAGCTGTTATGTCTGTGAGCTGCCACGTTGATCCTCAAACCCTGCTGTCTTCTGCTAACCTTCCACCAGCAGCTGCATGAGTGCACAATGGGTGGCTGGGAAGGGCAGCCCAACACGGGGAGCAAGCATGGCCACCTCGAACAGCAGCTAAAGAGTCAGCCTGATACCCTTCCAGTTGCAGCAAGGAAAAAAACTTTCTGCTTCAGCTAACACCACATTGATTGAGAAAGGACAGAATTGTAATAGGTTATTTAAAGCAGAGAAGGACCTTGAATTTCAAACCACTTGTGTAAGTTTCCTGGTCTCAGCTTTCCTCTTTTTATATTCCTTCTTAAAGAAAGCCTTCAAAGAAAATGTAAAGTAGACACACACTGACAATAAAACACAATTAGAAGAATAAAAGTATGTAAACCAAAAATTAATATATTTTGGGAAGGAAAAACCTTCAAATGTTTAAGTAACTTACACCAGTAAGTTACCTTTCTGGCAGGTCACTCAGATCCCACAACGACATGGTGGGGACAAGGTGATTAACTAATGGCACACAAGCTGAAGACTCTCCCAGACCTCACAGACTGTGCAGGCTGAACAGAATGAACTCTAGTATTAAGCCAGCCAGATAACTTAAATCATGAGCAGGCAGAGAAGGGAATGAGAAGGACAAGGAATGACAGAAGTCTGCGATCCAAAAGAAGCAGCCAGAAACGAAGCCTTACCTCTGGAATCCAGAGAGCACAGCTCACATGTGCCCACTTGGTCCCTGTCCTGGTAGCTTTCATGGCACCTCCTCTTTTGGGACACAGGAGGCACTGAGGATGTATTCCCAGGACACAGGTGCGACACAGCCAGCTCCCTTCGGGTACTTTTAAGATTCCATAGCACGCCTTGGAGGAAAAACGAGTACTGAGATCACTGCACGCACAAGCATTAATATCCACGTGGAGCACAGGTTTCAAATACTAAAGGCACAGTTTGGCCTTTATTTAATCCTTTTCTAGTATCTTTCCCTTAAAACAAGTCAAGTCATGAAAGAGATAAACAACCTCTAAAGGAAAAGCTTTGTATGCTGGATCCTTTTTATAATGCGTGCTGGTATTAACTGCCTGCAGAGCAAAACGTACTCACCGACTGCACACAACCACTGGCGTTAGGAACCTCCACCTGTCCTGTTAGTGACCTTTACATTTTTAAAGCAAAAAATGTAGACACTGCTTTAAATTAGCTTTTGCATCTAATCTTTTTTAAATTCACTATTTACTACTACTAGCAACTTTACACTCTACTGTAATTCTATTTAGTCGTGACCTCCTTGACTGCAGACTGTTCCCTGCAATGTTAAATTACCTTTGAGCTTACAGTGCTGTGAAATGCTTCTTTCTTTAAATACTTACACGATGCTGCAACAGAAATTCCAGCAAACACTGGCGTTAGGAGCTACCTGGCTTTATGCCCATTTCCTGAGCATTGGACATAATCCCTTGGAAAATGAGAAGTTTAAGTTTTGCTGGGTTTGAGAATTAAAAAGGCAAAAGAAATTTAAACAAACTTAGTCTGGTTCCTGACTCAGATTCCTAGCTGTTCTTAATGGTGACCTACACGTGTATCTAGAGATACCCTGCGTACGTACACACGCACTCAAGCTGAGTGTGTCTTTGCCGCCACCACGACGTAATTCCACTCAACGGCTCCAGATAAAAGCCTCATCAAAAGGGTGGCTAGCAGAGGAAACCCCCCCATTCCTAACAGTAACACTGGAAGGCTCCACAGAACAGGATCACTAGCTGTAGCCTGTCTTATAGACCCAATTCTACAGTGAAATTCCCACACCTGTCCTCCCAGCCTTCTGATTGTAGGATCCCAGCAACTAACACGAAGGAGCATCATAAAACATCGCACATTTCTGTGGGCCTGTAGAGCTGGCGACTTTCCTGACTTAAATGCTGCATTGTGGAGACACCAAGACCAACTAACCCAAACGCTGTGTTGATGTAGAAACCCAACAGGGGGAGCTGCAATCTAAATTTTACAAGTGATTTTTTTTCCTCTTGTGTGTCACATCCCCACTGACACTCTTTCTAGTACTGATGCAGAAGAGGTGTCACACCTAAGATCAGATTTAGGTGGCTGGAAACAGATGGAAACTGTTTTCTAATTTAATCCAACTAACGAGAAGAGGCATGAACTATTAAACCAGTAATTTTATGATGTGTTTCCTCCATGAAGGACTCACATTCTTCCTCCCCTCCACCTCCAAACTGTGTGATGATTAGCAGACCTGAGGCTACAGGTGAACCAGGAATGATACTGCAGAAAAAGAATTGTTGCCTTGTTGTTGTTAGCTCTAGCCCAGATACATCCCCCAGTTTGTTTCAAGTACGTTTGGCATGGAGAAGGGTCAGAAGGCAACACGCCGTCAGCTCAAGCTCAGCTGTCAGCAGGCAACCATGAGCCTACGACCACAAATTCGTCATTACTCCTGAACACGCACACGCAGGGGCTGAAGCAGGCAGCCCAGCTGCCAGCCATATTCCTGTCACTGGCCACGTTACTGGCACTCAGGCTCACGTGGCTGCTTCACGCAGTGAATCAAATCAAGAAATAAGCTGGGCTGGAAGCCAGCCCACTGCGAGCAGGGAGATGGCAGGTCCTTTTTCAGTCAGATAAGCATTCTGAGTATTACTTGCAGTTGGTACAAAAATACATTTTAAAAACCCCAAAATCCTCCTTAGACTTTCTTCAATTTAGAGCAAAAGCCCTTCCAGAATAGGACGTACAGCAAACACAGGATTAATATCCCTTTTTTGATTGTAAGGATTCCTCTGCCTCACTACATTGAGCTCAGTCAGTGTGAAGCCTTGGCTACATCTGAAACACTATAAACATGAGCAAGACTCAGACTGAGAGCACAGTTATTGCAGGTGCTTATGGCTTCTTAAAAAGATGAGTCTGTTGAAGTGCCTACGTGTTGTTTCAGACGGCTAAATTTGGACAGACCATGTCTGGCCAATCAACTAGTCATTCAAAGAAGAAAAACACCACCTCTGAAACAAATCATCTCTAGATTCCTCACGAGTACACAAGCCAGCATTTCCTGCACTGGTTATCTTCAAAAGCAGGTTTAGTAATAAGGCAAATACTGTTATGGTCACAGAGGAAGTACCTGCCAGTCCCAAGAACACACTCCATGTCCCTGTTAGACTGCAGATGTCCACCTGTTTATCAGGCTAGGCCACTTAATCTGCTGTAACTCTCAGGGTGCCAAAACTTCATATCGCACCACCCTTCACACCAACCACAGAGCCCTCTGCTTAACAGTCAATACCAGTTCAAATTCCGCACTTGCAAAGAGAAACTAAGACCACGGGACAGTGTCACCATTTCTGCAGGCACTAACCTGATGGACACAGATATTACACTTGTCACAGAACACCATGTCGTTCCCATCTTCGCTGTCAGGGGACCGGCACACGTCACAGATGACATCTTCATCATATTCGATACCCAGTCCTTCCTCGGTCTCAATAGCGTGGTTCATGTTCTCATGACAGTGCCGTTCCAGCACTTCAATTGTCTTTTCCATTGTGTTTTCATCCAGGGGCCCGCATCCTGCAACAAAGAATTGGAAGGGGAATTAGAGGGCAGTCAGGTGGCTCTGACAGAATCAGATGCTACAAGAGAGGAGGGAAACTTCTCGCAGCTAAAGCAGCAGACTGTGCCTTCTGTCCCATCACGCATGCTACACGAAACAATTAAAAAAATATATACACACAGTGTTGGCAATCCACATTGTCTATTCACACGAACAACACAAATGTCATGGTTTGAACTAGAACAGATCTAAATCTGTGCAGCAATTCTACGTTTCAGCTCAGTCTCCGCACTCTCTGCGGTTAACAGCACATTTGTGCAGACAGTGTCTGCTTCTGCGATAGTGCTTGGTGTTTACAGCTACTACCAAGGATCGGCGTGCAGAAAGGCTCTTGCTTAGACCTGCTCCTGTGGGGACACAAGTCCCTGGTACAGCTGGTGTGCCACGCTGGGCTTGCAAGTAAGTGAGAGGCCACGCCTGTAGGGAGGAGTGGACAGGACAGGTGACCCAAGAGTGACAAACAGGGTGTTCCATCCCACAGATGGCATATTTGGTATAAAGCTGAAGGGCCACAAGGGTCAAACCCTCTTCCTCAATGGCCAATATCTGAGGACAACTCTGTCTACTCTGCATTTGATCCTGATCTGTGCATTCCTGAACCCAGTTCTTGAATCCAGTCCCTATCTGCTGCTGAGTCCAGCCCGGGACTTAGCCTGCGTCTGCCCACAGCATCAATAGTGACGGTGACTGCATGATGTGTGTGTTGGAGGGAATCAGGTTCAGTATTGATTTTGGACGTTCGTATGTATTTTATTGATATTGCTTTCATTAAAGCAGTTTTAGCTTTCTTTTCCAATCCATAAGTATCCCTTAGTTCCTTTCTCTTCTCTGGGAAGGTAGAGGGTTTAATAGAGAGCAACTGTAATTTGTCTAGTGGCTGGCCAAGCTCTCATCCTTGACAACACGCTTTATACACTTACCACTAATCAAACTTAATGTAAGCAGAACCACTTAAGAAGGATTTGCGCCGACACCGGCCCTTAGCTTGCAGCTTCAGGAGATACACTACACAAGAACTGCTACGGTGTCCACAACTACAAGAAATCTCCAGACTGTGTCCTCTCAAAACCCTCCAAGATGCTGCTGCTGCTGCCCATAGGAATGGGATATTCGTGTAAGACCAGCATCAGACGTTAAGATTTTAACTGCTGGACCATGCACAAGTGTATGGCTACTAATTTAGATTCCTTGTTGCACCCAGCAAACAGGGAGATGGAGAAGATACATACAGTGCGGCTTTTGCTGCTGAACTGCTCTCTCCAACGCCCAGGTATTTTCTCACTTCCTGAATTAAAAGAACTACAGAATCATTCTGGTCAGAATGGACCTTCAGAGGGCTCCAGCCTAATCCCTGGCTTCAGTAGAGCTAGCAGTGAATCCAGACAAGGTTGTTACTCAAGAGGCACGTCTAGTTAGGATCCTGAAAATGTCCATGAATGGAGATCTGCTCCCCAGAAAACGCTTCGGTTTTGCTAACAGCATCCCTGAATGCTCAGGAAGTTTGCCCTTGCCACTACCTCTCTTACGTGCATTCTTTGGTGCTGGAGCTCAGTGATGAGTTCCTGTACTCACAACGCCACTCTTCTGACACATCTACTCGTCTTCTCGAATGCCTGGATGAATCTTTCTCATGCTTGAAAAACACTGTCTTTAAAGTCCTGGTAGCTCTCTTCTGCAGTTCCACTCTTAGCTGCCTCACAGATTCCACCTACCAGCTACTCACATGAGTAGAAACCTGCTTTCCTGAAGTCTAGGACCAGAAGGTTACTTCCTTTCCTCACTCCCTCAGTCACTGCTGCTCCGTAGTTCATACAGCCAATACTGCCATCAACTGCCACTTGCCTACTGGTTCTTCCTTGTTTGTGAAGAGCAAACCCAGGATAAGCCCAGTATCTCCTTTTCCCCACCTGTCCTCCCCTAAAGGATCTGCAAACATCGACGGACCAAAGCCAACCACACAGGGTATTCCACCACAATTCAGTTATTCCAGTGATAACTCTCAGATTAATTCTCCACAGGTCACTCCCTGCACGCACCACCCCACACACACCTTACCCCTGCCACCCATCCCTCCATACCCACAATTTGCATGGACAAAAAGAACGCTTACTTAGCCTAACAAGTGAAAGTTAACTACTCTGTTAAGAGCCCAGCCTGCAAGCACCTCAGAACTCTGAATTTGCAGCAGTGGAAACATCTGCTTCTCCCACATACATTTTTTAACTTTTAAAGCCCTGAAACTGATTCCACCTGGTGTGGGTTCTTTCCTCTCCTGCCTCAGCTTGCAAAAGCTGCACAGGGCTTTGGCCGCAAAGAAGTTTTTAGGCACAACAGGTAAAAAACATCAGACAGTAACCGATTGAGCAAGGCATTATTTTAAGCACTTTTACCTCCTGTTTTGCTTAGCATTTCCATTCAATTCTCACTCGGCAACCTTTACGAGATCTCTCACAGCAGACTACAACTCAAACAGCAGAAACAAACCGCTGTCTTTAAAATTAGAACACCTTGTGAAATTACCCATTTCGGTAAGCTCTTCGTTTAGCTCCTGAAGCCAAAAGATGTCCGTGTCATCCAAGTCATAGCGACACACGGATTCTGCCAGTTCCAAAATGTTGATGTAACCCGGTTCTGTGGGCTCTTGGCTGGAACAGTGGATGTATTTCCTGGGTCGTGTATACAGTACTTCTTTCACCTTTTCTGCTACAACCCTAGAGTGAAAGGAAAAAAAACACAACCCCAGAGTTACAGCTTTTTAAGAGCCATCCTTGGAAGACATGAAATGCTTGCTTTTAAGTGCAGAGCCACCCAGTGTCTCACAGGTTTTAAAGTAGCTGGTAAGGGCAGCCAGACTAGGTAGACAGGATTCTGTAAATGTCATTTCTCCACACTAGATGTGCTAAGGTTTGCTATGTATACAAGAATCCTTTTCAAAATGTAAGCCCATGCATACGGTTTTCGATCTCACAAATGCTACTAGCGCGATGATGCAAGTGTTTTTAAAACCCACGGACTGTTTTATGCACAAAACTCCCTACAATCTTTGTTCTAGATTCTCAAATGATAGAAGGAAATTCTGCCAACTGATTTCTTGAAAACACCAGCTTTTCACAAAAGCTTAATTCATTCCACTGCAGTGTAGAGGAGCTTAATTCATTCTACTGTTGTGTGTGTAGAGGAAAGCTTGCTCTTCATTTGGGATAAACAGTCTACCCTTATCTTGTCAATGACACTGTATTTGCAAAACAAACGTATTACTTTTATTATGCAACAACCATTCTGATGCCAAGCAAAAACATGAAGGGGAAAAAAACCCCAGCTAAAAATCATCCAGGAAGCAAGAAAGAAAAATACTGGCATTTCCAAACTATCAATGATTTTAAGAGATAAAACTCAGGGTTTGATTAGCAAACCACCCTGTGGTAATGGAAAGACTGACCTTAGCTAGATAAAGTCAATCTTTCTGATTTCAGTGCAAGAGGCCCTGTGTGTGAAAAGACGACGAGACACTGAATGGAGCAGTGCCATGCATGAGTGGCTCTTCAGGCTTCGTGAAGCTAGCTCACCACAGGACAGGGGGGAAAGAAAAGCTGTGGGGAAATACGACAAGAGTAAAAGGGGGAGGAGGCAGCAGTCAAGCAGTGCCCCACATAATTCTTACTCAACACTGTGGGTTGTCAGCGTTAGCACAAACAGTGTTGTTCTGCCATTTGTCCTCCCCCTTCACCTTGCTAATTTTTCCCTCTTGTTCCCTTGTGAGCTCTTTTTTCCTCTGGTCGAGCCCAACCTATAACATTTTTAAACTCTAATGTAATACTGCTGCTACGAGATGCACTACATTTATTTTTTAATAACTTGGTACTGACAATAGCCCCAGTGGAAATTGGATTATTCTGACATCAGCACTTTCACTGGACAATTCATTTATCTTTGTCTCAAAGACTTACACACTGGCAATAACACTTCTGCGATAAAACACGCTCAGTTTTCCACCAGGAAGGGTTGCAGGGCTGCAGCGTTTCCTAGTCCAAGCACAGTGTGCTAGAACAAAAGGTTATTTAACTATCTGATCACTGAGATCACTGAACTTCTATAACGTTAAGCAGCTGCTTGTGGTGAAAGGAAAGGTTAAAGCTTTGGCAACAACAACCAAAATTAAATTATCTGAACAAGTGAGTGACTTTATCAGGTATCTGCAACTACAGCGTGCCTACGGCTCTATATCATCATGCTTTATACGGAAGCCTTTCAAGTAACAGATGTAAGATTTGGGTTTATTTATTAAACTCACCACATTCAAATGAGAACAGTTTTTACTCCATAGCACTACCGTGTGACTCGGGGAAAAAAAAGACGTCCTTTAAAAACCCCACAACTTAGATCAGTAACAGCATACAGACAGAACTAGATCTGGAGTGAAGCATCAGAGACGAGAAATGTTTTCCAAATCAGTACTTGCTTGGTTTAAGAACAAGCCTGAAGGCTGCTGCATGGCAGTTTTAAATATAGAAACACAGAAAAGCTCCCTGCATTCAGACAAGGTAGTTTTAAGAGACCATTTTCTCCAAGTTGATGTTTTACATACACGATGTGCATCTGATCACCATTACCTGAGAGAAGGCTGTGGAATAGTTTCTGGACTGGCTGGAACTTGAACCCCTTTCTCCCATTCTTGTTTCCATGTGTCCGCAAAGACATAATATTCATCAGGGTTGACATGGTGAGAATCTGGAAGTTTCATGGCACTAATGAGATCCTTGCGGAACACCTGAAACACACACAGCAGGGAAAGAGCGGCTTGAGGAAGAGTGCTGAGCTAAAGGAAGGGTTTTTCTCAGTCTGTGCTGAAATCACGCATGTACCTTGAAAACCTCTCTTTAAAGAGCACCAACCAGTCAATCTGACATTACCTAGTTCAGCAACTCTCGGCGTATCAGGTGCAGCCTGTCAAGTTTACACCAACTTAAAACCATGCTGCTGCTCAAAGGCTGATCAGAAGGCAGTTGTACAAGTGACCGCAGAGAGGGGAAAGGCGGCACGCGGCTGATTTCAGGCTCAGCATATCGATGTCAAACAGCTTATTTTACTTGCCAGTTTGTAGGCTTTACCCCAACTCAGACACAAGATAGTGCACCCTTTCCTTTCACTCTGCTTAGCTACTGTGATCTGTCACATTCATCACAGGCTACGAACAGTTGCCATGGCAAAACTGATGCATAGGCACTGGCTCCTTTATTAAAACCACTTGAAGTTGGACGGGTCAGGATCTCCGGGATCCAAGATGAGGTGGAACCTTTGCTGAAACACGAGACCTGTGTTGCTCTGCGCCTGAACCGCAGCGACGCAGGCACAGCCCACGCAGCGCAGCCTCGGCATGCTTCTCGAACCTACGCAGTGAACGTGCCCTCAACAAAGTGAGCCCATCAGTGACAGACTTCCAGCCACCAGCCAAGAGCTGAAGAAATCCTAACGGGATTATCAGTCGTCTCAAAGCTGACTTTATGCCACTGTACTCACGTCAAATACAGGTGCACGCTGGTTTTTTTCTCCACCGCTACACCGCACCAGCTCAGCAGTCTCAAAACCATTAACAGTGACTGGGGGTTGGTGTCAGGGAGACATCGCAACTAATTAACCGTATTATCATAGCGAGAAGTCAAATCCTCCAAGGGTAGTAAAACGAAACAGAAAATGTCCCTGTGATAAGCTGTGACAGGTTGAACTCTCTTCTTACTAATTCGGTTTTATAGCCAGAAAAGTAATAAAACATCTCAGAGCCAAGTATCTTCACGTACCCTTTTCAATTTGACAGCACCAGACCGGTGACGCCTGCTGCAGAAATTCTCAACTGCTCTTGGAAAGCACCAAGTAAACATCATTTTAAAAGGCTCCACGCTAAAAGCAGGTATTTAAATAAGCTGCCAGTGACCTCGAACATCACTCACTGTTACTTCATCAGACCCCACAACTGCATCTCAAGCAGGCTGCTGGAGGGCAAGCTGACCAAGGGAACTCAAAACCAGACTCAAGGCTCTCTCGTTTGCCACCACTGAGTTTATCAGCTTTAGTTCAGACCAGACTGCCCACTGGTACCTTAACTCCTCTGGTACCTGTTACAGGCCTGTATTAACATCTGAATGATGAAAGCGAAAGCACCAAGGCAGCAAACAACCATTTCTTCTCCCAAGCAGTATGGGTACACACAGAAATGACATTCAAAACGCTCTGTGCAAATTAAAAGACACTTCCATTTGCCGCGTGACAGGTACAGAGGCAGGATGGTAAGAAGCACTAACGTGGCACAATTCCAAAGAGCTCCAGAAGGAAAAAAAAATACCCCAATCAATGAGAAGTGCAATGACTGGTTTAATTACCAGAAGAGCTATTCCTCAAACCTTCAGTGAGCTAAGTGCTTTACATACTACCTTTTATGCCACTGCCAGGACACAGACCTTGAGTGCTCTGTATCGAGCCCGCTGCTTTTTAAACGCTAGATGAAAAATGCATCGGTATTCTAACTACATTGCTTAGCAGCACATTTATCTTCTGATCGTCCATCGCGTGTATGAACTGTATCATCTCTGCTTCTAAAGCACAGATCTCCCCAGAGCGTGGACTTTCTTGTTATTGTGTTTGACTGTTGCACAGCACTGACCACACCACCGCCACGTCGCAGTATTAAGTTCTCTACCTCAGATTGCTGGATTTTATGCAGATGTGTACACCTACGCTGGTGGTCAGGTTGAACTGACACTAATGTAACTGCTGGAACCTTACGGAACCCCAAAACCCCACCACGACTTCCTAAGAATTGAGTCTTGCTGGGAGTTAGGGCCAGCTCTGCCTGGCTCAGCTGAGTGGGAGTCTCCTGGCTCCAGGCCATGGCACCACAGGCTAATTCCAGAGGTACCAGAGCAGAGCAGGGAGCTTTGTGTGAATGGGTGCTGCCGTCTGCAGATGATGCCACACAGATCAAGAAGCTTGGCCACTCTGAAAGGAAGTCCCCTGAGAGGTAAGCTAGAACATAGGAGGTTCCACATAAATATGAGAAGGAACTTCTTCACGGTGAGGGTGACAGAGCACTGGAACAGGCTGCC
>JAOXOE010000001.1:79510579-79530596 GCA_028565055.1 Phoeniculus purpureus
CCATCCTCCTGACACCCACCCTTCACATATTTATAAACATTAATGAGGTCACCCCTCAGTCTCCTTTTCTCCAAGCTGAAGAGACCCAGCTCTCTCAGCCTTTCCTCATATTCTACTCCCTTCCTTGTGGCAACAACCATCTGGGTGGCCCAAGGAATTTTAAGAACCCAAACCCTCCGTCAAACAGCTGCATATTTATACCAGGCTGGAGGACACTCTGCAACGCATGCAAAACTCTGCAATTCATCATATCAACACACCTACCGAGGAAAATAGTGCAAGACCTGGGTCAGCGTCTATTTTCCAGCCTTGTTCCAGTGAAACTAGCTGCTGTTTTCACCAGCAATTCAAAACGTGCGATAGTTGATGTCATCTCCGTGGAGCAGGGAACCCTTTTTACATCCTGCCTTCACTCAGCAGTCACATGAATGATGAGGCACGGACCAAAGCCCTTCTGAATGGCCTGGTTTGTGGGTGCCAGCAGCAGGGCATGTGATAGGATAAAAAATCCTTGCTCAGTGTTTTCCTCATGACATGGGAGTGGGAGAGAGAAACAGAGACATTGCACCACTCCATTGCCCCAAGGGCCAGCCCAGGCTTTCCAAATCTACACACAAATTAATGTCTCGGGTGACAAAAAGGGGAGGTTTAATAAAAGATGTAGACAAAACCCTCCTCTGCAAGTCACTTTGAATGACAAGCAAGAAATGATTCTTGTGATTAAAGCATATTAGCATCATTAAGACTTGGCTCCGGTTCTCAGCTGTGCCACATCCCAGTCCTGCGTAGGCAGAGAGCTGCAGGTTGCTGCCCTTGGCATGCCCAGGGAAGGGCTTTGGCCAGAGAGCCCCAGCAGTTGCCATCGATGCTGCAGGACAGCAGCATTTTTCGTGGCTTTTAAGATTTTTTTTTTTTTCCCTTTCTTTGGCATCTGTCCTTTTCTCAGTCTGCGGAAGGTGAAAGTGGAAGATACCAAGTGCCTTCTCCCATCCAGCCTCAGTCAGCAGAGGTAGGTGACAGCGAGGGTCACCCACCCCAGGTGGCTGATCCAGAAGGGTTGGGACAAGGGAAGACTTGCCACGGGGACAGGATCCAAGCTGAGCAGTGAACCAGAGCCACCACCAGTGTTTTGGTCCTGCCTGCTGCAGCAAGGAGGAAAGGCAAGAGGCTGGTTACTGCCCCCACCACACTTAGTGAGGGCTGAAGGCACTTGTCGGGAACTGTCCCCAGACCAGCATGCAAGGCCAGTGCATTTCTTCACCCATACAAGGCTTTAATGAACATCTTCATTTGATGTTCAAGTGATTCACGGGATGAACATTTTTTCTGAAGAAAGACAACAGCTGAGATAGACCTGGTATTATCCTATTATGGTCCCTATGGATCCTAATTCAGAGATTAAAAAAATTGCAGCCCTAAGCCACAAACAAACTAGCAAAAAAGCCAGGAACATTTGCTGCCAAGGTCACTGCATTACAAGCAAAGTAGCTATGGGCACCTTGGGGACCCTTCCAGCCTTCCTTGGCTTCCCAGCCCGAGTCATCAGCGCTGTCTCATTTCATCATGAACCCTCTATCTCTGCTGCTTCTCACATTTTTCACGTTACTCTTTGCTTTCATCCTTTTAACCTAAATGATAACTTTGAGCGGAGGTACACAGAACAATATGCATTTGTTTTCAGAACATTTTCAGCTGGAAGACATATTTGAAAGGAACACTCTGGTTGACAAATCTTTAACTGCTTTCTTTTCAAAAGAAAAACAATTGGTTGTCAGCTACAGGGGGAAAAGAGAAAAGTCGTCTTTTTTTCTATAAAATATTTCCCAAAGCAGTTTTTCCCATTCAGCTTTTTTATTCTGGTGACTTGAGTGACTTGCCCACCCCAGGGTGTGGCAACACACAATCGAGTCATACAGAGGGATAAAGAATTTGCCTTGCCACAACTGTGCTGCTTTCCCTGGTGAGCAGCTTGGATGTCAGATCATCCGCGGTGCTGTGTGGGGCCACAGCCATGAGAAACTATCAGAGCACATCTCCCTTACTTACTTGGGTGGCTGCAAATGCTCTGGGAAAGCCATTGCCATGTTTTGCACCATTTTGACATAATCACAGAACATTAGGGATTGGAAGGGACCTCAAAAGATCATCTAGTCCAATCCCCCCACCACAGCAATTTTGCATCACCTCTTATTCCCACCACACCAACTTCTAGTCTACCAGCACAAGTATCACACTCCCCGACCTCGGCACACCATCACAACCTTTCCAGAGGTTGGTCACTTCAAGGAGACACATCTCAAAGGCTTTGTGGATGCTGTTCAAGAGTGGTGCAACCCCACAGTAGCAGGTGCATGTGTTTGTTGCCAGCCAGACTGCTATTCTGCCCACTAATTCTACAACATAACCAGCCTGCCCTTGCCATGCACTTCCCATCTAACACTGCTGGGTTGCAGCACAGAAGGTTATAGTCAAGTTGCCCACCTGCCTCTACCTCTCCCTGAAACCCCACCATAGCATCTCTTTCTGGGGTGGCTTCCCCTATCCCACTGCTTTCATGTCCTCTGATGCAACTCCTACCACTTCTTTTATAGTCCCTGGTTTTTATCAACACAGTGCGGCCGGGGAAGCATATCAAGGCATTAGTGCACCACATCTGTTAATGTGGTGGTTAAATAACTCTGTTTGTCTTCCGTTACCTACAGGCATGTGCTCAGACAGTAGGTCCCAGTTTGCTCTGTGGCTTTACAAATACTTAGGAAATCTGTCACTCCCCTCCATTTTCACAACTCCCCACGTTACACTCGTGTCATCTTTCCCCCTTGAGGGCCCACCCCAGCTTTCATTACTCTAGAAACTTGATTTTGCGGATAATTTGATTGTCCCCGTTTTTTTAAGTCACCTAGACAGAGTCATCCGCTGTGGCTCTCTCCCTTCTGCAGACAGCAACCAGCAGGGTTAGAGCTAATGAAAACACAGTTATTAAAAACCGCAGACAGGTGCAGGAGTTCGTACTCACCCCAGTGATATCTCACTCCACAGAGTTGCCCAAAAGCAAAGCCAAGGCTTATCTTCTTGTGGCTTCACCCTTATGTAGGAAGGGCCTGGTCCCTCCCCGGTGCTTGTGATGGGAAGAACTGGAGTTCCCCAGGCAGCCAGTGCCACCTGCTTTTATTTTGGCAGAGCTATTTTGCCAGCAAAGGATTATAGATTTTTCTCCAGCTTGCTTGTGAAGAAACCCTTGAGGGCACAGCAGCTGCTCCTCCTGATACAGCCTTTCCTGTCGCTGGGTTCTTGCTCAACCCTAATTGAAATCAGTGCGAGTCTTTGATCAAAGAGGTGAGCGCCATTAATACGCGAGGGATTAAACAGAATTCAGGAAGCCTTCCTAATTGAAAGAATCAGCAACCACTCAGCTTCAGTTTGCCAGATCCAGCTCTCCATCATGGGACTCGCATCAAAATATGCCAGCAGTGCCTGTTTGGTCTCCTCAGGGCTGGGGTGTGGAAAGCAGCTACGGTCTCTGCAGTGGAGGCTGTGGCAAGGCATGAGACCAAGGCGCTTTGGCAACAGTAAAAACACAACTCTCCTGGCAGAGTTGGTTCTTCCTGATCATGTGATGCCCATGAAACCGGCACAGCGAAGCCCAGCAGGTGACCTTACAGAAGGGGGTGGTGGCATTGATTTGTAAAACAACGTCTGCAGAAGCTCATTTTATCTCATAAGCGCAGACATTCATGCCTTAGGTATCTGCTTTGGGCCACGGAGGATGAGGAGCTACAACAGCCATGTCCTCCTTGTGACTCCTAGTGGCAAAATACTCTTGTGACCAGATCCTTCATGCCTGTGCAGTCTGTTGTTACCTTTCTAGTGCAGCAATGACAACAAAAGCATCGGCAGGTGCCCTATGTGGACCACGACCCTTAATGCCAGTGTGGTGGATGAGGGTGGGCACAGGTACAGAACCTCACAGCACAGGAACCTCTGCAACATGATAGTGATGGTAAAGGGAACTTGTGCTTTTGCCTACTTTTTTCTGCTACATCTCTCGATGTCCATTAATGATCAACCACAGAGGCCCTACAGCACAGTCCTTTAGTTGCCTTTATCACCAGGCACATGACTTCTTGGTCTTTTCTGATGGGTACTTAGCAACAGAACCAGAGGGAAGGGCTTCAAGCTTCAACAGGGTAGGTTTAGACTAGACATGAGGAAAAAATTCTTCACGGAGAGAGTGGTCAGGCACTGGAATGGGCTTCCCAGGGTGGTTGCTTTGATGATCCCAAGGGTCTTTTTCAACCTGAATGATTCTAGGACTTCAGTGAGATCACAGCCCTAAATTTGCTACCTTCACCATCTCCCTCAATTTATAAACATTTCCTCTTACCATGCTTTGAGATTATCTTGTAGCACATGAAGTACTTGAAGGATGGTGGACACGCAAAAGGACAAGCTCCAGCTTACTTCACTACCTCATAGAATCATAGCATCATTCAGGTTGGAAAAGACCCCTGGGATCATTGAATCCAACCATCAAACCCTACTCTACAAATTCACCCCTAAACCACATTCCCCCAACACCACATCCAAGTGTCTTTCAAACTCATCCAGGGATGGTGACTCAACCACCACCCTGGACAGCCCATTTCAGTGCCTGAAATAGGTTCAAAGCAGCACCATGGCCTCAGTGTGAACCTGGGGCTACACAGCTAAGTGGCTCATTGTGCAGTTCAACAGCATAGAAGACAGAAATAAATCCAGCAGAGAGAAACTAACTCCAGCAGACTTTCAGAGAAGTATTGGAAAGCCACAATGTACCATTTCTTGGAGTACTCACAGAGAAAACCCACTGTCACGGGCCTTCTTGGCAGTGAGTTACCCTCACACAGCAGGACAGACATGGGAAACTCTTCCACTGGCAACTGGAAGTTACAACATGGAAACATGCAACATGCCCAAGAGCAAAATCTGCAGTTTGAAACCAGCTGAGCTCCACCACAGTAGTTTCAGTATGTACAGGGCTGAAGTTATCAGCAAAAAAGCAATGCAGTGAAAAAGCTTCTCACTTAAGCAGGTAAAGAAAAGGCAATAAACTTCCCTCTCCTGCACACCAGTAGAAATAGTGTCCATTTGGGCATGTGGGCCTCTTGCCTCTGTGGCTGCTGTGGGGCAGGAGGCATATGTTGATGGTGTTTTGTTTTAAACACAAATGGCCAAGAACACCTGATACTTTCCTGTCATTGGGGATCTCCCCAAAAGAGACTGAGATCTACAGATGATCTGAAAAGTTTGTGTTTAACAAAATGAGCGACACAGTGACATGCATTGGGGTGAGAAGCCATCAGCTTCAGTCCATCAGCTAATTCAAGCACAACCAAAGCTGAGGCCATAAAATTGTCATGTAAAAAGGAAGCCGCAGGTGCACAGCGATAGGTATCGATGTTCATGAGCCAGCAATGGGCCTTGTGGCCAAGAAGGCAAACAGCATCCCAGGGTGGATTAGAAGGGGGGTGGTTAGCAGATCGAGACAGGTTCTTCTCTCCCTCTACTCTGCCCTGTTGAGACCACATCTGGAATACTGTGTCCAGTTCAGGACCCTTCAGTTCAAGGACACAGAACTGCTGGAGAGAGTCCAGAGCAGAGCCACAAAGATGATGAAGGGAGTGGAACAGCTACCTGATGAGGAAAGGCTGAGAGAGCCGGGACTCTTTAACTTGGAGAAATGGAGACTGAGGGGGTGACCTCACTAATGTGAAGAGTGGGTGTCAGGAGGATGGAGCCAGGCCCTGCTCAGTGTCATCTAACGATAGGACAAAGGGCAATGGGTATAAGCTGGAACATAGAAGGTTTGACATAAATATGAGAAGGAGCTTCTCATATTTTTAAGGGTGACAGAGCACTGGACCCGCCTGGACGTGTTCCTGTGCAACTTGATCTAGGGGATCGTGCTGTGGCAGGGGAATTGGACTAGATGATCTTTTGTGGTCCTTTCCAATCCCTAATGATTCTATGATTCTGTGATGTTCCAGTGGCTGAGAACATTGTGGGACAAATGAAGTTCCACCTAAAGCATTGTAACACCACAGACTGATACTTTATGAGGAAATCTGAAAATATGTAAAGAGACAGTAGAAGTAGTTTAGTCACTAAATCAGCACAATTTGCAAATGAGATGGGAGAATGAACAATAAAATATCATTAAAACATTATTTATTAATAAAAGAGAGTTACGATGTTCAGTAGTTTCTCAGGGTGAGAATCTTTTTAGCACCATGAGCTATTTGAAGTAATAGTTCAAAGGGGAAAAAAAATACTACTTTTAAAATATTCCCAGTATTTAAGTAGTTTTTCATCCTCTCCTGATAAGAAATTATCATTGTGTGACAGTTTCAAGGCAAAAGATGCTGGACACCAGAATAAAACCTTCCGCCTTGTCTGGCTTATGTCAGTCCTCTGTAATCCATTCTGAAGTGTGTATTTAACCCGCAAATGGATATGGTGGGACTCCTTTCACCCCCAGCCCCGTTATCTATTAAAACAAAGAGAGAAAAAAACCCAGCAAGGATTAGTACAACGATTGGCCACTAGAAGACACTTGCCTTTCTTTCACAACCTGACATGCTTTAATTCAGAAAAACACTGCGACCTCCCTGTCAACACCCTGACACAGCTCAGCACAGCCAGAACCTTCAGCCTACGCTCCTTCTCTAAAGCTCAGAAATGACAGGCCAGAGTCCACTCCCCAAAAGCCTCTTCTCAGATACTACTAAGCCCTGCAAGTTTACCCAGTTAACCTTTGGCATGCAACACATAGGGAAGAGCAGGACCTTGAAACAGACTGTGAGTTGACAAATGTTTAAAGAGATCATTTAATTATAAGTAACTGGAAGATAAACTAAAAAAAAAAAAGCTGATTATTTTACCTGCTGTCAGTTAAGACACAGAAGTGTTTACACATAACACACAGAAAACTCTTAACTGCTTTGGGAGTACAAATTTTAAATCCAAAAGTATTTTCAAATCTCTAAACACACTTAACCTTCCCATCCTGCAATAGGAACTGTACTGTTAATGTATATGCTCTAACAACCACTGTTTTCTGGTTTCCACTCCAACTACCTGAAAAATACAGGAGAGAAAAAGTGGCCTTTCTAAAATGACAGGAAAAAGGATTGTTCACCTTGAACACCCCACCGGCCTGCGGCTGCCGTGAAAGCCACTCTTTATCCATCCCATCACTGGCAGTAGTCACATACATCTCAGAATAATCCTTTCCTCCGAAACAGCAGGATGTTGTCTTGTCAACAGGAAGTTTCACTGTCTGGAGTCTTTTTCCTGGAGAAAAAGATGCAAGCTGTTTCCTGTTTGTTTACAACAAGACACTTAAGCAGATTGCTCTGAGCAACCAGCGTGGAGCCAGGTGGAGCCAGGTGTTCCGCAAAAGCCTGCACCGAGGGCTGAGTCTCAGCATACTGATGAGCACCGTGGCAGAGAGAAACCAGACTTGAGTAAAATGCATCATTGACAAGTTTCAGTTTCAAGTGATCACAATCCAACCCCACCACCAATCCCAGCCTGTCCTCTAATTAAACACTGAGATCTGGAGCACACCATCTAGGCTGCCCATGCAGTCCATGGAAATGGGGAATAATTCCATCTTAAAATAGGTCACATGAATGATGCCCTAGACGTGCTGACTTTTCTGCTTTTAACTACAAAGGAAGCCTGGAGCAAACAGACGTCGTGCAGCTCTACTGAGGTGTACCTTGTGCTACACCTCTACTGCCTGCGGTCAAGGAAGATTAATTCCTAGAAGTTTTTCCTGAAATGCCAAAAGCCTGCATAAAATGGGGATCATGGGACACGTCTGCAGTTTACAAGCAACTGGCACTACCATAAACAAAACTGTGCATTTGTTATACCAATAAAGAGCTGCTGTCCTAAATATCATTCCAGGAGTGATCAGACTGCCTCCAGCTTTATCCTGAAGGCTGTTGAGGCACTGTACACATTCCCCCAAGCTGGAACATAGGAGGTTACACATAAATATGACAAGTAACTTCTTCACAGTGAGGGTGACAGAGCACTGGAAGAGGCTGCCCAGGGAGGTTGTGGAGTCTCCTTCTCTGGAGATGTTTAAAACCTGCCTGAATATGTTCCTGTGTGACTTGGTCTAGGTGATCCTGTTGTGATGGGGGGATTGGACTGGGATGATCGTTTGAGGTTCCTTCCAATCACTAATGTTCTGTGATTCCTCCTAATTCTAGGCAGGAAGTGCTTATTTTATTTACCTACATGCCTATTTACATTTACCTTCGTGACTATTTTATTTACCTACAGTTGAATTTCTCTTTCCAGAAATATGATGAAGCAAAGGAATGTCCTAACAAAGCATTTCCCTAGTCCCCCAACTGCATGTGCATGGGGCTAGAGTAACTGTTTAGCTATGTTTGGGAAAAGTAGATTAATTTTGATGTTGGGAACTCTACAATGAGAAAGAAAAAGTGAGAAGTTTGACCTATTTAACACCTGGATCAATTTTCAGCAACTTCAGAGTGGGGCACTATTTCCCAGGAGGTATTTGTCAGAGCAAGCACCTGACTTTGAACCATTCTGTCTAACCCAACATGCTGTGCCCTTGGTCCTCTGCATGGTGAAGCAGCACTGACAAAAGCAGAGACCAAATCACACAATCACAAAATCATAGAACATTAGGGATTGGAAAGGACCACAAAAGATCATCTAGTCTAATCCCCCTGCCAGAGCAGGATCAACTAGATCAAGTAACACAGGAACATGTTTAGGCGAGCTTTAAAGATCTCCAAAGAAGGAGATTCCTCAACCCCCCTGGTGCTCCCTCACCCTCACCATGAAGAAGTTCCTTCTCATATTGATGTGGAACCTCCTGTATTCCAGCTCACACCCATTGGCCCTTGTCCTATCATTAGATGACACTTTCAGCAGAGCCTGGCTCCATCCTCCTGACACCCACCCTTCACATATTAACATTAATGAGGTCAACCCTCAGTCTCCAAGCTAAAGAGACCCAACTCCCTCAGCCTTTCTTACCTGTACTACAACACTAAGTAGAGCATAAGCACAGGACAAAGCAAGGCCACATTTTAGGCCACTGGTTCAGTCCTGGCACAATTTTGGCCCACCCTAGTTGGGTGTGCCGCTCCCCAGAGACTGTCTGATGGGGCAAGACAGCCTGGCTGTGGAAAATAAAGGTTCAGAACTAAAGGGCATTTCCTGATCCATTTTACTTATAACCAGTACATCTGGAACACAGGACTGAGAGGGATGAGTGGAATTCTCTTGGCTTTGCTGACAGCTCTTTCCTCCTCTGGTAGGGGGATTTGACCAAATGATCTTTCAAGGTCCCTTCCAACCCCTAATGTTCTGTGATTCTGAGATTCATGAGGGCTGGATACTTTCAGACCCTCTTCTAATCCAAACTTAAATAACAGGCTAGTGAGCCTCTTGCATGTAACAGCATCAGGAAAGGTTGAGTGCTCTGTGATTCCTAATGCTGTGCAGTAAGCGTATTTGGCACACATTTTGACCCACAATAGCCAAAGGAAAAATCAAATTCAAAGTAAAAATCAAAACCAGTGTAGCAGTGTCCAGTTTATGGAGACTATGTTTATACCTGGCTAATTCTGTCTCTTCCCTGAGAAGCAAAGATCCTGCTGGGGTAGGAGATTTGTACTAGATGATCTTTTGAGGTCCCTTCCAATACCTAATGTTCTGTGATTTTGTAATTTCAAAATATCATGAAAACTGGGAGAGAAGGTGCCCTGTCTGTTGCATGGGAGTAACAAGGACCAATACGAATCACAAGACCATGCTCCTGGCCAGCTTGCTCCAGCAACACTTTGTGGTTGTCCAGTCAGCTGGCAGTGGAAGGATTACATGACTACACGGGTTACATGATGGTTTATAAAATGCTCCAGCAGCTAACCACATAAATTGGCTGACACAAAGTCTCAGAGAAAATTAGTGGGAAGGGCATTCAAAGGGAAAAAACCCTGCACTGCAGAAAAGGCATAAGCCCCAAAGAAAAGGCTAGAGTGACCCTGACTGAACTTGAAGAGTGGTCTCTACAGCTAACAGCCTGCAAGGTGTGGTTTACATAGCTCTGAGATGAGCAATGTCTTCCTGGAAATGCCTGAAATTCTGCACCTGGTGCTCTAAAATCTGTCTGAAGTGTTCATCTGTTCTTGCTAGCTACGGAAGAATTAGCAAATCTTCTAGACCCTACATAATCAAAGGATATGAAAATACATTCCCTAGAAAGAACTGTAAAATGTCTAATTCCTAATTAAAAGATAAGATTTGGCAATATAACATCCCTTTTGTACCCTTTGCAAACACAAAAGGATCAGTCATCGCAGCCATTCCCTGCAGGACCTCCTGAATCTAAAGGCAGCAGCTATTTAGGCTAAAGAAGCCAAGACCTGAAAAGCCACTTTACCTTGAATCTCAAAACCTTCACTTAGAAAAGATGCCAAAAAAACAAGTTCCCTTGCCCATCCCCCTGAAAATGCAGTCCAGGCTTTGCTACCAGCGGAACCTGAAAATCCCTCAAGGGCTTTAGATGAGCTCTTTGTGATATCAGTGGACATATCTCAGACTGGCTGACAGTCATCCAAACCCCACTTAACAGCTATTGTGTACTAAAAGCGGCTGTCAAGGAGTTTCCTTCCAACGTGCAAAGGTTACCTCCCTAAATAGGTACAATGCACTCAGAACTCTGCAAATTGCAGGTTTTGGATATTATTTTCAAATTATAGTGTGGAGAGGGCAGATTCACAAAGGTGGTGGCTCTTTTTGACATGGGCACCTCATCTGCAAAACGTACTGTTCGCAGCAGGCACTGGGAGTTTTACATGGGCAAGGGGAGACAGAAAAGGGACATGTACTCTGCTGTTAATACTTAGTCTGCACATGCATCTGCTTATGGACACGATTCCTTTTAGCTTTCCCTTAAGAAAACACCTCGAAAAGGGAAAAGTTGAAAAAAAAAAAAAGAAAAGGAAGAGGGTGAAGGCCAGGGAGGAAGAAGGTAGAAACGTGCAAACCAGAGAGGGGAAAAATGGTAACATCCACTGCTGCAGGAAGGTGTTCAAAGGGCTGCTAGAGGTGATCAAGGAGTGCTCTGCCCATGAATGCAGGAGGATGAGGTACTAGAAACAGGTACCCGGAGCTGCTGGAATCCCCCCCCGGAGCTTTCTCCTCTTTCAGCTGGGCTGCAGACTTTGCTGACTTGCACAGATTGGCAAGATCTGAAGTACAAACAAAAAGGTAAAGGGGAAAAGCACAGCCTGAGCCTCAAGTAAAAGGTTCCAGCGGAGTCACAAGAAAGGCTGGAGCCCAACCTGCCTAGTGCACCAGCATCTACTGTGCACTGCAGAGGAGACACACATCAAAGGACGTTGGCATCTCTGAGCCTGCAGCCCCACACAACCTCAAGACTTCCGTTAAGGCCAGACCTGGGGATTCAAGAGACCCCAGATGCAAGCCAGTGCCATTGCTCCTATGCTCTGCCATGCAAACCTGTGCTGTCTGAGATCTATCAAAACCACACTCCCAATTGTCACTGGCTGGCCCCTTGCAGACAGAGTGGTTCTGTCTCCCTGAAGCACTTTACATGTTTTTAACCAGACTAAATCACACATGGCAGACCACCAAAGTCCAAATGAGAGTAGCAGTGAGCCACAGGCTCAGACAATGGGCACACCCGAGATGTTACTGGGGGAATGATAAAATGCTGTGGAATCCATTACATGGTTTTTTATTCTTTCAATTGTGTAAATAATTCTAAACAATTAAAAAAACTTGCTGGCATCAGTGTCATGTGGGACTGATGTATTAACATCAGTAGACTGCCCAAAGTAAGGCACTACAGAAACGAGACAAAAAATGCCTTAGGTCATCTTTGCTGCTTCATGGCTGATTCATTCTCTTCCCCATCATTTATCAACGAAGTAAACACTGAGCTTAGGTTTGGAAGATGTGAGGGGATGCTAATTGAAACACTTCTCAAGTATAATGGCAGTCTCCCCAACAGCTTTACCTTTTCCAACACAGAAGAGGCTGGGAACAAAGGAGACCTATGTACACAGCTAACTTCTGAGAGCAGAGAGTAAAACACACTAGCAACAAAAAAAAGTCTTAAATGGAGCACATACATATACCATCTCTGTGAGGGGAAAGAAACACCACACCTCATTCTTTCCTTGTTTTTTCAGGCTTTGGAACAGGCTGCCCAGAGAGGTGGCTGAACCGCCATCCCTAGATGTGTTTAAAAGCCATGTAGACATGGACCTTAGGTACAAGGTTTAGCAGTGCACTTCGTACATTTAGGGTAATGATTTTGTGATGAGTTGAACTTTGTTCATCAAAATAGAGAAGAAGACATGGACAAATAGAACAGAGATTGACAGCTTAAGTTGCAAGATCCTGCTTTGTCTATCTATTCCTTATTTAGAAAAGTTCTTCACTATCTGAGGTTGTCCTGCGAAACAAAAGGGGGTCGTTTGCTTTTCTTTCACAACAAGGGGGTTTGTGTACTGTCTTAGGGGAACACATTGACGGGAATCGGGTGGCCTAAGGCGTTCTTTTGTGTTAGCTCTACTCACAATGTTACAACATTTACAGCTCGTAGTTTCAGTATGTGGAATGGAAGATCCTGATACGATATCGACATCGAAACAGGCCTCGGTGTGGGATAAAAGGAGCTGTTCTGCCTGTTAGAATTTGCGGATCAGTGGTGGAGCAGAGACTCCCCTGGTCGCCCAGTGCTGTATTTGCCTGATATCGCTTGCTGTACTAATAAATTCTTATTGATTCTTCATAATCGGTTTGAAAAATTTAATTCACAAATAACAATCTGGCTCGGTGATCTTACATGTCTTTTTCAACCTAATTGTTTTGGGTCTTCTTTTAATCACAGAATTCTGGCCCACCCTTAGCAAGCACTTACCTGTCTCAGGGTCAAGACGAATCACTCTCCCACCATCGTAACAAGCTACCCAGAGTTTGCCTTCTGTATCAATGCACATCCCGTCAGGAATGCTTTCCTCTTTTTCCAGTTTGTATACACTCCTGCGGTTGCCTGCAGGGTAGAAGAGCCAAACAAAACCGAGGGAGACACTTGTTAAAATTTTTATCACTCTCAGCCCAGCAGAGCTATTTGTACTACTACTTCCAAAAGCTGTATTGAAGTCATGACACACTTCGTATGAAAGAAACAGATTGTGTCTGCTGTCCTGTTGGCTTCCTGAGACAGTTGTTTCTCAGCGTGAAACCCATGGATCGGTTTCCATCCACTCAAATTCTTTTCTCTGACAGTCTTTTCTAGTGCTCCTTACTCCCCATATTAACTGAGTAAATTAATACAGTTAGAAAATTAATTACTTGCTCCTAAAGCAGTTTGGATCATTTCAAGTATGAGGTCACTTCCAGTCAGAGAATTGGAGGCTTCTCAAACAGATAGCTGGAACGTGCCAGTAATCACTGTTCCAACACAAAACTGACTCTCAGATACATAAACTGAGAGTTTATGTAAACATAGAGTTAGGAAAAGCACCAACTTCAAAGGCTCACTGTCAACCTAAAACCAAACAATTCCATCTGAACTCCTATCTGCTGTTCTTAAAGAAAATTAAAACCAACTTTGCAGGGTTGTTTATTTTATGCTCTGACAGCTTCAATGTTTCTCATATGGAGCAATATTTGTAATGAGTTTCCTTTGTGCTCCTGGGGATTGTCAGATTGCCCACAGAAAGAGAATGAGCTAGCATGGGTGACAGAGAGAATAAACTGTTCTACTTCCTAAAGAAAAATTCAGCCATAGCAGAGACAGCAGGAAAAGATACTATACCTAAACTCATGGTTTTAAACCTAAGTATCACATTTTTCAGGCCGCAACTTGAATACTGGGTCCAGTTTTGGGCAACTAAGTACAAGGGAGACATCAAGGTGCTGGAGCAAGTGCAGAGGAGGGCAACGAAGCTGGGGAAGGGCCTGGAGAATAAATCTGATGAGGATAGATTGACAGGGTTGGAGCTGTTTAGTTTGAGGAAGAGCAGGCGAAGGGGAGACCTCATCGGTCTCTACAACTGTCTGAAAGGACATTGTAGAGATGTTGGTGCTGGTCTCTTCTCACAGGTAATTAGTGACAGACCCAGAGGGAAGGGCTTCAAGCTTCAACAGGGATAGGTTAGACTGGACATCAGGAAAAAATTATTCACAGAAAGAGTGGCCAGGCACTGGAATGGGCTGCCCAGGGTGGTGGCTGAGTCACCATCCCTGGATGAGTTTAAAAGACGCTTAGATGTGGTGTTGGGGGATGTGGTTTAAGGGGGAACTTGTGGAGTAGGGTAGATGGTGAGACTCGATGATCCCAGGGGTCTTTTTCAACCTGAATGACTCTATGATTCTATGAAACTGACTGGGTCCTTTTGAAGCTAAATACTGGAGTCCATGGCCTCAAATTATTAGTCAAAAACACTGGAATTTTTCTTTTGCCCAGGCTTGTAGAAGCCCTTAAAAGCTTGTTTTGTTTTGTTTTAAATAAATGAAAGAAGAAGCTTCTAATTACTGCTTTCCAGTTGTTGCTTAACTCTGTGTACAGAATCTTAATCTAAGAGCTCGTATTTTAAAAAGCAAAACATGGTGAAAAAAAGTTCTAGAGAAACTAGCAGAGGTTTTGCATGAGACTGCAGGCTTTCTGTTACTCCACCCATGTTGTCGATAATAAGAAACACACAGCCACAGAAACCCAGCCATAGAAAAAACACTTTTCTCACACAGCAAGATCTAGGTGATCCTGCTGTAGTAGGGAGATTGGACTAGACGATCTTTCGAGATCCCTTCTAGTCTCTAATGGTCTGTGATTCTGTGGTCAGATACACATTGTGCGTAGTAACAGTAGACCAGATTCCCACTGATACTCTGCCATGCAGTTGAAATACTTTATAGTACCACCAACAGCCTCTGATTAGTTTGAGCGAAGAGCCTACATAGTCACAGATGGCTGTTAAAACACTTTGTGTTTTCACCATCCCTGGATGAGTTTAAAAGATGCTTAGATGTAACATTGGGGGGATCTGGTTTAGGGGTGAACTTGTAGAGTAGGGTTGACCACAGAATTACAGAACATTAGGGATTGGAAGAGACCTCAAAAGACCATCTAGTCCAATCCCCCTGGCTGGACTTGAGGATCCCAAGGGTCTTTTCCATCCCCAATGATTCTGTGATTCTTTGTTTGTTGCATTGTTCTAAAGAGGTTTACAAAGTAGCGCTCCCAAAGCTCTGCTCACCTCTGCATAGTAACCAGGATGGAAACAAACCCCACAATATTTAGGTACCAATTACTGTTTTAGAACACAGGGATGCATACCAATTTTTCCCGTTTGGAGGTCATAATCAAAAGCGTCCACTGAGTAGGACAAGCTGTCAATGTAGAAGAAGGTTTTGTGATCCAGTGACCAGTCCAGCCCATTAGAAATGTCCACCTGATCAAAGTTCTTCACCACCGAGAGGTCAGAGAAAAGCGTATACAGAGATCCCTGCTTTCTTTCCAGCACAGCAGGTCGAATCTCTTCAGCCATCGTACCTGTGCAGAAGCAAAGTGGAAAAAGCCGGTTCAGAGTGAACTGGGCTCCACACCCCAGGTTTGGTTTCAGCAACTAGCTCTGACAATGATCCTGCTGCCACAGGGGTCCCAAGAAAAGAGCAGTGTGGGAGCTTCAGAAATATGGGAAAAAACCTGAGTTAACAGTGAAAGAGAAAGGTAGATTTCTAAAATGTTTGCTTTTAGCAGAAGAAGACAAAACACAGCCTTTGGGTTTGTTGGGGGTTTGTTGTTTAACCACAGCTGACCTGGTGCACAGCATGATTTCTGCTAAAGGTTTCATTCGGTCATTCAAATATTCAGAAAGGTGCAGTCAGCAGTTAACTGACCGCAAATCATGTTTTTGACTGGAAAAAAATTCCCTCCTCCTCCTTTTTAATAAAAAGTAATCTTACTAAAAACAAACCTTGTCACTGCGGCTCAGAGTTGGCAGCTGAGACCAGCTCTTGAGAGACTGCATAAAAGCAGTTAAGGTGAGCCTGGGGATCCAGCTACGGAGCAGAGACACAGGAGGGTGTTTTAAAAGCCAGGAGAACAGGATCACGGGATGAAGGAGGGTGGATGGCACTTCTGGAGACCATCCAGGCCCAGCCCCTGCAGGTTGCTCAGGGCAAAGCTGTATCTTTAAGATCTCCACAGATGGAGACTCCACAGCCTCTCCGGACAACCTGTTGCACTGTTTTATATCCTCAGTATAACAGCCTTCTTATGTTTAAACGACGATGAGGAAGGGAGTGGAATATCTCCCTGATGAGGAAAGACTGAAGGAGCTGGGTCTCTTGAGCTTGGAGAAAACAGGACTGAGGGGTGACCTCATTAATGTTTATAAATATGGGAAAGGTGGGTATCAGAAGATGGAGCCAGGCTCTGCTCAGTGTCATCCAATGACAGGACAAGGGGCAATGGGTGTAAGCTGGAGCACAGGAGGTTCCACATAAATATGAGAAGGAACTTCTTCACAGTGAGGGTGACAGAGCACGGGAATGGGCTGACCATGGAGGTTGTGGAATCTCCTTCTCTGGAGACATTTAAAATCTGTGCGACTGGATTTAGGTGATCCTACTGGGGGGGGCGGAATTGAACTAGATGATCTTTTGAGGTCCCTTCCAATCCTGAATGTTCTGTGATTCTGTGATAAGTCCCTGAATTTCAGTTTGTGCCCATTGCTTCTGGCCCTGTCACTGGGCACCACCAAGCAGAGGCCAGTTCCATCTTATTTTACTCCCCCTCCTATCAGGTACCTATACATAAGGTTAAGATCCCCCTGAGCCTTCTCTTCTCCAGGCTAAACAGTCTTTTTAGAAACACCATCTATAAATTCTGTTTTATGAAGAACAAACCCCACAATATCATACATTTCTCGCTGGAAAAGTATTTTCTGTTGGCAGCCTGCCAGCACTGAAAGCAAGCGTGCCCACAGCAGGGAGGCAAGGCCAGTGTGTTCAACTGGGCAGGCCCTGAAGAGTGGGCCTCTCTTTAAAGAAATAATCCCGATTAGCCAATGCCCAGGTGACACAAATAGAGAGGTAAATGGGATTCAACCCTTACTGAAGACAACAAGAAAACCATCTCAAATCCCCAACACTTGCTGCAGCTACACAAGTCATCACTGGGTCTTGTCCCCAAAACCTAAGGGAACAGCAGAAGGAAGGAAGGGAGGAAGGGCCTGCAGCATACCTGCAAAATACCGCCCTGCAGGATCCACCTTCCCATCATTGAATCTGTTGTTTGGTTTGTCTTTGTCCACTTCAGCAAGGGTGGCTACCAGCTGCTCTTTCCATTTCAAAGCAGCAAATCTGGTTCCCAGGGTGATGACATAATCCCCAGATTTCCGGAGAGCCACAGAGCTCACAGGAGCATCTAGAAACACGGTGAAATGGGAAAGAGGGATGCACATCAGAGAGACATTTCTGCCCACGTAAGATACAGGAGCAGGCACACAGAACTCAGTGAGGCCACCCGCAAGAGAAATACCTGCATTTCTACCAACACAATTGATATTTAACAACAGAAATAGTCTTTCCCACAAGGAGGGTAAACTTAATATAGACCCGAAGTTGCTACAAAGAGATTCACCAGTTAGGGACCTAAAAAAAGCATTAAAAAGAGGACACATAGAGACATGGATGGCCTTTAAAAAGCATTAAAAAAGGGACAGATAGCGACACAGATGCTTTTTACAACAAGTAACTGTTTAAGTTCCCCCCCTCCATCAGAGAAAAACTGATTGCCACAAGAGTTTTGGAGAAACTGTGTAGCTCACCTCCTGGCTACATCAGCCCTACGCAACCATTCATCTGTAACTCAGAGACAGTGAGTATCTCTGCACTGCGACAGCTCATGCTGGGCAGGAGAAGCACCCTGCCCTGCATCACACTACCATGCAAGTTCAGATGCATCTCCAGTAGCATCAAAACCACACCAAGGAGCAGCAGACCTTTCCAAGAGTTAAAGCACAATAGGAGAATTAGCAAATGCTCCATGGCTAGTTTAGGCTCATTCAAGCCATCATACAGTAAAACCTCAATTGCAGCCTATTATAAGGGGATGAGTGAAAAGCCCAAATAAATGAGAGCAAAGATAGTATTTCTGTAAAATACCCTAACCCTAACCCTACAGTCACATGCAACATAAGGAAAAGGGCAATAACAGGGCAATAAAGCCTGGGATAATATTTAATATGCACAGACTTTCCACGTTGAAACATTTCTTGTGCATATAGCTTTGCGGTGCATTAACCAAAGTACTAGTTTCACAAACACTTATAACCGCCACCAGTCACCACCAGTGAGGAGATGCTCACCCTTGGCTTGGCATGCCCTGTCCCTTTGCAGCCCTAGGAGTGGTACCACCACACAAGAAATCCAAATGCAGTTTGCACCCAGCACCTGAGCTGCACATCTGATCAAGTCTAGCAACAACTTCACTTAGGAGGTGTGTGATGGCACTGCTGAGGCTGCTGGTGGTCTGGGTTCATCTATGCTGTGCAAGTGAGGGCCACTTCTCTCCGTGTCAGCACAGAGAGGTTGTCAGAGCTCCCACAGCCATGCATGGCACCTGCCAAAGGAAGTAACTTCGCTGCTGATGCTCCTCTTAATGATTGCCAGTAACCACGCTGACAAAAGCATCAGTGGCAGAGGCTGCACTTTCACTGGGAAAGTGTGTGAAGGCAATTCTCCCCTCTCTCAGCAAAACACCTGGGCCCGTGGCCCACAGCAGCCCTTCCACTCAGTCAGCCTGAAGGCCTCTCTCCCACCCTAGGGGAAGCAGCCTCCCAGCACAGCAGCCTGTACAGCCCTGTAGGTGTTGGCCTCACGGCTGCCTCTACAGCTACAAGAGAGTCAGTCCCATCCTTTCTTAACAAAGCACCCCAAAGGAAAAAGGTGCATCATACACAGCTACTCTCCTGCTTACTTCACAAGTACTGTGCAAGCGCGTACATAAGCCCTTGTACCCCAGAGGGCTTTGTTAAACAGCACCCACAGGAACTGACTTTTTTACACCACCACTTTATGCCAAACTGAAAGCTGACCTAAGGTCCTCCCAACCCAGGGCATGGTTGCATATGTAGTGGCTTTTTCCCTCGTGGAGTCAAAAAAGCATTTAGGGCTGTTGCCAAGTGTGGGGATTTTGTAATTCTCTATAAACTTCAGTAATGAGTAATTTCTCAATTTCCACTTTGGACACCAACCCGCTATTTTAATCGCATGGAACTGTTTGGTGCTTTTTTGGTCTTTTAATCACAGTATCCCCAAAGGCACAGCTATGAATTATAACCATTTTATGACTAAATGGAGGAAACAACAGGGTTTTTTTAACCTACTCCAGCTACCATCCCTTTTCAGAGAGGCCACATTAAAAGATACACCTTTCAGAGTGGGTCTGAGCAGGGGGGCGAAAGAGGCAGGGACAGCATGCTCAGCCCTCAGCTAAAGTGAAAGCAAGTAAGTGTGGAAAGCAATGCTTCCAAAATTAGGATCAGACCTTTTCTCATCTCAAACTGGTTACTGCAGTAACTTAAAAGGCAGACAAGTCCAGATCAATTTGCTGTGAACAATGCAAAAAGCTTATGGGTGGGTAAAAGCCAAGTGATTTTCACTAAGAGTTACTGAACACGAGAAAGTAATAAATCTGAGTCCTTAAACCACTTACAGAGATGTCTTCAGACAAACAATATTTACATTATCGCATCCAGAAGTAAATCTGCAACTGTTTATGGGAGCTGGAACAGCTTTTTCCCTTCTGGAATAAGTGACACAATTACCTTAAAAAAATGCCACGATCTTAAATCGTTTTAGGGTAAAACCCACCTGGATATGTTCCTGTGTGACTTGGTCTAGGTGATCCTGCTCTGGCAGGGGGATTGGACTAGATGAT
>JAOXOE010000001.1:79530696-79554981 GCA_028565055.1 Phoeniculus purpureus
AGCATGTCATTTTATCAGGTGTCTATGGAAACTGATGTAGGAGGTGTGTGGTTTTATATTCCCTATACTTTGATCTGCCTTCTGCAAAACCTTTCTTAGCGTTGGTCTAGATGATCCTGCTCTAGCAGGCAGATCGGACTAGATGATCTTTTGGAGTCCCTTCCAATCCCTAATGATTCTATGATACCCCTGCGAGTGACAGTCATGCCCACCGGTGTATCAGTCATGATCCCAAATTTTCAGTCATCCATGAATTTGCCAGGGGTGCACAATCATTCAGGTTGTTAGTAGAACTGAATTAGTATTGGTCTTTCTGGACCACTGCATACCACTGGCCACAAGCCTTTGACCCTAGCAGCCCAAACACTTTTCCCCCCACTTGATTGTTCAATCTTTATCTCTCCAGTTTGGCTTCAAGGATGCTTAGAGAGATTTCAAAGGCCTCATGCAGACCAAGGAAAGCAACACCTTCTGCCCTCTCCTTGTCCATGTAGACAGTTGTTTCATCATAGAAGGCAGTTGAGTTGATCATGCGTGATGTCCCTTGGGAGATCCATACTGTTCTCAATCACCTTAATGTTCCTAGATGTACCTTCCAGAAAGTTTGCTTTGTAATCCTCAGATACTGTGGTTAGGATGGCTGAGCTAAAATTCACTGTGTCCTTCTTATAGATCTTCTTGAAGATGTATGCAACATTTGTCTTTTCTTTTGCAGGAATTAGGAATTTCTCTGATTACCAGAACCCTTCAAAGAATGACTTTGTAATGCTCTTGGCCACATACCTCAGCATCCTTATATGCACCTAGATGATCTTTCGGGGTCCCTTCCAATCTCTAATGATTCTGTGATTCTATGACTTCATATGTGGAATGATCCCTGCTGTATATGCAGGAGTCCACAGAATCCCTGTAAATCTGCACAGCTACAGTTCTCAGCATGGGATTCAGGTTCTGTGTGCATGTGCCTCACTGTCTTTGTGGTGAAGAGCCCATCCAATTTTAATGTGGCCTTTGAAGATGTGCAATGAGTAACGAGCATCAACTGGAGTTGATACCTGGGCTGAGCAGGTGGATCAGACCTGTTAACTCAGCTTGCTAAGCTGAAATCCTTATGCTACAACAGAGATCCTTCAGTACCGTAGTTCAGTTATCTGCTCAGACTTAACAAAAACATTATTCACTACGACAGCAAGTGAACTCTAGGACAGGTTCTGCAAGAAGGCTTTGGGACTTTTATGCTTTGAGAAGGTCCTAAGCAATCTAATCTAACTTTGAAGTTAGCCTTGCTTTAAGCAGATACTGGACTAGATGACCTCCCAGCATCTTTTCCTGCCCTATTTTTTCCAATGACAAGTTAATTCTCCAGGTTCATCTGGGTATTTTTCATATTTAGGTATCAAACACAAATTCTCCAGGTCTAAGTTGCTTACCTAGTACTGAACAGCTGAAGTTGTACTGCAAGTTTTGTCATAGTTAAAGAAAAACAAAGTCTCTAATGTCTTGTCTGATAAATTGTATCTGATCGTGTCATTCAAGAGCCTTTCACACGTATGGGCAGGGCAGACAGAGTAATGCACATAAGCATAAAGTCTACTATCTCATAGAATCATTAGGGATTGGAAGGGACCTCAAAGATCATTTAGTCCAATCCCCCCGCCAAAGCAGGACCACCTAGACCAAGTTGCACAGGAACATATCCAGGTGGGTTTTAAACATCTCCAGAGAAGGAGACTCAACAACCCCCCTGGGCAGCCCGTTCCAATGCTCTGTCATGCTCACCGTGAAGAAATTCTTTCTGATATTTATATGGAACCTCCTGTGTTCCAGCTTGCACCCATTGCCCCGCATCCTATCACTAGATGACATTGAGAAGAGCCTGGCTTCATCCTCCTGACACCCACCCTTCACATATTTATAGACATTAATGAGGTCAACCCTCAGTCTCCTCTTCTCTAAGCTCAAGAGACCCAACTCCCTCAGCCTTTCCTCATAAGAGAGGTGTTCCACTTCCTTCATCATCCTCTTTGCTTTATGCTGGACACCCTCCAGCAAGTCCGTGTCCTTCTTGAACTGAGGGGCCCAGAACTGGGCACAATACTGCAGATGTGGTCTCACCAGGGCAGAGTACAGGGGGAGAAGAACTTCTCTGGATCAGCTAACCACCCCCCGGCTCTGATCCACCCCAGGATGCTGTTGGCCCTCTTCCAGTGCCCTTCCTCTCTCCCCATGGACACAATTCTGAACCATTCATCTTTCTTCACTCAGGTGATCCCAAAGCAATGATTCATCATCTCTGTTCAACAAACCACCATCAGCAGCTTGGCCCTTCTGCAATTAGTAACTTCCTTATTTTTAAGAGCTGGCCATGTGTCTGAAGGTAAATGAGATCATCTCCTCCAGTACTGCTCTGCCCCTCTACAGCTTGCACACTAACAGCTATTTGGGGAAACAATAAAACAGTGTCACTCAGGTCTTCAGTTATTCAGCTGAGGCCTGAATATTCAGAATCCCCTAGTTTTGCTGAGAATTGTTCTATTTTAACTCTGCTGAACAAAATGCTTTGAAATGGTAATATTCACCATTACAGATACACCAGCTTCAAAGGCTGAATTCGAATCACAAACAGGGTCATCATTATCCTGTACCCCTCACATCTCCAGAGAAAACCCTCTGTTCCTGTGCATCTTTGAAATGTTAATTGTTTAACTACTAAAAGCTCCCACACCTTGTAAGAAAAAGGAAGCTAAAACTCTCAACTTCTGAAATTTAGCAATCAAATAATCTCAGATTATTTAAATGAAGGCTTTTCCGAAGGTTTGGGTGACAGAAAGCTTATTAGGCTGGTTGGAAAGCCAGCTCCAGCTCAAGCCCAGGAAGGTCAATGCCAGCAGAAATGCACTGAGGGCAGAGATGTTAGTAAGAGGTACTTTGGCATGCTGGAGACATAGGCTGACAGAAACCTCATGAAGTTCAACGAGGATAAACGTGAAGTCCTGCACTTAAACAAACTAAGCTCACGTGCTAGGACAGACTGGAGCAGCCAGCTAAATACCTGCTTTGCAGAAAAGGACTAAGAGGTCCTAGTGAACACCAAGCTGAACATGAGGCAGCAGTGTGCCCGTGCGACTGCAAACTGGCCTGTACTAGTAAAGGCAGACAGCAGGTCGAGAGAAAGGGCTTTTCCCCTCTATTCAGGAGCTGTGGGACCACATCTCAAGTACTGTCTTCACCTAGGGCTTCCCCAGTACAAAGAAAGTCATTGACATGCTGGAGTGAGTCCAGCAGCACCAAACAAGAGCGGACAGGGAGCATGACATTCACAGACTGGCTGAGAGAGCTGGGTCTGTTCAGCATGAAGAAGTCTACAGACAGCTGTTACTGCCTTCTGCAAACACCTAATGGGCGGATGTGTAGAAGACTCCTCACATATGTACAGCAAACGGATGTAAGTCAGCAGACAAATAACAACAAGGGAGATTCTGATCAGAAAGATAAGGAAAACCCATCTACTGTGCGAGTGGTCAAATGCTGGACCAGGCCACATAGAAAAGTTGTGCAATTTCCATCCTTGGAGTTATTCAAGAATGGACAGAACACGGCCCAGTGCTTGACATGATGGGGTTAGACCACATGGCATCTCGAGGTCACTTCCAACCTAAACTATTACAAATAGCGTAATATTTAATTTATAATTATTGCTGTGAAAGGGCAGAAAATGGAGTCTTTAAATTCTATCAACACAGTAGCGCTGTGGTTTGAAAGAGGGCTGCATTTACAGCACACACACCCCTGCTTCCTTATTTTCCTTTTTCACCCAACTCAGGCCAGTGGATGACACTTACATTCCTACCATTGTCACAAAAATTAACAGTGAAATTTCTCTCCTCCACACTGTGGGATACAGGTTTGCTTTATCGCCTCGATTTTGTTAGGTAAAGACCTCTCTCTGATGCAGCAAATATTTTTTCTACGTTACAGATGCAGCAACAGTGTAATAGATCTAAAAATCAGATCTAAAAGATCTCACTGTAACGTATCACTCTTTAAAAAAAGGACAAAATAAAGGGTCTCATACTTACATTTCTGGGACACAGTTTACATTGAAAGATTTCTTTTATGTGGGCGATAAGATGACAGTGAAGTCTCTTGTTTAATCCGTCAAAATTCCTGCAGGCTAAGATAACAACTTCCCGAGGATGAGCTTCCAACCACCTTAACACTTCCCACAGAATGTCCTGAGAGGGAGAGTCACAGCAACTTAGAAAGTCATCTACACTACACAGTATAGAAGCACACAAAAGCAGCAGAGCGTTGATGGTGCGGTAGATTCAGTCACAGGATTGAGGATCAGCACAGGTTTCTGGAGAGCGGCCATCTGACTGCTCACAAGGTGGTTCAGATGGATGCACCCCAAGAAAAACCTGTGGGTCTGTGCTGGGTGTGACTCTAGCACACTACACCTAACAGCTTTGTGTTCTGATAACATGCATGAACCTCCTGGTGCCCAGAGGCAGGTTAGTACCAAAGCCATCTCCCCAGGCCTGTTTAAGGACAACCAGCATATTAACAGCAAACTCAAATACACAGGAGCCAGACTTGAGTCTCTCTGCCTTTCAGTGAAATACTTTTTCCTCAGAAGTGTTCCCGTGGTTTTATCAGGCTTTTAGTATCTTCTTCTCTTTAATAACTTCTCTCCTGACCAGGGAAACAGGACTGACCTAGGCAGCATCCTGAGACAACACAAGATAAATTCCAGAAACATCGGGCACTTGGTAGGGGCCACGCACAGCAACTCCTCTTTGAGGATGAGGAACTGACTGATGCTTGAGTCTCACTCACAGCTGGTCAACAGATCACAGCCCTGTTGATCTACTCTAGTTTGAAGACCTCGTATTAGGAAAACAATCTACTCTGAAAACCCCAGGCCAGCATTTTCAGGTTGTTTTATTTAAGATGGCTCTTAAATAAAACAAACAGCACTGTAAGGACACTACCTGCACAGTAACAGTTGTGTAAACCATATGGACAAAGTACAAATCCAGAGATGGATCATTAGCCTTGTGGGCAATCCTGAAATCCAGGTACCGAACTCCAGCCTCAAGCTGCTCTGTCACAGTCAGTACCTGAAAGGTGAAACAGAAGACAAAGGTCCTGAGTGCTTTCAAGAGATAGTTTCTCTAGTTTATAAAGCTGGAAAGGATGTATGAAGTTAGCCCTGTGGCCCTTTCCATGGGTCTTTCATCTTCAAAATGGCACTATAATGGCACCAAGTCACAACTTTGAAGTATTTTACTCTCTGACAAGAGGGATCCCAATTTCCCTGTGGCATATACTGCAGCTACAGATTGCATTCGTTTCAGACTTCTGCTCTTGCTGTGTTCTGAAAGTTAAAGACCTGTTAGCCTGTGTGTAAACACACAATCACTCTGCAAGACTACTTACATGAACAAAACTTGCAGGCTCAGCACCTGAGAAGTGCTGTGTTTATTTTATTAGATCAAAGCCTTTACCACAGTTGTCTCTGTGGAGCTCACTCATCTTCAACAGAAGGAAATACAAAAATAGAAAAAAATTACTGGCTATTGTTCAAGATTAAATCTTTTTTTAAAAGTTTGAATTAACCTGTAGACGTCCTAGAAACAGGGGTGCTCCTCTATTTCCACTTCCCTCAGACCTACTGAAGGGAACATGCAATAAAGCTGAGTTTCTGGGGCAAAATGACCCAGATTACATCAAGGCTGTCTTGGCATCAGAAAGTAAAATACATTTAATTACACACATTAAAACACTAATTTGTCTCAGTTTAACCTGCTACAGACAGCAGGTTTAGGTTTTGGAAAGCATACACTCTATGATTTAAACCAGAAAGGGTTCAACAAAAGCTACACCAATTCAAGGTGTTGGACCTCATTAGCCACATTCATAGACTTAGGGCTGAGCCGGAGCTTAAGACACACAGCAGGATGCTCAGAGCCCTGCTTAGCTTCAATCATCTACCTTTCTGTTCTTGGGATGGGGATTTTAATCTGCCTCAGATTAGCTTCAAGGGCTAAGGATCAGTCCAGCCTCACATGCCTCAGAGTGCAGGTGATGCAGTGGCTTGGGCCAGCAGCTCCCTCCATGCCAGGCTGGAGCGTTTGAGGGCATGAGTCGTGCCTAAGTATCTCACCTTTACTTGAAGCACACTGGAGATGGAAGAGTATGTGGCTGTAGGTCATATACACATAGACCTTTGTGGCCAGACAGAGCACCAGATAAAACAGCTGCTCCGTACTGCCCTTCGGATGAAGCAACTTCTATTTATTGCATGAGAAAACAAGAGACAAATTAGACTCTCTACTTAGTCACTTGGGTTGGGATACTGAAATAGACAATGTGAACACTGCCCCCCAAGGGCAAAATTTAAGAGGAAGGCCTTGGGGAGTGACGCTGCTAAGTGCTGCAGTCTCACACCAGACATCAGAGGCGTGAGTGGAAGTTATACAACTGACATCAGCCACTGTACAGGAAAGATTTGGCCCTCTAGACTGGCACCCATAACAACCAGAGATCAAGCCAGACACCACCTCCTAGGCACTGGGCCACCCAACAATCCTGTAGGTCCTACTATTGGTAAGGTTCCTTGATGTCTGTTCTGGATACCATCGGGTGTAGTCACCTGCTCACAAAGGTAACTCAAGCACCGCAGAGCTAAGGCGGGGCAGGATTGCAGCAGTGCCTCTTCCCCATCAGCACTGGGCCAATTCCCACATGACGTGCTGGGTTTGGGTCAGAAAATTACTACAGTGATGTAAACAGCATGCTCGCCACCAACAGGGCTCCTTCACTGGCCAGCAAACCACTACTTAGAAGGTATCTAAATCTCCCACTGGCAAAAGGCAGCTCAAGACAAGGCACTGTGCTAAGTGAGTGCCTTCCCACATCAGCTCACTGCTGGTATCTGGTAGCGTCTCAGCCTCTTGTTTGCCAGGGCAGCTCAAACAGAACAAATTAAGCCGAGGCATCATTTTTACCATTTATCAATTATTCAGTTTTAATTCCCTAATTATGAACAATTCCTTCAATAAGAACAAAAGTGAAAAGATTTTGATTCCTCTTTGATGCCAGGAAAGTCTGCTCTTTAGAAACATCTTCAAAAGCTCCAGCTTAAATGATGGTGCCCGATTCTGTCTTTAACAGACATTTGTGAGGAACAAAGAGGTAACTACTAGCTTAAAGAGTAGATACTTTAAAAAATTAATCCTTACATGAGGGACCATACTTTCATTCTTTTAACTATTACGGGGGAAAAAAGTTCTCTTCAATGAGAAAATTCTCTTTAATGCAATACAGACAGGGAAAACAACTGACGTCTCACATCACACCAACAGTAAAAATGACGGGAATTACCTTCTGAACAAGGTACAAGAGAAAAACTTCTATTGATTATAGGAATATTAAATGTTACCTAAAGCAACAATAAATGTGGAAAAGAAGATGAGTTTCAGGTACCAAGTGGTCAGCTTTAAGCAACGTCTTTGAGTATCAGTCCTGCCTCACCATCATGGTTTTTTCCACACAAGAGTACATACTGCAAAGAATATCTAGGATATAGCACATATCTCTGCCACAATACACTAGTTTGGGCTGGGATAAGTTGATTTTCTTCATAGGTCTGTGTTTGGGTGTGTGGGGATGGCTCCTTATTTCTGTGCAGGGCTTACATGGAGTCAAGGCCTTTTCTGCTTCTCATGAATAGGCTGGGGGTACACAAAATGTTTGGAGATGTCACAGCTGGGACAGCTGACCCAAACTGTCTGAAGAGATGTTCCACACCATATCATGTGATGCTCACCATACAATGCTGGGGGAAGAAGAAAGAGAGGGGGAATGTTCAAAGCGATGGCATTTATCTTCTCAAGTATCCAGCAGGCTCTTCTCCATGTCATCTAGTGATAGGACAAGGGACAATGGGTGTCAGCTGGAACATAGGAGGTTCCATATAAATATTAGAAGGAACTTCTTCACGGTGAGGGTGACAGAGCACTGGAAGGGGCTGCCCAGGGGGGTTGTGGAGTCTCCGTCTCTGGAGATGTTTAAGACCTGCCTGGCCATGTTCTTGTGTGACTTGGTTTAGGTGATCCTGCTGTGGCAGGAAGATTGCCCTAGATGATCTTTCGAGGTTCCTTCCAATCCCTAATGTTCTGTGATTATAGCTGATGGCGTCCAGCTTTTTCTGGAGATGACTGAAAACCTGCCCACTAGTGGGAAGTGGTAAATGAATTCCTCATTTTGCTTTGCTTTACCTTTTAAACTGTCTTAATCTCTACCCATGAGTTTTCTCACTTTCCTGAATCGCTCCCACATCCCATTGGGAGAGAGCAAGCAAGCAGCTGCAGGGGGCTTAACCGCCAGCTGGGGTTAAACCACGACACCCGCTATCTCGCAGAAGTGCAGATTTCTGAGCAGCAAGCTACTCTTCCATTTCACACAGCAGAGCATGACCACTTTGGGTGTGGCAGCACAAGCTCCAACATTGCCCAGGCGTGATGAGAACCCTAGACAAGAGTTACCTGTGTTGTAGACCACTTCATGATAACGGGATGCACAATGCAAGGAATACATTTGCTTAAAAGCTTCACCAGCTTGGACTCATTGCCACTAACATCAGAGCTTTTATCCAAGCAGTAGGTCATAGTGTCATGACTCCCTGTAGAAAACAAAAATACAGAAAGTGTCATTTCTCGACTACTCCAGATGACAATACACATGGGCAACCCGACCTGCCACCCCACCTCCAAACCACACCCCTACATTGCCTGGCAGACTGCGTAGTTATGACAAAAGGTGGGCTCTGCTGTCACCTGACATTAGTAGGCTGAGAAATCCTTGTGAAGGGAAGGCACCAACACTTTTCATTAAAGCAGTCCCCATCTACACTACACATCATTGCTATTTACCTCAAAGCACAAGAAAATGGTCTGTTTCATCAAGTATCTGTCGCTGAAATAATTATCTTGATGCGAAAACCCAACTTTTTACAGGGGATAAGTATCTGAAGGCTTAATTTACCCAGAGTTTGTCCTTTTTTCAGAGTTGCAGGATTTCATAATCCAATCCCATCATCCCTACACAGCGAAATATGACTGAAAGCAGAAATTACACCTTTGTTTGGACCAACTCTTAACTTGGCATTTGAAGCATTTCTATCTTAAGTATCTGGAAAACTGCCCTCCTGAACTTAACATCATATTATGTAGGCCAGAACGAATTTGGAAAATCTCACCACTGCTCAGATGGGCAAATGCTGAAGTTATTAACACGGACCTAGCAAGGTGATGTGCAGAGACTACACAAAGTCTCTCTTTCTTTCATTCCCTCAAAAAAATTTAAAAAAGAAAATAAACCCTTTGCCCCTAACTTCTCTCTAAGAAACTTCAAACATTACAGACTACAAGTATTCACATGGACCCACACATCACACAAACCCTCCCCCAAGCCCTTCTCCCACACGCTGACCCAAATAATAAACGTTGCCATCTGAAATGGGACAAACAGGACGTTCCAATGCTCAAACGGCACGCTGGCAGAACAGTGGGGAACACGCGTTGATCTTTACCTGGAAGAGCTAAGTTATAGAGGGGAATATCCCAGAGCCTCTCTGGTAATTGGGACATCCACTGGCAGCTTTCATGGCACACATGAACGTAGGTTTGCAAAGGGCCTTCCATTAGTGCCTGCTCCTGGACTTCACAGGGTGTTCTGGGAAGGAAGGAGAAAAAGGCTAAAGCAACCCACAGTCTGTGGTTGCATTTATGCAATCGCACCTGTGCAGAACAGACCTGTACAGGCTACGAAACATCAACCCTTCTCTCCAGCAGTTGCCACGTGCTCTCAAGAGCAACGTGGCCAAGAGGCCATAACATACGCTGTTTTGATAACATTGTCTCCCAGCATAATGTCAAGGAAGGGTTCCAGCTTCAGGCTTGTAAATTGATTGACTGAAAGGAAAAACAGAGCCAAGACAAATACGTGCAGCTTGGCTGGTATGGAGAAATGACTACCTGTCTTGGCTATTGCAACATCAGGAGGACAACCCTACCTACCCTTAGTGTGAAACACGCATCTGTTCATCTGTTCCCCAACTCTTTGCAGCCCTGGGAGCATGGCAGTGAGACCGATAGCAGGGCCAGCCAGAAGCAGGGTCTGTGACACTCAGGGCTCTGAAACATCAACTTAATTGTCACAATGATACCTCTTTGAAAAGCACTGACAAAGATGTCAGGACACCAGGATTTTCATGTTCCCAACACTGTTTCTGGCGTCAAAATGAACCCATTTTCATTTTCTTACTCCATTCTGGAATGATCTCTTGATGTCTCCTACTGAACCTATCATTACAAGTACTCCAGTTTGGTCAGATCTTGCTGAAAACTACTGTGGAACAGGAAGTTCTTCTTCCCAGGCCTGTCTGGGACCCTCTTCAAAATTGGCAATGGTCATACAGGAATGCCAGTGGATTAAACCCACTGGTTTCATCATGGGTCAAGACCAAGGCTAGAGTTACCCTGTTCATTTCTATTACCCTGGATGATGCAGGCTATGAAGACAAGTTTTCCATGCTATTTTATTTTCACTTTTTAGTGTAGGATGTTCCTGAGGTTCATATGGTGCTTTGAAGATTAAAACCTTCCTTATTCTCAGTGTTTTCAAGGTTTTAGCTACTTTTTCACAGCTATGCTGTATCTCTTGGTGCAGTGATTACCCATATTAATATCTCACCTTCTCTTTTAATCCTTTCTTTTTAAAAGCTGTCACTGTGAATGATTCCTTCTTGTCTACTACAGAAACAGCAGCCAGATATGTGTTTGTGCATAGGGTTTGTGCATTGCCAAACACCCTTACTGGTCCCTGGTCCCTATTGCTGCATCTCAGAGCGTTCATTGCTGATACTTACTCACTAAGTACCTCCAGGTTGTTTTTGGGAGGTGGTTGGTTTTTCTGCATTTACAGGTGACCCATACTGACAGCATGATGAACACTTCCTTAAACATGGTGCAGCTGATTCTGGTTTTGGCAGTCGGACAGGACATAGCTTTAGGAATTGCATTCCTAAGTTTCATGTCCATACCAACGCATACAGATATCATCTGGTTCTCTATCTGCCAACGAGCGTAGCATCGCTCTTCCAGACTGCCTTGCTGTGTGCCTTCAGCATGACTTTGAATTGGTCTCTCTGAGTATAGTCACTCCAATTAAGATAAGAATGGGACCACGTCACCTGAGGGAAATGCCCAGCACCCCTGCAGCAGTGACACAGACTGCATGGGTCCACTGTGTAACTTGGGGCTTTCCTCCTGGTGAAGAGCAGCTACCTGTAAGGTTATTCATACACGAGGCCACTGTCCAAGCTGGAAATAATTGGTTTAAACCCTTTCTTGCTTCATCTCCTTATTTTAAAAAACACATATATGACAGGCCTAGTGCAAAGTCAAGTGGAAAAAGTCCCATGGATTTGGTTAGGAAAAAAAAAAGGTGCTGTTTTTTTCTGTCCTGCATAAGGAAATAGTCTGTATAGGCCACATCTGCTATTCTTATTCCTGGAAAGAAGTTCAAATCCAAGGCAGATCAACTCATCCAACCCCTGGTTCTGCAATTTAACACACCAAGCTTCTGCCTCCTGCAGACCTTTGCTCAGACACCGGATATCTGCAGCAAATCTTGTCCACTTTTGCTGTGTTTAATCCTTACTCAGACTGCAGACCAATGCTCAGACTCACTCAGGACTACTCCACTCTATGTACCTTGCAGCATCAGCACAGACAGGTGCTGCAGATGCTCAAAGAAACACTGGTACTTAGTAGTGATGATTGTCTTCCTCTTTCCCCAGCTCTGCCACTGACAGGAGCTGTGAGGATGTAACACTCCAGCATATGGCTGCACTTACATGGGTCCTGCACACAGACTAAAAACCGAACTATAAGCACTGCTTTTCCTCTTTCCCTTGGGATCTGCAGCTCCTTTTACAGAGCCCTTGGGACTGCCTAATTCCTCTGTTCTCTCAAGACACATGGCTCTCCCAGAGCAGATAGAGCCCCCACTGAACAGCAAGGATCCATAAGCCCCGTCAGACGCACCCGACCCAGGCAGAAGCTCCTTTGCACTAGCAGCAGTCCCAGGATACATCCAAAGGTGCAGGTTTTCCTGTGCCACCCTTTCCTCTTGCCACGTGCTTTCTCTGCCTTGCTTGAGCTAATGCAGCGACAGTCTCACAGCTAACCAGCAAAAGGGGGTTCTCTGCCATGCAAGTCCCTTACATCAATTAACCACCGCATCAGGACAGCTCCACAATGGGGAAGCCCCTGTGGAGGCAGCAAGCCACCTGATTGCCTTTGCCAGGCTGTACAATAGACCCTTCAACATTACCCAGCCCAAACTTATGGGTAACATGTTCTCAGTCTGGCACAAGCTGCCATCAATGCCCCAATTTCTGCAGGACCAAGATACTTCATCAGGAGTGTCCTGATAGGGCTGGGGAAAGCCAGCATACAGCAGAAGCAACAAGACCAATCCACTCATGTGTCTGTGCTTGCAGGACCACAGAGAGATTCATATTGCATCTCTTCTTCCCATCTTCCTCCACAGCATCCTGAGGCTGGGGATGGCAGTCACTGGGAGCACATAGTAGGAATGGCAGCACCATGGCCTGTCCAGAAGCGTCCGAATCAGATTTTGGCCTGATTGGTATGAAGCGCAAGTCCTGTGAGGAACACCTGAGGAAACTGGTGTTGTTTAGCCTGGAGAAAAAGAGGCTGAGGGGAGACCTTATCCCTCTCTAGCTGCCTGGGGTGCTGTGGTTATGTGGCAGCGTGTGAGGCTGGGGCTGATCATGCCCCTATCCTGAAAGGAGGCTGGTGTGAGGAGGCAGTCAGTCTGTTCTCCCTAGTAGCAAGCAGTAAGCCGAGAGGAAGTGCCTGCAAGCTGAGCCATGAAGGTTCAAATTTGACTTCAAAACGAAAAGGTTGTTGGGCACTGGAACAGGCTGCCTACGGCAGTGGCACAGTCACCATCCCTGGAGGTATTTAAAAGACCTAAGCATGTGGTGCTGAGGGAAACGGTTAAGTGCTGACCTGGTGCTACTGAGTTAATGGTTGGACTTGATGGACTTGAACCAAAACTATTCCCCTCTTTCAGACGGACAAGTCAACCCTACACACTTTGCTGTCATGAATTACCCTCACACCAGCTTTCTGACCCGACCATGGCTGGCCTGAGGGCAACCAGCAATTCCGTCTTCAGGACTGCACTGGGCACAAACAATAAACAAGCAGTGCAACAGCCACTAAAGCTCCCCATCCTCTAGGCTCAGCACAGCAAGAGCATCGAATGGGATCTCACTGGCGTCGTGGACTCACCCACAGCCGCGCCAGCCCGGAGCGCAACGATCACCAAACACCGGGCAGTTCCAGGAGGGAGGCACAATTAATTAACGACTGATGATGACACGATTAAATCCATTGCTGCAGCCGGCCCCGAAGCCGCCTAACGTGCCAGGGATGGCAGGGACCGCAGCGCCCAGCAGCACCCCCGGCGCCGGGGCGATCCCTGGGGCGGCAGCGCGGCCTCGCCACCGCGCCGGCACCTCTCGCCCCACAGGCCCGCTGCTCTCCCCACTGCCCGCCGCTGCCGTACCTTGCGGGGAGACTGTTATCTCTTTCCCTCCCCTCCTGCCGTGCTTTGAAGTTGTTCTACTCACTCCGAGGAACGAGTTCGCCTCCATCCCGGCACCGCTCACCCCGCCCCGGCCTCCCCGGGCCGCGCACACCGCGGTGGGGGCTGCCCGGCCCGGGCCCCGCTCGCCTCCGCCCGGGCCCCGCTCGCCCCGCCCAGCTCCAGCGGCCGCGGGTCTGAGGGAGGGAGGGAGGGGTGAGAGGGATGAGGAAGAGGAGGGCAGGTGGTGGTGCTGCTGCTGAAGGGGAGCTGCCCGGCACGCCCAGGTGAGACACTTGGTGGACTGAAGGCTAATTGTTCCGGGAGAAGCCTGAGGGCAGGCGACAGGCACAGGAGTGCCAGGGGAGCACCAAGCCCTAACAGCCTGTAGCCACCATCCTCCAGCTCCATTTAAAATCTATTAATGCAAAAAAACCCACCTCAAAATACATATTTATAAATGTATGTAAGTACCTTGATTGTTTTCTGTGCCCTCTAGACCTTCCATGTCTGCAGTTTGCTGAGCTAGTATACAGTTCACTGCTGCTTTCCCTCTTCTTTAGCTTGTTCAGCCCCTCAGATGCAGCGACAACCTTATTTATTCTAGCACCTTGCTGGATCCAAGGCAAGCTTCACAGAAAGTTTTTCTGAGTGAAGAGGTAAGCAGCATATAGGGGCGGATGAGCAAATCCTCGGTGTGGTGGAAGCAGGGTGCCTTCTTAGCCTTCCCAGAGCAGTGGAGTGACCTACTTCACCTCCCTGCTCCAAAACCATGTTAAAACACCCAGTTCCTAAGTGAAGAATGATGAGATGAAACTCCAGCAGAAAGAACAGAAATTTTTCTTCCTTTCTCCACAGGGCAGCATTCCCAGAGGATCACCTACAGCAGAACTGGGATCTGGCTGCTCCAAGCTCATGCCGTGGTCAGGACTAAGGAAGATGCAGACCGCTGCACTGAATAAATTTTCCAGATACTCTTTTTCACTATTTCATCTTTGCATGTGGCACAGAAAAAGATAGAGCAGTGTTAATCACAGAATCTCTTTGGTTGGAAAAGACCTTTAAGATCATCAAGTCCAACCATTAACTTAGCACTGCCAAGTCACTACAAAATCATGCCCTCAGAACTGTGTTTCTTTGTCCTTTAATACTGCCAGGGACATTGACTCCACCACTGCCCTGGGCAGCCTGTTTCAACATTCAACTACCCTTTAAGTGAAGAAATTCTTCCTAATACTCAGTCTAAACCTCCCATAGCACACCTTTCAGCCATTTCCTCTAGTCCTATCGCTTGCCACAGGTAGAAGAGATGGTCTCCTTCCTTGCTCCAATCTCCTTCTAGAGAGAGAGTTGTAGCAAGCAATAATGCCTCCCCTCAGCTTCCTTTTCTCCAGGCTAAACAACTCCCGTTCTTTCAGCTGCTCCTCATAGGAGTTGTGTTCCAGAGCCTTTGAAAGCTTTGTTGCCCTCTCTGGACATACTCCAGCACTCCAGTGTCCTGAGGTGCCCAGAACTAAACACAGTATTTGAAGTGCTGTGCCAACAGCAGTGGCCTGACCGGGTTAGCATGCAGCTCAGTGGGCCCTTCCCATTAGTGAGTCCCAGGACAGCAGGGGCTGCCTGGGCTTCAGGGTTATTTTCAGTCTGCTCCTTATACATCAGCTCTTACACAGTATCACAGAACTAGCTGACGGTAGATGCAGAACAGACATGTAGCAGATTGTAAAGCTAAGCCCTAAAAGGCCAAAATGCCAAAAGGGATGAAGAAGAGCGAAGGAGTAGGTAAGAAAGAAAAGCTGTTGTTTAAAGGCTGTGTAGTTTTGTACTGCTGTGGCAGAGAGTAGCTGAGAGTAGTTGCAGAGAAGTATTACCGTGCTCTTGCTAAGTGAAATAAATGGGAAAGCATTTCAAACAGGAAAAGTTAGGGTGAAAAATCAGATAAAGACAACTTTAATTCTTCATTCACTTAAAAAGTTAAGTCTATGGAGGTGTGACAAAACAGCAGTCAGGCAGCCTCTGGAGGCTACCATGACAAATACACTACAGCCAGACATCGTTCTGGCCTTGTAAAGAAAACCTGTGTGAAGTCACTGGGACCAGCAGGGAAAAGGTGACTGTAGAAAGAGAAATTTGAAAGCTATTTCTGAATTTATTTGAAATAAATAACAGAAAACTCAAGAAGAACCGTGACACTGAAATTCTGAAACATTTTGTTCTGGAAGCACTACAACAGAACTTTACACCCCAGTAATGTGAAGTATCTGCTGACTGATGTGGAAACCATCTTGCAGGTCTCAGCCAGTTGAAATAGTCTATCAAAAAATCTCAAACCTTCTTCAAACTCTCCTAATCCCCACCCCTTCAAGTCTGAGTTGGTTCTTCATTTGCAGTAGAATTACTAGAGATATCAAGAGACTTGCTCCTGGTTTAGACCTGAGATTGCAATCTCTTTAGAGTGATCTAGGAAACCCATAAAACAAGGAATGCCAGGAAATTAATCAGCAAATGAAGCCCTGAGTCAGCATGTCTTCTGAGGAGAGGTCAAGGCAAGGAAAGCTTTTAGCAGGATTTGCAGAAATAACGATAAGCAGATGTCAAGATGAGGAAGTGAAGAGACGGAAAAGCCCAAGATTTTTCAACCCTCCTCACAAAATAGATGTCTGCATTAAAAAGACTGAGAGCAGAGTTCAAAAGTACTGGTCAAAGGAGGACTTACCCAGTTTCAGTTTTGAAGTATGCAGTACTGAAACGGTTTGAAGCTGGTAGCAGTCTCCGACATTCAAAACAAATGCAGGAGCTTTAGCATGGGCGTTGATGGAAGTGCAGGTGAGATTTACAGCTGTGGATCAGAGCGAGAAATTCTGGTTAGTCACAGTAACAGCAGCCATAGAGCCTTAAACTGGACTTCATGCATTTAAACAGCTTTCACTTACCAAAAGGCAGTCAGAAAGAAACCAGTTGATTTTTCAGATGACTTAGAGGTTTATGAGATCTTTTTGAACTGTTAGAACATTTGCGATGTTGCTCAGGACTTTTTTCTCTCATCCTGTCTTTTCAGTTTCAGACACACATCTTTACTTTGCCCTGTACATACAGAAACGTCACCAAGCATTTAAACAGCCTTAACTGACTAGATGATCTCTCGAGGTCCCTTCCAATCCCTAATGTTCCGTGATTCTGTGAATCCCCCGGACTTGGGGTGTTTGTTCTGGGACATTTGCAACATCACGGCAATGCATGTGTTTGCTCCTGCCCTGACTTCCTGATAAGCCCTCTCAACCCTCACCTAATTTCTGTCTTTGGGAATAAACAGACAGCTAAACATTTCTGGGAGAAGGTTGTATATTTAGCGTCAGCAGCCACAATGGCCCCTAAGAGCAGGGAAATTGGTGAGGAGGCAGCCTGCAGCACCGTGGGGTCACACTGTGCAATAAAAAGACCTTGAGAAGAAAGATAAAGCCCAGACCTGCTGAGAGCTGGTTTCTTGTTCCTTGTGTTTGCTTCTGAGATTACTGGATGATAATGGCTAGTCCAATGTTGTGTGTGGAGCCTTTCTGTCCTCCTTTGCACCTGATCCCCAGGCTGCCTGTCAGCAAGTTGTCTCTGACACTTGGCCAGCAGGGAACCTAGGCAGAAGGGCCTCATCTAGGGATAGTGACTCAACCACCACCCTGGGCAGCCCATTCCAGAGCCTGACCACTCTTTCTGTGAAGAATTTTTGATGTACTGTTTCAAACTTCTGCAAATCAGTGAGAAGTAGATTTCTTTAGGGGTGACCTCATTAATATCTATAAATATTTGACGGGTGGGTGTCAGGAGGATGGAGCCAGGCTCTTCTCAATGTCATCTAATGATAGGATAAGGGGCAATGGGTGTGAGCTGGAACATAGGAGGTTCCACATCAATATGACAAGGAACTTCCTCACTGGGAGGATAACAGAGCACTGGAACGGGCCACCCAGGGAAGTTGTGGAGTCTCCTTCTCTGGAGACATTTAAAACCCGCCTGGATGTGTTCCTGTGTGACATGATCTGGGTGATCCTGCTGTGGCAGGGGGATTGGACTAGATGATCTTTCGAGGTCCCTTCCAATCCCTAATGTTCTATGTGAATCAGGATCCCCTATATCAAGTCACACAGTAACATGTCCAGGCAAGTTTTAAATGTCTCCAGAGATGGGGACTCCACAACCCCCCTGGGCAGCCTGTTCCAATGCTCCATCACCCTCACTGTGAGGAAGTTCTCAATAGAGAAATCACACACTGAATGGGCCTCCCAAAAAAGAGCTCTTTCATCATAATTGTGAGGTTAGTTAGTGGCTAAAGTAGATTTCATAGAAAGGGAGAGTTTTCCTCAAGCCATTACAAGAGGAACCACTGGAAAACTTTCCCCTCAGAGAGGAGGAGCACACATCTGTCTTGCACAAAGGAACAAGAATGGCATTTATTTTTCTATAGGCTATTCTAATTCCTGTAGTAAAATGTGGCCAAATTGGCAGCGCAGCAAAACAAACCTCCTTACATGACCGTGCTTTTCTCTTCTGGTGTCTGTAGTCTCAAGAACACCAGTCAAAGACTTTCTCCAGCTGCTACATTCACACAAAGAAGCAGTACAACTGAGAGTGGTGTTGCTGCCAATCATCAGACCCTCTGAAAGAGCTTCTGTCCTCCCTGAATACTATGGGGCACAAACATGGGTAACCATTGAGTATTGTATTTTTAATGCTTACCACTGCAAATGCCACAATTTTTAATCGCACAGAATCATTCAGGTTGGAAAAGACCCCTCAGATCATCAAGTCCAACCATCAACCCTACTCTACAAGTTCACCTCTAAACCATATCCCCCAACACCACATCTAAGCGTCTTTAAACTCATCTGAGGATGGTGGCTCAACCACACCCTGGGCAGCCCATTCCAGTGCCTGACCACTCTTTCCTGACTCAAATAAGTTCACATCACTTCTGTATTTCGTAGTGTGCTACCACCTCCTGTGGGGAAGAGTGACACTCGTATTTCCCTTGGGCTGATTCCGGATTGGTTTTCGTGCTTTCTGAGATCATGGCACTTATCATTCCTGCATAGCTCACTTGGCTAATCTTTCCTCAGTGAAGTCTGCCAGCAGAAGGCCATCTTGGGACCAGATTCAGTGTGAAGTAAGAGCAAAGGGCAATCTGGGTGAAGGAGCAAACGTAACACTTCACACTATCTATATTTTGTCTTAGTCATTAATTTCCTCCCCTTGTCTTCTCCTAGGAGTCCTAAGATCTCTGAGCTGCTTAATCTCTTGAGATGGGTTGGGCTGGGAGTGGACATGCTTGTAGAGGCACACCTCGATTTCATCAAGGAAAATGTCATCAACTCACTGCAATTTAGCTAAACCAGTCAGTGAATGTGCCAGTGTAGGATTGCATGCCTGGTTCATCAGTGCTTATAGGTCAGCTTTTCTTCCCGTGTAAGAGCCATGGTCCCACTTCCAATAGCACTCATTGCAGTTTTGCTCTTTCTGATGAACCCACCTGGACATGATCCTGTGTGACTTGGTCTAGGTGATCCTGCTGTGGCAGGGGGATTCCAATCCCTTATGATTCTATGAACAGAAGAGCACATGTGAAGTGCATGACCAAGGCTGTAGGGGCTGCTTGCTCTCTGTGCTGGAAACACATTCTGCCACCTTGTACTGCGAGAAATGAAAGCAAAGAAGCAGAAGACATGAGGCACACATGTAGATAACATTAGTGAGGCACTGTGCGCAGGCAACCTGACCAGGTGTGGCTCACTTGAACAGCAGAGAATGGTTCTGGAGAATTCGGGTGCAGGCACCTCATGTCCATCCTGGAGACCTGTTTCATAACCACAGTTGAAGACTGTCTACCAGAGGTCTCTGGGCAAGCAGAGAAGGAATAAGATAGCTCTTGCCCTGGGGGGGATTTATTTACTATATAACTGAAGAAGTCTGTACTGAGTCCTTTGAACCACATGTGGAGTAGATTCTCTTTGTCTTGTTGATTTGATTAAGGTTTTGACAAAAGTGTGAAGCTTTGGTAGTGACTTACTAGGATAGATACTAGAAAGAAGCTAACTAAATTTGGAGCTAGGGGTATCCTTGAAGTGCTCATCTTAAGTATTTTAAGAACCTAATGATTTAAGAAATCCTCACCTGCTGGAGCGTTGGAGTAGATGATCTCTAGAGGTCCCTTTCAACCCCTACTGCTCTATGATTTACTTGAGGAAAAGTAAAGAAAGAACACAGAGGGTTTGATTTTTGCTGAAATCCAAATTGTGAGGACTTTGAAAAGGGTTTATTTTCATTCTTTATCAAAATTTAATCTAGCTTTTAATCCTTTGACCGCTGTGCAGCACTGCGTAGCTTCCCGAATGTAAAATTCCCTCCCTTGGCACAGGTCTGCAGAACCGTAATGTGTCATCCAGCTACGTTCACATCTCACAAGCTGTCAAAATGCTGATGGGGGATGCTGACCCGCTGTCCTCTGCTGGGGAAAAAAGTGTTGCAGCTACATGGCTCTGCTGTATATAGTTAAAGCTGAGAGCATTTCTGTAGGACAGCTCTTGCTGCCTGTCGGTTGCGGTACCCTAAAACAACACTTCAGGCAACCTACGTTCCTGAACTCAGAGGCCAGGGGCCTCTGAGCCGCACCCCAAAAAAGGTTTGCCACTGGGTGGCCTACCCCGGTTATATGGGTGTTTGTACATGTGTTAAATGCTGAGGGCTCACCTCATTAATGTCTATAAATATCTGAAGGGTGGGTGTCAGGAGGATGGAGCCAGGCTCTGCTCAGTGTCATCTAGTGACAGGACAAGGGACAATGGGTGTGAGCTGGAACAGAGGAGGTTCCATATGAATGTGAGAAGGAACTTCTTCCCAGCGAGAATGACAGAGCACTGGAAGGGACTGCCCAGGCGAGTTGTGGAGTCTCCTTCTCTGGAGATGTTTAAAACCCACCTGGATGTGTTCTTGTGCTACTTGGTCTAGGTGGTCCTCCTGTAGTGGGGGGATTGGACTGGATAGTGTTTTGAGGTCCCTTCCAATCCTTAAAGATTCTATGAAACGTACAGTTGACAGTGCATAAAGGAACACACAGTTCCTCAACGCGTGGATGTATTTGCATGAGTATTGTGACAGCTAGACCGAAATGGAGGACAAATTCAAGTGTTTCACTTCCTCAGGAGTCTGAATTCACCATGTAGGCACAGTTGTCTTGGCTGCCTTCTGCCTCAGCTAAACTTAACTGCTCTAATCTCTCAGAATTGTCCATTATTCTAGACATTAACTCAAATTTGACTCATAATGTTTCTTAAGAAATTCTTTCCTGAAGCCCACGGCATAGCATCTGTATTCACTTTATATTTCTGAGACGTTTTATGCTCTATGCGGTTCCTAACTGCCCATTAATAACAGCAGCAGAATTCTTTCAGTAACTGTAGAAATTATCACACAAGGGACACTTATTTTTTTTAGAAACATTGCAACTATCCTGAGGTCTTTAACCTTTCTCCAAGGAAGTGTTTAGCAAGATACTTGTGTCTTGCAAGAGAAGTACAGCAACAGTAAGATGAAATAAGTAATAGTAAGTTAAATGCCAGTGGTTCCTCTAGGTCTGAGTTCCTCCACTTACCATTTTATCCTGATGTATGATCCTGTCATCAGCTGCAAACTCTCTGAAACAAGTTTTCACAGAATCACAGAACATTGGGGATTGGAAGGGACCTCGAAAGATCGTTTAGTTCAGTGGCTTTGGGGTTGGTGTGTCTGTGCTATCTCTGCTGTGGTCCTGATCTCGACTGATGCATTTACTACTGCCAGTAAGATTTACTACGGAACTCATAAAAAATATGGAGAAGTGGGCTGCCACATAAAGGGCAGTTAAACATTAACTGCTTAAAGGTAGCCATGGCTTGAATGATAAAAAATGCCTTAGTCCAGGTGACGTTTGTCTTTGCGTGAGGCAGTGGTGCTTTTCTGTTTGTGAATTATTTAAGTCCTTTCTCACTGTTTGTGACAGGTGGGACCTTGTTGCAAATGCTTGTAGTTTTCAATGGAAAACTAAGCTTGCAAAACTTTCCAACACGTTGTATTCTGAAAACTGTGGTAGTCCGAGTAGCAGTAAATGATCGCTTACAGTGGTTAACTGTTGCTCTTTGGTACTGATGTGTGCCTTCAAGAGCATGAGTGTCAGTGGGCATAGCATCACTCTCAGTACTTCTTAAAGCACTTCGGTTTGCCGTGGATCATGATTTAGAAACTTCAATTGATGTTCCCTGCTTAGCACTGAAAAAGCTTTAATTGCTGATCTTCTGCATCGTTCAATGTTGTTCATTTGGTTTTGTCATTGCCTAGGAAATAACAAAACACTTTGTTCCAGTTATGAGTCAAACTTAACTCTCAGAGGTGAATCCCCTGTGTATAATAAAGCATCCTGCAATCTCCTTTCCTAGTCAATGGTTTTGTTTGCACCATGAGGTTGACTCTGTGTGACTGGATCTAGGGGATCCTGGTCTGGCAGAGGGAAGGGGCTAGATGATTTTTTGAGGTCTCTTCCAATCCCTAATGATTCTTTGATTCTCTGGAGACATTTAAAACTCATCTAGGCAAGTTCCTGTGCGACTTAGTCCTGCTCTGGCAGGGGGATTTGATGGTCTAGGTGGTCCTGCTCTGGCAGGGGGATCGGATTAGATGATCTTTCAAGACTAAAGGATTGGTGTGAATTACTTCATCATATGAATCTGGGAGAGAGTGACTTTGTTTGGACATGACATTGGGCGAGCTAAGGCATGGAAACTTCCTATCAATATAAAATTGGTGACAGTGTGCAATAGAACTTGACATTTAAAGCCCTAAACTGACTTAAACCTTCTGGTTGAACTTGCCCAGAAAGTACAAACTGGAGAATAACAGGCAGCTCTCCTCAAAATAAATCTGCAGGTGCTTTAAAAAGCAAACCACAAAACACAACCCCCCCCCCAAAGAAATAACCAACCTGCTATGAAATGCAGCTCTGATTTAGCATCTCTGTTATTTGATTTAGTGTACAGTAGGAAGTTAGACCAATTTGGTTTACACTTATGTGTATGTTTGTTTCTTCTCCTTCTACTACACCTGGCACAGACAGGCTCTTTTGTTGTAAATACACCACCTGCACTGTTGTTTTTAAGGCAGCTTTTAGCTCTATGACATTTTCCTCCATCCTTTCCTCTTTCTCAGGTCCACTTTGCTGCATTTGTGTTTCTTCTTGCCCCCAGTATTTATTGTGGCATAAAACAAACCTGTGTGGAATAAAGTGTTCGCACTAAATAGGTGGGTTGAGTTTGCATCCCCATAAATGTTCTTGGAAATGCACTTGGGAAAGTATTTTCAGTTATGAAAGCAATAATCTTTATTGGCCTTCATAAGGATTTTCTTTATGTAGCTGTTTATGTACATATTAAACAAGTCTACCTTAGCTTAGTTGATTTTAAATTCCTTGAGCATCTCTGCTGTTCTGAGTTGAATTTTGCACTGCCCTGTTATTGCAGTTTTTCATCTCTTTTATAAACCTCAAATGCCAATTTTATACCTGCCAGGTCTGGTTGGATCATCTAATTACAGCTAATGCTTTTCACTGCAGATACCCTTTAGGTTTAGTACTGTAGAACTGCTTAAAGTTAGCTTGCAAATCACTTCTAATTCTGCAAAACACCTTAAGTAGCGTGTTGTGGAGACCTTTAAGACCCACCTGGATGTGTTCCTGTGTGACTTGGTCTAGGTGCTCCTGCTGTGGCAGGGGGATTGGACTGGATGATCTTTCGAGGTCTCTTCCAATCCCTAATGAGTCTATGATTCTATGTTAAACTCCTGAAGTCTTTTTAAGGGAGGTTTCATTGGGCACTCAGTATTGTTACACAAGGGCTTTAAAGAAACCTCTTTATAGAGGTAGTAAGAAAATGATGATAGAGGTAGTAAGTTCTTTCTCATTCCATCTCAAAATAGGTTTTAAAATTGTTGTAAAACGTTTGATTTTTTGCCTGGGCAGTGTAATAGCATCTTCACCGAGGTGCAGTGAATTTATGGAGTGCTGTTACGTTTGTGATAGTTGTACAAAAAAGAGCAAAAACTGGGTTTTAAATAACGTGAATCACCCCGTACAGTGATGCTTGTGCCTTCAGATATTTTAATAGATGTTTTTATTAAAATGTCTCATAAAATGCCAATCAAATTAATGGGGTTTCCAGAAAACAACTGTGTAATAGTCACCAGCCTGTATCATATTATCAGAGCAGGATTATGGCATCATTATCATTATAATAATCTTAACTTTTGCAAATTAACTCTTTAAAATATAAACAAGTCTTTTTTTTCTTCACATAGTCAAGGTCAGAAGTTCCATATATTTTGTGTTGGTCTAGACTGTCTATTCACAGTATCACAGAACATTGGGGATTGGAAGGGACCTCAAAAGACCATCCAGTCCAATCCCCCTGCCACAGCAGGATCACCTAGACCAAGTCACATAGGAACACATCCAGCCTCAGCCAAAAACTAATCTTCAGCGCAACATTATACATCTCAAATACGTAAAAATGCTACCAAACACTGATC
>JAOXOE010000001.1:79555081-79601868 GCA_028565055.1 Phoeniculus purpureus
CCCTTGTCCTATCATTAGATGACACTGAGCAGAGCCTGGCTCCATCCTCCTGACACCCACCCTTCACATATTTACAGGCATTCATGAGGTCACCCCTTAGTCTCCTTTTCTCCAAGCTCAAGAGCCCCAGCTCCCTCAGCCTTTCCTCATCAGGGAGATGCTCCGCTCCCTTCATCATCTTGGTGGCTCTGCGCTGGGCTCTCTCCAGCACTTCTGTCCCCTTTTGGAACTGAGGGGCCCAGAACTGGACACAATACTCCAGATGCGGTCTCACCAGGGCAGCTCTGGTTCAAATCCTTCTTCTGCCTGTCCTCAATTCAGAGACTTGACACTGGGCCTCCCTGAATCCTCCCTGAAGCCCTGAACCTTTTCTGGAGCGAAGAGGACTCCTCCAAATACCCCTGCTGAAAAACAGGACACTTCTGACAAAGTCTTTTCAACTCCTTCCTGCTTAGCAACAGTAAGAAAACCAAAACCTCGCTCCACATTAGGAACTGGACACTGTCCACATTTCAGCTACAGCTCCTCACTTTAAAAACCATGACAAGCTCTGTTAAAACAGACCCCACCTTAGAAAATGCCAGAGGTGAGAGTTTAAGCGCCATCATCTATAGTGTATCTTTCCTTCCTTCATTAGAAGGGTACCCAAGAAGTATCAGGCGCTTCTTTCGCTTTGCAAAACAAGGACAGTGGTGTTGGGAAGAGGTTAGGGTGAGCACTCACTCCAAAACAATTAAAACCCTGGGCTCCAGGTGTTCCAGGGATCAAGAAACCTTGGTAATGGAATCTGTTGGTTTCAAACAAGCACCTACTGTAACTACTGGTTTAGGGTCTACTCCAACTGCTACCAACGTCAAAGGAACTCGGGAATCAGGCTCTTCGCGCTGTTTGTTATTCTGTGATTCATTCCTCGTGTGCACAGTCTGTGGCACAGAGGAACTGGCAAGTCGGGTGTTTTACTGCTCCAGCCTGGGCAATTACAGAGGGGAAGGTTACAATCCGTGGCTATTGGTGGTGTTGAAATACACTCCTCCCTAACGAACGCCCGTGTTCTGCATCTCATCTGTCACAGGTACGTTCACACATGTTAACACGCAGACCCTGGGCATCAATCCTATGATTAATAATAAAAAGGAAAATAACCAGATGTTTATTTCTGGAAGCTCGTGTTGACCTAAAACATTCCATCCAGTAATTTATGATGGAGCTAAAACTAAATATTTCTAAGAGGAAATACAATCTGAGCTCCTGTGAGGCATTTCAGGCCTCCCAGAATAGAAGCTGTTACTCTTGAAACAGAGACTGAATGGAGCTGTGCATAAAACTGCAGTTTCCCTCCTTGTGAGTTTTACTGTTTCCAGTGGAAAGGTCCAGTAATTTTTAATTAAACAAGAGGAAAACAGCATCCTGGGGTGGGTCAGAAATTGGGTGATTAGTAGATCGAGAGAGGTTTTCCTCCCTCTCTACTCTGCCCTGGTGAGACGACATCTGGAATATTGTGCCCAGCTCTGGGCTCCTCAGTTCAAGAAGAGCCAAAGAGATGATGAAGGAAGTGGAACATCTCCTCAGTGAGGAAAGGCTTGGAGGAAAGGAGACTCGGGGGTGACCTCATGAATGCTTATAAATATGTGAAGGGTAGGTGTCAGGAGGATGGAGCCAGGCTCTGCTCAGTGTCTAGCATACAGTGACAGGACAAGGGGCAGTGGATGTGAGCTGGAACATAGGAAGTTCCACATCAATATCAGAAGGAACTTCTTCACAGTGAGGGTAACGGAGCACTGGAATGGGCTGCCCCAAGGGGGCTGTGGAGTCTCCTCTGGAGATGTTTAAAACCCACCTAGATATGTTCCTGTGCGACTGGATCTAGGGGATTCTGCTGTGGAAGGGGGACTGGACTAGATGATCTTTCAAGGTCCCTTCCAATCCCTCAAGTTCTCTGATAGCAAAACAGGGCTTACTGTTCTTACATTATTAAATGTAAATATTTAAACCACTGTGAGACTCAGGCCCAAACGGATCAGGGAGTACAAAACCAGTAAATTCTTTACTTTAAATCCATGCTGTAAGTAGTGTCACATAAATTCCTATTCCAGGTTTATTCTGCAGAACTCACCAAGCTGCATCGTGAACACGTGGAATTACCTCATTACCAGAAAAGCACCTCATGCTATCTCTTCCTCAATCCTTACTCTTCTGTTCAGACAAGCATTTCTGCTGCTCCACTAGCCAGCCAACTTGCAAATCTCTGCCACCAAATGAACATTTTTGTTCCTTTAGAATAACTGCTGTTATGTGGCCACGACTAAGCTGTACATTGCCTCGACTATGTCTAACCTCACAGCCTCTGGCTGCAAAGGTTCTCTGAAAAGCCTTTGAGCAACTTCTCCAACACTGACGGCCAACTCTGCCACGTACAGGGATCCATAAAACACGACTTGCATGTGACAGCACACAAGAACTTCACTTACACTAGTCTTCTGTCTGGCTTTAGCAGCTTGTAGGAGAATTCACTGATGATTAACAGAAAGCTCAAGTTAGGAGGCAAGCATTTTCGAACTCCTCCAGTAGCTCCTCGAAAAGCAAATTCAATCCCTTCCCTACGGAAAGTTAAAAAAAAGAATAGAGTAGTAAAAGAGACAACAAACAAAAGCAATGACCACAACCAACGCGACGTCACGCAGCACATACTTGTGTATCATGGCTACAGCATCTCTACATTTCACTTGATCGCAGCCAAACGTGAGTGAGAAGCGACGAGCAAGTTCTTTCATGTTTGTGAAGGAAGCGGCAAAGTCCATACTACTGCTGCTGCTGTCTTGGCTTTCTGCATGTGCCTGAAACAGCTGCAAAAGACATCTCAGATCAGTACCCATGTGTAACCGCCACAGCAAATAAAGCTCCAGGGCACACAGAGCCAGGTACTGTGGGCACAGGCAGATAGGAGCCTTTCAGAAGAGCAGGTAAGTCATGGTGGTTCGGAAGCACACAAGCAACTGACACAGAGGATGCTGCTCTGCTTAACAGAGAGGCGCAAATCAAAACACAGAGTTAGCAATTATTGGCATAAACAGAGAACCAGCTCGTGAAAACCATGGTGCCACTGACTCCATCCCCTGTTCGGACCTCTGACTCAAGATCCTCCCCAGAGGACTAAAGTGCCCAAGAGGCTTTCAGGATACCGGGGTGCAGACTATAAAGCAGCATGTTTAGTAAAAGCACAGTCCAATTTTTGAGAGCAAGACTGGGTCAAAAACACATCTGGAGTCCAATTACCTCTATTTTGGGGTTTTTTGCCTCAACAGAAGATGGAGGCAGCTTGTTCTCTTCAACCTGTTAACTTCCAAGGTCAAGCAAAGGCCAGAAAGGGCCTGTTGCCTATGCAATGCCTATGCACAAAGTCCCGACTATGTCAGCAGAATATATGCAGCCAAATGCTGCTTAGCCTCACCTAAGCTCGGATTTCAGGGGCTAGTTCACAGATCTAAGCCCCTGGCAATGTGTGTGAAATGAGGGAAGCTCATGTATCAGTACCCCTTGGGAAGGGCTGGCTTTGTGGCTTACAGCACGACTCCTAAGCTAGAAGCAGCTCTGGTCATGGGCAGAGCTGGCAAAAGCAGCTGCTAAAATAGCCAACCAGCCCGCCTCATTGGGCAGCAGCTGCAAGCCCCAGGAACTGAGACCTTTCAGAAGAGCTGCAACCCACTTTATTCCAGAAAAAATTACTGAGAACTTTGCGGGTTAGAGCTGGCCAGCTAGAGGCATATTTGTGGTTCCTCAAATTCAACAGGAATTGCGGTTGTCCATGAAACACAGTCACAGCATCACAGAACATTAGGGATTGGAAGGGACCTCAAAATACCCTTAATATCTGTTAAGGTTAAAAGACACCTGCCATGCCCCAAGAAACACCCTGCAATCTCACATCAATCATAGAATCATTAGGGATTGGAAGGGACTTCCAAAGATCATAGAGTCCAATCCCCCTGCCACAGCAGGATCACCTAGACCAAGTCGCACAGGAACATGTCCAGGCGGGTTTTAAACGTCTCCAGAGAAGGAGACCCCACAACCCACTTGGGCAGCCTGTTCCAGTGCTCCATTATGGAGAATCAAACATTTATTTTACCACTGATAATTTCTGCTAAAGTATGGTACCAGTGTGCTTGTGAAAATGAGACATAACAAGATATGAAAAAATTATAGTAAGGACAAGGAAGTGGGAGATAAAGCCAGACATAAAGGCACACTTTTAACCAGTAAGATCAGTTACCATCATAATATATTACTAAAGCAAAGACTCTAGCTCTAGGTTTCCTATGATGGTTGTTCTCCTGGAAGATCTGCTATGGTCAAAGATGTGTTCCTGGGCTTCAGTAGCAGGTCCTGGGTAAAATTCCTGCATTTCTTAGGAAGTCAAGCCAGATCCTTGGATCCTAAGGTGCCTCTTTAAGGCACACTTACAGCTCTGTGGCTGGTGGCTCCTGCTCCCAACACAACCATTCTGCAGGGCAACCCTGAGCTGATCCTGAGCACACACGCTTCTGCAAGAGGATGCCAGAGAGAAGGGCAGGTTGTATGCCATCTCTCATCTCTGGGTCTGCCTCAAAATGAGGGTGTGAAAGCCCACTCCGCCAGATATTTGAGAGAGAATGGAGGTGTAGATCAGAGTCTGGGCAAACAAGTAGCTGACAGAAACCGTAAGAACTGGGAGGACAGTGACCTGGAACAGGTGGGATGAGAGGCAGGCATAAGTATCCACCAGAGGGAGAACAGAGATCCTGACTCCCAATTAACATAGAATGGGAACTACTGTGCTGACTGTAGCTCTGAAGAGGGACTCCCTCTCTTCAGATCAGTGGGTGCCCTCATCACATAAAGAACATCTGCAGTTAGCTTGGGTTTCTTCTCTGCTATGTGCAGAGGATTAGCTTTGTCCAGCATCCAGATACCACCTCAGCAGGACAGGGAGAGAAAATAGGATAAAAAAGCTCATGGGTCAAGAGTCATGCTTGAAAAGGCTGTTGAATCTTGTCCTGTTTGACACTTCTTTACCTCACTAGTTCCTTAAATGTCACTACTTCAGGAAACTACTCTAAGTTGGGCACATGTTCCCTTCCCCTTTTTTCATTGCTGCGTGAGGTAACTACCTAGAGTAAGGTTACAGGACTGCACACTGACACCGGGTCCTCTCTCAGTGATTTCAGCTGGTTGGGCACAAGCTCAAAACCTTGATTAGCAAGGTGTCCTCTTGTTCCTCATCACAACTGCTTTGTCTCCTCTCATGAAGAGGCTCATTCATGGTATCCGATGCTATTTCTGTCTGCATTAGTGTAAGTGGTTAATCTTGACTAATGCTAATGGAGATTTATATTGGTACTACCAGGTCTGAATCAAGCAGTATTGGCCAAATGAGAACCAGAGGAATCATAGAATCATTTGGGGTTGGAAGGGACCTCAAAATATCATCCAGTCCAATCCCCCTGCCACAGCAGGATCACCTAGACCAAGTCAGTGGAAGACTCAGAGGAACTGGTATGTTCCTCCAAGCAAGTGATAGAAAAAATTACTTAAAAAATTCAATTCGAGGTTTCTCACCTCGAATATGTTCCCACATATATGATGTAGTTTTCCTTTTTTATGGAAACTTTGATATTACATTTCCAGGTGTAACTCTCAAATGTTAGACTGTAATGGACTTGTGGGTTCCTGGAAGCTGACGACTGACATGAGTGACAAAAAGATGGTAAATAGGGTAATTATAATTCATAAATTAAATGTTACAGCTAAGACATACTTAAAAAATGAAAGCTGCTCTTAATTAACTTCCAGTAGCAGAGAGTAAGAAATAGTTAATAAAAAGTGTTAACCAAAAAAATACTTTGGAAATAAATGGTGAATTGCAATTATCTTTATGGGAAAACACAAGATTACTGGTTTTATCAATCCATCAAGATTTGATTACACCAAAGAAACAATTAAAATAGGACAGAAGATATTAAAAAAAGGATTTCAATTAGTTTTTCTAGAGTAGCAATAGAACGAACAGCAGCACTGTGGAACAACTCTGTTTAATCAGCCTGTTCCTTCTGTCACGGAGCAGAGATTCACTTCCAAATAGAGGATGTAAGTGCTTACCTACTTAGTCCTGTGTTTTCCTCAGTGTTGGATAAACATCTGCTTGCAGCACACTATCAGTAAGAGATGGAGTCTGAGGAATGGATCTGAAGTCTTTTGCAGATCAGAAAGAGAAAAAACACCAAACAGCTTCTTCATAGAAGTAACGGGACTATTATAACTAAGTTATTGACACGGTTCCATTGCCCACAGGGCGGACGGGATCACAAGTGACTCTACGTAGACTACACAGGTTAAGAAAGTATAACACTGTGATTCTTTCTCAGAACCATCAAGACCTTGACTGTCAGCAACATGATAGTCAGCGAAGCCTTTGCACATGCTTAGCCACCTCCTCTCCATCCAACAGGCTTTCACGGAATATTAGGGATTGGAAGGGACCTTGAAAGATGATCTAATCCAATCCCCCCGCCACAGCAGGATCACCTAGATCCAGTTGCACAGGAACATAGCCAGGTGGGTTTTAAATGTCTCCAGAGAAGGAGACTCCACAACCTCCCTGGGCAGCCCCTTCCAGTGCTCCGTCACCCTCACCATGAAGAAGTTCCTTCTCATATTGATGTCAAACCTCCTATGTTCCGGCTGATCGTCCTGTCATTACATGACACTGAGCAGAGCCCGGCTCCATCCTCGTGACACCCACCCGTCACATATTTATCAACATTAATGAGGTCACCCCTCAGTCTCCTCCAAGCTCAAGAGACCCAGGTCCCTCAGCCTTTCCTCATCAGGGAGATGCTCCACTTCCTTCATCACTCTCATTGTTCTGTGCTGGACTGTCTCAAGTAGCTCTGTGTCCTCCATAGAAAGGGATGCACAACTGAACCTCTCCTCTATTAAGGCCCAATTAAAAAGTGCTTTAATTTGATAGTCACCTCAGGAAGATGTGTGCCAGATAGCCTTCCTGAGAGGAAACCAAACTGTAAATTGCCAAATTTTAATGATAGTTCTGACTGCCGGAAGCAAATGATTAAGCAAATATTTATAGACAGACTCTTGTTTTCCCTTTAAGAAGATGCACACAGAGAATATGGTTTCAGTCTACCTATTTCAAAATGTCCTTCTCTTGCTTTTCAGTGACTGGCATCCAACAGCTGTCATGCTGCTTCTTCATAATTTTGACAGCTAATCAGGTCATTTTTCTGAATTAAATGGCATGCAGCTTTCACGTTCTCCCTTTTCATCCTAGATAAACTATTGCTGGAGTGTTCATATCACATCCAGTAAATGCACCTCCATGTTAAGCTCACCACTGTTCCTGCAGTGTGACAGCAATATGTCACATAATGTAGAACTGCAGAATCACCAAGGTTGGAGGAGACCTTCAAGAGCATCAAGCCAACCATCTATCCTACAACCCATAACCAGAGACAGAGCAGGTCTCTTGCTTAAATCAGCATCTTGTGCCATTCCTACTCAAAGCCAACAAGGAAACCCCCATGTACAGGTCCTCCAGCACCTGGAGGAGTAACAGCCTATCTGAAGGCCTTCACAAACCCCACCAAGATTTTCAAGGACCTCAAAAGTGTTTAATATTGGGAACAGCAAAAGGCATTCTAAATTGAGAGACTCTAAACAGCAATTAATTTGTTTCCTAAACAAATATCTTGTAGCGTGCACAGATCAGAATTCACATCATGTTGCTGTCTCATCCTCTTAAGATCTTCTCCAGGACGTAGTTTTCTAAAGTACTAGGAAGCTTTCACAGCTGCTGGGAGATCCAGCCAAAGCAGCAAAAAGATAAATACAACCGGGTCACAACAGATGAAGCAGTGTCAGTCCTTCTCTTCTATTGTCTTGTATTTCCCTGCTCATACAATAAAAACCTGAGGTTGTGTGTCACTACTTGCAGTATCACCCAAGTCACACAAACCCACTTCTGCTCTCAAGAAGGTCAGGCGTGCACTGCTTAAAAAAAGAGGAAATATCAAATCAGATGCTTCCTGCAGACACTTTACAGCAGAATCCTAACCTGTATTCCTCAAGGGTTGCCTGTGGAGGGTCTGAGTTAGGTTTTTTCCTCTCTGACGTAGCCACGCAAACATTTACAGGTCATGTAATCATCTGATTCATTTGGATAAAATTCGTCCCCACCGCTGTCCAGTAATCGCAGACGCAAACAGAGCCATCATCACACCTTAAGAAACTAAGTCTGGTGATCCAAAGTGCTACCGCTAGAACCGATGCAGCTTGAGCTGCCATTCATCATGAGAAAACATCTGCCATCTGTCCTCCTCTAGTTAGTGTGCACCTGTAATGCTGTAGACACTCTTATTTCCGTGTAATTCTTGCACCAGTGATGAAGGCAGAGAAACCAGACTTCTCACTGCTCACTTTCTCTCCTTGACTGGAGGTTCTCCTCCAGGTCAACTGAGAAGGGGAATGCTTCTGAGCAGCTGAGCTCCTCCAGTTCAACGGAGAGACACTGGGAGTCTTGACAGCTCATTTATGAATAAACCAGTCGAACTTCGTGGAAGCAGAGCAGGAGTCGTCTTTTTAGACGAAGGAAGAGCCTTTCCATTTTTCAGGTTGGTTCTGCTTCTAAGAGGAGAACTTGGCTTATTAGAAGACTATGCAAACCCCAGTTTTGTTTTTTTAAATGCTAATTACACCCAGTGTAGCTCATGCAGTTATCTGCACTGTGTGACACCGCATTAAACTCTGTTTCGGTTAATTTATTGTTTGCTATCCATCCCTAGTGCCATTCAGACACTCTTGGAAATAATTGTTTGGGGCTCTATTAAAATGTTTTAATGAATAAACCCACTGAAGAACTAGCTGATGACCACCAGCAGTATTTTAAAGAGGAATAGGCTTAGGGGCTTTGAGGTTTTCTTGTTTGTAAAATTAATGGAAGAAACTGGAACAAAGCTGATGGTGAACAAACTTTCTTCAGCTCATACAATGGTGCTGCTTTGAAAGGCTGTTGTCTGGCTGCTCTATTAAATTATGGTAAAACTAGATTCACAGACTCACAGAATGTTAGGGGTTGAAAGGGACCTCGAAAAGTCATCTAGTCCAGTCTCCCCACCACACCAGGATCATCTAGATCCAGTCACACAGGAACATATCCATTTAAACTTCTCCAGAGCAGGAGACTCCAAAACCTCCCTGAGCAGTCCCTTCCAGCGCTGGGAAGATGTTCCTTCTCAGATTGATGCCCAGCTTTTTGAGGAAGGGACAATAGCCTTTCCTCATCAAGGAGATCATAGAATGATAGAATCATTAGGGATTGGAAGGGACCTCGAAAGATCATCCAGTCCAATTCCCCCGTCAGAGCAGGATCACCTAAATCCAGTCACACAGGAACACATCCATGTAGTTTTCTAGAAGTTCTAAGCACCTACAACACAGGCTTTAAGATGAAAGTACCTTCCCCACTGTAAGTCACTACAGAATCATAGAATCAGTCAGGGCTAGAAAGGACCACAGGATCATCCAGTTCCAACCCCCCTGCCATGGGCAGGGACACTCCACCCTAGATCAGGCTGGCCAAAGCCTCATCCAGTCTGGCCTTAAACACCTCCAGGGATGGGGCCTCAACCACCTCCCTGGGCAACCCATTCCAAGCTGTTCCACTCCCTTCAGCATCTCTGTGGCTCTGCACTGGACTCTCTCTGGCAGTTCTGTGTCCTTCTGGAACTGAGGGGTGTAGAACTGGGCACAGTATTCCGGATGTGGTCTCACCACAGAGTAGAGGGGGAGGAGAACCTCTCTCCATCTACTAACCACATCCTTTCCAGTCCACCTCAGGATGCCATTGGCATTGAGGATGCCATTGAGGTAAGTTGGAACCTCAGCTGACAACAGACTGACCGTTCCTGTCAGGACATCCATCTAGAATGGGATGGGGGGAAAGAAGAAATAAAAAGGAAAAAAAGGATTGCCTTATTTTGGATTAAATGAATCCATTTTCAAAAGGGGTAGAATCCATTTGACAGGAGATGCTGTTAAACTGGCATTCAGGTATCCACACACCTTGTTAAGAGGCATTCAGAATCAGCAATGAGAAATCGTTTCTTATGGCAACTCATCGCCACTAACAGCTGTGGAAGAATTCAGGTAGAGAAATCAAAAGCCAGAAATTCCAGACAATCAATAATGCAGCAGCTAATTTTAACCTGGCATTTTTTTTCTTCAGGTCAGTTCCTGCTGCAAACCATTCTCATATGCTGCTCTGAGTGGTAGAAGATCAGACAGTGACTGATACTACCAACATTTATTACCTCACAACATTTCTGTTTAGCGGAGTGTCAGCTGTGCCCACACTCAGCCACCTCCACCCTTGCCTCCAATTTAAGTTGTGCCTGTAACAATGTAGAGCTTGCAAACACTAAGGGATTTAATCACAGAACGTTAGGGATTGGAAGGGACCTTGAAAAATCATCTAGTCCAAACCCCCACCACAGCAGGATCCCCGTAGATCAAGTTGCACAGGAACATGTCCAGGAGGGTTTTAAATGTCTTTAGAGAAGGAGACTCCACAACCCACCTTGGGCAGCCCCTTCCAGTGCTCTGTCATCACCTCATCCTGAATCATCTTCTCATATTGATGTAGAACCTCCTATGTTCCAGCTCACACCCGTTGCCCCTTGTCCTATTGTTGGATGTCACTGAGCAGAGCCTGGCTCCATCCTCCTGACACCCACCCTTCACATAGTTATAAACATTAATGAGGTCACCCCTCAGTCTCCTCCAAGCTAAAGAGACCCATCTCCCTCACCCTTTCCTCATCAGGGAGATGCTCCACTCCCTTCATCATCTTCTCGGCTTTGCACTGGACTCTCTCCAGCAGTTCTGTGTCCTTCTGGAACTGAAGGGCCCAGAACTGGACACAATATTCCAGGTTTAGTCACAATGAAATATAAAAACTAGAAGTTCTCTCCAAATCTGAGTTTCTGAACTGCTTTCAGGATGCGCGTGTTCAAGATGAGCACGAGTACTTCTTGATACGAGACGATCAAATTAAAAGGTTCAAGACGATGTGACTTACTTGCCCTTGTTTTGCTGAAAACAAATGAAAGCAAGCCTCATTTAACTAAAATACGCTTGGGAACAGCTATGTGTACTCATAAAGGCAACACCGTACCTGTAAACTTACTATTTAGATAACCTGTGACGTGCACATGTGAGGTCAGCAAGGAGAAAGACAGCAGTTACGTTTTCTTCTGCGTCACAAAAGCTCCATGTTCCTAAGGGAACACATCAACAGTGCAGTGGCAAACATCATCGGATTGTGACTAATGCTCTAATTTACATCTGAAATATTTATATCTTGCATTTGTTTTGTGCTGTCTGAAGTTAGGCTTCTGAGTGGGTGCTTCAGAGCAAATATGAGCCTGGGTGCTTCAGTGCAGTTCAAGAGCTCTCTTTTCACGGCAAATCCCCACCTACTGCCTCCTTCCCATCTCCTCAGTGCCTTAGCCTCTCATGAATAAGACCCTGTAAGTCATTTAACACCCTTCTTCAAGAAAACTTAGACTCTCTCACCCTATACATGTGAAACAACAAGATGCCTCCCCCAAACACGCTCTGCCTAAGCAGTCTCATGAGCTAATCTCCTGCCACTGGGAAACTCAAAAAATGACTCACATCCTCCTTTACCCCTCCTTTTTACCTCTGAGCCACCTTTTGTACTGCTTCTCCTCCTGCTTTGTTCACCCCGCGTGTTTCCTGGGGTAGCGTTCACCAGTTGAGTTGCACACGAGGCTGCAAGATCCACCTCCAGGCTTGACAGGTCCTTCAGGTCAAGAAGACCATCTCTTCAAAAGCAGCAGAAGGCCGTGCATCACAACTCCATTGCAGTGGCAGGCAGGCAGTGAAAACACAGTAACATCAATAACATTTGTACAAGGAGATGCACTTGGGCCACTTCATTGGCAAGATGTCAGTGACGCATCAGTAGGAGCCACCATAGAGCTGTGACGTATCGATTGAGCCAAAACTGGGCTCTCGGGTTGTATTTCTATTTAAAAACAAAGAAACCCAGGTGTACCTCCTGCTCACCTAGGACCTGCTGGCTAAGGAGTTCAGCAATTCAGAATTTGTGCTGTTAATTCTAACACTGCAAAAAAGCCAGAGCCCCTATAAGGTAGGGGCTCGTTAGGGGCCACATTTACAACGACAGTATTTTCTGCAGCCAAACTTTCAAGCCAGTGCGATGGGGTAAGGGCAGGAGTAAGTGTGCTAAAGACACCTGGCCACGTTTTCTGTATTGAAAAGGGGCTGCTTAACAGAAAACTCTGCAGCGTGAGAGGGGGCTACAAAAAGTCTGGGGAGGGACTATTTAGGATGGCAGCTAGCGACAGGACTAGGGGGAATGGAGCAAAGCTGGAGATTTAGACTGGATGTGAGGAGTCACCATGAGAGTGGTGAGAGCCTGGAATGGGTTGCCCAGGGAGGTGTTTGAGACCCCATCCCTGGAGGTGTTTAAGGCCAGCCTGGATGAGGCTTTGACAAGCCTGGTCTAGGGTGGGGTGTCCCTGCCGATGGCAGGGGCGTTGGAACTGGATGATCAGGTGGTCCCTTCCAACCCAGACTGATTGTGATTCTATAACTTCTCCAGTGAAGTGATCCTGCTGTGGCAGGGGGATTGGACTAGATGATCTTTCGGGGTACCTTCCGATCTCTAATAATTCTATGATCTGTGTATCTCGGTTTCAGGCAACACAAGGTTGTGCTTTTTACTACAGTCCTCAGAAAGAAAATGTGGAGGATTTTGTTGCTTTGCACCTAAAAATGTTGCAAATGTGTGTACAAACTTTCATTAATGTGCATGTGGACCTTAGCAATATTCCCAGGAAAATTCCCTTGCTCTGAGTTTTCTTTGTAACAGGAGGTGAAAAATGCAAGGATTCCAGAAGTGCTCAAGTGTTGATTGTTGTCAGTAAATACAGAGGTCTTTTATTTTGAACAGTGAGTGTAGGTAGAAAGTAGTAAGTTTAGCACATGCTTAACTGTCTGTTTTTCGTATTTGAAATTCATCTCAGATTTTTCAGAAATAAGAACTTTAACCATATTCTTGCTAATCCAGTTGCCTCTTTGAAGTGTTTATTCCCTGAGGAATTTTGTTTTGTTCAATGTAGTTTCAAAATGGAACTTTTTGCTTGAAAACAAAATTCAGAATGCTTTTTTTCATGTGATTCCCACAAGTATTTTCGTGCTTAAAATCTTGACAAATTGCTTTTAATATGAAATGTGATTTGTGTATCTGTGTTTGTAGGAATAAAAAGATTGTCTGTTGCTGAGTTAAATGAACTGCTAGAAGAAATCGAGACTGCTATTAAGGATTATTCTGAGGAACTGGTACAGCAGTTGGCTCTACGAGATGAGTTGGAATTTGAGAAGGAAGTGAAAAACAGCTTCATTTCTGTCCTCATCGAAGTACAAAACAAACAGAGAGAACACAAAGAAACAGCAAAGAAGAAAAAGAAGCTGAAAAATGGGAGTCCCCAGAACGGCAAACAAGAAAGAGGTCATATGCCTGGAACAGTAAGACAGCTTTTCTAACTATTTATCTGTTGCACATTTTATTTTGGTTTTTCCCTGTGTTGCAGGCAAGGCTCACTGAGCTGCCTTTTTTTTTTTTCAAAAGGTTATGTGACGTTTTCCTCTCCTCATGCTCACAATTTTTTTTTTCTTGTTGTTTGCAAATGAGCCTGGAACCAGCATACCTTTATTTTCAAAAATACAGCTGTTGGATGTTGTGTTGCGTGTTCTATTGCCAATAGGCAAAATCTTTTATCTGATTCACCATTCTTGTAGGAAGGTCAGTATTAGCCTTGTAGTTGTACAGGTATTTCTTGATCATGTTGGTTTTTAGGTAAGAAAAGACTGGAAGTCCTACCCTGGAGCTATTGAAATGTGTGGCAGAATTACTGCACTGAATGAGAGATGGGGATGAGGCTGTTGTTCAGTGTAGGAGTACAGAGAGGAGGTAATTTGGTTTATTTTTTCCAGAAGATTGCAATAAAAGGAAAAATTACTTTCAGAGTTTGAATAATGAAATAAATCAAGTTATTATCTTGTCAGTGCCATTTTTTCCTTCTTGGTTGTCTAGTGTATTTTTCAATTACTTCAAGTGTGATATTAATGTTAGAATTTCGTAGTTGTGCTTAATGTCTTGTAGATCTTGACTAAGTCCCCGAAAGAATGCTTCCCTTTGACGTCAGCAGCATTTTGGTTTTCAAACATAAGGAGCAAACATTTTGTAGTGAAACAATACATTCAGAAATAGATTCTCAAGATACCAAGATGGAGTTCTGATCTTCTCAGTCTAATGAAAAGTGTGTGTGTATAGCTAATTGTTTTTGTCACCCCTTTTGCAAGAGCACATTGGAAAACTCAAGTGTTGCTCCTGGTTCTCAGTTATGGTAAAAACAAAGTGATACCTAACTAGAAAGAAAAAGAATTATTTGTTTTTGAAACTTGAGCCAAGTGATTTATAAGATACTCTGGTTTGTTGTGAATTTAGAGACTTGAATGTTGCTGTCAAATAAAACCATGTGTTCTCAGTGTAACACATCTTCGTATTTGGATGCTTCAAGATATAGACGTCAGATTGCCTTTCTGAGAGGGATTGATCAAACTAGTTCCCAATAAGACTGTAGGCTGCGTATTTGCAGTTCCTTCAAAAATAGCTTTTGCTACCACCAAGTACAGATTTGAGAGTCTTCTCCAAGAAAGAGGTGCAAGTTTCCTTCTCTCAACACATTTTTTTTTTTTTAAAGGAAGAAGTAAATGCATAGCTAGTACATTCAAGTAACTTTGTGAAGAGAGATTTTGTAAGCAAATATTGTGAGGTTGGAGTAGATGATCTTCAGAGTTCCATTCCAATCCCTACCATTATGGATTCTTCACTACATGGTCTAGGTGATCCTGCTCTGGCAGGGGAATTGGACTAGATGATCTTTCGAGATCCTGTGATTCTGTGAAACCAGAGACAAATCTCCGGAAAGCAGGAGATTTAAATTGGTATGAAATTGGTACAAGCTAAAGAGCAAGAACTACAGAAGTGACCTTTCAGAGTACACATCCAATTACTTCTCTAAAAAAATAAACCCTGATCTCATAATAATCAAGGAATGCCCAGATAGTGCTATGATTTTTTTTCTGTTCTTTTCCCTCCTGTCAAAGATTTGGAAGTAAAGTAAAAAGCCATACCCTGTCTGACAACCCCAAATCAATTAGTAATTTTATTAAGTAAAACTTACAATGAAGTGGCACTTAAAGACTTTGAAATAAGTTTAAATTTTAATACCCTAAGAAAAATTAGTTCTCCTGTAGGTACCAGGATTGAATTTTAATAAATGGAGATATTAATGCTGTGTCCTTGATATGGTCTTGAGCCAAATCACTTACTTCTAAAAGTTTAACCTCTCTCACAAGGGCAGTCTGGGGAGTAATTAAAAATAGTCAGGTCTTGATGATACCAGCTCCTTTAAGTAGGATAACTTAAAACAGTTAAGATGGTTTTGGCAACATCTGTGTCTGTTTACTGACCTCATTGTGCTTTAGAAAGCAAATGAATACTGTATTCCAGCACATTTTATTCCCCCTGCCATTAGTAAGTACATTGAGATAAGCATGTGGAGTTGGACTCAGCACACTGCCCTAAGTCAGCAGCTTCACAGTGTCATCTTTTCCTGCGCTTCTTGGTTGCTGGTTTTTGTACCTTATGCTAAACATCAAAATTGGTCATTTGGGGTTTTTTACTTCTCCAGCAAGCAAAAATTATTACAGAGTTGGTTAAAAAAAACTCTGGGTGGATTATAGACTAATTTTAATTTGTTTGGATTCCACGTAATGGAGCTTGAAATTAGTATGGGAGCATTATTAAGTAATACTGTATGTTTAATCAAGTTAGAAAAAATAGAGAGTACTAATTGTTGCTTCAGTTGTGGAAAAGGAGGTGTGAAGACAACACTAAAATTTTAAAGAGGTGGAGCTGAAAATTACTACCTCTGAACAGTGATTCTGAAAATGGGCATCAGCAGCATCTCTTAACTTTTAAAGGAAATTGTACTGTGAATTAACCTTTCAAATACACTGTTTTTACATTTCAAAAGGAAGCAGCCTTAAAAGGCAAATCCTACTTGTTGTTAGGTCTGCAGTGTGAAGGCTTTGAATGAGTGTTTATGTAGATAAACTGCTTAGCTGCCATTATAAGGTTTGCTTTCTGATTATAAAGACTAACTAGGTAAAGGAAAGCATAGAAATGTGCTGAAATGCATCTTGGAGCTTGTCTTTGTCATTTGTCTGTAATGGTCTTGATAAATGCTAATTAATAGTCTTTTGAACTTTTCTGTCCCTTTTTTCTTTCTGCTGTGTTTTCACTACTTTTAGCGCTTCAGCATGGAAGGGATCTCAAATGTCATACAGAATGGCTTCCGCCACACCTTTGGAAACTCGGGTGGAGAGAAACAGGTGCTGGGCTGTCTTCTTTCTTTTCCTCATTCCTTGCCTGCCTTCACTTTTGGTAGGAGCCAAGACCCTGAAAATTTACCATAGCTGAAGATAAAGGCTGAGACGGGGAAAAAAATAGGACAAATGGAATCTGTGCACTTTCCCTACCTCAGGACTCTGATCAGCCTACAGTCTTTTTCTCTCCAGAAGAGCTTTAGGCAGTCAGGATCAGGTATCCTGATGCACTGTGATAATAATCCTTGTTTTTTACCCCAGATTAAAAGTCTGGCTTTACATAACGCATACTTTTAAAGACTTGCATGTCTTTAAAAATCTAATATCCACCTGAAGATACGGATCAGGTTAGATCTAACATTGCAGCCTTCAGCATTAAGGACTTCACCAATAACTTGCAGCTTCTTTAGAGTCCTGAGCTAATACTTCTAAAAGCAGTACCATCTGGAAAATGCATGGTCTCTCTACTGAATGTGTTTTTGCGTTTAGAAACAGCATGATGTTAGAGGAGCCAAGTGTGTGCAGTGTAGATTGCTGATACAAAATCCATAAGCAGTAGGCAAGTTTGTGTCTTTTCATTGACTCTTTCAATAAATACACAGACACCCAGCTTCAGCTCACTAGAAGTCTAACATGTACTGTACTGGAATGTTTCTTCTGCTTTGTTTCAAAGTCACACTACAATTCTGAAACAGGTGTTTTATTAAATATATGCTGTATTTTGGTGAAGAGGTAATACTTATGCTCTTGTTTATGCTTTTGACACACCCTAGAAATATTTGTATTTCATATTATTTAACACATACGCACTCAGTACAGTTCATGCAGTTATGTCAAATGTTCTAAAATATTTTTTCTTCTAATGAGAAGTCCATTGAGGCAATAAATAGCCTTGTATTTTCAAAGTCGTAGCTGTTTAGGCTTTTGTCTGAAGGAAGACTCAAGTATCATGCGGAGTATTTCAGGAGGAAAAACAACTTCTCTTAAGTAATTGCTGAATTTTGAAGCTAGATATCACAGAATTATTGAGGCAGTAAAAGACCTCTGAGTTCGTCAAGCACAGCCCATGACCTAACATCACTACAATCACCTAGACCAAGGCAATAAGGGCCACAGCGAACACCTCCAGGGATTGGGACTCCACCACTGCCCTGGGCAGTCCATTCCAGTGTCTGATCACCCTTTCCATCAGGAAGTGCTTCCTAACATCCAACCTAACCCTCTCCTGGCAGCTTCAGGCCTTGTCCTCTCATCTTGGTGCTAGTTGCCTGGGGGAAGAGCCTGACCCCCACCTGACTACAACCTCCCTTCAGGGAGCTGTAGAGAGTGAGAAAGTTCCCCCTGAGTCTCCTCCAGTCTAAACACCCCCAGCTCCCTCAGCCTCTCCTCATCAGACTTTTCCTCCAGTCCCTTCACTATCTTCCTTGCTCTTACTTGTGTTGATTATACTTTTACCTGATTTATCTTATCAAGGTTGTACTATATCCTTGTTAGGATAGGATAATGGCTTTTTCCCTTTCTGTATCCTAAAACAAATTAAGGGTGGACAAGTTTTTTTTGTAGCTTAGAATGTAGAAGTTCATACACTTGAAGTTACAGCATAAAGTTTATGGCGAGTTTGTACTGTTACTTCAGAACTCTTTTTGATCTTTAGTTTTAATGCTGTTTTCTGACTCCCATAGTGGATATCTTGTTTTTCACTCTTTTTCTTTGTGTGTGCTTGGGAGTAAGCAAAAATTACTTGGCATTTTTTAGCATTTAAAGAGAGGTTTTCAGTCCCTGTTCCATCTGATAATGTATTCAGAGAGAAATAACTCCCAACTGCATAAAAGCCACTGAAATGCTGGCAGCTCTTTGTGGTCACATTTCCAGAAGGAATTTGAGGATACACATCATCATTTTGGATTGCAGGCACATGGAACATCTTTTATAGGTGACAACAAATAGCAGTGGGAATTTATGCTTATATTTAAAAATGTAGAGGTCACAGTAGACTTCCTACTTGGTCATGTCAGTAAATTGCCATTTAGTTATTAATATGTTGTCCATCACATAACAATTCATAGTGCTACTATAGAGATTTATTGTTACAGCAGCAAAATATTGGTAAGAAAACTTCTCAAAACTAAGAAAGAAATTGCATTTTTTTTCCTTTTAATTATTACTGTTGGAGAGAAAAAATGGAAGGTAGACCTTACAGGAGAGAATAACCAGGGAGTATTAGTGTTTGGTCCAGTGAAACCCATCCTAGTGATTTCTTGTCTATGTAAAGGGTAGAATGCTGCTTAATTCTGAAGGCTGGAAATCACAGCCTGAGGAACCAACAGTGCTGTGTGTTTGCATAAGGTCTTGGTGAGGTGTACATCCTGTACTATAGGTTCCTTTAAGTGACAGAGGACCCAATCTGTTTGCCTTTTAGACTGAGAATATGGTTGACCATGAGGTACCACCTATCTCTCAAGGTGATGGAGAGATGCTTTGCTTAAAGCCTCGCAGCTGCTAGCCCAGCATGAAGTTCCTGTTAAGTTCATCAAAATTGGGTTGGGGGACATGTCAGGAAGCTTTTAATTGAGGGAGATTTCAGTAGTTTGGAAATGCTGACCTGCTTAGGAAAAATACACGTTCATACAGGCTGCGAAGTAGGATGTTTCATAAATGTACGTGATAAAAGAGCAGCGGGGCTGTATCCATAATTTGAAAATAAATCTTGCTTGCACTGCAGGTATGAAAAGCTGGAAAGATTTAAGGCAGTTCTTGCCTGTATTTTTTTTAGAGCTGACAAGAATTAAAGATTGCAGCAAAGAGTAAATATAAAAACCAAAAATTTTATTGAAATAGTCTGCTTGACTATTAAAACAAACAAATTAAATTCCCAGTTATGTTTAATGAACCTGCTTGGTTTAGTTTGGTTGAAAGTATAGCATTCGAAGGTGAAATTCCTCTTTACATCTTTGCCTCACTGTGGAGCGGCCTCATTTCCTTTGCACAGAGAAGCATAGTTCACCTCCACAGCTGGCACAGGGTAATGCTCTTTGATCTCTCCAAACCCTTGGAATGTTTCACATTCTCAGTAAGAGCTAACCAGGCACTAAGAAAATCCTATCATTGTTTTGAGCCTGTTCAAACACAGCATATGCTGAGTTTGAGGATTTTGTTTTCTCAAACAGTTGTTAACATAAAACCTGTACACCTTACCCAAGGCACACCCACCAGCCTGTATCAGCTGTGCTCTGGAATCCTTTAAAAGCTGGCAGCTACCACTTTCCCAGTTTACTTGAAGAATTTTTTATGCACTTCCTGGAAGGGGTTGCATAATTTAAGAACAAAATAAATGTTGAAGTTGAATTCTGTGATAAAAGCTTTTGGATAGAAATGCTAGAATCTTAACTGCTTGTGAGAGATGATATTTTGAAGAGAATCACTGAATTATTGAGGCTGGAAAAGACCTCTAAGATCATCTTAAGCTGTTATTTGTGGGTAGCAATTTCAATTGCTGCAAGCTATGTTGTCTCTCAAGTAACTGTCAAATCATTCTGTTTTCCTTTGGCAGTACTTAACAACCGTCATTCCTTATGAGAAGAAAAATGGACCCCCATCTGTTGAAGATCTTCAAACATTAACCAAAAGTGAGCATATCTAGTTCTTCCTCTGGTCCTTTCTTTGTCTTTACAGCAGTTCCTCAGAGACACTGAAGTCCATATGGTTATCCCTTCCTCCTTGCCCTGTGGCACGTATGTAAAGTTGTGTGATTTCTAACCACGACCTTTGGCCACTTATTTTCTGAGCCTTGGTTTATCTTCTGTGCTGTTCTCTGAAACCCTAAAGGCAAGCAATTTGCATGTAGCAGAAAGTGACTGTTCTCACAGAACATCTTATGGAAAATTCCACATGTTATGGAATCTGGCAGTACTGTCCTAGAGTAACTGGTACACCACTGCTTGCATAAACTTACATTGCTTTGTTGAGGTGGTTGTTGTGACTGAGAAATTGGAATGGCTCTCAGGACACTTACAAACAGTGGCATTATATCTGTGCTTGGCTGACTTTAAAGTAGCCTGTTGCTCTCCTGTTTGGTTGGCTTGGGTTAAAAAAATGGAATCATTAGCAAGTGTAAACAGAGTTTTGTCAATGGTCTTAATTTTCTGTTCTTCACATGTTTTCAAGCCAGAGCCTCAAAAATATTACTATGTTCTAAGTCCTCTGATATGTATGTTGTTGGTTTTTTAATTCAAATTTGTGTAAAAATAAGGTTGTAGTTTTCAAAAAATAATTGCTGTAGTGATTAAATACAGCAGACAATCTGTGGGAGTCAATGGCATCTCCCTCACTTGAGGTTTATAGGAATGGTTTAAAATAGAAGGTAGTGTGCCTCAGTGTTTTTGATCAGGGTTCAGTACAGGGCTTTGGATCTAACTACATCTTAAGATGCTTTCCAGCACTGTGGTTCTGTAATTCCACAAGCAGAATACTGTACAAGTTGTGGAGTAAATTAAGCTTTTAAGCAGGAATTAAATTCCCTTGTTATTCAGCAGTAGGCAGTAGCTACTTAGTTGGTAATTCATACTTAACTCTGTGTCAAATTGATTTTTTTTTTTGTTTTATATTTAGTCCTGCAGAGAAACTTAATCCCCTTGCCACATTTAAATGTCACTTCAAACTATTCTCCAAAAGTCAGTACTGAGTAGGGAGAGTTTAAAGCCTCGAAAAATTGTTTTGTAGTCTTTGATGGTTTATTAACACAATGACTTGTACAAATAAATGCAAAGAGTACTGACAGTCTTCTGTGGGCTGGCTGGGACTTTCTTCTGTGACCCAGTAGTGGATTTCTGACTTGTTCTCTCTGCTGTGAAGGCAGACACAGTAAAGCAGGTGTTTGAGCTTGTTTGGATGGGTTTTGTTTTTTTTTCCTTTCAAAGCTGAGAGTTATTCTGTCGTTATGATCACTAGTGTCCCACATCAACAGGAAAATTGAAATAAAACACTTGCTATATTTTGAATTCAGAGTCTCTTTTGAGTTCAGAATCTCATATGAAGAATTTGGAGTTTATTAAATAGTTTGATTCAGTATAAATCTATACTTTTCATTCTTTCAGTGATGTCCAGAGCACTTTATAAATGCTTGTCGTTGCTTCTATTTATGAAGAAGCAGACAAGCTTGTGTGTCAAGCTGAGTTAGTCAACATGCTTTTCCTTATTCAGAAATATGCAAGGATAGACAATTTTGATGTGAATCACAAAAAATGGCATTTTAGCGTTATTCTGAGTTAATGCCAAATTCAACCTTGTATTTAACATTTTTCTAAGATACAGCTGCTAACATCACCATTTCAGAGTGGGTGGAAAGAAAAGAATATTCGATCAGCTCATTTGTAGCCAAGTTTCTCCACGACAGTGTCATCATTTCCATGATTTGAGATGAATATGTGGATATTGATTATTTTCTTTTATTGATATATTTTATAGGGTAGCAGTGATTTGTGTTTTTTCTTGTTATGACTAATGACATTGTGTTGTAATAATAAAATTGGATCTTTTGCATCCGTTACTGTGGTAATGAGAATTGCACAACTGAAAGGTGGAGATGTGATATGTCTCATCATGTCATCTAATCTCCTCATTAAGAGTTTTCTTACTAACCTGGTAGTACTATCTCCATGAGTAATTGAAACAGCTCCCTGGTATTTCTTTTTAGAGTGTTATATTTAATTTATGAACAAATCTCAGATGTATTTATTTTATTCTTTAGTCCTGCATGCCATGAAAGAGGATAGTGAGAAAGTGCCAAGCTTGTTAACAGACTACATTTTAAAGGGTGAGTAATGGAGGTTTTTTAAATTGTAAATACAAGATATACTTTATAATAATAGTCCTGCAGCATTCAGTGTTGCTATTCTATCAAACACAGCCCTTATTTATCTTCTATTTTGTTCCAGATTTGTGAGCACACATGTTATTTTTGTTTGTGACAGTATAGTAGAGCATAGTATTTGATGTGTATTCAAATATGAATGTGTGTGTTTGGCGATGACAAATGTGACACCCATGTACAAGAAAGGACCAGAAGAAGGATCCAGGAAACTTTAGAACTGTCAGTCTGACCTCCGTTCCAGGGAAGGTTGCAGAGCAGATTATCTTGAGTACCATTACATCAGACATACAAGGGCAGGACAACCAGATGATCTGGCCCAGTCAGCATGGGTTTATGAAAGGCAGATCTTACTTGTCTAACCTGATCGCTTGTGTCAAGGTGACCTACTTGGTTGATGAGCGAAAGGCTATGAGTGTTGCTTGCCAGGACTTCAGGTAAAGCCTTTGACACTGTTTTGCACAGCATCTTACTGGAGAATTGCCTGCTCATAGCTTGGGTGAGCGTATGCTGTTGGGGTTGTAGGGTCCAAAGAGTGGTACCGAATGGAGTTAAAGCCAGTTGGTGGCTTTTACCACAAGTTGTGTTCTCGAGGACTCAGCGTTGGGGTCACTCCTGTTTAATATTTTTATTTATGATCTGGCTGAGGGGATTGAATGCACCCTCAGCAAGTTTGCCAGTGACACCAAACTGGGCCAGTGTGTTGAACTACTGGAGAGTAGAAAGGCTCTACAGAGGGCTCTGGATGGGCTGAGTCAATGGGCCAAGGCCAGCAGTATGAGGTTCAGTGACACTAAGTGCCATGCCCCAAGCAATACTACAAAGTTTGGGGAAGAGTGGCTGCCTGGTGGTAAAGGTCATTGGGGTTTGATAGGTGGTTTGATATCAGACAGGTTTGATAGCTGTCTGAATATGAGTCAGCAGTGTGCCCAAGTGGCTAAGGCGGCCATCAACATCCTGAATCAGACACAGTGTGACTAGCAGGAGCAGGGAAGTGATTGTCTTCATGTACTTGACACTGCTGGGGCCACACCCTGAGTACTGGGTTCACTTTGAGCCCCTTGCTACGAGAAGGACATTGAGGTGCTAGAGAGGGTCTAAGAAGGGCAACAAAGCTGGAAAGGTCTAGGGCACAAGTCCAGTGAGGAGTAACTGAGGGAACTGGGGTTGTAATTCAGACTGTGTGTAGTAGTAATGCATTGCTAGATTAAGTGCTTATAGCTTTATTTTACCTTCTGATCAATAATAAAAAAAATTAATTTGTATTTACTTGTTACACCTTCTTCACATTTTATTTACAAGGTTGTGTCTGAATAATTTCTCAGTCTAATATGTTGATTATATTGATAGAATGTCAGGCACTGAAAATCCCTGCTTGCTTTAGCTCTTAGGAGTTCTGCCAGGTAGTTTCCAGATTGTTGAATTACTTTTAAATGTTTTTCTTCTGACTTAATTTCTGCCTAGATATTAATAATACTTCTTAATTACTTCTAAATTCTTGGCTTATAAACAATACCATCTTCTTTAGTGTTTAAAGTCTAGCATGTGCATCAAACTCCAGAGAGCTGAACAGTAGGGTTTACAAAAGGATGCTGGATGCCTTTATATTTGCCATCCAAATGGATTTCCTATTTTGCTCTGTGTTCTCATGCTGCAAAGCTTTTCTTCTCGCATTGTGCTTTCCAAATCTGTAGTGTCGTAGTAGTGTAGCATTGTGGGTTCTTGGCTGCATCCCCCATCTGAGATTGCACTAATGTCATGAGTTAGAGACCTGACTGTATTTTGTCCAAGAGCTTTTAGCTAAAGTGTCAAGATACAAAGGGAGGGTTTAACAAAACGACTCTGCAGGTAGTGAAACAACTTGACTTAATTTAGAGAAGACATTTTAGTTCACTCTCCCTGCCACACATCAGAAAAAAAATCACACAAGATATAGACCCAGATAACATAGTTTCATCTGTAAGAGCACTGCTCCTACAGTTCCCACTTCTCTGTCTCTCAAATCACAGCAGTCACCCAACTTCAGTCTCAGTCCTCATTGCTAGACCACGCTCCATCGTCTTTGCTAAGTCATGGGGATCAGGAGAGGTGCCTAGGGATTGGAGGATAGCAAATGTCACTCCAATCTTCAAACAGGATCAGAAAGAGGACGCAAGTAACTCTAGACCGGGCAGCCTCACCTCCATCCCAGGAAAGGTAATGGAACAATTTGTCATTGAGGCTGTCTCTAGGCACAACGAGGACACGAGGGTTATTAGGGACAGTCAGCATGGCTTCACCAAAGGGAGATCATACTTGACCAACCTGATAGCCTTTTATGAGGGCATAACCAGGTGGATACATGATGGCAAACAAGTGGATGTGGTCTATCTTGACTTCAGTGAAGCATTTGACAGTCTCACACAGCATCCTTGCAGCCAAACTGAGGCAGTGTGGTCTAGATGATCTGGTAGGGAGGCGGATCGTGAACTGGATGCACGATAGAAGCCAGAGAGTAGTCATCAATGGGACAGAGTCCCATTGTTAGAGGCCTGTGTCTAGTGGAATCCCCCAGGGGTCGGTGCTGGGACCAGTCCTAGTCAGTCTATTCATTGATGACTTGGATGAGGGATTAGGGTGCGCTGTCAGCAAGGTTGCTGATGACACAAAGCTGGGTGGTGTCGCCGACACTCCATAAGGCTATGCTGCTATTCAGTGGGACCTGGACAGGCTGGAGAGCTGGGCAGGGAGAAATTGAATGAACTATAACAAGGGCAAGTGTAGAGTCTTGCATCTGGGCAAGAACAACTGAAGGTTCCAGTATAGGTTGGGTACTGACTTGTTGGAGACCAGCGTAGGAGAAAAGGTGTCCTGGTGATTAGCAGGATGATCATGAGCCAGCAGTGTGCCCTTGTGGCCAAGAAGGGGTGGATCCTGGGATGGATCATAAGCAGGGTGTTTAGCAGATGGAGAGAGGTTCTTGTCCCCCTCTACTCTTCCCTGGTGAGACCGCATCTGGAATATTATAGCTGGGCCCCTCGGTTCCAGAAGAACACAGAACTGCTGGAGAGAGTCCAGTGCAGAGCTGTAAAGATGATGAAGGGAGTGCAACATCTTCGTGACGAGGAAAGGTTGAGGGAGCTGGGTCACTTTAACTTGTTGAAAAGGAGACTGAGGGGTGACCTGATTAATGTTTATAAATGTGTGAAGGGTGGGTGTCAGGAGGATGGAGCCAGGCTCTTGTCAGTGTCATCTAATGACAGGACAAGGGCAGTGGGTGTGAGCTGGAACACAGGAGGTTCTACGTAAGTATGAGAAAGAACTACTTCCCAATGAGGGTGTCGGACACTGAAATGTGCTGCTCAGGGTGGGTTTTGGAGTCTCCTTCTCTGGAGAAGTTTAAAATCCACCTGGATATGTTCCTGTGTGACTTGATCTAGGTGATCCTGCTGTGGCGGAGGGATTGGATTAGAAGATCTTTCAAGGTCCCTTTGAATCCCTAGTGTGTGATTCTGTGAACAAGTATCTACTTAAAATAGGCTTCCAGAACCTGTGGAAAGGTAAAGAGGCCCATGCTGTTGTCAGAGATGAGGGACCTGCGTGCTCTCAGCTGCTTTGCAGCCTGTGTGCAAGGTCAAACGTGAAAGAAAAGTGAAGAAAAATGGTCACTGCCACCACCATAACCAGCATAAAGCCTTTATTGGTGAGACAAGCAACAGAGCCACGGTGTCAGTCTTGCCTCTGGGGCACCTTGCCCTTGAGCAAAAGAAGCAGAACCATTCCTCATAGTGCAGCAGCCTCTGTTGGCACCACATTTAGGATATTCAAGTTGAGCCACTACAACCTTGGATTGTGATGATAGAGCCAAACAGGCTGTTGAGAGAGCCTTTCTGAAGCTGGCAGGACTATGGCACCTGGATGAGCATTAGAGATATTGAGCTCCAGCAAGAGATTCTGTCAGAGATGTGAAGGACCAGCCTATCTTGCAGGACTGTGAATTGCCTCTCCTTTGACTACAGCTTCATGTTTCTTTGAGAGTATCTCACAGATACCTTGGGCCACTCAGCTCAAATAATTTTACAGTGGTTTCACGACCCCTGACAAAACACAGTTTGGGTGTTGATTCCACAACTCTCTTGGGGCTGCCTGAAGGGACAAGATATCTTGAATGAGACGGTTCTCTTCATTTTTGGCAAAGACAGGTAAAGTCCTGGTGCCTCTGCTCTGGTCTACAACCTCAGGCTGTGATTCCAGCTAAGTTCCTTTGTAAACTCTGGATAAAAGTTCAGGTTCCCACTTCACAGCCTGACCACAATTTGGAGACAGTGCAGCCTGTGCTTCCCAGCCACAGAGGAACACTGGGTTATTTTCATGAGAGTGAAATTTCTCGAGGCAGTACACATCACTCTTTGTCTCCTCTGGCTTCCACTGTAACAGATGGAGGACTTTTAAGAGAGTCGAAGTCCAGGTGAGAGATGAGTTATGGTCACGCTTCTACTTGAAATTCCCATAGGTTTCCAATGAATTCAGGTAACTGAGGGCTAGCTTGTAGCAGAGCCCATATTGCCCCTGTGGACAGAAGGTTGCACATTAGAACATGTTGGTACACCAGTGCCTGTAGCAGAAGGTCAGTGATGGTTGCCAGCAGCTTCCTGAGCAACCCAGGCACAGGTACAACTTCCGCTTCTCCTCTCAGTTGGACCCCATCTACCTCTACTGAGGATTCACGGGCATGTGCTCCCACAGCTGAGAGCTGGTCTACCCCAGTGGTGAAAAGAGCTGGTCTTGGCATGAGAGCCAGTGTCCATGGCGCAAAGCATCTGCTGCTTGCTCCCTTCTGGAGTGCTCACATTGTGATGGCCTCTAGGACTCAGATCAGGTGATGAGGTGGGTGCAGAACAGACACTTGAGCAGCCACCAGTGCAGGCCCCTGCTGAGAGGCCAGGAGGATTAGGAAGCGATAACTTAGCCAGCAGGGCGCTTCAATCCCCATCTGGCTCTGCAGAACTTGTCCTTGAATGAGGGGGTACCTCCCCATGGCAGAAAATAGGCAATGGCTCTTGCTCTGGTTTGGCATCCCGTTTGGGTTTGAAGTCAGCACCTACCACATCCTTAATCAGCTGTCTCCGTCGCCTCTTCAGCATCCTCACTGCCTGGGAGACATCCACCAGCCCCTCGCTTTGGATCTGCTCACATAGGAAAGTAGCAGCACAGAATACCCCACTGCGGCTGGCACCATCCCTGTAGAGGAGAGCAAGGGGAGAGTCACATCCTCTGGGATCACCTTGCAGAGCTGAGTGTTCTGCTTTGAGTTAGGACATAACTATGCTCAGTGCTTTTACTCATCAGACCTCTCTGTGCAGTCAAGGTCACCTTTGTGCAGACGTTGCCTGCCTGTACAAGCAACAACATTCGCTGTCTACGTTCACTGCAAGGGCTGATATGCAGAAAGGCTCTTGTTTAAACTTGCTCCTGTGAGAACTGAGATCACTGCTAAATCCCCTGTGCCACGTTGGGGTGCAGAAAGTGAGAGGCTGCATCTGAGAGGGAAGAGTGACCCCCAACCAACAGGCAGGCAGAGAATTTCATGCCACTGTTACTGTTTTTCACAAGGCAGTCATCGTTTTCTTTGCCAGCCCACCAGTCTCTCCCCCTTATTCACTTTCTTTTCACCTCTGGAAAGGGACGGGTGTTTACACAGAGCATCTGTCTAGTGGCCTGACCAGCTCTAACCCTTGACACTGAGCCTCATAGATGTCCTACTAGACATCCTACTAGATGTCCTACCAGAGCCTCCATGAGGCTTTCAAGATGATCTTGTCCACAAATCCTGCACCCTGCCAGCCCACCCAGGAATTCTTCCTCTGAATGCAGACGAATCTGTGTCCATATGTCCATCCAGGTTGAAGCCATGACCCAGATTCCCCAAAACAACCTTGGCCGAGCCAGCTCTGTGCCACAGCTGCTCCACTAAAAGACATCACTGACCAGCAGGTGATGAGGATGTGTCCATCTTGGCTCTGTCGACGGTGCGTCTCCACCTTCCCTAGCAGGCTGATGATGGTGTCAGGGTGTGGGGGAAGACGCTGCTGCATGGGCCAGTCCTTCAGTTGCCAGAACCGGACTTCCAGTGCAGCCTTCTTAGGCTGGTGAGGAGGAAAGTCAGTGAGTTGGGTAGAGAATAGACCCATTGGCTTCATGAAGGAAGGGGAGGCCCAGTGTGTGCCAGTCCCAGCTCAGCACACTAGATTGCAGGAGTAGCTGCACAGTGGAACAGCCTGGTCCCTGACTATACTCTTCTCCACTGTGTGCTCTGAGACTTGCAGACAGACAGAGCACAAGAGCTGAGCACCAAGTTCAGCTCAGACTGATGCCAGCCCAGTGCCCAGCTACCCGTAATCACTGTCCAAATGCATGAACCCTCAGACAGAATGCAAACTCTATCCATGGCTGCGGTCCGCCAAGTTAGAAAGGTGCACAAATGTACCTCCTTCTGCACCTCACCCTCTCGGGACTAACCTCTCTCCCAAGGCTAAAGGTCCTGCTCTGGCCAGTGCTCTCCCAGGACCCAGTACTGACCCATGAGGAACACCAGTAGACACAGTTTGACTCCACCTCATTGACCACAACACTTCTGTCCTTTAACCAGTTCCAAATCCACCACACTGTCCAACCACCCAAGTGGTTCTTCTTAAGTTTGGCTGTGAGGATATAATGGAAGATTTTGCCAAAACCTTTGCTAGACTTAACACAGATCTCACATACTGCCCTCCCCTCATCTATCCAACGAGTAGCATCTTCATAGAAGCTTATCAGGTTAGTCAAGCTGGACTTCCCCTTGGTGAATCCATGCTGACTACTCCTGATAACACTCCTTTCCTTGAGGTCCTTTTAGACAACTCTAAGAACATGCCATTCCATCACCTTTCCAGGAATGGAGGTGAGGCTGACTAGTCTGTAGTCAGCTGATTGCTCAGCTGCTTCACTGGTTCAGTGTTTGCCTCAGTGCCCTCAGCTATGCAGTGAAGCCCACTAGGTTTCCTCCAAATGAACTTTAGTGGCAGCACTGTTCACAAGCCTCTTTCACACACCAGAGTGCATGTTTCCACTTCTGTGATACTCATGGGGTAAGAGCCAACAGCTGTGCACTGCTCATGGCTGATGGCATGGGAGTGCTGCTCATGCAGCCAAGAGATGCTATGGGCAGTACTGTGCAGAGGAGTGGTGTGTGAGTGCAAGCCCTGATTTTGGGCTGCAGGCTGGGGCCTTGTCTTTAAGGTATGGTCACTGTGATGGAGTCCTCAGGAACGCAGCACAGATACATCTTTGGCAACAGTGACCCCAATGAAAAGGAAGAGGTGAAGTATAGTTTCTGCTGTTGGTCTTCAAGCCTCTTAATGGCTGGTTTGCAATACCTGGCTGAGGAAAGCCACTTCTCAGTCATGGGTCCTCCAGGTTCCCCGCAGGGACAGAGAGGAAGATGAGGAACTGAACTCCCAGCTGAGCACATTCTCAGGAAAGGTCTGTCCTCTGGTGACACACACACAACATGATTCTCTGTGATCTTGCTTAATCATCAAGGACTGAGAAGTCTGGTGGCATTTTGTTCAGTTTCAGAAGGGAGAAATTAAAGAATTGAGGAAACTTGGACAAAATGAAACTAAAAGAGGCAGCACGGTCACATAACATCCAGCAAGCTTGCAAAGATTTCAGGAAATCTTTCAGGGCTCCTGGTATCAAAATTAGAGAGGATCTGGAAGGGCTAACTGCCAGGGCCAGAGGTCATTCAAAACAGAAAGGCCCCCTAAAAGAGCTGAAGTCTCATCCAGGTGACCAAATAGTATCAGGCAAGTAAGAAGTACGTTCTCAGCTAGTCAAACAAAAATGAGAGCAAAGAAGTTCTTTCTGCAAACACTTCAAGAGCTTAAAATCTGTCACAAAATCCTATGGGTCAGTATGAGAGCATGTCCTTACAGTGAAGGAGGAGCATCCCTCAGGATGGAAAGATTGTTGTGAAATAAATGCCAGCACTCTGCGAAGTGTGTAGAAAAACGGGACATGCCTCCCTGCCTACTCTCCACTCAAATACACCCTGCCCATCTCCCAGCTATGCCAGCTCTGCGGGCTATGCTCTGAAACAAGGTAACTTGAGGGAGGCAGTGGGACCTGCCAAATCAAGACACCCAGGGATACCTATGTGTTGTCTTAGAATCATCCAGGTTGGCAAAGACCTTCAAGAACATTGAGTCCAACCATTAATCTGATTGTACCAAAGCCAACTGCTAAACCATGTCCTTAAGCTCTGTATCTACACAACAAAGATGACAAATCTGTCTTTGTGGCTTTTGGTTTGCCTTGTGTGGCCACATTATGCAGCTGTTTGGCCCACTGAGGAAGACGGCACAGTTTGCAACATCCCTCCATTATCTTTGCAAGAGCCTGGGTTATGCTTCAGGCTGGATTTCCCATCCCTGGAAACATTCCATGTTAGGTTGGATGGGGTTTGATGGAACCTGATCTAGCTGAAGATGGCTCTGCTCACTGCAGGGTGGGTGGACTAAATAACCACTGAGTGTCTCCCCCAGCCCAAAGCATTTTGTAACTCTATGACTTTTCCAGTGTGGTGCAAGAGGAAGTATAAAGAGCAAGGCAGCAGAAAGGCTTCCTGGCAACGGCTTGGGCCACAGTTCCTCTATGGCTTTTGAGGTATCAGAGAAGTAATGAAGAAATTTTGGTGATGTCTTGAACTCTTAATGATTGTGTTGGGAGTTGTGCACAGAAGAACCAGGGATGCAATTTTTTTCAGTGTATGGATATTCCTTACTAATTTTCCAGAGATCCTCCAAATGAGGAAACTGCTCCTACTGATGTAGTTTTCTTTTGCAGCCCTCTAATTATTTGTGGAAAGACTCAGAAGCACTCAGGAGCAGAGAGATATCTGAGTTGATGTCTGAATTGCTGCTGTTGCTGGAGGTAGAGGAGCAGTTTCTTCCCTCCACCCCACAAACATTCAACCAAAGGAAGAGCACAGTCACCTCCCCAGCTGTGTCCCGCTGCAATCCAGGTCCTGGCTCTAAACTTGTAGCCCCAGGCCACTTCTGCTAGGGCAAGTGTGCTCGGATTTGATAAGCTCTCTATGGGTGATCTTCGAAATAAAAAGTTAAGTTCCTGGGTGGACCACTGACCCTGACACTCTGCTGCAGGAAGAGATGAAACAAAGACATGGGAGAAGAGGCTGAGACACTCTCTGGACACGTTCTGATGGCTGGACAGGCTCCTGTTCTGTCCCTGAGAGGCAAAAGATTGATGAATGCTCTTCCCCCAACAACCACAACTGCAGAAAAAAATTCCAAATAAACAAAGATTCCCATCCCATTTTGCACAGGGTCAGATTTTTGGGATGGCTGGGAAGAGTGTGTTGAACAGGGCTACCCCACACTGGACTACTGGATGCTTCTTTATAAAGTTGTTGGTGCACCTTTATGAAGCTGCAAATCAAGTGAAGGCTGTGCATCAGGAGAAAGCAGAGGCTGAACACAGGCTTGGGAGTACCCATACTTGCTGAAAGCATAGCAAAGAGGAAGTCCATCACAAGGGGCTGCAGCCCCACTGTGAAATCTCAGAAAATATTTCTTGAGTAAAGGTCTTGAGGAAGACCTTTCTCAAGGAAAGGTCTTGTCTTTCCTCAAGCTGTGCACCTCAGCTGGGATGCAGACCAAGTGCATCCAGTAAGGGCTACTGGGGAGGGTGGAGCACAAATAGTGAGTTCTGCTGCCATGGCCAGTGCCATCAGCCTGAAACAGACAAGGAGACTCTCTGATAGCCCCTTTCCTGCCCACTGCCATGCCTTTACCGCCTGCTCACCCTTCCATGGTCATTCTCACTCCCAGCATGGCTGGCAATACAACCTACTTGGCTTCAGGTTCACAGTGCTCTCATTGACTTGTTTCTGAGCATCTGCTCTCAGCCCAGTCTGAAGGTCACAGCCGTTTCTGCCTAAACTTTGTCTTTCCTGCCTGTGGCATGCACTGTCTGATAACTGAGATCATCAGTGTACTCCAGAAGTCCTATTTAGAACAATCCTTTCAGGGAATAAATAAGGAGGTGAAGGTTGTCCTGATGTGGGCTCTGCTTGACTTCACTGTGTAAATGGAAGCTACATTTTCCTGCAAAATCAAGCCCTTCTAGAGCACTGGGAAAGGAGGTGACCCACCCAGCTGTTATGGCTAGAAGCTGCTCCTACAGGAAAGCCTGCAAACCGTGGTTCTTGCAGAAAAGACCAGAAAGGAGCAAGACTGCAAGACTGCAAGTGCAGAGCTGCCCCTGTGCACAGAAGAGAATAAAAGCAGCACTGGCACTGGTGGAAGTTCCCTCTCCAGTGAGGAAGCTTCTTGCACCATATGTGATTTTCTTGTGCAGTGGTTTCCTTTCTGTGCTTGCACCTCTTGCAGTGCTCTGAGGCAGCCAGCGTTGCTGAGACCTCAGTCCTTCCCTGGGACCATAAGCAAAATGGCCCAGCAATGGATATTTCTCCTGCTCCTCCCATCTCTGCTGACAGCACTGGAGTTGGAAAAGCCAGACACCAACACCTCTGGAGAATACCAGGAAACAGGTAAGAGGTGCTGGGTCGTCTACCCGCAAGAGAAGGTTTTGCTGCTCTCCTGCTGCAAGGTTGCAGCGCATCTTATCAGGTGCAGGATACAGTGGTTGTATCAGAGAGAACTGGAGCTGACATCCATACCAGGACCCAACTTGGGTATTAGTCAGGTTGTGGGGGAATGAAGATCTGTTTGAGGATGGAGGGCAGCAAATCTTGGTGTGCTGGAAAAGCCTCTGCAGTGGCTATGATGTTCCTCCACAGAGTAGCGATCAGTGTCCCCAGGACACCCCTGCAAAGTGGTGGTGCACTTTGCATTGTGGAGATGCCATGTCATTATCAAAGCTGGGTGATAAAAATTATTAAACAAACATCTATTCATGTTGTATCAATCGGCTGATTAAGCACCTTGGCTATGATAAGACGCCAGGGAATAAGACCAGGATCTGTAGCTGCTGATACGAAGTGATGGCAGGGCCAGTACTGTGTGATATGGGCCAAAGGAGCCTGCTCCCAAGGGAAACATGTTCCTGTGGTCGCAGGGGGACTGAGCACAGCTCAAAACCACAGGGTAAACCTTCAGCAAAGGTTATCATCTCAGCCAAGAGCGTCTTCCCCTTGCCTAGCTTCCGTGCTGCAGCTGTCCTCCCAGGCCAGCACACATGACTGTGTGCAGAGGTTGCATGGCTGTCCAGCTTGTTTAAAGGGTGCACAATAAAGCCAAGGGCTGGCTATACCATGTGTAGTGGGATGCAGTGTGGATGCAGTGGCCAGCACGCAGGGCACAGTCTGCACTTCTTTCAGTCACCCAGCCATCCCCGAGGAGACTGGGGCTGCCTGTGGTGAGATGATACTGCTGAGTTTGCACCTTAGTGCTTGTGAGAAGAGGAAACAAGATGAAAACATCTGGTAGCTGCTCACAGCAATGCAGGCAGCCCTGCCCACATACCCAGCATATGGGGCCATCTCATTCCAGGACCCATGCCTAGGAATTGATCCATCAAGTACTTCTAACTGATGGACAAGACACGGGGGATGACTAGGAAAGGGCTGAAGAGTGTGGGGCTGTCCATGATCAGCTGGGCTCCTGTAAACCTTCAGACATGGCAGTAATTTTGGGAAGGGCTGTGAGTCACAGTGCCCTGCATAGGCTAAGGAAATGAGAGAACCTCAGAGCTGTTCCCCAGCACTGAGCAAGACGTGAGAACACATGTGATGCTACTGGGAACCTAAGGAAGAACAGAGCAGTGGCAAGCAGAGGTTGTGGTGGGTGTCCGTGGTGCAAGTGTGACCCAGCACAGCACTGCTTCTTTCCTCACCTTGTCACCAGGGCACTGTGCATGGAGCAGCGTGCATTGTCTCATTGTCCTTTTGTCATGTTGTTGTCTTGCTGTGCTGTTCTTACATGAATTTTCTTCCTCCTGCAATGCCGTACCTGTATGGAAGTCTCATCCCCTTACAATTCCTGTGTACTTGGGAGGAAGGTGGAGAAGCTTCTAGGGGATGCTATAGCTGGAAAGGCAGGACCTATGATCCAAGCTGGTCCTGGCTTCTTTCTCATCAGCCTTCTTAAACTTTAAACAGTGATTTAGTAGCAGCAGACCAGGAGCCCTAACAAAGAGTGTAGCTGCAGTGCCCAGTGGGTCAGAGGGTGCTAAGTAAAATAAGACTGCTCCCAGTCTGAAAGGTCCTGTGTCAGTGAGCCTTGAATTCCAAACAGTGCCTAGTGTAAATCCTGTGGGGGACACACTGAGACGCTGCAGAGGGGCTCCTTGGGTCTTAGCACCCTTGGGACTGAGGACTGTGTGTCCCACCACGTTTCCACTTCCCTTTACCAGAATCCAGGTTCCGGAAACAAGTATTTCACCTCCTGTTCTTAAAACCATGTTGATGTCCTTCTGAATGGCATGCAGTAGAGGTTAAAGTGCCCCTGATCTTCCTGTTCCATGACTGACTTTGCCATCTCTGCTCCCTGCCACTGCTCCCAAGTAGAGCCTTCCTAAGGTGTCTTTACCCCTTCCTTACCCTCACACTCCCAATTGCTCTTAGAGACCTACTTGGCAGCTTTGGTGGCTAGCAGTAAGTACAAAGAGGCTTTAAGACTGATGCACGTGTTCTCAGTGGCTTGCAACACCACTCTCCACTGGTGGAAATGGTGGTTGCTTTTCTTAGCTCCTCTCAGCAAGAACATCGCATCAAACACAGCAAGATTTCAGTATGCTTTGCTGTCAGGTCTGATGGCTGCTGAGCCACCACCGGAAAAGAGCTGAACTTTCCCTGCTGCTCCTTAGATTTCACCTTGTCTTTTATTCTTAGTTATGGGATAATATAAGGTAAGAAAGTACATCTTCTGCTGGGAAGCAAAGGGCTGAACCCAGGAGCCTGACCTGAATTACCAGCACAGCTATTTCTGTTTTCTCCCGATCCTCCTCAACATCTGCTTCTGGGGCATAGTGTGTCTTTGTTTGGCCTGGCAGACTCATAACTCTTTTGCAGCAGGGACTGGCAGCCCACATGTAACTGTAAAACACTTTCCATATTCGTGAGTATTAAACAATATCACCAAAGTGGGTGTTCATTTAATACCATCAATGGGAAAAAAACCACAGCAGTTATGAGGCAAACAGAGAGACCTTTTGTTACCACTCCTGCCCAGGCGTTCAGCATGCTCTGTTTTGCACTGAGCACACACTGCACATTGTACGGGCTGCTGTCTGGCCACAGCTACATCATATTTTCCATGCTGAAATTTCACTTATTTCAGCTTCATTCCTATGGTTTGGGTGGAGGGTCTGTAGGCAGCTCTCTGTATACCACGGTAAAGAGTGAAAAGCGGTGTCTGATGACTTTTCCTTCACTGTCCTGGATGCTATTAGCCCTGACAAGGCTGAAAACAGAGTGTTTCTTTCCTCTTTCTCCCAGAGCACCCTTGTGCCCTGTTCCCTCACATGCAACCACACACATCTGTCTGATTTGCACAGGTGATGAGCTTCAGCCTGGTGGAGATCCAATATGCTCTGACTCACATGTGCCACACAGCTTTCCGTGGTCACTATCAAAGCACATGAAGACTAAAACAAAACCACTCTTGTTTAGACTAAAAGCTGCTCTTCCCCAAGAAGCTCTTCTCCTGTTGCAAAACTTATGATGATGCTGGGGAAGGAGTGTAAGAAAGATGGATTGGATAGAGGGTTTCCTTCCAGCCTATGCATCTCAACTACACTCAAAAGTCATGGCACTGGTGAGGACACAGCTCGAATACTGGGTTCAGTTATGCACATTTCACTTCAAGAAGAACACTAAAGAGCTACAGGGTGTCCAGAGAAGGGCAACAAATCTTGTGAAGAGTCTGGAGCACAAGTCCTGTGAGAAGCAGCTGAGGGAGTGGGTTGTTTAGCCTGAGAAAAGGAGGCTGAGGAGAGATCTTACCATTCTCTACAGCTACCCGAACAGAGGTTGGAGTGAAGAGGAAGCAGGTCTCTTCTCCATAGTAAAAAGTGATGGCACTAGAGGAAAAGGCCAAAAACTGCACCAGAGGAGATTTGGCTTGGATAATAGGAAGAATTTCTTCACTGAAAGGGTTAGACATTGGAATAAGCTGCCAAAGGAACAGTTGGAGTCACCATCCCAGGAAGTATTTAAAGGACAGATAGAGGCATAGAACTGTTTAGGTTGGAAAAGACTTTTAAAGTAATTGACTCCAACAATTAACTGCTAAACTATATTCCTGAATTCCATATGTACACATATTTTAAACACATTCAAGGATGGCAATTCAACCACTTGCCTGGGCAGCCTGTTCCAAAGGCTGATGACTTACTTAGTCAGTCTAGTCAGAATACGTGGCTGTTGTGGCAGCTCAGACCTAGAGGTCCCTTCACATGCACTTCCAGCCCAGGAACCTTACATAGCACCTATTTACTTGTACTTTAGTGAACCATCCACAGCTAAGGGAAAAGCTGAACAACTCGTAAGTGGCTGTCAACAATAATTAGTATAATGCTGAATTCACATAAGTTCAGCATGCAGACGCTTCAACATTTAATACAAAAAATTTAGAAGCTTTAACCAAAGACTAATTGCCCTCTGTACTAGAGCAAGCCTGCACTGTATTAGACCTCTAAAGCAGCAACCTTGAGATGTGGACACATGAAATGTTACCCCGGCCTCTCTAAAGAATCACTACACAAAGCCAAAAATCCCTGGAGAGGTTTGTTCACAGTTGCTTCAGAAGCAAATTCTTCGCTGCCTGAAAGGCAGTACGAATTGTAGTGTGAGGCTCAGGGAGGGCTGGGAGCAAGGCAAAGCTCTTGCATTCACCTACTGCCACCTGTACCAGCAGACCACTGATGTTTGAAGGAAACAATCTGTTCAAGATACCTGGAAATCTGCACCTGTGTCAGCAAGTTGTATGCAAAGGAGAATTTCTCTTTTCCTTCTGCATCATAGGTTGCCATGTCTTGTGCTACTGGTGTTTGTCTCGTCACTGTGGGGACTGTAGCAGCTACCAGGAGGTATGTAAGCACTTTAAACAGGAAAAGCAATGAGTTCCTTTTGCACTGAAGGTCAAGACTGGGGCAGACTGGGAGAAGCCAGCCATATCCATGAGCCCTCACAGTTCTCTTGGCTCCTAGAGCTGTCTCCAATGAATCGATTTCATTCAAAGTGCTTCTTGCTTGATGTCAGGTTGTTGAACAATTGTTCAAGTTTCTGCTTAACTCAAAGCTGGGAAGACTCCCAACTTTGTACTTGCATGACCTGGGGCCCTGAAGTGCAAAATTAAATACTGGAAATGCCTTCATGAGAAGCTCTCATCTACTTAAAATAATTGCTACTCAGCTTGCAGTCTGGTAGTATTTTATCCTATTTGTTTGGCAGGAGCATTATTCTGTCTTAGGTGATGCAGCTGTTGTGATCTGTTGGCCTGCTGTGCAAGGAGGGCAGAGCAATCAGAGAATCATATGGTCATAGAATCATAGTACAACAGAATCACAGAACAGTTTGGATTGGAAGAGACCTCAAAGATCATGGTTTCATGGTGAGTCTTAATGCTATTGGGTGTGTTGTGAAGCAGTGCAAGTCCACCATGCCTGCCTGGCTGCACACTGGTAACACTGGACATTGATTGAGTACTCATAGCTGAATTTGTTGGATGAAAAGAGATCATGAAAAGATCTATTGCATAAAAAATCAGTATCTGATCAAAGGATGGAGTTCCTCATTAGTGCCATGCAGAAAGACAGTGGAACTCCTGTACAGAAGCCAATGCAAAACTAATACTTCCATCAATTGCCCAATATACATGTTGCAAAATGGGGCCAAATATGGAATTAGTTAAACACCTACCCACAGTCCCTGTTGAGTCCTTTCTGCCAACTCAGATGTGAAGGTATTAACTCTACTTGGGGGAGCTGTGGGGGACATGGAGCATATTTTGTGCAAAGGGAAAAGGACAAGTGTAACCTGCCAAGCAACAAAAAATGAATTGGCGACTGATGTGAGCATTTGGCTGCAGGTAGTGCCCAGCAGGACAAAAGGAATACAGGTAAGAAGTGTCAGCAGAGACTCATTGGGTCTGGTGCACTCCAACATCTTAGTGCAGCCCCAAGAAGAGAGCCCTGATGCCAGGCCAAGCACCTGCAATGGCTTTTACTGCAGTTGCTGCTCTTCAAGTGCCATCAAGGAATTGTGCCTGCCTGTGCTTTTTTTCACTTTCTCTCCCTGGACTGTGTCATTGCTGTTCAGTGCTAGCCACGAACACCTGAATGACCCACATACATCCTCTAGAGCAGACCTAGGCTGCAAATGCTCCCATTGATGATCTCAATAAACACACAGTGTATCATTAGTAAGTTTTGCAGATGACACCAAGTTAGGTGGGAGTGTTCATCTGCAAGACGGTAGGGAGGCTTTTCAGAGAGACTTGGATAGATTAGAGCAATGGACCAATGTTAATGGCATGAGCAACCCCATGCAATGCTACAGGCTTGGGGAAGTGTGTCTGGATTGCTGTGTGGCAGAGAGGGACCTGGGGGTTCTGGCTGACGGGAAGATGAATATGAGCCAGCAGTGTGACCAGGTGGCTAAGAAGGCCAATGGCATCTTGGCTTGTGTTAGAAGTAGTGTGGTCAGCAGGAGCAGGGAGGTTATCATCCCCCTGTATTTGGCACTGGTGAGGCCACATCTTGAGTATTGTGTCCAGTTTTGTGCACGTCAATACAAGAGAGATGTGGAGGTGCTGGAGGAGGTGCAGAGGAGGGCAACTAAGCTGATGAAAGGCCTGGAGAATAAATGTCATGAGGAAATACTGAGAGAGCTGGGGCTCTTTTGTTTGAAGAAGAGGAGACTGAGAGGAGACTTCATCACTCTCTACAACTACCTGAAAAGACGTTATGGAGAGGTTGGTGCTGGTCTCTTCTCACGAGAAATTAGTGATAGAACAAGAGGAAACGGGTGCAAGTTACAACAGGGTAAGTTTATACTTGGTATTAGGAAAAACGTTTTTCACAGAAAGGGTGGTCAACACTGGAATGGGCTTCCCAAGGAGGTGGTTGAGTCCCTGGATGTGTTTAAAGATCGCTTGGATGAGGTGTTGAGGGATATGGTTTAGGGGTGAACTTGTAAGGTAGGGTAGATGGTTGGACTCGATGGTCCCAGGGGTCTTTTCCAACCACAGTGATTCTGTGATTCATTTGTTGGAGCTGCACGATAAGATCTACCAGGTCAGCAAGCATTTCCATTTCCTTCACTCAACTCCTCTGTTGAAGCCCGGTGTGATACCAGTGGAAGAGACGTAGGCAGAATTTAAGCAAGTACTGGGTTTTTATTTTAAATGCACCACTGGCACATGGAGTAATAATTCCGCTGGCCTCAGTAGAAATGTCCTAGTCTGAGCACAGCATTTGCTGAGTCCAAATCAGCTGGTGTTTGTGCAAGCTTTGTGCCATTTCTGCAAAGTTTATTTTCTCAAACGAGAAAGAAACGTTCAGAAATATCATGACTTCTACAGAAAACAAGTTGGAGTTGGCCAAATAAAACGACAGCCTCCATTTGGCAGGGAGAGGAGGTGATGCAATTAGCTGATTTTTTTATTAAGGAATGAATAGAAAGGTATGAATTTGATCTATCGCCTTTCTCTGGCCAGGAACAGCACGGTGAACCAAGCAGGAAGACAAACAGCTCAATGCTTCAGCAAAAATGACCCCTGTCTATGCCTATAACTGCATAATGGTCAATTATAAGTCTTAAGAAATGAAAAAAATAGACTCAAACAAGTCTCCTTCATTTGTTTTTCTTCACTGTGCCGCCGTGTTCAAGTTGCCTTCAAATTTCTCTCATCTGCTGTAATTTCTTCTGGCAGAAATCTGCCCTGGTCTTTTGCAAACGAGAGCAAAAAGAGATAGAAAAGACAAGACAAGAGGTGATGGATGCAAGTAGATCCTGGGGAGACTCTGATTGGACTCCAGAGAAAAATTGTTCACTATGAGAGCAATTAGACTCTGGAATGATCTTCCCAGACAAGTGGTGGATTCCTCAACTAGAGACAGTTCTAAGGCTCAGCTTGACAGGTTGCCTGGGCCATCTCATTTAACAGGCAGTTCTTGAGCTTAAAGGGTTAGGTTGGATGTTAGGAAGCCCTTCTTCACAGAAAGGGTGCTCAGGCATTGGAACGGACTGCCCAGGGAGGTGCTGGAGTCCCCATTCCTTGAGATGTTTAAGGATGGACTGGATGTGGCACTTAGTGCCATGGTCTAGGTTGTGGTGATGTTAGGTCATGGACTGGGCTGGATGATCTTAGACATCTTTTCCAGCCTCAATGATTCTGTGATTCTGTAAAGGGTTGGACTAGATGGGTTGAAGGGTTGGATAAGATGATCACAGAATCACTGAGAGGCTGGAATGGACCTTGAAAGATCATCTCCTGGGGAGTTGTGGAGTCTCCTTCTCTGGAGATGTTTAAAACCCAACTGGATGTGTTCCTGTGTGACTTGGTGTAGGTGATGCTGCTGTGGCAGGGGGATTGGACTAGATGATCTTTTGAGGTCTTTTCCAATCCCTAATGATGATTTGATGATTCTATGATGTAGTCCCACACCACCGCCAGATCAGGATCACCTACAGTAGGTCACATAGGAAGGCATCCAGGCTGGTTTTGAATGTCTCTAGAGAAGTAGGGACCCTTCCAGCCTGGTCTACTGATAACATTTCCAAAAATCACAAGCTGATAGTTTTCTCTTTGTCCCTTTCTTGAAGCTAATGGAAAACACAGGCTGTTTGTGTGAAATCTCTGTGCAGGTGAGATTTGGTATCTCCAGGTGTCATCATCGCTGCTCTCTCAGTAACCAGGCCCAGTAGCTGCCCAGCCTTTAAGGCAGACGTATGGTTTTACCTCTGTGTTTATGAGCAGTTTCCAGAGCCGTGGTTGACGAATCATCGTGTGTGGCTGACCCAGCGAAGTTAACACCTGTCCAGAACTATTTCCATGACTGTGAGTACATCTGTTCCTGCCGCTACCTCTATTTTGGAAGGGGTAGCAACAAACGCCCTCCGGTTTTGACCTCACACAAGGCTGACGGTGTAGTCACCTCTTTCATTGATCAACCTCATGTCATATGTCTGATTTAATCACAGCGTTGTGCTGGGGTTTTTTTCTCTCTTTCACCAGTGACTGGCTGAGCTGATGTTTGCAAAACATTTGGGTTCTGTGTGGCAATGCATGAAGTGTCGCTCAGGGTGAAGCCCAAGCTGGCAGTGGGTTGCTGCTGGGAGTGCAGTCCCTTGCGTGACATCAGCAAATGAAGCCAGAGTTGTGTGAGGTCACGTCCCCAGAGGTGACTCTGAGTGTTACCTGGTGCTAAAAGCCAGCTTCTTCCTTCCATTTATTTATTTATTTATCCTGAGGTTCTCCTCTGGACTCTTTCTGGAGGCATTGCATGGAGTCTTCTCTGAGTAGCGGTGCTTTGCAGTGCCAGGTGCTGGAGCCAGCACTGGTGCAGCTGGGTGTGAGACTACAGAGCTGTGCTGACGGACGATGGGAGACTTGTAGAGAGTTTGCTTGAAAGTGTTCTTCCCATTTGGCAGCTGGGCAGAGCAACCAACACAAAGCATCGCTCTCTTGAATGTCGTAGCTGGTCCGTCTACCAGAGGCTTTTAGAAATGAGAGTCAGCCCATTGTCCTGGATATTTCTCCTGTCTTAAGCCCTGAGAACTGATAGAATTTATTTCTTAGACCAAACCATGCTCTGCACAAGACCTTATCATTTCCTCATACAATAATAACAAATCTTTTCAATTACATTACATTCCTCTACCAGTGCAGCCGGCATCCTGTTTGCCTTCTGTGCTGCAGCTGCACGTGGAGCTGAAAGCTTCAGGAGTATTTTCTACAGCCTCCTAAATCTCCGGTGTAATTTGCTAGCTGCAGCTCCTGTCAGCTTTAACAGCACCTCCCATCTGGATGGCGGGATAGATCGCTTCAGGAAACACTGCCCAGTGCAGTCATATGTCATGTAGTCAAAGGTGGATTATTTGGATCCTTTTCAGTAGAGCGGAGCTTTTCCTGTGTCTGATGCTCAGTGTGACCCCTGAGGTTTGCCTGGCACGGCAGGAGCGCGGGTGCTGCAAGAATCTGGCTGCTGCAAAGCAGGGGACCAGAATCAGTGGTTTGGGGGATGAGGTCTGCACCTTGTGACCCTTTGGAGGTTGCTGAGGTCACTGACAAGCTCTCAGGGGTCTTCCAGCTCTCTTGTTCAGTGACATATTTTGTTCCCAGTCAGTCAGCAAGGATGCAAATGTTGTGGAGTCTCCTTCTCTGGAGACGTTTAAAACCTGCCTGGACGTGTTCCTGTGAGACTTGGTCTGAGTGATCCAGCTCTGCCAGGGGGATTGGACTAGATGACCTTTCAAGGTCCCTTCCAATCCCTAATGATTCTGTGATTCTGTGAAATCTTACCCTGACGTCCCTGTGCTGGTTGAGTGCAGTAGCAGGATGTGCTGCAGGGTAGTGCGTGAAGGAGAAGGCAGTGACTGCTGCTGGTCGGGACAGTGACTTGGCTCTTCCACCCAGCATCACTGCTTCCACAGTTCCCATCAGCTGCGCTGTCTTTTAGCATTTGCTGCAGCCAGTACAACTCCTAGTCCCGTATACTTTAAACAAAACTCTTTCCAGACTGGATCACACGATCCCAGCTGAGCTCCCAAACCTGAAGATCCTTCCTTCATGCATTCACAGGAAACACAAATCTTTTGCTGGTGACAGTCCAGCTCTGAGTTGCAGGGCAGGAAGTGCAGTCTCCTCCCCTTTCTACTCCACTTTGCTTTTGTATTTCTCAAAGAGGAGTGTCTCAAAATTCCGAGGAGAATGAACCCTGCACTTCGACAAAAACCTGCTGTGGATTCTCGCTCGTGCTCTGCGCTGCTTGGTGCCTTTGGACCACCCGTTCTGCGCAAAGCAGCCTTGTACGTTGGCCACAGAAAACTCAGCGTGTAACTCACTGGTGGTTGAGCTGGATGATCTCATAGGTCTCTTCCTACCTTAATGGTTCTGTATGATTACCCCTTGGGGCAGGTGTTGTAGTTGCTACGAGCTCAGTGCAATCACATAGCAAACAGTGTCCTCATGGCAAAACAGACCATGATCTTCTGAGGGTGGAGTGCCTTTGCATCTGTGCTGAGCTGAAGTTCTTGCAGCGTTTCTACGGGGTGGGTGGCTAAGCCAGCCTGTTGTTAATATATTTACCGCTGTTTGATGTAAAGGAGGGAAAAATAATTCCTAGCTGAGTAACAGCTACACACAGTGCCTAAGCCCGAAGATATTGTTGCAGAAAAAGCCAGTGTCTTCGTATGCTCCTCACAGCAGTCTCAGATTGCTGCTGGTTGCTGTTTCCTTGATAATGATCTTTATGTGCTTAGCTGCGAACACACATCCCCCATCTCCTGTTGCCGCTTTTCTAATTTAGACAAATGAAACTCTTGTTCATACTCTGTGTTTTCCAAATGCTGTTTTCCCTTAGCTGTTCTCTTTTGTCTTTCTGTGAGTTTCTTCTCAGCACCTTTCCCATCCCTGACTGAATCACAGAACATCAGATCACCTAGATCAAGTCGCACAGGAACATATGCAGGTGGGTTTTAAACATCTCCAGAGAAGGAGACTCCACAACCCGCCTTGGGCAGCCCCTTCCAGTGCTCTGTCACCCTCACTGGGAAGAAGTTCCTTCTCATATTTATATGGAACTTCCTCTGTTCCAGCTCACACCCATTGCCCCTTGTCCTATCACTAGATGCCCCTGAGCAAAGCCTGCCTCCATCCTCCTGACACCCACCCTCCATGTATTTATAAACATTAATGAAGTCACTCCTTAGTCTCCTCCAAGCCACAGATGCAGCTCCCTCAGCCTTTCCTCACAAGGGAGGTGTCCCACTTCCTTCATCATCCTTATTGCTCTACACTGGACTCTCTCAAGCAGCTCCGTGTCATTCTTGAACTGAGTGGCCCAGAACTGGACACAATGCTCCAGATGTGATATGATAGCACATACAATATCCCACCTAGGACACGTGATAGGATAGGACAAGCCAAGTTTGTGCATCCATGTCAGCAGGTAAGGGCTGACCTTACCTCAAGCCACTTTATCCCATTGAGCCATTGAGTCTTTAGTTCCATCCTGCTGCTGTTCTCTGCACACCCCAGTGCAGCCCCTGCTGCCGGCTCCCCATTCACACTTGGTTTCTCCTCTCTCAGTACAGTCCTAGGCTCTTCTTATTGTGATTTGATGATTTCCATTTCAGCCCATTTTGTGATCTTGGCTGGCAAATCTCTTGCAAACCTTCCTACTGTGATACAAGCTCAGCCTCCTTAAGTTTGCTCTCTGTTTCTTTACCCAAGTGCTGGGCACCAGGGTACTGGCTGGAGCAGACCCGTGGGTCTACCCCAAGGACCCGTCTCTGAACTGATAGAAGTGAGCAGGATGTTTCAATTAGTTTCACATTCACGTTAGAGGGATTTTGTCTGCGCATGTTTACCCATGTTAGCTCATTGGAATGTCATGCCGATCCGCAGTGAGATTCCCAGGGAAATAAATCTCCAACGCTTTGTTTCTACTCTGCGCTCGCTGGTGTCCTGCTATGAACGTTGTGCAGCCCTTCGCTGCGGAATGCCGTGTTTTCTCACCTCTCTTGCTACAACCTAAAACCAGCAGTCTTAACCCAGATCTGTTCTTCCCGGTGTGGTTCCTGTGCTTCTCAACATCTCCCCTCTTGAACAACAGCACCATTTCCACTCGACTCAACGCAGGGCTATCATCTACCCGAGTCTTCACATAGCAGCTGAATCCCTTCGCTTTTGTTAGCAGAGAGAGAGCTATGACAAGCTTCAGCAAAACAGGAAGCAGTGACAGGATGTGGCAGGGGGATTGGACTGGATGATCTTTCGAGGTCCCTTCCAATCCCTAATGGTTCTATGACTGGGTTATTAGCCCTTGGCACCAAGTTTGCATGACAGGGTTTTTTTACAGTGGCAGCATCCAAAGGTCACTGAAAGCATCAGGCCTGACGTAAAGGTTAGACTGATTTTGTGAAGTTCAAGTGCTAGATCACCTGGTTTACTGACAGCCGTGTGATGGAACTGCACAATAGGCAATTGGTGGGGAGTTTGTTCTTGTTGTGGAAAGTGCCACAACATTCCACAGGCTGATGGCCAGTCATTCAAGACCCTGCCATCAGCCTGTGGACTATGATGCAGGGTAACTGAAGACTGCAGAGTCTTCAGTTTGTGGTTTCTGGAGCACGGATCTCTCTCTGAAGTGCTAAAGCATGGACTGCATTGCGCAGCTCGTGCAGGACCAGAGCTCAGACAAACTGCCGTTCAGCCACAGCCGTTCAGAGATGAACTCTGAGCGAGGAGAATTAACTGTCTGGTCCATGGATGTAGCAGTTAGATAAGTTGTCGTCTTTATTCTACTTACTTGGGGATGCGCTCCCCACCACCATGGGAATACACCCCCAGAAACACCTGACACACATGAATTCTACTTACTGTGGGCTAGAAATTTCTTTTATAATCCTAAAACCAAAGGACTCCAACCCCTAGTGATGCGGTGACTCTTAATTTCTATTTCCTAATAGCGTTTTATTATGTAAATTCAATTAAATTGATAGCAATGGAACACAATGTACCAAACATCCAGGGGGAACAGATGAGATTGGAAAGCAAACAAGCCTGAACCTTCAGTGGAGGTTTTGAACATCTTCTCTTTTAAATAAAACCATCTGTATTTATACTTTAAAAGTTTGTCAGGGCCAGATGTTGACAAACTGTACTATTTCCTAATCTGTAACCTGGAGGGTGACCCCTTCCTGTAGCCAGGCATGTCCTTAGCCCTCCTATACAAAACATGGTGTTAATTAAAAGGCCAGAGCAGGGAATTATTTGGTAAAAACATATTCAAGCAAAATAAGGAAAAATGAAGGGATTTATGCTACCGGGAGCAGAGCCTTAGGAACAAAAAGAAGTCATTCATCCTTCTTGCATTTGGGCAGGTTCAGCTCAAATAAAACCCAGGTAGATCAACATTCTGTGGACTAGTAAACTGTTATAACCAATTTGATTTTGATCTGGAGTACTGTGTCCAGTTCTGGGCCCCTCAGTTCCAGAAGGACACAGAGCTGCTGGAGGGAGTCCAGCATGGAGCAATGAGGATGATGAAGGAAGTGGAAAACCTCCCTGATGAGGAAAGGCTGAGGGAGCTGGGTCTCTTGAGCTTGGAGAAGAGGAGACTGAGGGGTGACCTCATT
>JAOXOE010000001.1:79601968-79638452 GCA_028565055.1 Phoeniculus purpureus
TCCATCCTCCTGACACCCACCCTTCACATATTTATAAACATTAATGAGGTCATCCCTCAGTCTCCTTTTCTCCAAGCCCAAGAGACCCAGCTCCCTCAGCCTCTCCTCACCGTTTGAAACAGAATGCTAGACTTTATCCTTCACTAAGCAGAAAGTAACATTTAAAGTCTCCTGAAGTCCCTCCGACTTCATACCATAAGCAGGTTTTCATGGAACATCACCTTGGCAGCTCAACCTCATGGAACATCACCTTGCCAGCTCAACCTTCTCACCAAATTGCAGCTACTAAACCAAAAGTGACCGGCTTGACAGCGATATTCAGCACACCCGCTTCCAGCTAAGTTAGCGCATTACGGAATCAGGTCACAGTTATTTTAGTGCTTATATGTAGGTTAGAACCAAACTTCTGATGCCTAAATTTGAAATTTGTGATATATGTCAGCAAAAGCGTTACAAGAAGCCTGCTCAACATGCAGTATTCTCCTTAAAGCAATGTCCTAAGGAGGTACCGTACTTCTCTTCCCAGACAAGCATATGAAAAGTTCTACAATGACGCAGCAAGACCCTGCAAGTGAACTCCATTTTGGTCTCCAGCACATGTTCCTCTTCAACATCACACTCCATGGTACGATGACAACTTTTGAGACTGGACGTGACTACATATAACAAAGCTCCGTGCAACCAGGTAGATCTAATACGGCAAATACATTTATCCTACTTAACTTTACACTTCTGGAAGGTGATTGTGTATAGCTCAGATACAAATTGAGGTTCTTAGTAACTAATGGTGAGGCATGGGCACTTTTAAGTCTAACTCAGGTTAGATGGCTATCACTGGATAGCATTAATCAAGCCTTAGAAATGCTGCTGTACTCCCATCATCCTGAGCACACTCACACAGCAAGTGCAGGACAGCCAGGGGATCAGGGCCAGCCAGCATGGGATTATGAAAGGCAGGTCTTGCTTGATCAACCTGATCTCCTTCTATGACCAGGCAACCCACCTTGTGGATGAGCGAAAGGCTGTGGATGTTGTTTCCCTAGACTTCAGCAGAGCATTTGATAGAGTCTCCCACAGCATTCTCCTAGAGAAGCTGGTGGCTCAAGGCTTAGACAGGTGGACTCTTCGCTGCATGAAAATCTAGCTGCATGGCTAAGCCCAGAGAGTTGTGTGTAACAGAGTTAAATGAAGTTGGCAGCCGGTCACAAGTGGTGTCCCCCAGGGTTCAGCATTGGGGCCACTCTCGTTTAACACTTTTATCAATGATCAATGATCTAGGGTGTGTCAATCTGCTTTAAGATAGGAAAGCTCTGCAGAGGGACCTGGACAGGCTGGATCAATGGGCCAAAGTGTAGGACCAAGTGTTGGGTCCTACACTTTGGTTGTAACGACCTCAAGAAATGCTATAGGTGGACTTGAGTTGAGAGTTGAACTTGATGGTTTTGTAGGTCGCTTTAAACCTTAATGATTCTGTGATTCATACCCATATGTGTAAGTGATTCATACCCAAGGCTATCAGGGAAGAAGCCCAGCCCTCATTGCAAAATGCTGCTTGGGAACACCGCTGCCCTGTGGCCAATGGTTTCTTTAAGAACCAGTTCTCATTTGCTCCCCAAGGCAAAGACTTCGATATTAAGCCATCAGCGGGTATTTGCAGTGCTGCTAATATCACCTTGTTTGTCAAGACCAGTAAAACAAGGTCTTGGAGCAGAGAACTGGTCCTTAAAGACCAGTTGCACCGAGGAAGGTATGCATGGACTAAAAGATAAACATCATGTTACCACAAGTTAAATAACTGTTGGAGGTTTCATTTCCTATGGGAAGGAGGTAGCAGCAGTAGTTATGTAAAACATGCGATTAATCTCTGTATGTCTTTGACTTGGAGTTTTAATAGTGTGTGAATTAAATGTGTCTTTGTATTTGCCTGCAGCTTTATAAGTGGTTTGAACCCTCATTGTTTTGGAGGGTGTTTTTTTGTTTTGTCCCATTAGCACATTAACTAAATTCATTAGTTCATAGGACCTGATCAATAGGATCAAGCCATGACAGCTGGATACTGCTCATCTGGTACTCATACTTAACAATAGTTCAGTGGACTTTCAAAGGAGCCCATTCTTAAGCCAGATAAATATTTCACATAAACTGTAACATACTAGAGCCAATTTCTGTTTTCCATACAGAAATTTCCATAATGCTATAATAATACATCTTTACATAATATCTTACATAATTTTTACTTTATATTACTTTATATAATATCTCTTTATATTATCTTTATACAATAGTCAAAAAAGGAATTTCCAGTTTAAATTCTTGGTGCAAGATCTGAACAAAGTGGATCTCTTCAGGTGTTTTTCTGTTTTGGCTAATTTTGGGCGGCTATATCTCTACAAAGATACATCCCTAGCAGTAGACGCACTGCTGAGTAGACCTGATCCATCTAGAAACACGATCAAACATCCCCATCAATTTTGAGTATTGGCACAACCTAGCAATGATGCTCAAAGCACTTTCTGTCTCACAGAAGACACGTGGAATTGATTCCTCTTTCATAGCAACTGTAATCATGACAAACTCTAATAGTCAGAATCAGAAGTGCTTTGAATCTACACTAGCATACACGAGAGAATACTGTGACTGTGTGTATTTCTCAGAGGTTTTTTTTTCACATCTTTTTTCTTATTTCTCATGTTCCTCTGGGAGTTCTCATTGCCAGTTTCAACAAAGGGCATCATCTCTGTGCAGCTGATATCCAACTCTACAACTCTGTCAACTCACTCTCTGATCCCCTTCTTGCCACCTGTCTTCAACATGTCAATCAACAGATGGCTACACCATCACTAAGGAATGCTTCAAAGGCATTCAAAATGTTTTAAAAGTCCTCTGTTCCACGTCTGTGGCTCTGCTCTCAGTCTTCTTAATTCAGCCCTTCAGTGCTCAGCCAAAAATCTTGCTGCTATCCGTAACACAGGGTTTTCATTTTCTTTTCGCCTGCTTTAAAGATACTTCCGTGATATTTACAGATTTATGCACACTTTGACATCTGCTTTCTCTGTGTCATGTTGAATGCTTCACTCCATTTTAAACTAACCCTAAACTAAAACTAAAAACTCTAAACCCAGAGTTTTGTCCACTCTGGTTTTCTAAAACCATCTTAACTTCACCAACCAATGGGCAGGAAATAAGTACTACTGTGCTTTAAAAAGTGGATCTTAAGATTTTTTTAACACTGTACAGGTTTTCCTGAACTCAGAATCTCAAGGCGAAAATACCTTTGTGTGTCAACAGCAAAAGCTCTGTGATATAATTACTAGATAAACACTGTTTTTTGCCAGATTCTAGTATTTTGAGTATCATCAAAATATAATTGTGAACTGTACCAGATCTTTCTCACTACATCTACTTGTTTACTTCTCCTCATCCCTTTGCTCTCTCCATGCCTCTAGAAATGAGAAAGCCCATTTCTTCACTTACTCTATCTAATCTTGAGTGCATTTTTAGGCCTCCCCTGCAAACCATGTGCAAATGGCACCACCTCTGGTACAGCCCTAGTTCCACAGCAGTAGCATTCCAGGGATTTGTCATAATACCCCATCATAAATCTGGAGTGTCTCTCATGGTAAAGGAAATGGAAAAATGTAAAATGAATAAAGAGAAGTGTTGCCATATGAGAAAAATACAGCCTAGTGGAAGTAGCAATCTGATGTAAAAGCATAAATTACTTACTGATGTACAAATTACAGAAGAAAAGAATTATATGGGGCAAGGCTCAGCTATGTAACACCCCAATTATAAAGTGCATCAAGACAGCCTTGCAGGCATGCCCTCACAACAGCGAATTCCTTGTGTGTTACCCAGTGCAAAAAGGAGCTGCAAACAGATTGACACGGAATGTTCTTTAGGTTTATTGTTTAATTTCATACTGCCTTCCCTTCCATTCTCACCCTGTCAATCCTGTACCACTGGTGGGAACCACAGTCACTGTGCAGAAACAGTATTTCATGTTCTCAATCCTGCACCACTGGTGGGAACCATAGTCACTGTGCAGAAACAGTATTTCATGTTCTCTTTTAACAGTATCTAGTAGCTGGAACCAGCAGAGGCAAGCTCGTGTACTTCAGAAAACATCTTAGGTTTTAGGTTGGAAGGGACGTTAGAGATCACCCAGTATCAAGCCCCTGCCATGGGCAGGGACACTTCTCACTAGACCAGGTTGTTCAAAGCCCCATCCAACCAGGCCTTGAGCACTTTCAGGGAAGGAACATTCACAACCTCCCTGACCAACTGGTTCCAGTGCCTCACTACCCCAACACTGAGGTATTTCTTCCTACGAACTCATCTAAATCTGCTCTCTTTTAGACCTTGTCCCTAGAGTCTCTGAGGCAGAGACTCCTTACAGTTTGTCATAAACAGTCCCTCCCCATCTTTTCTGTACTGGAAGGCTTCTATAAGGTACTTCCGGAGCCTTCTACTCTCCAGGCTGAACAGTGCCTGCTGCTTCAGCCTGTCTTCATACAAGGTGCTCCAGCCCTCTGATCATGATGTCTCTCCTCCAGACTTGCTCCAACAGTGGTGTCCTTTCTGTACTACAGACTCCACAACTGGATTGAGTACTCCAGGTGAGGTCTCACAAGCACACAGCTGTACTTGGCCAGCAGCTCTCTCAACACCAGTCAACAGGAGAGCTACAGCTAACATCAAGGCCTTGTCATTGCCACCGTGTGAACTCGGTGCAAGTGACTGTACCGGTATCGCGATGCCACAGGTCCTTCACTGTCCCCACCCTCCCCCTACCCTAATGGAACAGCACTGCCTGGGCCCCGAGTGGGGTCCCAGCGCGAGGACAGGATAGCCACCTCCCGTCACAACACCCACTGCCCAGGCCGAGGCAGGGCCCGCCGCAAAGGCTGCTGGGATGGAGACAGACCGGGGAGGCACCAGCCGCCCGCTGCGCCGTGACGCCACGACGCACGCAGCAAACGTGCGCCCCGCCCCGTCTCGTTACTGTGGTGACCGCCTCCCGCGTCTCCGGCGGGAGCGGAAGGGGTGAGCTCTCGCGATACGAGGTCGGGGCGGGTGGAGGCGGAAGGAGGCGCTGATTTGAAGGCGGCGGCGGGAGGGGCGCGCGCTGTGGCTCGCGGCAGGTGAGTGCTAGGGGCTGGTCGCGCGCTCCTCCGCGCGCCCCGACCCGTCAGCCTCTGCTGGGGCAGAGGACGGGACGGGTGAGGAGGCCGTGCTCGTTACTTTACTGTTGGGCGGGGACGGGACGGGGACTAGGACAGAGACAGGTGCCACCGGGAGTATAGTAGTGGCAGTGGTTGGTCCCTGCTCCAGCCCTCCCGGCGCGGCAGCTCCAGCCGCGGAGCAGAGCTGTGCGCAGGCAGCGCTGCCCCTCCAGCCGGGCCTGAGGCTGTCGGGCTGAGTCCCCAGCGCTGTCAGCGTGGCCGTGTGCGAAGTCAGCGTGGCTGTCGACTCTAGCAACCAGGTGGCTTAGCTGCTGTCGAGCATGAAGCGTTAAAAAGATTTAACTGGTATAGCGTTACAATTTTTCTCATTCTGTGGGGGGATGAAGGTAGCTTTTAACAGCCCCTACCGCTTCCAGGTGTTCATGTTTACCTTGGGTATTACGAGAAAGTTCTTCACTGGCCAAGCACTGGAGGGGGCTGCTGAGGGAAGTGGTTGGAGTCTCCAAACGAGTCACCGAACCCTAGAAGTGTTCAAAAAAATGTAGATGTGGCACTCTGGAGCAGGGTTTAGTGGGCATGGTGGTGTCAGGGTGACAGCTGGACTTGTTCTTAGAGGTGTTTTCCAACTCCACTGATTCGATTTGAGTGTTTATTTTAAGGCTTCTTCAGCGAAATGTTCACGTGTCTCTGCTGCCTTCTACGCATGAGTGAAATACTGATAAAGGCTTTAAAACAAATCAGAAGGAAGCACAGGATTTAGTTAAAGTGTACCAGATCACTTGAGTAACTTGTTTGTGGAGATGACAGTAATAACGTGGATTCTGCTCTCAGTATCTAGCTTCAGTCCTATGGCTCTCTAAAAAAAAATATATATTCTCGTTATTTCCATTTCAGTTGAACCTGAAATCACACTATCCCAGTTGTTGAATCACGTTGGTCTCATGCTGGCTTTAAAAAACTGTAAATGTCAAATAGATCAATTGTTAAAGTCAAATGACTTTGATACCAAGAAGGGAGGCAAACTAAATCCTGAGGAAGGACCTTGGGAATTCAGCTAGGTATCACTCGTAATGGGAATGCGTCCTAACACTGCAATATGCAATGCAATGTTTTAAGTCTGAAGCAGAGACTCCAACAAAAATCGAGCCTTTAGTCTTAGCTGTAAACCACTTGACTGAAAGCCACCTTACTACTTAAATCTTAATTATACTATCACCAAGACTTTGCATAAACTGTTTAGACATTTAGTTCTTAGCAGGTTTAATTACAACTCCTTTCTAGGCTATTTGTCATAATAAAGATGGTTTATAACATGTTTTTGGGGAATGTTTCTTAGTTCTTAGAGGAAGTTTGAGGACAATTTCCTTTTTTTCAGACTCCATTGTTTACACTATGTTTTTAGAAGAAATTTTCTGGATTTGATTCTGATTAATGGCTTACGTGCACAAAATCTTGTTGGAGTCACATGTTAGTGTCTATCTCTCACCACCTGTTGGTATCTTGACAGAATAAATATTAACACTTCAAAGCTGTAAGATTAAATAATAGTATTTTTTCGACAGGTACCCTGGAGTCTGTGAAACACTGAAAGTCTAGTGGAATAAGTAGCTGTTTGTCAAACCTGTGTTTTGAATTTGATGCAACAGAAAGAGAAACTGTTAGAAAATGTCACCTGAGAAAGTTCTGCAACCTGTACTTAAAATGAAGGTGGACGAACTCTTTTTGTGCTGGTTGAGTCAGCCTGCAACTCAGCTAATGCTAAAGGACTGCTTGAGAAGAATCAAGAATGAGAAAACAGAGACTGGTAATGGAGATTCAGGAAATAGTAAAAACGAGAGGTTCACCAACAGTAACTGCAATTCCAAGCAATGCATATTAGGAGATACCAGACTGCCTTTGATGTCTTTCAGTTCTCCTCAACTTTCTACTACTCTTCCGTTTGCAACTCCGGCCAAGCCAAGGAGCACCTGTAATGTTAAAGCAACACATCGACCTTCAGGAACCAGAGCGGTAAGCTTGTTCATTACTTATTTCCATTTAAACAAATAGATCTAATTATTTTAGTGTTTGCAGTGTTGGCAAAATATGCAGGTAATTAGTTTCTCTGCAGGAAGTGTTGGGAGTGAGGTGCAGCAGCAGCACCGAACGTAAAATATCAATGCTTATCTGTCGTTATCACAAACAGCTAGGTGCCCTGAACTTCCAGAAGACTGTCTTGGCCCCTTGCAGCTCTGTTGCCCTGTATAAGCTGTATGTGCCTGTACAGCTGTACACAAAATTAATAATTACGTGTTTTCTAGTTCAAGTAAGTTTTCTGCTAAGAGCATGTGGAGTCTCCTTCTCTGGAGATGTTTGAACCCTGCCTGAATATGTTCCTGTGTGACTTGATCTAGGTGATCCTGCTGTGGCAGGGGAGGTTGGACTGGATGATCTTTTGAGGTCCCTTTCAATCCTTAATGTTCTGTGATTCTGTGTTTATTGCACTTGTTGTTCAAAACTGCAGAATGGAAGGCTCTTTACAAATTCCATGTCCAGTACAGCTGATTAGATTTGGCCTATCTACCTTTGTTTTGACCTGTGGTTTTAAATATTGTGCATTACTGATCCGAGATGCAACTAATTTGCATGTTAGGCTTGCTTCATTGTGTGTTGTATAGACAAGAAAGTCAAAACAAGTGATTCTTGGTTTCTGAAGTATTGTCTGTCCTGCTGCTAACTAGCAATAGGGTTAGGGCTAGTATCATGTGAAAGTACAACAGGAAATGACCTTGGGTTGTGTGAGGGAAGCTGTGGATTGGATATGGGCAGGGGGAAAACAAACTCTTCACTGTGATTTAGTGGTGGACTTTGTAGTGCTGGGTTAACAGTTGGATTACGTGAACTTAAAGGTGTACTCCAACATAAAAAGGTCTATAATCTGAATTCTTGCATTTCTTGACAGAAATCCACAAACTAGAAGTGGAAAAATAGAAACAGCCTTATAATAAAAAAGGCATTTTCAGTAATGCCCTTGTGCCCACAGACCGGTGCCCTCTTGTGGGGGAGGATCCATTTTACAGTGTCAGGGAATGAAAGAAATCATTGCAAGAGCCAAAACTCACACAGATAGTTCAGATAGCCATGACTAACCAGGTGTCATTTGTGCAATACATCTCATGCCACATTAAAAGAAAAGCATCTAGCATTCTATCAGATGTAACTTACGAAAAATATTTCGTTTATTAAATAGATCACAGTTGCTAGATAGGTCTTGTTTAACTCACTTTTACCAGAGCTAACACAAACCAGGTGTGGATGCTTCACATGACGTGCTTTCAATAACAGGCCCTTCTGCTGTTAAGTGTAATCTAATTGTGGACAAGTGTAAGCCCCTGTGTTTGTTTGCAGTGTTATTTTTATAATATGCTGCCTTGACTGCAAATATTCCTGTGTCTAATGATACCAGGCTCTATTGTTAGTCAAAGACTCAAATTTGGCTCCACTGAATCTGCATATTAACTAAGTAATTGTTTTGGTACTACATGGTACACTGAATGCTTTCTTTCTAAGGAGGCCTTGATTTATAATAGACAATGCCCTCTATAGAAGAATGACACCCCTGCCCCCAACCTGAGATTTCTATCTTTAAACTTGCAGTTCAGTTCAATCTAAATTGTAAAAAAACAAAGCTGGATAGAAACTGATGTGGTGATTAAGTGTTGCATATAAGATCTGCCTGCTATCAAAGGCATTAAGAGGGATGCTGTTTCTGCTGTACGACTATAAATTCATCAATATATAGATTGTAAATGGTCATCACTGTCAGTCACACTATATATTTTGGTGTCAAACTCGATACACTGGCCAATCCTCATGGTGTCCCAGGCAAACCTGGTAGAGTTGCTAAGGGTTGAAATGTTAGAGCTGAGGATATGTAATGAATATACTTTGGTTTTTGTTTGCATTCAATATACACGAATAACATATACTTGCCTTTTGATCTGCAGGAATTGTGTTTCTTAAATATTAATATTCAAATCCATCTAAGTCCCCACTTCTTAGTTTCAAGACAGCATAATTCCAGTCAGTTTGTCTAGATTGACTTTATATCATAACAGGGAGCTCTATGTTTGTGTGTAATCACTAGCCAGACAGAAGGGCATAAAAACAATTTATATGCTTGTTTTTTCTTCACACAGTTATATTTCCTATTCTAGTGAGGTGCAGAAAGCTAGCAGATGCTCAATTTATTCTGATATCATATAAAAGCAAGCAAATCGAGAGCTTCCATTAAAAGCGATCGCTACTTGATCACTAATTCATAACATTTTGAGCAGTTATCAGCTCTTAAAATAGTACTGAGTTGTGTAATAGCATATTCTGCCATGACAGTGTACTTTCCCAAAGTAATTGAAGAGTACAGTGCAGAGTCACTAAGATGATAAGTGGGCTGGAGCATCTTCCATATGAGGAGAGGCTGAGAGAGGAGGAGACAGAGGAGATCTCATACATGCTTATAAGTATCTGAAGGGTGAGTGTCAGTATGATGGGGGATTAGGCTTTTCTTGGTTGTGTCCAGCAATAGGACAAGGGACAATGAGAATAAATTGGAACATAGGAGATCCAATTTGAACATAAGGAAAAATGGTTTTATGGTGAGAGTAACCAGAGCACTGGAACAGGCTGCTTGGCAAAGTTGTGGAGTCTGTCTTCTGCTGACATTCAAAACCCACCTGTGTGTGTTCCTGTGTGATGTACTCTAGGGTAACCTGCTCTGGCAGGATGTTGGACCAGATAATCTCCAGAAGTCCCTTCCAACCCCCATCATTCTATGATTCACTTACGTCTGTAAACTACTTCTTGCAGTGTAAAAAGTAATGCATCTGGTTTTATACAATTGATTATAGGTCACAAATTGACTCATTGACGTGCCTCATTTCTATAAATGAAAGAAAATGTTTCAGATAGTACTGTATGTCCAGTAACACAGATGTAAATTCTGAATAACAGTCCTAGAAGGTGGTAAAACTTAATATAGTAAACTTGATGTACTTGCTAGCACTTAGTATTCTGCAAGTAGGCCTGTGATTTGCATCTACTAAATGTATTAAAACAGGAAATTAGAGGCTTAGAAAAATCGTTTGAGGTCCCTTCCAATCCCTAATGTTCTGTGATTCTGTGAAAAATCTCAACATTTTTAGGTCCTGAATGTTTTTGTGTGTATTGTAGTGAAAACGGGAAATCACAGAGCCAGAATCTTCTAACCCTTACCACTACTGTACGTAGATTCAACGGTGTTTCTGGCATTCTAGATTATCTTAAACTTATGGGGTATACACAACTGTACACTGTTCATCACATTGTCAAAAATGCCAGGCCTCAAGGCCTAAAAGGTGCCGCAGGCAAGTTGTTTAATCCTAACCAGCTGGTGTGCAAGGCATCTGGGGAAACAATCCAGAGAATTCCCCATGGGCATTTTTGGGGGGTGACAGTTCAGAGAGAATGTGATATGATCTAAAGTACTTCAGAATTATTTTCCGCTTCTCTGCAGGGTCAACCTTTGATAGAAAGGTACCTCTTGAACTGGTTTCTCTGTGTCCTTTGCTTGCACGTATACTATTTCTGCTTGTTATCAAGCCATTATTAAATATTCTTTTTAACAGATATTAAGCAATTATTAAAGCTCACTCACTCATGCTTCAGTAACTTTTTAAATTTTTGGCTCCTTTACTATTTTTGTGTGTAACTTTTTTCAACCACTGCCATACTTGCCAAATTCCTGTTACCCTTTGTTTGGAGCGGTATTCACAGAACATTAGCAATTGGAAGGGACCTCAACAGATCATCTAGTCCAATCCCCCTGCCACAGCAGGACCACCTAGATACAGTCACACAGGAACATATCTAGGCAGGTTTTAAATTTCTCCAGAGAAGGAGACTCCATAACCCCCCTGGGCAGCCCCTTCCAGTGCTCTGTCACCCTCAATGTGAAGAAGTTCCTTCTCATATTTATGTGGAGCCTCCTATGGGAGACTAGAATGAAACATCTTAATTCTGACAGATGTTTGAGTGTAATTACATTTTACAGCTGGTTTTTAGAACAAATGAGTGTTTCTGAGGACTCAAGTTAAAGGGTAGCTAGTCTTATACTTGTATCTGTTAGTGGTGGACTGTCTCAGTGTTCCACAGGGGTGCTGTAAGGTTTTTTGGGAGACTACTAGCAAGGAGAGAAATTGTGTTCCTAATACATCAGAAAAGTGTGAGAAGTGACAAATGCCAGCTTGTCACTTTAGTTATTAAGCTTTTATGTTGGCCTTGATGTTTTAAGTGTTCAATGTTGTCTGCCTCTGAGTTGCTACCTAATATACCTTAATACTAGCAGTGCTAGAAGCTATGTTAACAGTTACTAAGTCTGGGTTGTGTAAGTGGTATTAGCATTGCACAGCATGCCAGATCACACTGTGGGGGACTGAGTGTGGTCTAACACATACTCTCCCTCACTCTCTATTATATGAAGCTAGTGTTAACAGTTCCGTGTCCCATCACAAAGTGGGGACGATGGCGGACTTGGCTTCCAGCTCAAGCCCGTGACTTAAAGGCTGACTGTAAATAACCTGGTATCAACTGATGTACTTTTATGATGATAACAGGGTACTATAACAGATGTCAGCACAAATGTGTTCACAATAAAGCTCACTCCAACAAAGGAAGGGCAGTCAGAAGTTCATATAAAGGTCTGGAAGAGTGCAGCTATAGGTGTTCCTAGAAGATCATTATTAGCTTCAAGTGGAGTGGAATAACAGTACTCAGCATAAGCAGCACTGGCAGTATATTGTAGCATTATTCGGAAACTTTGCTGTACTAAATAGTTTGGAAAAGAATTGTTATCCTGATTATGGAACCTGTTATTTTGTATGCAAATGAGAAACTGAAATTTATTTACCATTGTAGCTTTTTGGTAGTGCTCTTTATTCTAACTACGATTTGTGCTCTGGGATATAAACATTATACATTTCTTAGTGGTAGTATTAATTCAGTTTACATCTTCTGCTTTGTTAGAAGACAGCGTTCGTTTGTCTTCTTTCAAAGTGGCAGTTGTACTTCAAATAAGATATTTCTGTCCTCCTAGAAACCAGTAAACATTTCTTATATGCTGCATCCAGTCTTCAGAGGGTTTGGCATTTCTAGTGCTGCAAATTGGAATTCAGAATTACATGTGGCTATCTTCAATTTTAAAATTCACCCAAACCCTGACACAGGACAAACTAAAACATTTGGATAAAATTTATTAATCACAAGCACTCTTTGCTGTGTAACTGTCACTTGAAAGCAAAGAAAGTTCCTAGCTGTAAGCTGTAGAGCATTATTTCCAGTTGCTTCTCTCTGCCCAGTCTTTAACAACATTTAAGCTTAATTACAGCTTTACATCAGTCATTTAAACAGCTCGTTCTTCTAACAGGTGGCCAGTCTGGGAGGAAATCAGATATTGATACACAGAAAATAGCTCTTTTTTTTCCTTCAGTGATGCTTGAGAACCTCCTCATATGTCCAGAGCCCCATCCAACCTGGTCTAAGCACTTCCAGAGAGGGTACATCTACAACTTGTCTGGTCAACCAACCTATTCCATTGTCTCACCACTGTCATAGTAAGGAATTTCTTCCTAATATCTGATCTAAACCTACCTGCTTTTAAGTCTGTAACCCTTCCCTCTTGTCCTTTAAAGATTCTTTAAGCTTCTGACAAGAAGCTGCATTTTTATAGGTGATTGCTTAGGGTTTGTAAGGTATTGTTCAGGCATCTATTCCTTCCACATTATCCAAAATATTGGTGAGCCTCATCTTTGTCTCACTTGCATACTTTTGTGTGAAAGCCACATAAATATTACATTGCCGTTGTGTACGTTCAGATCTCTGAAGTGGTAAACTCTTTAGCCACAGTCCCTTGAGTCGGTTCCATTCACAGTGTGTATCTTTAGCTTTAGAAGGAAGCTCTGAGCATGAATCTTCCCCTCTGTTTATCTAGCTAATAATACACTGCCAGGATACTTGAAGAGCTCATGGATGGCATCCAGCCCTTCACCCAGGAAAGGATTTTGCCTTAGCTTTCACTGAAGAGAATTCAGATTTAGAATAAATGTAACACTATACCTGAACACTCCTAGTTCAATCTGGACGGAAGCTAACTTTCTCCTTCCCCTGTGGCTAATTCATGACTGAGAAGGTTAACACAGATCTTGGGGGGTTCTTGGCATATTGCTTTACAAATGCTCACTTAATATTCCTTAAATGTGTCAATACAAAACCCTTTTCTGTTCAGATGGAAATAAACTGTTTAATAGCTTAACTTGCACAATATATTGCAACTAAATGCTCAGTTGGATGTAGACTTTTCATATATCGCAACCTGTGAACTCTTTTTGACAACTACACTTCATATAGGTACACAAACAACCATTGGGTTTGAAACCAGACTAATGACAGTAGTGCTAAACTTGTATTAGGGTAACAATGGGATTGACTTAACATCTACCTTAGGCAGTGCATTAATATTGTAACAACAGAGTTCAGACTATAAAGTCTGTTTAATTTATAACAAACTCTGATCTCCATCTGAAAAGAGAAGAAATCTACAACCTTCCAAAATGTAGTTAAGAACACTAACTTACTGAGGCTTCTTCAGCAGGCAGATGAACTTAGGTTCTGGTCTTCTAGGTTAGCCTTCCATATGGCGGTCAGTCACCTTACTGACATACTACAGCCATCTCAAACAAGACTGGGAATAGTGGTGAATGGGAGTGCATCATCTGGCTGTGAAAACAGCCATTTTGGTGAGAAGAAACCTCTCCTTACCTTAAAGCCTACTCTGCCTAACCTGAAATGCAAGCTGCCTTGCAATACAGCCTTCCTGACCTTCCCCAAACATCTTCGTTGGGAAAGGGTATCTGTTGCTAGGGTAGGATTCTTATCCTACACTAATACCTCAGTCCTTCGTCTCAAGTTCCAAGCGTGCTGCTGTTGTGTCCCGCACTCCCAGCTCCCTGAAGGCTTCCCTGTGGCCCAAGTGTTATCACAAGTTAGTTGATTTACTAAAAAGACAGTGAGTGACAGCCAGTTTTGCTTAATGCAGTTTGATAGTTGGTCACGCCAAATATAGATTGTCTGACTCTTGCCTTATAAATTCCTTGTTATCACACTTCCAAAAGAACTATCTTAATAGCAAATTGGAATAAAGAAGCAGGGAGGGTGAAACAGGATACTGAATTTTAAGAAAAAGCTTTTTGTCACTGTTTACTGCCTAACTGTGTGTGATCAACTACAAATCATCTAGTTAATTCATGAAACAATTCATGTTTCACTGGTACTCTTTCATAATTCTTGCTCATAATTTCCTTAATCTTACGAGGATATTTATTGCGGCGTTTTAATTTGCTATGTGACAGAATGGCTATGAAATTTAAAAGTCACGTAGATATGAAGCTTAGGAGCATAGTTTAGTGGTGGGCTTGGTACAGTTAGGTTAATGGTCCGACTCGGTGATTTGGAAAGACTTTTCCAACCAGAACAGTTTTATGATTCTACAAATGCATGAATCTCAGAATCACAGAATTGAATAGGGATTGGAAGGGATCTCAAAAGATCATCTAGTCCAATCCCCCTGCCACAGCAGGCTCACCTAGATCAAGTTACACAGGAAGACTAAATATTATAGACAGCAGAATGTGTAGGTAAAATAATGCTGTCCATTAAGAAAAATACCAAACTTTGTGCAACCACTAAAACGCCACTTCCATCACTAAGAAATACGCAGCCTGAGAAGCAAGACAGTGGTCTTATTTGAAGTAAAAGTGATGAGAACAGAATAAGATTGGCTAGATATTTCCTGTTATACTGCTGTTAACCCAATTTGTGTATTACAAGTTAAAGATAACGGGCAACTTACATAGACAATTTGGGGATGCTAAGAGGGCTCACAACAGGAACTGGAATAGCAAGAGGTGCTACACCCATAGTTGTAACGGCGATATTTGGAAAAAGCTCTGTCAAAGTAGCATCGTTTCCTGTAGACTGCTATGGTGAAGGTATGCACATTTAAAATGAGACCTTCACTGGTTAACAATCAACCTACCAAAAACTGTAAAGGAGGAAGGACAGAAGGTCACGTCAATATCCACAAAAGCTTCAGCTTGCTGTTTGTGAAGAATATTGTGGTCAACTAAAACATGTCCTCTTCCCCCCCACCCCCTGAAATGTATTTGAGATCCAACAAAGTGAAAATAGAACAGTAGCTAACTAACTTTAGTGCAACTGAAATGTGATAGGTACGCAATCTTGAACGTGGATGTTAATGTTTATAAAACTCCATTTAAGAAAAAAAGCAGTTACCTGCCAACTATTTTCAGATTTTGTTAGTGGTTTGGTATTTCTAATGTAGCTCATCTGTAAGACAAAGGGGAAAATACATTTTGTTGTGGTAACACTTGCGTTGTTTCTGCTGCTACTTCCTGCCATAGCATTTGAATTATTAGATTCTTGCAATACAGTAACTTAGATCAATGTTAAGAAGAAGAACAAACCTTGCTCAGTAAACTACATGACTCTCTCGGCAGCTTTTTGCTGTTGCCTTTATTTTTGCAATGTACTAGGTTTTCTGCTAAAGGCCTGAAGAGTTTAAAAGGAATTTAATTGCTGTGAAATAACTCTTATCCTTCCTGAGTTACTTCATTGAAGCTAGACAGTGAGTGTTTTGTGACAGAAGGAAAAGCTGAGGGGGATGGGAGGAGGAGGAAGCTACAAAATGACCATGGCTGGCCTCTCTGCATTCCTGTAAGGCTTGCTTATTTAAAATTGGAAGCTGCTTTTATAGATGCTTCTCCAAACAGATTTGTTTTTTTTCATACCATCCCATTTAGACTTTGGAACACATGTTCAAAAGGCCAGGCCCCCAAAGTGACTTTCCAATATGTTTTTGTGATTCCTGCCAAGTTCCTTTTAATGTATGGAGCAGGCGAAGTTGAGCCGACTCAGAATATCACACAACTTGGGTGCAGCTGCTGCTTTAAGTGGCACTGTGTGATCATACAACAGCTTTGTTATTTACTGGGGCTCAAGTGCCCGGACTGGCACACAGACATTATATGAAATCCGAAAGCATGAGGATAAAGGAGATTTCTTTGCGGCAAGATCCTGATCTGAGAAAGGAGTTGGCATTGCTAGCTCGAGGATGTGATTTTGTTTTACCTTCCAGATTCAAGAAGAGACTGAAAGCCTTTCAGCAGGTCCAGGTTTGTCTTTCTGTTCTTAGACGCTTACTGCTGTCAGTTGTACCTTCTCAGCCGCGTAAATGGTAGAAAACAGATGGAAGTTCTTCCTAAACTAGCAGTATTTTGATACTCTCCTATATACGATTGTTCCTTCTGTGTCAGAAGACACCGCAGGTAGTTTTCTGCAGATGAGGAGGGTTTACTGAAGCATGTATACAGTATGATGTTTGCACAGAGACATGTAGTGGAAAGCTGTTTTGCTTAATGTTAGACTTTTTTGGGGCTGTTTTCCCTATTCTGCATAATCATAATCTGCTTGCGTTTAGTCTACTTTTTAGTGAAACTACACTCTTGAAATGCACTGAAATAGGCTGGAACTTCACTAACTCAAACATAATATGTTAAGTGCTTTCATACTTGCATGATGATCCTGAATTCCTTTAGACTGTTTGTTTTGGACTTTTTATTTGGATGAGATCGGTTGCTACATGGTTCACACATGTGCCCCTCTGCTGTGTTGCAGCAGTGAGTTAAATCCACCATTTTAAAGTGATCTTATAATTGTGAATAGAAGCATTTGGAACTTAAAATTAGAAGGAAAGAAGGAAAACTAATTATAAAGTAAATGCTCAAAAAGATTTTCCTCTTTTTGGGAAGGGGAAAAGCCTACAACTATTACTGGAGAAGTTGAAGTGTGGTATTTCCTCTAGCATGCTTTTAAGGTTTTCTGGTGTTATGTGAAAGTGTTTACTTTGTCCTTACCTCACCCTCACTTCTAATTCATGTCCTAAAGGTTTATCAGTGATAGTATGTGTCACTTTTTTATTCTTAATTAAGCAAAGTTTTGCAGTTGAACAAAAATCACATTAACTTAGAATTTCTGGCTTTAAAAATTATTCTAAATATAGCCTGCTATTTAATTTTTAATTCAGTGCACCAGTGTCCCTTTTCAGGTGACCTTCAAAAGAGTGCCATTGAGTCCTGTCACTCTTAAGAACTTGTTAGGCCTTCTGTCTTCTGTGTTATTTTGAATCTGTTTGAGTTGGTGTGTATATAAGCAATGTTTGTTCCTACTGTGCAGAGCAGAATGCAAGTGCTGATTTATGCCATTCAGCCACAATTTGTGAAAGGATTTTGACTTGTATCTTTTGTGCTGATAAAGAAACTTGTTGACTACAAATACTACCTTAATTTGCCAAAAGTAGGTATTGGCTTAATATTTAGGCACCTCAGAGCTGAGGTAAGTTTAGTCTGGTCTTGGCATCCTGTTGTAAACAAACACACTATTACCTTGTGTGGTGCTCCTTAACTTGATCTCTTTCATGGAACGATAGTTGGATCATTTATACTTCTACACGGCTTTTTTTTTATGTTGAGGTGGAAAACATCTCTGCGTAGTTTGGCAATGCATACCTACAAGCAACTAAGTGCTGTGTAGAAAACAGCTTGTCTTTTCTGTTCTAGTGTGCTGCCAGCTATAAACTTGCAATGCAGACACTAAACAAGATTTTTTTTTCCAGACTTCATGGCTAAATGGTGACTATAGAGTAAACTGTTGAACCACTGAATTATATTACAGACAAAATTGTGTGGGTAAAACAGATTTAATAGGAGTATTAAAACATATCTGACTGAGCAAAGACATTCCAGATTATTTAAAGTATTTGAAGTTTTTTTCTAAATGGTATTTTGCTTTATTTTCCTTATTTTAAGGAAACCTTTTTGAAAGTACCTTTTAAAACGCAAAACATAACTCCTGGTAACTGTTTATGCAGAACTATGGGTGTTCTTTACCCGGCACTTCATGTTAATGTTGACTTTGACTTGTCCTTGTAGGTTAGGTGCAATTTAAAGAATAGCTGTTCATCTACATAATCATTGCAGAAATGTAATGTTGAAATTAAAAGCTTCTTAGAGGTTTTATAGAATAACTTGAAATAAAATTAGTTTTGCTTGCTAAGCCTCATTACCACTGGAGTTTACAGCCTCCTGTACCACTGGCTTTCAGACAAAATACTTCATGACTGTGATGTAAAATCAGACTACTAAAATCACATGGGAGCAAACCTGTTTTTCTTCAGCTATACACTCGTAACTTTTTTCATATCCATGCAGTTTCTGCAACTTGTTAAAATAAATGGCAGGTTCTCCTTAGAAGGTTTAGTGCTATAAAAGTTAGCCGATTGAAATAAAGAATGAGTAATCGTTGTAGATACTAAGAAAACATGTGGTTCAGCATCTGCTCTGAGGGGGGTTGGAGTGACTGGGTCTTCCATAAGTTCTAGGAATTCTGTGGCAGTGGTTTTTTGCTTAGAGCCCTGTAAGTAAATATGTGAGTAATCCCTGGCAGTTTTTAAAGAGGCAGTCACTGGAGTGTAGCAAATCAGATTTCATGAAGGTCTCTAAATAGACAACCAGTAGTGTGGTGGGTGGCTCTGGAAAGTGGTAGAACAGGCTGTTTCTTAGTGGTTGCATTCATTAATGAGAATTGGTAAAACTGATGGACACAGAGCTTTTTGGAAAGAGTTTTTATCAAAAGGGAGATAAAGCAGCACACAGCTGCTTATAGCAGTGTTCTCTATTACTTTGGGGAACTGAATCTTTTAACAGATAACTCAGCAAGAAACTGTAGAACTTCAGTCTGCCTTCTCCTGATGTTGGTTTTAAGAAAGACCTTCTGGGTTATTTAACACCTTCGGAATATAGTGCACTGGAAATGCAGGACTTGAAGAGGCACCATGTCCATCTCGCTTATCAATTTTCTCTGAGAGAGAGAGAGGAAACTATCACCATGTCAAATGTACTGGCAACTTAAAGATGTGAACTGAAAGGCTTATAACCTGCTGAGCAGAGTGTTCTAGCCAACAGCTGGTGACATCCCTGTCTGTCAAAGCTGGAATATAAGATCTTGGAATGTAAGAGTCACCATTACCAGGGCTATGGGAGGAAAATGTCTGACGCTGGAAACAAAATGATAACAGAATAGAATAGATCTGTGTACAGTGACACGCTTATATGCACGTAACTGTTAGCTAACTAGAGAAACAGCTATTTAGCTTGGAGGCCACATGTTGTAAAACAAATGAGTTTTCACTTTAAAACCGGACTTCGTACAGTTGAATTTGTGCTGAATGTGAGCATTTTGGAAACAGGAAGGGGTGGAGGAGAAAGAGCAGTTTGCCTAAATCTTGACTTAATCCTCTGAACATCAGGGCCAAAACTGAGTGCTGATGTGTTTTCTGCTACTTGAGCTGCATTGTACTTGTGTATCTGCTCTTACTACTTGGTGATTCCTGTAGTAGCCTGCATCACACCTCTGTGGAAATGAAGATCTGCTAGTTCCATGACCACCTGTTAATAATAAATGCTGCTTATGCATGCTATTTGTGTCAGCTGTAGGAAAAATATTTCTTCACGTTCTGCAGTGCCTCACAAGATTGGCTTTCCTTCTGAGCGAAATAAGACTGCACGTCAGTACCTCTTGATCACTTTTCCACTCCTGTGTTACCAAAATGCTTCATGAATGCTTGTGATGTGTCCAAGGCAGCAAACTAATAGAGTTGGTAGGTGTTAATGTGTGCTTGTACTGTAGCACACTGATTCTTCCAGTTGTAAAAATGATCTTCCCATTTGTGAGGTTAATGGAGTCTTTAGAAGTTTAAGTGAGACAGTTGGGTTTACAACTATAGTCACAGAAGTAACTTGTGAAACAGAAGTCTCTGGCAGACCAGAGTTCCTATTAGCATCAATTTTTTTTTTTTTAGAAGTTAACATAATTTAGAGATCTAGCAAAATCAGAGAGGGAGGACTTGATATCTATTTTTATGTATTTGTGTGCTTGGTGTAAAACTGATCTCTTTTTGTAAGAACAAAACCCAAGTATTTGCTGGGGGTGTGGGACAGACAATTCTGACTGTAGTTAGGTTGTGCCTGAAGTTAGTTTGCTGATTATAATGCATATTTTCTGAAGCTGATACCAACGTTGGGTATAGGAGGGAAAAAAAACCTGAGTTACCTAGTGAGACTGGCTTGTTAAGATGATTTTCCATAAATGCCCCCTTGCTAATGGATCACCAGCCCTTTAAAGGACGCTATAAGGTTTTTGCTGCTTTGGCAATGGAGCCTCCTGCTTTATGTCAACATACTGGTGCCCTGTGATAGCAGCATTTTCTTCCTGCTTGTGGTTCATGATAAACTCAGGCCAATGTGTACCATTTCTGTAGTAAAGTCCATGTGGTGCAAGTTTGATACAGATTCACAGAACATTAGAGAGTGGAAGGGACTTCTGCATTCATACGTACCTTACTGTTATTTTATATGAAGACGTACCAAACTATCCTTCAATTTCTACAGGATCGGAGGAGTATGAGATTGGTTTTGTGATTGTCTAACTCAGAATTTTCTGGGACCATTGCTAGACGAGAACAACCCTCCACGGGTTGATTCTGCAGTGCAAAAACAAGGCTGAGCCTGTTGCTGTTCTCCTTGTCTGAGTGGATTTTTCCTAAGCTCAAGTGCATTGAGTGCTTGAAGCTTGTCTTATTGTATACATGGAAAGATGAGAAGCTGTTGCAGAGCTGAAGAATTAAGTGGATGTCCATCTTAGCCCTATTTGTTACTTCTGATGTTGAGCTGATGGCCTGTCTTACCTCTAGTGGTACTTGGCTAGAACTTTATGGAAAAACATACTCATTTTTCATTTCCTTTCCCGTGTTTTAGAAGTTTTAAGTTACTACAGACCAAACTGGATCAGAGTAATTATCTGAGTTAAGGCCACTAGTAAACGCAAGCTAGTCTAAAACTGCATCAGAGTCAAAATTAATAGACTTCTATCTTATTGTGGAAGGAAGAGTGAGTGTGATAAAATTAGTCTCTATATATGTCCAGAACCAGCCACTAGATGGTCACTGAAGGATAGCCAAATGAAGTTGAGCATGGAAAGAAGCAACTGGGACTACTAAAATGCTTATTGCCAGAGGAAAGGCTGCATGTATACCCACTTGTATCATGGCTTCATTCTCTGTAGATGTCTCTCTGAGCTTGATCATTCACATATAGCTTAACTTTGTCCAGATATTAGGCAAGATGAATGATGTCATGGTTTTAGGCCTAATACACGCGTATTTCAAACAATAATGCCTTAGTAGTCCTCTAGTCTTGCATATGTTAGCATGGGAACTATGTTGCTTCTAAATGAATTCAACTCTGAGATCGCATAAGGACAAACAGCGTTGGGTTGTTGGTTCTTCATTGTACTCCTTAGCTGTCTTGGTGATCTGGCATACTGCCTCACTATCTAGTATGTTAGTACTGACACGTGGGTTAGTAAACTCCACATACAAGAGTGGGTGAAGATGCAGTTATGCTGCCTGGTGTTGCTTGCCTTATGCTGTGATGTAAAACTTCATTATTAAGATTTCAGATTAACTTACTGTTTTCAAGGTATTTTTCAAGGCAGTTGGTTTCTTCAAAAATCTAGTTTGAAACTTTCAAAATGTTGTTTTTCCAACAGATCACTTTTCACAGAGGAAGTAATACTGTGAGGCATATCAAGCTGAATGGGAAGTGGTACAGTTGGGGAACTCTGTCGTAGTAAATCTGTGTCTCATTTGGCTAGGGAAAGGCTAATGAAGAGCATACAGAACAACGATAAAAGCCATTATGTTTTTTAACTTGTGTAATTGAAAATGTCTACCATCAGGTCAAGAGAGCTGGGTTACTATTTAACCTTGACAGCCTGTACCTTGTATCCTGTGGAAGTTACTCTATTCAACAAAGGATGGACTTCTGAAAAATTAGTGTGACATAAGCTCAGAATTTTCAAGTTTGTGTGCTATAAACAGCATTTAGGTCTCTTCAGAATCACCCTGTTGTGCTTTGGGTCTCTGTGGAGACTTCCATGTTCTGTTGTGTTTCAGGGAACTCCATGCAGGATCTATCTGCCTTTATTGCTTGGTGGTTGCAGGGATATTAGGATTTAAAAGGCAGAATAGCATACCTCTGCAGAAAATCCTCTTAGCTTATTGTGCACTTAGTTTTACCAAGGTAAGATTAGCATAGAGTGTGTTGTGTAAGACCACCCATCTATTGATGATTTAGATTAACATAGGCATTGCACATGTGAAAAGTATTGCAACTTTCCTTTATTTTTTTAATGCCATAATAGAAGTCACAGTCATGGAATACTAGGGATTGGAAGGGACCTAGAAAGATCATCTAGTCCAACTCCCCTGCCAGAGCAGGAGGCTTTGAATCAAAGGCTTTGAACCAAACTTTTACCTATTTGATAGGTAAAGAGATCCTCTTTTCAGTATTTAATGTATTTTTAGTTTGAGGTTGTGGTGCGCCACTTCTTAGTAAAAGCATTAAGTTGGGCATAAATATGAAGTAGAATTTGGGGGTGTCCTATTGTGTTGTGCTACTGTCCTACCTGTTTCTGAATGAAGTAATGTCAAAACAATGCAAACACTGAAATGGTCCAGTGAGCTTGTGTCTTTATCAGTAAGCTGTCTAAAAACAATACTACATTAATATATAAATGTATTTCTCTTTACCTTTTCCAGCAAGTTTTTATTAAGCAAAATTTCACTCCTTTGCATTTGAATCCACATAGCCAACCCCTCTGTGACATTCAGTACTTCTCGTTGATGGTCTTTGCAGGTGTAGACCTAGACTTTAACTGAATGTACAGTCTTAAAGTATTTAGGAGCAAGCACCTGCACCCCGTTCCTTTTCTTTTCAGAAATACATTGTGGTGTTAAATAACTCCATCATAGTGTCGTGATATTCCTTCAATTGAGAGAGAAAAGGGCACCTCCTGTTAAAATCACTACTATCTTAATTGTTGCCTTGTACCAAGTTAACTGCCAAGTGAAACTCATCTGCTGGTAGATAGTCGTCTTAATCTAGCCAGAAGACTGAAAATCTCTCTGGAATGAGAGAATGTCCCCTTGTGTTCTGGGGACAATATATTATTCAATAGCAATACAGTAATCTCATACAACTGAGGCTGTTGTAGTCTTTTCAGTTGCCAGATGGCATTATTCTTGGATTCTTCTCAGGAAAGATCCCTGTCCCTTTTTTTTTTTCTTTGAAAAGGTGGTGGGGGAGAGAGGAAAGTTGTTGTCATATTTTTGTAGTGCATTAACTGGAGCTGATAGGTTTGGATAACTTGTTTCTTTCATTGGTACAGGCTCTTATGTCTGTGTTGGCTGACATTAGCAACTTGGAACCAGACAACTGAATTGTGTATGGTTAAAGGCCTTTAAGAAGCATCACTGTGCTCAGGACACCTGTGCAGCAGATGCTGAGCAAAAGGTGTGCTCACAGCTGGGTGCTGGACAACATGTGGATGGTTTTGGTTTGTTCCCTAGATGGTAGTCTCACTGGAAGCCTGTATGTAGGCATCAGAGCAAAGACCAAAGATCCAAAACTATGATCATTACTGTCTTTAATATTTTCTAATATATATCTTCTTTCTTCTTTTCAGTATTTTCTTTCACTAGCTTCAGGAAACCCACATATAGTAATAAGCAACATGTTTCAACATAGGGGGAGCTATTTTTATAGTGCAGTGGGAGGTTTATGTTTTGGTTTGAGTTGAGTAATATTTGATCTGTAAGCCAGTGTATAGTTTTCACTCTCAGCATGGTGAATTCAAAGTCATGCTTAAACATAATATTTTCCTCTTAGAAAAAATTTATTTTCTTCACCTGTAATTCATAGAATCACAGAATTATTAAGGTACAAGATCGTGTAGTCCAGCTGTCAACCTGGCCCCACCATGCCCACTAAATCATGTCTCCCAGTGCCACATCTACTTTTTTTAACACTTCCAGGGATTGCAACTCCACCACCTCCCTGGACAGATCCTTCCAATGCTTTACTACTCTTCTTGTGAATAATTTTTTCCTGATGCCTATTCTAAGCCTCCCCTGGCACATCCTGAGGCCATTTCCTCTTGTTCTGTTGCTGGTGATTTGGGACCAACCTCCTTTCAGGTAGTTGTAAAGACTGATAATATCTCCCCTCAACCTCCTCTTCTCCAGACTAAACAACCCTAGTTCTCGCTGCTCCTAAGACCTGCTGTTCACACTCTGGAGCATGTTTACAACACAGATGAAGAAATAACTGAGAATTCTTGATTGTATAGCTCTTCTTAAATAACACCCAGAGAATGTACATCTGCTAGAGTAGGTCTTGCTGCAAATCCTGAACTGTGATCTCCACATGCATTTAAGAACAGCTTTACACCTGGGTTATTGGTAATCACTTATTGTGTACTCTGCAATACTTCTTGATAAACAAATAGTCCTTTGATAGCCATTTTCCTTCTCTTGAGACCATTTCCAATGTCTTTTGTCTGTCAAAATGCCACCTTGTCTCAGGAGAGGTACACTGAATGGTGCATCTCTGAAGAACTGGAACACCTGCTGCTTTGGTGGCAATCTGACTCGTTCATGTGGAAATGGCTATCCCCAGTTCTGGTTGGATATGAGCCTGAATTCAGGATTGTGAACGTATTCAACACTAGGATAGCCACATATAGTAGTAAACGTTGGTTTTATGTTTGAGTGGTGGCCTTGGAATGAGAGATGGTTTAATTGCTCATTTTGAGCTCCTTCATAACTTACTTTGTCTTGTCAACTTTCTTTGTCTTAGTGGACTTCCTTTTGGAAACTACATGCAAGGTAGATCCTTTTACTGAAGAAAAATAAATTTTAGAACAAGTTTTCTTGTTACTGATCATGTTTGTTTGACTTTTTAGGTTCAGACAAAGAAGGAAGAAACTTTGCCACCATCACTTAGTCAAAACATTCCAACTTTCTATTTTCCCCGTGGATGTCCCAAGGAAAAAGTGAATATAGATGCTGTGATTGCTAAAATTGAACGAACTTTCTCTGAATTTCCAAAGGAGAGGGCAACTCTAGAAGACATGGGGAAGGTTGCAAAGGTGAGAATTTGCTGGCTGGCTGCTTTTAATACTGTGCAACCTATGGAAAAGAAATGCTAATTCTGTTTGCTTTGGTTTTCTTGCATTATGTGTTTTCATCTCCTACAAGGTAGTAGCACCAGTAAGACCCATCCAACATTGTCAATAGCACATTTATGTGTGGAAGTCTTTGCATTCATTATGTCTCAAATGGCTTGCAAATTTGCTTGCAAAAAGAAAGGAATGTTAAACCAAGTTTTGAACTGATGTTTAGTTGAGTAAACAACAAAATCCTGAAGGGCATGTTGTATGTTGTACTGCATCCTGTATTGACCAACAGACCTGAGGCAAAAGCACCGTTAATATGCCTTTTGGTTTCAGGTGTCCACACTTTGTCACTTGCAAGTGTCATGAACCTCCATTGTAGAGACATCAAAAGACAGAATGGTTTGGTAACCTGAGATACAGCCCTGTAGTTATTACTGAAGAGCTAATTTAGAGTTACGGCAGCGTGACAAAATACTTAGCTGAGAAATATTTTTAAACTTTTGTGTAACAGTTGATAAGCAAGTTCGGTTTGAGTTGAATTTCCATTTTGAATTGCCAGTTCTCAATTCTTGCTGCCTTTGCAAGTCATAGTCCTGGTAACAAGTCTCAGATTCCTGTCCCTGTTCCTGTCTCTGTGCATTTAAAGTCCAGGGTCTAGAAAACGGAAACAAGACTTTGAACAAGAGCAAGACGCAGATAGTTCAGAAACTCATGGTTTGTCTCGCCAGAAGTGTTTAACTACATCACTGAATGATAGGATTCTTGCCTTCCAGACCTCCTTTCCATGTAGAAGTGGGAGGAGGTGGAAGAGAAGTTTTCCTTCTCAGCAAGTAAGGTGGAAGTGTCTAGTCACGTACAATTCAGTGACAGAAGGCATTATCCTGAAGTTATAGGCCTTTTGGCCTTAGGGGTCAGTTTTTTGTCAAACTCAGTTTTTCTTAGTTTAACCAGTACTTTATATATATTGTAAAAATAATACTATATTTATATATAGTATTGTGTGGCAAGTATCTGTCCTTTTGTTTCAATGATGATATAGGTCTTGCAGTACTCAGTCTTATTTGAGATCCACATGAGATTCTTGGAGATGCTGGTACGGCACTTAGAAATGAATAGAAGTTGTGCTATGCCTAGGCAAGGATTCAGACAAGTTGAGCTATTCTCTCAGCCAGACAACTGTAAACTTGCTCCAGTCAGAAGTGTAACTGTGCTGTCTTGAGCTCAGCTTAAAGATATCCAACCCTTTAGCAGACCTTATTAGCATGGGCTCTATTCAGCCGCTTGGACTGTGGACAGAGCAGTCATGACTACATTCATCTGTTAGGAATGCTGCGAGTTTTCCTATGTTTTGCTTTCTAATTTTGCGTTTCAGCCGAAAGCAATTGCTTAACTTTAATTATTTTGGAATATGCAGTTGGTTTTAAAACCAATTAAAAAAACCTCTGGGTTTACTATTTCCTTAACACATCTAAAACTTAATTTTTGAAAGATTTATAAATAAGGGATAACCCTCAGATAAGCGATCAGTAAACTGACTTGATGTATACTTTTAATTGTAGGCTTGTGAATGTCCACTTTACTGGAAAGGTCCTTTGTTTTATTGTGCTGGAGGTGAACGAACAGGATACGTCTCAGTTCATAAATTTGTTGCAATGTGGCGGAAGTAAGTAGATCAGGTTTTTAGAAGTACTTTGGGGAGGGGTAATTGGAATGTGCTATTTTAAGCTCTGAATGAGATCCAGTCTGTAAAGGGGAATAGAACTCTGCCATAATCAGTCATTGACAGCAAATGTTTACCTGGGAAAACATAGCTGAATCATCACTTTAACAGAAACAAATCTTTATTTACGGAGTTTGCGGATGTTTAAATGTTCTGGAAATAGAATCATAGAATCATTCAGGTTGGAAAAGACACTTGGGGTCACAGAGTCCAACCATCAACCCTACTCTACAAGTTCACCCCTAAACCAGTCCCCCAACACTGCATCTAAGCGACTTTTAAACACATTTAGGGATGGTGACTCAACCACCACTGTGGACAGCCCATTTCAGTGCCTGACCACACTCTCCATGAAGAATTTTTTCATAATGTCTAATCTAAACCTCTCCTGTTAAAGCTTGAAGCCCTTCCCTCTGGTTCTGTCACTAATTACCTATGAGAAGAATGCTAAGAATGTTAACTTACAGATGCCAGTTCTGGACTTTCTAGTTTTTCTTCCATTTCTAGCTTTAAAACATCCTTTCATGTAATCATTTGTGTGGGGGTATGCACCTCCTGTAATATGAATGTACAAGACAGTATTGCTTTGGTAAGTTCACTGGGAGTGTACTTGGACATTCATAATCAGCTTTTTAATTACATGTGGTCGCTGTTTCATAGGCCTTGCTGTAGGATGTCTGTACAAGGTAGCACAGGCAATTTTCTGTGCGGAGTATTAAATGTAAATATTTACGTTTCAGAATACTTCAGACCTGCTATGATGATGCTGCAAAGTTTGTTCATCTTCTAATGAACCCTGGATGCAACTACTTGGTGCAAGAAGACTTCATTCCTTTTTTACAGGTAAATTGCAACTGAAAGTAGTTCTGGAAACTGAAACAAAATGATCTGGCAAAGACCAAAATACTTTCACAGAATCACAGAACATTAGGGATTGAAAGACCATCTAGTCCAATCCCCCTGCTACAGCAGGATCATCTGGATCAAGTTGAACAGAGGAGACTCACACCCATTGCCCCTTGTCCTATCATTAGGTGCCACTGAGCAGAGCCTGGCTCCATCCTCCTGACACCCACCCCTCACATATTTCTAAACATTAATGAGGTCACCCTGCAGTCTCCTTTTCTCCAAGCTAAAGAGACCCAGCTCCTTCAGTCTTTCCTCATAAGGGAGATGCTCCACTTTGAGCTAAATACTCTTTTCATGGTCTTCATTAAAGTTTATTGGTATTTAGTATAACCCACTTTGTATGGTCCTCTGAACTGCCAGCAGGTGACCTCTTGCACAGTTTTGTATAAATTGAGGGCATTAAGAGCTACACTAAGATGCATGGGTTTGAAATTGTTTGCAGGAGTAACATGTATTAAAGAATCCTTGTAGTTTAGAAAGGTGGTTGAAGTTACCTAAGTCAAGAAGGGCCTTTGGAGGATGAAAGAAAAGTGGTGTATGAATTGAAGCCCTCTATACAGCTTCTCTTAAAGCGCAGCAAACACCGCCTTTACTAATGAATGAAACCTAAATTGGCTTTTACTCAGTCATAGTCATAGAATTGCAAGCGACAGTGGTCAGCACTGCTCAAATCTTCAGTCCATCTAAAATAAGGAAAAGCTTTTTTTGTTTGGAGGTTGGCACAGTTACTCAGAATGAAGTACGGTATAAACGATGTTATTAATGACTGTAGTTAGTTTCAACTGCTTTGCTTAAGGAAGCAGATGTGCTATTGTGTGATACTTGTTTTGTATAGTCACTACCAGTGAATACTGTTTGGGATTTTGTTACTCTTTCTTTGTAGGATGTGGTGAATAGTCATCCTGGCCTATCATTCTTGAAAGAAGCATCTGAATTTCATTCTCGATACATTACCACGGTAAGTGATTTGTATTTGGAGAAAGACTATTGTTACCTAAGTAGGAAAGCCAGTATGTATAAACAACCTTGTCCCTGGAGGACAGTTGAATATGGTGTCAGCTTTTGTTTTGACGTGATGTCTTCAGAAGAACAATTCCATTTCTTAAGCATCATATTTTTTTTCAGAAGAAAATTTTGAACTTAATACTAGTAAAAGAAACACTGAATTGTAAGTGTGAGATAAGTTAATTCTGCTCTTCTTACGGTGTTCATTATCTTAAATGCTTGACTGTGGCTCTAGACTGTACTTATTAGAACCCTGACCTTACTCTGGGATTAATTAAGTGGAATTTTGAATGAAAGGTCTATATTGATGTGATTATGTTCAGTATTAAGGAAAATAATGATAATACTGCAGCTGCTTGCTACTTTTCTCTCTGGGGATTTTTTCTTTATGAGCAGGTTTTATACATGAAAAGTTCTGTTTCTGTCTTCTCAGCATTATGTGACTGAAGTAGTCTTCAGCTGTACCCAAGGGGAAAAATCAGTGACATTAAATTTTCTCAAATGCAGGCTAGACAGCTGATTCCACTGAAGTCTCAAAAGATTACAAGTCTTCAAAATGACATTCAGTTCACTTTCTTTGTGCTTAATGAATATTCTCCAAGAAGTCCATGCAGAGTTGATCATCTTTTATCCAGCTTGTAGCTTGACCCAGACAAAAACCATGGAAGTTTTTTTGAAATCATTTGATTTTTGGTTCCTCACATCTTCACATAAAGACTTGCCAGCCTATCAAGTATGTTTTGCTGCATTAGGTTTTGCTTTGTGTTATAATGATTATGTGAGCTTCCAGAACTTGTCCGATGTGACTGAAGGAAGTGTGTAGGGTTCTTTTCTGGGCTGCATCAAAGCCTGCACTGCTTAAGCAGAGTTGAGAGCTTACTACAAGTGCTGAAGGAATGCAGGAGGGATAAGGTCCTGCTACTTCTAGTTACTTCACTCTGGAGAAATAGCTTGTTTTGGGCAGGTCTGAGTCTAGCAGTATAGAATAAATTACTGCTGAACAGTACTTTATTAACAAAAGACAGTGTAGTCTTCAACAGCAATCAGTGTTCAATCAAAAATCCTCAAAGTAATTTGGCATGGCTATGAATACAGCAACAGTGCAACCATATTTGGAAGAGTCTTCTGTGGATCAAGAAATAATGGGAAGAATCTGCCCTTTCTAATCACAGTTTAGGATGGGGTAGTTGTTGCCCAGTAGAGTCTTGACAGAATCACAGAACATTGAGAGTTGGATTGGACCTTGATACACCATCCAGTCCAATCCCCCTGCCACAGCAGGATTACCTAGATCAAGTCACACAGGAATGTGTCCAGGCAGGTTTTAAATGTCTGCAGAGGAGGAGACTTCACGACCCCCATGGGCAACACCTTTAAGTGCTCCATCACCATGAAGAAGTACCTTGTCATATTGATGTGGAACCTCCTGTGTTCCAGCTCACACCCACTGCCCCTTGTCATTAGATGACACTGAGCAGAGCCTGGCTCCATCCTCCTGACACCCACCCTTCACATATTTATAAACATTAATGATGTCATCTTTCAGTCTCCTTTTCTCCAAGCTCAAGAGACACACACAGTTTATGGAGAATGAATGAGAAAATAATGTGTTCAAGATCACCAAACACCATTAAAAACAGGGATTGGGCCAGCATGGAGAGTCACTGGACACTGTAAAACTCAGAGCTGATTTGACTGGTTTTAATTGAAAAAAACCCCAAACCAGTCCTAGGCAGCCCATTATTGCAATCAATTATTGCAAATTTTACAGTGTATTCGGCAATCTCTTCCAACTCAACGTGAAATCCTGCTTGCAATGAGTTTCCCAGCACATACACAAAACCATAATGAACTTGCGAAATAGAATGGCATACAATGGGCTTTTGCTCTTAAGCACCAGTTCAGCTCATAACTCACTGGTGAAGCTTACACAACCAGCAAGGACCTACGAACTCCAGCGGCCCTGTGTGCAATCAAAACACCGCCCTTCTAGACTGAAAATCACAGTAGGACTGTTCACTCAGCACTCCCAACACATCTAAATAACATGAACCAAAGCAGTATCACAGAATCACAGAACATTAGGGATTAGAAGGAGTCTCAAAAGATCATCTAGTCCAATCCCCCTGCCAGAGCAGGACCACCTTAGACCAAGTCGCAGCCTGTAAATACTACCAAAAACACCTCCTCACTCTTGTCTTTTCAAAACCAGTCCCATAAAACGCTTCACCTTCCAACCAAATCAACTGGCTCAATCCGTATTAAGTTCCGAGGCAATTAAAACCACATTGAAAATTAAACCATTACAGGCTGTTTGGTAAACAAACCCGAATTGTTGGTATAAAACATAATTATTCAACTCATGAGGAAAAGCCTGGATAATTAACAGACGTAATCAGACATCTACGCACCTAGAGACACAAGCTGAATGTACAGAGAGCTTGCAAACGAATCAAGGAAAAAGGATGAATAAGGACGAATGGGAAAAACCCTATCAGGGCATCTTAGCCAAGACAGTGTTTTACAGACACTACAGCTCTAATCCTACAACTTTAGGTGCATGTTGGGCAACATTCAGTCCAATGAATTCAACGAGATTAAATTAGCGTGAAATTCTTTATGCCCATGACTTCTTTAAAGTTCTAGCAGATTTAGGGGCTTCAATAAGTAAGGGCTGAAAACAACCAGCTTTCCCAGTTCTTCCTGCAACTGGAATCAATACCGAGCAACCACATTCATCTAACACAGTTTTTCTCCATTCAAAAGCATATCAAATATTGTGTAGAATTTGTTTTAATTCTTCGCTTATTTTCACAGCCAGGGAAATCCCAGAAAATTACCCAATTAAATTAAAAAGTCACAAGACCAAATGATATCCCTGATGAGGGCCAGATGATATAGCTCACTGAAACCCAAGTATAATGGGCTCTTGAGGCAGACACCAGGAAAGGTTAATTTCACATTTAAATTCCAGATACCAGGAGGAAATGAGAGATTTAACTCAGGAATTTGTCCTTTCCAGTCAATGATGGAGCCGCTTACCTATTGATGGCGCAAATCCACAGCGTTTCAAGGGCAAGGCTCCCTACAGAGCCACAGACTTCGTTAAGATGCCCCTCAGTTTAGCCATTTGGAATATTTCTGGTGATTTCCCTGTTTGTGTGTAGTGAACCATAACCAAAGCCAGCTTACCGTATGGTAGCCTCGAGGTAGAGGTGGCTTCCCCACGGGATAAGGGTCAACAGTATCAATAATTGTTTGCCGCTCTCCCTTTTGGTTGATTTTCCTAAATCTCCTTCGGGATTGCCTGTGAGAAGCTTGGCGCTGGAAATACTCCTCATTTTCATCCATGTAATCGACCTGCAAGAGATGTTAAGAGTGTCTTTTCTCACAAGAACAAAAGACACTTCTTATTAAGAACAACAAATCCTGTTTTCAAAAACCAGTAGTTAGCTTTGAAGGGTATCCAATCCAACCCCCCATGCAACAAGCAGGGCCAACACTCACCAGAAAAATTGCCCAGAGCCCCAGCCAGCCTGACCTAGAACGGCTTCAGGGATGGGGCCTCCACCACCTCTCTGAGCAGCCTGTTCCAGGGATCCCTTACCCTCAGATTCAACAACTTTTTCCTCCTGTCCAGCCTCAATCTGCCCTTTTGCAGCTTCAAACCATGACCCCTCAAATCTTATCATTCCCTGCCCTATTGAAATGTCTTCCCCAGCCTTCTGACAGGCCCTTTCAGGGACTGGAAAGTCTTCTAACATCATTTCACCGCTCACACCTTACCAGAAGAAAACTGGTTTGAGGGAACACTTGGCAATTTTCCTACTGGCCTCTACTTCACAGAATCAATCAGGTTGGAAAAGATCCTTGAGATCATCAGCAAGTCCGACCACTAAACCTACTCTACCAAGGATGCTGGAGAGAGATTTTTTCCTAATCTAGCAGGGACTAGCAGTGACAAGATGACGGTTAAGTACTTTAAACTGAAAGAGGATAGATTTATACTAGATCTAAGGAGGAAGTTCCTGACTTTGAGGGTGCTGAGATGCTAGAACAGTTTGCCCAGGGAGCTTGTGGCTGCTCCACCATCCCTGGAAGTGTTCAAGGCCAGGTTGGATGGGGCTCTGGGCAACCTGGTCTGGTGAGAGGAGTCACTGCCCCTGGCAGGGAGTTGGATCCAGATCATTTTTGTGGTCTCTTCCAACCCAACCCATTCTATGACCGACTCTAGTAAACTGTTACCTAAATTCATGGAGAGATACAAGTCAAACAAACTAGCCAGACAAGCCAGGGGCCAACACAAGGCAAATGGGGAGCTGTAACAGGCTGCACAGGAGGAGCAACCCTATACAGGATTACAGAGAACTTTAGTTGGGGATATATTTTGACAAGACTGTGACACAGTCCAAGGAGCACAGCCATGAGCAGAAAGCACAGCTTCTTATTATTGGATTCTGCACAGCACAAGGATAAGTCTACATAATTCATTCTATAACTCATGACCACAGAGGCAAAGGAACCCAGAAGTAATGAGAAAGTTCACAATAAAAGGAAAATACATCTCAATCTACTATCTGTTAAACTTACAGTTCACCAGGTTAAGTCCATTACTGGCAGCAGTCTGTTTGCAGAGATGGAGAATCCAGTCAAGACAGTCAATACAACTCTTATCTGCCTCCCAGGAGCCTCTGCAAGCAGCCTGTCTCTTATACTGTGCTGCTGCTGCTGCTTCAACAATTTCCTCTCTAAGGCAAAACACCTGTTGCTATTCAATCCTGAAGCAAAACCCCTGTTACCATCCAATCCAGACTGTCTCTCAAAGTTGCCTGCCTCTGGGAGGGTAGCCAGGAGAGTGGTGTCCTTCTCCACACTACCCCATGAGTATCTGGACACTGGCAGTCTCTCATAGGGAAAAGGTATCATCCAGGTGTCACCACTTCAGTATAGCAAAAAAACAGCAGGAAATTCTACTCTATTGTATTAGCTTCATAAAAATTAATCTCTCAATTAGGATTGAAGAAGGATATTCATCAATCAGCCAACAGAAAAAGTTACAATCACCTCTATTTACAATGACATCCCAAAGCACTTCAAACCCAGGAATGGAAGTTAAAAAGCTCCTTCCCAATCAACTTGAAACCCCATGAGTCTGAAGCTACGCCACAATCTCCAGAGCGTCTGCAACTTTCACAGAAACTATCGCTTTTTAGACGAAGTACCTAGTGTCACAGCCTGTATTTGACCCATCCCTACCTATAGACGGTTTCAATAACTGCTGTTATGAACTGATCATGAGTTGTGTGACAGAGAATCACAGAATCAGAGAACATTAGGAATTGGAAGAGACCAGGAAAGATCATCCAGTCCAGTCCCCTGCCACAGCAGGACCACCTAGACCAAGTTGCAAGAACCAACTCTGAACAAGACTGAGCCTGCTGATGGTGCATTTGTTCAGGGGATGCACTGGGGTAGCAACTAAAAACCTTTGAGAGCAGGTGAGCCCTCAGAGACAATACCGTTCTGCCCCTGGGCTACAGCAGATCCTGCTAATAAAATAACCTTTCAAACAGTCAAACAGCTTCTGAAAGCCTCACTTGGCAGAGAATAAATGTAATTTAAATAATCATTAATTACTTAAGAGGTAATGTGAAATTAATACTGTGGATCTGCTCTGCTTACCTCTAAATAAAGCTTCAAAAGCTACCAACCACAACCTGTTCAGCTATTCTGCTAGCAAAAGGAAACTTGAGTTTGACAAGAAATCTGCAATAGCAACTGTAACAGCAACGTAATGAGAGATAATAAATAAAGCTAAAATGTAATAAAAGATGCCTTTTTCACTCAAACAATACAAGATCAAGTGTTAAGAACAGCCAAACAGTTACCTGTGATATCTTAGGTTCATAAAAACATCATGGACAAGGCAGAAATGTTACCAACTCTTGGCTGTAAAATTGGAAAGCAAGCGAATGTGAAGTCTTACCACGATCATTTCCGAGGGCTCCAGGACGATGCACTCACAGCCACGTCGGAAACTTCCTGCAGAGCGCTTGCCGAAACTGTGGGACAAAAACACGACCGAACTTAGAGCTATAAATCAAACCTAAACACATCGCTGACTTCTCCAAGTGACCTGAAGCCTAGATGCAGCATCCCTACCTCTGCACAGTACAGGGGCTTTCATGCCTCTGCCCTTCCACGAGTAACCGATACCCAGCGATACCAAGAGCCAGGCACTGTGTATTTACATATTGAAAAGGAATATTTGCTAAATCTAAATAATTCTATTAAGACTAAGTGTCAACCAAGTGCTATTGACTGCAGATGCACGGTTGGTTCTGAACTACATCACAGCAGTAACCTGATCTAGTGAAGGTGTCCTTGCCTGTGCAGGGGGAGTAGGAACTAGATGATCTTTAAAGGTCCCTTCTAACCCAAATCATTCTGTGATTCTATGATCAGAGCTCCATGCAGTATCTTCTGACATTGCAGGATTAAGTTACTCCTGCTCTCTGCATGTCTATAAAGCTCACCAGTGTTCCAAGGCAGGAGGGAAACAGCTCTCTTGCCTCACTTAGCTCTTTTTTCATTAAATAAATGAATAAAGACTATGAACATGAGAGTGTTCTCAGACTGAACAGGTGAGAACAAAAGGTCACTCTGCTTTTGCTGACACATTCCCACCTCAGTGCAATAACAAAGAGTGATCACCGAACCACAGAATCATCCTGGTTGTGAAGGACCTCCAGAATCATCAAGTCCAGCCTTCATCAACAGCTCCCTAACCCCTAGACCATGGCCTCAAATGCTCTAGCTACTTGGTTTTTAAACCCCTCCAGGACACTGATCTCCACCACCTCCCTGAGCAGCCTGTTCCAGAGACAGTGACAACACACTGCCAGCATAAAGCAAAACAGTACTCTGGTTTCTCAAGTATGAAATGGGTGTGTTGAGACTTCAGCCTTCACTAAAAAAATTCATATTTCCAAATGCATAGTGCATAACGCAGTGAAATACAAGACCTTCCTGGTTAGATCCTTGACCAGGTGCCATCAACGTGGAAGAAAAGACAACCAGCTACAGTTTGCTTCTGGGGAGTGTGTTTCACCCTCAGGGCAGGTTGTATATCTGAGACCTCTAATCAATGTCAGGCTTTTCCCATTCAAGAAGGAAGACAGGATGGATGGCAAAAGGCTAGAACTTCAGGAGCCCTGTTGCAACAAATCTACTCTAAAATTAGGCAGAAGCCAACTTAACTACTAAGCCTTTCCCTTCCTTCAGCCTGGCACCACGCAACAGGCAGGAGAAATCTCCCTGTCTGAATCACAGAATCATTATGGCTGGAAAGGACCTCCAGGGTCATAGAGTCCAACCTTTATCCTATTATCTAACTGCTAGACCAGATCCCTAAGCGTCGCGTCCACTCGTTCCTTAAACACAT
>JAOXOE010000001.1:79672645-79689400 GCA_028565055.1 Phoeniculus purpureus
GATCCACCCCAGGATGCTGTTGGCCCTCTTGGCCACAAGAGCACACTGCTGGCTCATGGTCATCCTGCTGTCCAGCAGGACCCCCAGGTCCCTTTCTCCTACACCGCTCTCCAAATTCAGCAAACCTGGCTTAGTTCACAGCCAGTTCACTGGCGTTTTTCCTAAGCACTGCAAAGATCCCTCCAAGCACACAGAACAAACCTGCCGACACCGTGGCGTTAAGGCATTCCTGATGACTCTGCTGCATCTTCTAAAACATTGTGGGGTTTTTTGAGGAGCAGTCAAGTTTACAGCCCTCTCTAATGCCTTCACGATGTCAGCCAACTGCCTCTGTGGCCAAACAGACTGGAATAATATCTTTTTCCATTTAACAGGGTGTTAGCTTTGAAGTTTAATTATCAGGGAAAGGAACTCTTCACGTTCAGGGAAATGCAGACCGAAGTATGAAACCCAGTTGGCTGCAGATCGCTTCTAGTCCATCCCAGTGCAAGGAGGAATTTCAATTGCGTGCCTGCAGAAGTGAAATCAGATCTGGAGACTCTCCTTGTTGCCTGTTACAATCCCAACATCCGATCCAATCCATACAACCTCTCGCTCACTTCCTTCCAAGCCTTGACAAGTACTGCTCCTCTTTCCCCCAAGTGGCCCTGAGGAAAGCAGAACTTGGTTGGACTGGGGTTTTCATTCCTACTGCTGTCTGCATGGCCTTCGGAGCATCCAGCACTGCAGCTCTGGCTCAGCCATCAACCACCACATCAAAAATTCTGAGACGCTGGGAACCCTCCCAATTGCCTGAGAACTTTCCCAGAAGACAGAGGGACCTTCCTCTGCTCTTCTCACACTGGGCACCACTCTTACCTCCATGAGAGCAGGCGCGACACCATCTCCTCCTCCATCGCAATGGTGCAAATCGGGCTGATCAAGCCAGCTGGCAAACGAAGCCCACGCGGTCCATCGTCCTGCTGCCTTGCTCCCCATGGCCTCAAAGCAGACCAGGAACAGTTGTCAGGAGAGCACACAGGGCACAACAGCTGTTCAGAAACCTCTTACACTTCTGTTGGGTGTTTGGAACTGCGAGTGGCCACAGCCACATCGGACTTGGAGACAGACCCCAGGCTGGCATTCAGCCCCAGACTGACTGAGAAAGCTGAGACTGAGTTTTAATGACCCCGGGGAGGAAAGGAAAGAGCGACACATGCCGTGTACATCTCTGCACCAAGGCAGATCTGCTGGGGAAGATACTGACCTCTCAGGACATGGGACTCTGTGGGTATTAAGCCTGATGGCTCCAAGCCTTCTCTGAAAATGTCACTGCACTTGATCCAAACAGTCCAAGTCTGGTGACAATCAAACCAGTCTTCTCCAAATTCATGAACGGCCCTTCCTCCCAGTCCCTACTCTCAGCTCATAGGCTTGAATGTCACCTGTTTTTCTGACAGCCTGCTTCTTGAGCGATGCTTGCGATGCTGTGTTTTTCACAGTGCACAAAAATGTCCCTCTTGTTCATCTCTAAGTCTTCAAATAAGGCTGAAGATTTTATTTAAGTGTCCCACACTGAGCTGTGCACTGTAAAAACTCTCCACTCCTGTGCCAACAGGAGCAATTTGCACAATTTACCACACTCATGATTTCAGACCTCAAGACAGTCTTTTTCAAAAGTCATTCTATGCCACTGGAAAAACACAACTGACTTGACTCAGCTACCAGCTGCATCGTAGGGTCTTATCACTTTAGGGTGAGGGATTAGGGTGCACTGTCAGCAAGTTTGCTGATGGCACAAAGCTGGGAGGAGTAGCCGACACCCCAGCAGGCTGGGCTGCCATCCAGTGGGACCTGGACAGGCTGGAGAGCTGGGTGGGGAAAAATGTAATGAGTCCATGATTCAGTAGTCCAATCCCTAATGAGTCCATGATTCGGTATGTGCATGCAGTGTTTGTGCCAAACAGTTCTGCACCAGAGGATCTTTCGAGGTCCCTTCCAATCCCTAATGGTGTGTGATTCTGCGACTCTCCCCCAGTATGAAAAGGAGGTAGAGAACCAAACATTTATTCAAAAGGAACAAAAAACCAACTCTCCCTTCTGACAGGCAAATCCCCTTTAGCTAAAAAGGGCAGATCGGCTGCAATAACGGGCAGGGGTTATCCACCATGCAAATCAGCTCCTGTGGACTGCTTGAGAGCTGCTGGAGGTTGTACAGCAGGTTTTCCCAGAGACAGTGGATCCCTTAAAACAAAAAAAAACCCATCCTGGAAAAAAAGGCACAATGGAAGGGCTCGGCCCTGCCCTTCCAGGGAACATGTAGCTGACGTGTAGCTGGCTAAAAAAATGTAAATGATTCAAAGAGAGGCTGAGCAGGGGATGCACATCAAGCGCCATGAGTTCATCACCCACTTTAATCACAGGCTGCTGTTCGCAGTGGCTCGGGATGTTGGTTGTTACAGAGGAGGTTTCTGTACCATTATTAGCACCTCTGAACAAATGCACTGAGCGGGGAGGGGGGGCGGAAAACGACAGCGGGGGGAAGAGAGAGTGAGCGCGAGGGAAATGTAGCAGCGGTTAAAGCATAGTTTAATAACTCCAATCTCAGTCACTTTTTTCATATGTATTGTATGTGCAAGTCCATAGTACAGCATAATGTGTCATAATTTGGCCTCCAATTCTGACAGCACTGCTTGACTTGGGCATTAAATCATTGCCCCAAGGAATTCACATTCTGGCAATTCCTGATGGTAGGACTGTCATCTCCTCCCACACATGACCTATCATTTTTGACATGATTGAATCAAAATTAGTCAGTACATTTAGATGTAAATTAGAGACATCCAAGAATAATAATGAGCACAAAAATATAGCTCTGTGTAATTGACACGGCAACAGCTTAGTACAGGCTGCTTGCACAGTCTCCTCGGAATTATTAATATCATGATAACAGAAATACGGTATCAAAAAAGTGAGGAAACTTTTCCTTTTCTATTTTTTTTAAAGGAGACCATTTAACTAACCCCGAAATGCTCTGTAAATCCATTCGGGTTTTCTCAGCCAGCACTTGCATTGTCTGGACACTCTTAACCGGAGACAGAGGTAACCAGCCAGCCAAGGAGCACACCAGAGCTCTCATGTCCTGCCCCACCTCATGTTCCATCCCTCTACTTTCCCTAACACTTTCCACCACTGGTCACCACCTGCCCTGGTGCCACTGATGGTGCTGGAGCCAGGAGCATTGCTGGGGTCCTTGACGTGGATGGCCACTAACTTCAGGAGGCAGCATCTTACAAAACCAGGTGGGACCTTTGTGTGTTTCCCAGCGATACCCCATGGGGACATCGTGCCTAGTGGTTTGTTTCCCTTACAAGCTCCTTATTTGTGCATTTGCACTGACCCAGAAGGATGATGCTGTCAGGCAGGTACCAGAAGCCACTCGCATGCCACACTGTGGGCTCAGCTCTCCCCACACTCTGCCCTATGCAGATGGACAGCTCCAGATGTAGGGGACTCCACCTGTCCTTGGGCTGAGTTGCCCCTTCCCATCCCTACGGAGCACTCAAGGGAGGAATCATAGAATCATAGAATCATCAGGGATGGGAAGGGACCTCAAGAGATCATCTAGTCCAATGATAGAATCATCAGGGATTGGAAGGGACCTCAAGAGATCATCTTGTCCAATCCTCCTGCCAGAACAGGATCACCCAGACCAAGTCACACGAAGCCTGAGGCTCTTCAAGCAAAACTACCCCATCTCTTCCCCAGAGCTCTTTCCTCCACCAGGCGAATGGCCACTGCCTGAGGGCCGAGCCTCAACATGGGTACTGGTGAGGGCTACAGGAAACAGCTGCAGACTTAAGGGAGGAGAGACATCCCCAACTCAGAGCAAAGTGCAGGACATAACACCACCAACCCTACGGACCCCTAAAGTACCTTTTATTCAGGCAGGAAGAGGGGGAAACAGAATGAGCTCTTTTTTCCCCAGTTCCAAAAGGTTCGGTCCACCTCAGGGTTGGCGCATGCCCGAGGGAAAGGGTAGACCCGAAGACCAGAGCCACTCTACACCCCAAGAAGAAAAACATCCAACCAGTTTCATCCTTTTCCCTACAAAAGTCCATTTAACGTCTCTGGTGGCAGTGTTCTGCGCATTAGGTTGACCACTGTCGCTGTCCTGCAGGAAGGGCTGCCCAGCAGCATCCGTTCACAGGCTGCATCACGAGTCAAGAGCCTGATTTTGTTCCTGTGTGCCCCACAGGAAAAAACAGGGGATTTTTTAGGACAAAACCAAGTCAGCGAGCCGCCTTTTTTTTTCACGATGTGGTGGAAGCACTTACATGTGTTAATGTGGCACTCAGTGATCTTGCTAACCCAAGTCTGCCTTACTACCTTGAAGCAAACCTAAAATCTCCTGGGGTCATGCCAACATCTCAATGGTCGCGTACTGAGTACCTTCCTAAAGTCTTTGATTACCGGGTTGCCGGGGGAAAAAAAGAAATTAGCTGGAACAATCTCTGTGTCAGTCGTCTGTGATGAAAGAGGAAGTGCCCAAGATTACGATGTCCTCGATGCACTTGCCATGCCTTCGCTCAACAGAGACGTTAATATCTTGAGGAACCAGGTGAAGCGAGTGTCAAAGCTGTTTTATTGGGATGTGTTCTTCCGGGAGCCGCAAAGCGTGAAACCCTTTCGGGAACCGTATCGCAAACGCTACAAGAGTTTCCCGGGGCAGGCTGCTGCGTGCGGGCAGAACGAGCGCCAGCAAGGAAGAAAATTGCCTCTCCGGCAACTCATTTCTCGGGGCTGGGTAGTAACTTGCACCCTGCACGCAGCAGTCTCCGGGTGCTCGGCATCTCCGAGAACGTGGCTAATGAGCGTGCGTGATTTGTGTTTCATTTAAATGCCAAAGCTCACTGGGCAGAGAACTCTCCCTGTGCACACGGCCTCGCTAGCGCGGCTTTAAACAATAGAAACACAAACCAGGAGTGCTTCTGTAAGAGGAGAAAAGCACACGCAGGTCTTGAGGGAGCTTGGAGAAGAGGGGTGACCTCATTAGTGTCTATAAATATGTGAAGGGTGGGTGTCAGGAGGATGGAGCCAGGCTCTGCTCAGTGGCATCTGGTGATAGGACAGGGGACAATGGGTGTCAGCTGAAACAGAGGAAGTTCCATGTAAATATCAGAGGGAACTTCTTCCCAGTGAGGGTGATGGAGAAGTGGAACAGGCTGCCCAGGGGGGTTGTGGAGTCTCCTTCTCTGGAGATGTTTAAGAACCACCTGGACATGTTCCTGTGTGACTGGATCTAGGTGATGCTGCTGTGGCGGGGGGATTGGACTGGATGATCTTTCGAGGTCCCTTCCAACCCCTAATGTTCTGTGAAAGATCTCTGGAACTTCCAACGTCACAGAGAGGCAACTAAAGGCATCCGTTACCAGGGGAGAAGCCAGAGTAGACTCTGGGCAAGCACCATTACACACTCATCCTGTCCTAACCCTCGTGTCTCCCATTTTCCAGGTGCCCAACTGAGCCAGGAGTTACTCTAGGAACCCTTGCAGGCAGCACCCCCACCCTCTCCTCGCTGCCCAGCGTTCAACATGGGTCTTGTTCCTAGTGCAGCCACAAGACACCCTTGGCACCAGCCCGACCACGCGAGGAGAAGGCAGAGCTCTAGGCTGCTGCTCCATTTACCTTCCTGGGCTCCACATAGCATTTGCCCAGCCCAGACGTGCAGCTGTGGTACTTGACAAGAGCATCCAGGGACTCCGGCTTCTGCTTGAACAGCCACACCTAGCAAGAGAGCACGGACACGGACGAGCCTCACACACACCGTCCCAGCCAAGCCAGCAGCCAGAGGCTCAGCTGCCACTGGCACAGCACAACGCTTGGTCTCCTGTGACCAAGACTTGATATCTATCGACGTTCTGAGTAGTGACCTACCCAAGCCCACACTAGACCACGTTCACAGCCCAAGAGCCAAACCACTAGAGCACTTCATTAGGGCTGAACCTGTTCTCTACCGTACTCCAGCCGTGCCATACCCTCCGCTCTCCATCCCCCGTGGCTGCTTGGCCACCAACGGGCAGAGCAGCGTTCCCCCTGGCTGGGATGGAAGGGATTAAGCCTTCTGAAAGGACTTCTATCTTACAGGTACCTGATGGAGGTGGTAGAGCATCACCTGGCAGACCAGCCCAGGTCGCAGCCGGTCTTCCCAGCGCTCATCGCCGTAGGCAGCGCCTACCCCGCTAGCTTTGCCAAACGGCTCTTAGGTCCAAGCCAGCGGACTCTGGCAGGGCTACCCCAAAGGAAAGACTTGAAAAATCACTCACGTGAGCCTCTGCTCCATTGTACGGTGTCAGAGTGTAAGTTTTAGCGAAGAACCGGATCTGAAGGGAAAAGCAGCACATCTGAGCTGTGGACCGATGTCTCTTTGACCAGCCCAGGCGATCCCATTAGAGGTAGAAATGCTCCTCAAAGCTGACTGTGGCTAACACGACTGAAGTATCCCTTTAACGCCACAAACTGCCTTCTGGAGCCACGCACCAGCTCAGCAAGCCTTGCTTCACGCTCCCACCCGGAGCTTGCCCCCAAAGCAAGGGGCAACAGCCCACACACATGCCTTGTGGGCACCTCTTCTTGAATTGTCTCGAGAGCACACAAGGCAGGAGAGGATCTGCTACACTGGCAGTGTTGAGGACAACTGAGAAGTGTCTGTCCACTGCCAGGAGAAACGTGATCCATCAGGGTCAGTGGCTGCTAGCTGGAGCAGCTCAAGCAGAAAGGGTGATCTTGCAGCAAGAGCATCCTGGCTCTGAGCAGGCAGCCTTCAGGGACCAGTCTGTCCCTTGACAAATGTTCTTGTGGCTGGTCAGCACCAAGCTGGGCATCAGCCCTTCAGCCACAAGAGCAGCACCAAGCTCCACACTCAGCTTGGAAAACCAAAAGCACAGGGCTGCAGAGGCACTAGTCTGCCCAGTCCAACAGAAGGACAGGTAGCGAGGAGCCAGAAGCACGTGAAGCATATCACACCAGGTCCCCACCTCGACCCAAGACCAGCCAGGGGATCCACTTACCAACCACATAACGGGCAGCAGCAGCACCCACAGGAAGACTGGCAAAATTTTGTAGGTCATGTTAGACATAACGAGACCAGGACAAACAACACTGGAATACAGACCCTGCAGAGAAGAAACCAAACACACAACAGCTAGTTTAAGTCCTGGCCAGGACAGAGAGCAAAGGTGAGTGCACACACAACAGTCAGTGGCAGATGCTCTCTCCTCTCAGAAGTTACCAGAGCCAGAGAGTGATTAGACGTGGTGACGTCTGAGGGTCCACGTGTTCATGTTAAACCTGTGCCCACATTTAGGTCCTACACGTGCACGAAGGTTATTGAATCCAACTGGGCAACACCAATGCCATGCTAATTACATACAGGAGGGGCTCGTTAGGTTTCTGCAGGCATGCAAAGCCCATAATCACCTGACTATTAAATTTCCTGTTCAGAACCACACTTGTCAGGTCGGTGGCATATTTGGAGGAACTGTATGATTCCTGCCCCTTGGCATGCTGATAGTCAGAAAGGCTGAAGGCAGACTCCCTGGCATTGCTGGAAGAGGTCCAGATGAGTCGAGAGGGCTTTTCGTTACCACAGAGCAGACACTCCAGCTGACGAACCTGCAAAGTGAGTGTCAGTTTATTTAACATGGCAATTTCAAGGTCTTACAGGAGAGCCGAGCAGTTCTTAAAAGCCACAGGCTTATCTCAGCTTTGCTAGTCTTGGCCACTCTTCACTACGGCAGCTGCAGGCAGCTGCTCAGGGTTAACTTCAGCTCAAGCTCCACCAGGAGACTCTATCATAGAATCATTAGGGATTGGAAGGGACCTCAAAGGATCATCTAGTCCAATCTCCCCACCACAGCAGGATCACCTAGACCAAGTCTCACAGGAACACATCCAGGCAGGTTTTAAACACCTCCAGAGAAGGAGACTCCGCAACCCCCCTGGGCAGCCCCTTCCAGCGCTCCGTCACCCTCACTGGGAAGAGGTTCCTTCTGCTATTTACAAGCTGTTGCTACTCTTTTACACAGCTCAGCTGAGTATCTCTGACTTTAGAACAGCCAGTTCTTTGTATTCACCCTGGACAGAAAGTGTTGTGCGTGATTTATCTCTCTCCGCTGACTAGAGCAGCCTCCGGATGATACCAAACCCTGCAGCAAAGCCTGTCACCCCTTATTGCTATTTTAACAAAGCTTGAGACCTCTGCCCTATCACTCCTCATCTGCCAGGCTACAGTCTGCATCAGCATCTGGACCTGTAAGCTGGACCTGATCCGCCAGTGCAATGCACCAGTACAGCCTGTCCACATCCCCACACAGCAGGGCGAGGGCTCGATGTTCGTACGCAGCCTCACCAGGATAAAGTGTCCGAAGAGATTGGTAGCAAACACCTCCTGCAGTCCATCTCCATTAAGCCTGTCCGTCTGGGTCATTACACCTTCAGCAGTGGTCAGCATGTGGAGCAGCTTCCTGAAAGTCAAAGACAGGAATAAGAGAGGAGTACTTCTGGGAGGCACCTAGCGCTCCCCCACTTCACAAGTGTCTCCCACCTCACAGTCTTCAGCTTCACCTTCAAGGGCTCCCTTAATCCATGGAAAGAAGTGGCAGGAAAAAGCTTACAGCCCTTTTATTTGCAGAGGTGAAGACTCTCCCTTCCTTTACTTCATCACAGTGAAGTTGCCATTAGAAAGAAAACAGTCTGGATCTTCCACTCTACTTTCAGATAACAGCACTGACCTCCATCACGCAACTACGCCCTAAAGCCATGCCTAATTCAGATGAGGAATGCAGTCTAGCATCTCTGCTCAACACCCTAACAGCTTAGTTAGGCTCAACGCAACTCACTGCTGCCTACATCAACTTTCCCACGTTGCTCATAGAAAATGACCCTTCACCCAGCATCAACAAAAACTACGATCTGCAGCTGAGAATAACCAAAAGAAACCTACAGCAGAACTGAAACAAGAGTAAGGAGACCCACCAGGAGCAAACCACCTCCACAACAGCACACCAGTACTTTTCACTCAACCCCCAGTGCCAAGAACCTCAAGCTTTGGGTGAACCCTCACCCCGAACTGGCATAGGGCAGGTCCCATGTCAGTGGTCAGAGGGAGCCCAATGTGCCTCAACACGTCACCCAGCTGCCAAGCCCACCCCATCCAAAGCTCTGAATCGCCCCAGGATGTGCTCTGTGTCACACCAGGGAAGTGATTCAGGGTCTTCAGCCCTAAGACACAAGGGCATGCGTTGGCCACTAGGATGCCGCAGCTAACCAGCCCCTGCAGCCCCCCAGCACCTCCTACCCGGTGAGGAGCCCGTGCCAGAGTGCCTTGAAGTTCACGTGTGGGTTGGGCATGATCCCGGCGTTGAGGTAGACAAAGTCCAGGCGCTGAAACCTGCGTAGGGAAAAGCATAGGATTGAAAGGTGGAGCGCGGACACAGGGCTCCGGTGGGGAGGACAGCGAGCCGGTACCTGCAGCGGAGCTCTTGGGCGACACGCAAGACGGATGCCAGGTTCCCCAGGTCCACCTCCACGGTGGAGACCTGCGCGGCGGGGTGGGCAGCCAGGAGAAGGTCCCGCGTGGCTTCGCTCTTCTGGGTGTTGCGGCAGGCGATGCAGAGGTGGATGCGCCCATCCTCGTCCAGCAGCCGCTGACACAGCGCCAGCCCCACGCCGCTGCAACGGGACCGCTGTCACTCACCGCGCCGGGATCGGCCCGGCCCCGCCCCAGCCCCAGCCCCAGCCCCGGTCCCGCTCCTCGGTGCTCACCCGCTCGCCCCGGTGACCAGCACAACCCGCTCCATCTCGCTCGCCCAGACCAACGCTCCCCAGCGCCCTTCGCCCCGCGCTATTAAGCGCTGCCCGCGCGTGACTGCCCGCCCCGCCCCGCCCCTCTGCCAATCGCTTCGCGCCGAGGGGGCGGAGCCCGCGCTGCCGGTGGCGTGATGGTGGGCAGAGAGGAGGGGGCGGGGCGCGTGGGGACACGCCTACCGGGATACGCCCCGCGGATGCGGGTCACGCCCCTTTCGCAAAAGACACTCCCGTGCCGTATAGGACCCGCCCCTTCCGAGCAGGCCACGCCCACTCCGTCCACTTGCTTGGGTCCCCTTGTCGCTCCCCTGCTGCACATCCTTCCCCTTCCCTTCCCCTTCCTTTTCCCCTTCCCCTTCCTTTTCCCTTCCTTTTCCTCTTCCCCTTCCTTTTCCCTTCCCTGCTGTGCTAAGAAGGTCCAGGCACATGGTCCCAGCAGAGGTCTCAGGGCAGACAAACAACTCCCCTGCATCCTCTGCACAGTGGAGCTGCCCCCAACGTGCCCCAAAGCACCCGTTTGACCCATGGCCATGGGTGCCCCTTGCAGGGTGCCCAGCTTAGCTGGGCAGGGGGTGCAGTGCCCATGGACACCTGTGCCCCTACGCATCCCAGCACTCCCACCTTGCTCTCAGGCTGTCCTCGTGCAGCATCCCAGTGCAGCCACAGAGCCCCCTGGGCAGGCAGGTGTCAGCAGGGGTGCCCGTGGAGGAGACAAGATGCCTCCCGAGGTGCCGCAAGGAAACCATGGAACCAGTTTCACGTAGCAAGTGTCTCTTCAGCGGGTTCGCCCCTAGACATAGGCGCATCTACCGAACATACATATCTCTTAGCAATAGCGTACTGGAAATCATGCCACGCGTGACGCAGTGGTACCAAACTAGTGCGTACAAAAGTATGGAGGGGTCCGTGTTCCCTCTAAGTACAAAGTTCCTCTTGTCCAGCCGCAGGAGGATCCGATTCTGGGGCTCCTGCTGGGCGCCTGCCCAGTTTGCTCACGGAGCTGCTGGATCTGGGATGATGGACTGGTTCCAAACTGCCACAGGATGGTCGGGGCAGCAGAGTTCAGCTGAGCTGCGATTCCTAGGGCCAGGAGTAAGGAAGAGCTGGTTGCCCACAGGTAGAGCAGACAGCAAAAGCTCTGCCATGTGCATTCCTCGCACGGCAGGCGACGATGCGGATCATCCCCAGGAGAGGAAGACTCAGAGATTTCCCCTCAATGGAAAGAGGTTCTGATGTCCTGCTGCTGCTGCGCATCCCAAACGCATTTTATGAGCAACTGAGCAGCTCTTTAGTGAGAGAAGACCTTATCCCAGCACGCACCTGGGTGAGAAGCCAGGAGAGCTGTCAGGCTTTCCCCTGTGCAGCCGGGGTCTGGCTGGCAGGAATGGGGCTCTCTGCGCCTCTGTGTGGCACGTCCAAAGCTCAGAATGTCCAGAAGGTTTCTGCTTTCACCCTGTCTTTGCACAGCAGGTGGCAACTTCCAGCTCCAGCTTGAGCAGGTGGAGGCTGTTGGACGGTCCCTGCTCCAGCGAGCACGTACCCTTCCCCAGGGAGCCTCCTGCATGCAGGCCAGGAGTTCTTCACGTAGAAAGTCCAGCTGACACTCTCCCAGTCTGTCCCAGTCACTGTCACCAAGAACACTACATCAATAAATAACTCCCTGCTCAGCCTGCACTACCCCTGAGCTCGGGTAGCGGGCGAGTGGGCGCTCTGAGCCATCCCACGCTGTGGCTCTCCTTGCTGCCGTTGGGCTTCTCCTCTGAGGCTTCACTGTACAAAGAGAACGAGAGCAGCTGCCCGGGTTTTATTACTAAGTCCGAGTGAAGTGGCTTCAGTTTGCGTATGGGACTCCTCTGGGGACAGGGAGGGATGGGGACCGGGCTGAGGGGGATCAGAGGGTCATTCTTCACCGGCTGACTCTTGGAGAAGGCGATGGATGTCCTGGAAGGAGGGACGATCTTTAGTGTCCCGTCTCCAGCAGCTGAGCATTAGCTTATAGACTGAGTCGGGGCACAGCGCAGGCTGTGGAAGGTAGGTCTTCAGAACAAAAGGTAGAGAAGACAAAGGGTCAGAGTTAGTGCTGTGCAACCCAAAAAGCAAGCTGCTCCCAGGGAGCCCCATTTCTCAATGCACTGGCATGGAGTGCTGTGCTGTGCGTTCGAGGGCAAGGGGACCTCCAGGTGACACAAGAGCATGAAGCTACCTTCCAGACTCACTAAACACCAAAACAGCAGGCACATGGTGCCCTGGGCCATGTGAAGTGCTGGGTTTGCTGTGCCAGGTCCTATAACTCCCCTGCAGCCAGGCTCCCTACCTGCTCACCTTGAAGTCTTTGCCCAGGTCCCCAGTGTCGCAGATTCACCACTGCCTGCCCCATCCCGTTGCATTCTGCCCCATCCCATTGCATTCTGCCCCATCCCATTGCATTCTGCCCCATCCCATTGCATTCTGCCCCATCTTATCCCATCCCAGCCCCATTCCCATTCTAAGCCCTACCTGTCGGCCCTGGTCCCGGAAGAACTCGCCAGTGTTTTCAATGACCTGCTCGTCAGAGAGCTGGGAGTAGGGCTGCTCCCGGCACAGTGTGAACGTCTCCCACAGTGTCACGCCGAACGCCCACACGTCGCTGGCTGTCGTGAACTTGCCCTGGACAGAGAAGAGGCAGAGAGAGGTCAGGCATGGGCTACGACGAGTAGCTTAGGGCTGATCCACGCACAGCTGTGGGGTGCACTCAGGACGTAGGTAAGGTGGTGGGACTCAGGACCAAGAGCCCCTAATTGCGGGAGCCCAGCTCCCCTAGAACCTCAGCTGTGCAGTTTTCATGGCTGCACCAAGCACCTGAGTACCGGAGGCGGGTGATGCTTTCCAAGCATCCCATCCTGAGGGAGCTCTATGAGCCCGACCACCCCCCTGCTCCATGAGCCAGACCATCCTCCTACTCCATGAGCTCTATGCACTCTGGCTCAAAATCTCTCTGAGCTTCCACATCAGGGCCCAGAGGTGGGGGCTTGATCCTGCAGATCTGCTGTCTGCCCGGGGCCAGGGCCTGGGGAGCTCTGGGTTGGGCTGGCAGCATCTGCTCTGAGAGCTGGGGCTTGGTAAGGACCACCTAACCCCTGCTCCCTCTTCCAGGTCTGACCACGGCTAGAAGAAGGTGTCAAGCATCCCACTGGAAGCCTTGGGCACCAGGATGTTTAACATCACCACAGTCCCACCCCGAGACATTGCTACCACTCCTGCCGTCTTCACGCTGCAGCCCAAAGCTGGGCTCCGTGGAGAGAAGACTTCCCTGCCCATCCCGCACCTCCCAGCTGCGTCAGTGTCAACCGGAGGACCCCAGGCCCTGCGTACCAGCAGGATGCTCTCCCAGGACATCCAGCGAATGGGCAGCACCGCCCGCCCCTGGATGCGGTAGTAGTCGCCGCTGTAGAGGTTCCTGCTCATGCCGAAGTCAGCTATCTTGATGGTGTAGTGCTTCCCCACCAGGCAGTTGCGCGTGGCCAGGTCGCGGTGCACGAAGTTGAGGGAGGACAGGTACTTCATGCCGGAGGCGATCTGGGTGGCCATGAACCGCAGGTCGCTGTAGCTGCGAGCAGGGAGGAAAGGGGAGGCTGTGGGGTGGAGAATCGCAGCAACTCGGGGGGGTACCCAGGGCTGGGTCTCCCACAGCCAGGCAGTGCCCTGCCCGTCCCTGCCAGTGCCAGGCAGTGCTACCTGACGGTGGGTACGTGGCCAGTGGCGGGGCTGCCTGCCTGCTGGCGGGACAGGAACTGGTTGAGGTCTCCGTTCTCCATGTACTCGGTGATCATGCACAGCGGGTCATCTGCGATGCACACTGCCAGCAGCCGGATGATGTTGGGGTCCTTCAGCCGCGACATGATCTTGATTTCCTTCAGAAAATCATTCCTTTCCGGAACAGAAACCACACGGATTGGACAGACACACACCCAGAGGGGCACGGCCGTGCACCAGGACCTGCCGCGCTGTGTCACCTGCCTGCACCAGCCTCGTGGGCAACCCACAGGCCTCCTTCCTGGAGCTGAGGGCTGCGACGAGTAGCTGAGGGCTGATCCACGCACAGCTGTGGGGTTGACTCAGGATGTGGGTAAGGTGGTGGGAAGCTGGTTAGGACCAGCAAGGACCAAGAGCCCCGAATTGCGGTAGCCCAGCTCCCCTAGAACCTCAGCCCTGCGGTTCTCATGGCTGCACCGGGCGCCTGAGCACCGGAGGCAGGTGATGCTTCCCAAGCACCCCGGCTCTCCTGGGGCAGCTCTATGTGGGGGGTGAAGCAGAGCCGTGAGCACCCCCCAGCCTCGTACCTGGCGTTCTTGTTGGCATCCGCTCGAAGCATCTTCACAGCCACCAGCACAGGGTGGTTGGAGCTGACGTCCAAGCCCTCCAGGGCAAAGTCCTTGCCCGTGAATTTGTCCATCCCCTCCACTTCACAAAGATGAACCTGGAGCGGGGGGCAAGGGGCACCATCACCGCGACCAGCTGACAGCCTCCCACAGCCCTCTCAGGCTGGGAAGAGCCTTGCCTGAGCCCTGCTCAGATGCTGTTCCAGTTCCTACTCACCTCCCCGAACTGGCCTTCACCCAGCTTCTCTTTGAAGGTCAGCAGCTTCCTGGGGAACTCCTCAACGGCCACGTCCTTGCCGGAGAGCAGGTCCATGGTGAGGGCTGGCACCGAGTAAGTGTTGCCACCCGTCACACCCTGCAGGTTCACGATGTCAGCCTCGGCGTAGTGTGGGACACCCTCTGGAACACTGGCCTGGGATGGCTTCGTGAGACCACTGCAGCCTGGGGAGGGGGACAGTGGGGCCAGCCCTGCCATGGGTGTCCTGCCCTGCTGCCTCCTCCGCTCTCTGGCGCTCTTAACACACACCAGCCACCGGCTTCCCCATCCCCGCCTTCCCCAGAGCCCCTTCTCTGCCCCAGCATGACCAGGCTCCTGTAGACATCACAGGCTGCTCTGCACCTTCCCCATCACTGACTAATCGCAGAACTATTGAGGCTGGAAGAGACCTGTAAGATAATCAAGCCCAGCCTGTCACCTAACGTCACCACAGTCACCTAGACCGCGTCACCGAGACCACAACCACCACATCCCGTCTCTTCTTAGATGTCTCCAGGGATGGGGACTCCACTACCCCCCTGGGCAGCCCCTTCCAGTGTCTGATCACCCTTTCTGTGAGGAAGGGCTCCCTAACGTCCCACCTAAACCTCCCTCCTGCCCTCTTGTCCTGACACTGGTTGCCTGGGACAAGAGGACGACCCCCAGGTGACTACAACCTCCCTTCAGGTAGTTATAGAGAGAGATGAGGTCCCCCCTGAGTCTCCTCTTCTCCAGGCTAAACCCCCCCAGCCTCTCCTCATCAGCCTTTCCCTCCAGTCCCTCCAACAACCTCGTTGCTCCTCTGGACCCGCTCCAGCACCTCCATCTCTTCCTTGAAGTGAGAGGCTCAGAATTGCCCCCAGTACTCGAGGGGAGACCCCACCAGTGCCCAGTACAGGGGCAGAATGACGTCCCTCGTCCGCTGGCCACACTATTCCTGATACAAGCCAGGATGCCACTGGCCTTTTGGGCCACCTGGACACCCTGCTGGCTCCTGTTCAGCTGGTGGTCACCCAGTACTCCCAGCCCCCCTCTTGCAGGCTGCTCTCCAGCCACTCAGGTCTGTAGCTGCAGGGGGTTCTGCAGTGTAGGACCATCTGGTGGATGGGCACCACGCTGGCCAAGCTCCAGTCATCCGGGACCTCCCCGGTTACCCAGGACTGGCGATGAGCAGAGCCCAGTTACCCTGCGGACGTCCCAGCCCAAACCCAGCGCCAGCTGCACCAGGGATCAGCCAGTGCCTGATCCGGTTCAACAAGGAGGAGATGCCAGAGCATCCCAAGGGTGGTGATGGGGACACAGCTCAGCCTGGTGGCTGCTCTTGGTCCTTCAGTCACAAGGGTTGTGTGGCCTCGGCAAGGGATGCGTGGGCGACTGTTTGACCTCCCCTGACCTCTCTGTGCCAAAATGATGGGAGACCAGCACGAAGCTGGGTCTGGGGAGAGGGGCTGCAGAAGGGTTGGTGCTCCAAACGTGCAGGTGTCCCAGCTCTCACCTGTGTCCTCCTCACCCGGGGTGAACTCTGGCAGTTTGCGGATCAGGCGGGAGGGCTCCTGGTAGTCGGGTCCCAGGGGGAATATGCGGTCATAGGTGGAGCTGGACTCCTGCTCGCTGGACGAGGAGGAGCGGTTGTGGTTGAACATGCTGGATTCACTGGGCAGGGAGAGGCTGACAGTCATCTCATCATCCAGCATCCTCCGTGACGCCTGGGGGGCAAGGGAGGAGACAGCTGGGACAGGAGGTCCCCGTGGCACTGGTGGGATGAAGTCTACTGTGCTGCATGGCATGCACAGCCCTGACCCCTGACCCCTGAGCCTCCTTCTCCAGTGCCCTGATCCTTCCCAGAGGAGATGTTTCTCTTCATAGAGTCATCAGGGATTGGAAGGGACCTCAAAAGTCCCTTCCAGTCCAACCCCCCTGCCAGAGCAGGATCCCCTAGACCAAGTCATAGAGTCATTAGGGATTGGAAGGGACCTCAAAAGACCATCCAGTCCAACCCTCCTGCCAGAGCAGGATCACATAGACCAAGTCATAGAGTCATCAGGGATTGGAAGGGACCTCAAAAGACCATCCAGTCCAATTCCCCTGCCACAGCAGCATCACCTAGACCAACTCACAGAATCATAGAACCATTAGGGATTGGAAGGGACCTCAAAAGACCATCCAGTCCAACCCTCCTGCCAGAGCAGGATCCCCTAGACCAAGTCATAGAGTCATCAGGGATTGGAAGGGACCTCAAAAGATCATCCAGCCCAATCCCCCTGCCACAGCAGGATCACCTAGACCAAGTCACAC
>JAOXOE010000001.1:79689500-79710755 GCA_028565055.1 Phoeniculus purpureus
ATCAGTAGGTTCTCATGACTCTAACATGCAGTTCTTTTTCTTTACTTTTCTCTTTTTCCTTCCCTTCCCTTCCCTTCCCTTCCCTTCGCTTTCCTTTATACCTCTTCTTCAACAAGTAAAAGCTGGCTATATCCTGTGACTTTAGGTAGCCTGTTGGCAACCCTGTTATCCACCACAGGAAGCCACCGAATCCGGCATGTAGCAGGCGGACAATATTCCAGTGCTTGCAGCCAGCTCTGCCAACCTTTGCCGGTGACACTAACCAAAAGCCAGCGCTACCAAGCCCGCGGCTATGTGGCCTCACACACTGGTTAACCCTGTGCTTTGAGCCCGCTGAGCGCTCTGGGAACGCACGCCACGTGCTGCAGCGCGCCGGGAATCGCAGCTGTCGGGGGAAGCGACGCGTGAAGGCAGCTCTCGTTCCAAAACCCGGCACTGCCGCACCTTAACAGAAGCAGCAACTTTCCTCCTCCTCCCTCCTTCTCCACGTTGCCGCTTAAAATGAACTGTCAGAGCCTGGATGAAGATACAAACAGGATTGCATACCTTCCCAAGCCTACAGTGGCTCCGAGACTTTGATCTAATTCTGTTTGCTGCTTTATGATGCATGAAGCTGTCAGATAAAGAGGTGTTCAAAAAAATCCACTCGGGCTGTCAGAGCTGACAAGCGCCGTGATGGATTACAGAGAAAACAAAAGGGTTATCACCTCCACCGCAAACATTTATATCTTTTTTTCATAAGGGGGCTTCAATCAGCGTGTAGCTACCAGGGTGCGGGTTGTTGTGCGCCTGTAGGAACACAGATCCGATGACACACGTTGAGACAGCAGTTAAAAAGTACAACGTGGGCGCGTTGGCTCTAACACGCTGCCGACACGGCGCCGCTGTGCTCGCTTAGATCAAAGATAAGGGCTCCGTCGTTTTCTATATAGAAAGGACTCTTTCCTGAAGATTTCTCTCTCCCCACCCATCTCTCAGAGATTAAACGCAGCCACAACAGTCTGAGCGGGGTTTGACTCAGAAAAGCCCTGTACTTGAATGTTGCCCTTATGATTACTCACACAATGGCACCCTCGGCACAGGATGAGGAGCGGCTAGTGTTTGGCTTGTGCGGAGGAAACAGGACCACGAAAATCACACGCCTTTTCCAACATCAGAAAGCAATCTCATGGCTCATTGCTCTATCATCTCTTCCCCCTCCCTTGCCAAAGTTTACAGATTCTTAAAAGGCCACTGCAACAGACAGTGTTGGACCTGAAAATTGTCAAGCGAAGCAAATGTTCTACCCCTCATGCTGCATCTTTGATGCTAGGGAAAGACAGACAAGGAAACATGTCAAGATGCTTGATCTGATATATCTGTGGTTTGTACTTGGGATCAGGCCGAGACACATTTGCTCTTGCTCAGGACATCCATGCGCTGACAGTGACCAGTCCTCCGTTCAAGAAGGACAGGGAGCTGCTGGAGGGAGTCCAGCGTAGAGCAACGAGGATGATGAAGGAAGTGGAAAAGCTGAGGGAGCTGGGTCTCTTGAGCTTGGAGAAGAGGAGACTGAGGGGTGACCTCATTAGTGTCTATAAATATGTGAAGGTGGGTGTCAGGAGGATGGAGCCAGGCTCTGCTCAGTGTCATCTAGTGATAGGACAAGGGGTGATAGTTGTCAGGAAGGTAGAAAGGAAGGAAGGAAGGGAAAGGAAAGGAAAGGAAAGGAAAAGAAAGGAAAGGGAAGGAAAGGGAGGGAAAGGGAAGGGAAGGGAAGGGAAGGGAAGGGAAGGTGGGAAGGGAAGGTGGGCAGGAAAGAAAGGCAGGAAGGCAGGAAGGGAGGAAGGGAGGAAGAAAAGCCATCCAACCACACTGCTTATGAAACAAAACGTAGAAGTCCTCTTTAACTGCAGCACAGCTGGACAGGCTTTTTATTAACAGTACTGGGGGGGATGGAGGACACCACTTGTTCAGCCGCTCTCGCCGGCTGCTAGAGCCGTGTCTCTTAGCTCTCTGGTGTGACTTGGCCAGCACCAGCAGACACAAGCACTACCGTCATTCATCCAACTCTGTTCCTACCCAGCAGCCATCCACAAACCCATAAAACTCCCTTTCAAAGAGCTGAAAGGCAAGCTGGTTGGGATAGGCTGCTATTAGTATGCACAGAGTGTACATTCCTGGGCAATAATACAGTGGGAATTGGGCTAGCCTGAGCATAGGCTGATGTGAAGCATATGATATTACTTACGCCGGCATGAAAGCAATCTGCTTTAATATCAGACACTTCAGTGCAAAGAATGTCAGGGTTACCAAAGGTTAAAGACGGGCCGCTGGATTTTTTCATTGCTGGTTTTTTCTGTTCTTAGTATGAACTGGAAAAAAATGTGGGATGACTCTCTCCATCTTCAGTTTTGGGGGGATGCTGAGTCAAATGACAAGAAATGATGAGGGTTAAAAGCAATGCAGGCTAAAGCCCAAAGAGCATGGTGTGCCACGGAGCTTAGCACACTGAGAAGGAAAGACGGGGTGAGAAGTGGCTGGTTGCCGCTCAGCCAGTGTTGGGAACTGTTGCCCCCAGCCCTGGACTTGCCTACAGGGTTTAAGCATCGTCTCAGGGAGCCGGTGCCTTCAAGGAGTGATGAACGGAGGCCCAGAGCCTCAAAGGCCAAGTTCTCCCCATCTGCCACACCTCAGTTTCTTGCGCTGATGCTGGGAGCCACTGCTTTCTGTGCCATGAGCTTGGAAAGCTGCAGGATCAGGCTGCTCGGTACCCTGCTGGCCCCCAGTCCCTGGGAGCTCTCTCTCGCATTCCATGGCGAACAGCTGCTGCAGCACTTTGAACTTTCACTTTTCCCTTACTAAAATTAAAACCCAGGCACAGAACCAACCTGAAAGCTCCCACAGTCTCAGGTGGGAGCAGTACAGAGCACAGAAGCCAGACGGGCTGTTTTCCTGAGGCTGATGGTTTTTTCAGAGCACATCAGCATCTATTTTTGCCCCGCCATTGGAATCTTTGGGTATTGGGAAGCCCGAGGAAAACGGGAGCTCTTACGCTGAAGGACAAGAACACAGACCAAGAACAAAAACAAGAAGCACCAAATGAAGATGTTGGTGCCTTTTTCACAGAATCACAGAATTTTGGGGATTGGAAGGGACCTCAAAGATCATCCAGTCCAATCTCCCTGACACAGCAGCATCACCTAGACCAAGTCACACAGGAACACGTCCAGGTGGGTTTTAAATGTCTCCAGAGACGGAGACTCCACAACCCCCCTGGGCAGCCCCTTCCAGGGCTCTGTCACCCTCACTGTGGAAGAAGATCCTTCTCCCATTTATCTCCAAAGCACCATTTCTGTTTCTATCTGATTCCAGGTAAAGGAGATGAATATTGCAAACATCGAGGACAAATAACACGAGTCATCACGAAACCTTTTTCTTTCATAACCTCCCGTGAAGCAACTAAGCCCCTTTTCTGTACAGACACCCTTCTCTCAGGTGGCTGCTACCTGTCTGTTGGTCCTCACGCAGGGCTGTGCCGGCAGTTGATGACACAAGCAAAGAGAGAAAGAAAAAGAGAGAGAGAGGGGGAAAGGAAGGGAAGGAGGGAGTGTGCAGTGAAAGGAAGACAGATGGGCCTATCAGTTATGTACATTGTGACCCACCTGCCAGTCACAGTCCCGCGGGAATGTGGTGGAATAAATACTGAAAGAATGGAAAGTAGGAATTAAACTTAACCCAAACCACAAAGAACCCAACAAGCAAACACATTGAGCAAAGTAAATCGTCTGGCAGGGAGAAGTGCAATTGAGATTTTTTTAGAAGCATATAAATCAAACTTTCAAGAGAAATTTGCCCAATCAGGTCTCCAGCTCGTGTGCAGCCGGCGGCAGGAGGGTGGAAATTGTGGATCTGGAGAGGATGATTGCCAGCACGCCTAGGTGTGAGGAGGTTGATGTGATAAATATTCATGATGGCAGCACGTGTGCTCTAAGCCCACACCCTACCCCAGCAAACCCAGCTTGGCTGGACTTCACCTCCCACCCTCCCAGCCCCCAGGAGCATCTCATGACCCTGCATTGCCCTCAGCTGAGTCTCGCTGCTTTTTGCGGCTGCACGTGTGTGTGTGTGTGTGTGTGTGTGTGTGTACACTTGTGTGCATGGGCAGATCACAAATAATAAATGTGTGCAGGGTGGGTGTCAGAGCCACCCGGTGAGGGTGACAGAGCACTGGAAGGGGCTGCCCACGGGGGTTGTGGAGTCTCCTTCTCTGGAGATGTTTAAAACACACCTGGATATGTTCCTGTGGGACTCGGTCTACGTGACCCTGTTATGTTGGGGGGATTGGATTAGATGATCTTTCGAGGTCCCTTCCAATCCCTAATGATTCTATGACCTCCAGCTCATGACGACCATCTAAAGCAATACCACTAACTGAAAACCCCTTCTTGCTAACATCAGGAGCAATCAAATCCCGCTCTTCAAACATTGAGTACATGTGTAATAAAAAGCCCCGATTCCCTTCTCAAGCAACGTGAGGTCCACGGGATCATCTCTTGCTGCTGGTATGATTTCCTCACTCCCTGTGCTGAAGATGTTTCTACAACTTCATGGAAATCCCATCCACTCTCTTTCTGGGCACATGCTTCTCCAGATACTCTAGATCAGCGAATCACAGAACATTAGGGATTGGAAGGGACCTCGAAATATCTAGTCCATGATAGTTTTGAGTCATGTGGGTATTTGCAGCAGAGAGAATCCCCAGCCTGCCCTCAGACCTGTGGGAAAACGTGTTTGCCCCTTGGCCAGGGACCATGGTGCAACCAGAGGCAGCAGTATCTGCCTACATCTTCGTTGTAAAACCTCACAGGAGTTCATGGAGGTGACTCTGCTCTGCAAAATCTTATCACCTGTTTAACAAGGATGGGTGTAGGGTGGCAGAAGCACTGTTCTCCATCCCGTCCCTCTTTCCCACCTCTGAATTCATACTCGCCCTCAGTTTTCTGTTCCGTCCCTTTTCTGTCCCTGTGGCCCTTCTCCCTCTCATCCTCTCACCTTTCATCAACTTATCCCCCTGTCAGGGACATATGCAAATGAGCTCTAATTCTAATTTAAGGGCCTCTTTGATGTAGGCTCTGTCTAACCAGGAAAAACCCCCTAACAGTAGTTGACTTAGTTTCTGCTCTGACCTTTTCACTGCTTTTAACCTTAAGAATTCTTTGTCTTCACATCACAGGCAGGGACACAATGGCTGTGGTCGTTAACTGCTTTTGAACTGAGGTAATTAGCAAAGAGAAAATATTAGCAGAAAGATCTTAAGACCTTTCTGAGTAAGGAAAACCTCAAAACTTTCCAAAGGAAGAGGAGAATGTGGCCAAAGAATTCTTTTGCTTAGTGGTCATTCGCACCGCATGTTGGGGGACCAGCTGGGGACCTCACAGCATCCCATTAGCTCAAGAACCAGCAAAATGGAGGTGGTACCTACAGCTTTCCCGTGGCAAAGAGCCACCTTCACCTGGGGAAGTACCATCTGGCTGAGCAGTGATGGGCAAACTCACTGCTGGTGGCAGAACCACAGAATACTAGGGATTGGAATGGACTTCGAAAGCTCATCCAGTCCAATCCCCCCACCAGAGCAGGATCACCTAGATCAAGCTGCACAGGAACAAGTTTTAAGCATCTCCAGAGAAGGACTTGTGCCTCTCCTTCACTTCTCTTGCTTGATCTTTTATCCACCATAAGACATTGCAACAGGAGTGAGACCTCCTCATCCTGCATCGATTGGCAAACACGATGCTACTCTTGTCTTCACGCTGTCTCATGGCAGGTCTTTCTTGGCCAACCACTTCAGTTAAAACAGCTATGCCAGGGTGTCTCTGGTGAGACAGGCAGGTCAGAGCACCCAGGGAAAAAGTAACCCATAAAACACCCTCACCTGTGCTTCACAAGCCGGTGGTTTCCCTATTGAAGCAGAGTGATTTATGGATAATGTGTGCAGCCCGGAAGATTAATCTTAGTATCAGCCTGACAGTTTTCACACTGGATAAGAATAAAATTGATGGATGAAGAAATATAGAAATATGTGTTGCATGTTTAATTTGTTTTCAATCTTTCCAAAATACATGTAGGAAGTCTGTGTGCTCCTTCCTTTGAAGGAAAATATGACTTGGTCCTTCTCTAAGCTACAAATACTGAGGGGTGACCTCATTAATATCTATAAATATGTGAAGGGTGGGTGTCAGGAGGATGGAGCCAGGCTCTGCTCAAGGGCATCTAGTGATAGGACGAGGTGCAGTGGGTGGGAGCTGGAACAGAGGAGGTTCCACATCAATATGAGAAGGAACTTCTTCATGGTGACAGTGACGGAGCACTGGAAGGGGCTGCCCAGGGGGTTGTGGAGTCTCCTTCTCTGGAGAAGTTTAAGACTCACTTGGACATCTTCCTGTCCGACTTGGTCTAGGTGATGCTGCTGTAGCAGGGGGATTGGACTGGATGATCTTTTGAGATCCCTTCCAATCCCTAATGATTCTATAATGCTATGAAAGCAGTCATTAAGATGGACACTATAGATGTGTGACTATTAATTAACGCTATCATTGGGTGCTAAGTCACCAATGCAGGAGGCGAGTTCATATCCAATCCCACACCGCTATGACTCTACAATTAAATCTAGACAGCCAGGACACAGTACCACATGTGATACTTCCCAAGATACTTAAAAGTCTTTCCTAAGTCTTAGGACTTAGGAAACAAACCCGGGGTGACAAAAGAGAAATGAAGCAGGCAGAAGATAGTGTGTGTAAAGAAACTTGTGGGAGAAGGAGACCTGCACCGGCATGGTCAAGGTTTCTGGAAAAACAGAGATGTGGAAGTAAGACTAGAGGAAAAAGGTGTTTGACTCAGACAATGAGTTGGTTCAAAATTAACCTTCATCTAGTTAGCAGAGTTTTTAAAAAGAAATACTTCAAGAGCTAGCAGCACTACGCACAGGTAACTCAGCCGCTGGCGTAAGTAAAGTCGTCGCGGCAGGCTTCGTAGTGCACGAGTCCGCAGCACCTGGAAAGGGTAAGGCATTAATTACCAGGCACACAGTCATACCAGCCCTGGCTTCTTGGTTTTGTGAAGCCAGATCAGAGTGATGGGGTCTTGAGCTGTCTTTGCTCCTCCCGAGCTCAACAAAGCTCATTGAGCTCACAGCTTACAGAGTATGACAGAAGTATGCTTTAAGTCTCTATCTGAAGGATTAAAGCTTCGCAAACCTCTTCAAATCAGCCAGACAGCTCTAGCACTCGTTAAAACTTTTACCTCATTTCAAGCCTGGGTGCTCCTCAAAACTGGACTAGCAAAAATATGTGTAAAGGAAATCTCTTCGTCTTGTGCTAATAGAGGGGAGGCTGGTTTGGGCTGGAAAAATTACTGGCACTACCTTGAAAAATACAGGAGAAATGTAATGGGACATTGGCATCAGCTTGCAGGCGGAAGGTACCGAGATGATTGCCGTGTCCTGTGCTGCACACTGTGCTGTGATTGTTTGTTTCTTGTGTTTTGTTTGCCCAACAGTAACATCAAACAGGAATTTGAGTCTTTATGTAATCCAAGTCAGAAGTCAAACAAGAGACATTTAGCTGCTAGGTGTCAGCTGTCATTTAGCGAAACAAACCTGCTCTGTTCAAATATCACAGAACCACAGAATCATCAGGGATTGGAAGGGACCTCGAAAGATCATCTAGTCCAATCCCCCTGCCACAGCAGGATCAGATCATCCTTCCACATTATGCACTTCTAGTGCTTTAAAGTATTACACCGCTGCCTAGCGCTGCAAACACCGATGTGCTTTGAATGCCAAAGCGTTCCGGGGTCTACATCAGCACTGAAATTTGAATTCACGCTCCTTAATTTTAATTCATGTACAACTTCCACCCTCTACCTGGTGTACGCCTGGCCACGTTCATCTGAAAGGAAGATGTGAGTCCAAACCAGCTCTCAGATTGCTTAGGGATTTTAAGACAATCTTAAATCATCAAATCATAGAATCATTAGGGATTGGAAGGCACCTCAAAAGATTGTAGAATCACAGAATCATAGAATCATTAGGGATTGAAAGGGACCTTGAAAGATCATCAAATCATAGAATCATTAGGGATTGGAAGGGACTCCAAAGATTATCTAGTCCAATCCCCCTGCCAGAGCAGAATCCTCTAGACCAGATAACAACAATCTTTATCACAGTCTTAGAGGGGAATTGGACCAGATGATCCTTCTAGGTCCCTTCCAATCCCTAATGTCCTGTGGTTCTGTGATGACCACAAATGGTTTTCTACCACTTGCTAGCAAGGGCACATTCTGGACAGAGCTGAGTTCACTAGACAAGGAAAATCCTTGTGATTTTGTACCTGTATTTCCTGCATCTTTCCATCATCTTGAAGTCACATAGCAGCCAAACCAAAATTAATGTGGCTTCAGAAACCTCTTCCACTGTATATTTGAATTCCAGCTGAAAGCCCTGCAACTTCATTCTCGTTCCAACAGGAAATCTCCAGCATTTACGTACATTACTGTGTTCTTATTACTGAACTGCTTGAGTTTACCTTTGAAAATACCATTTTCACCACTGAAGGGACAACATCAAAGTAGGAGAATTGTTATTAAGACCCTAAAAAGATCAGTTACCACTTCTGGTCCACTGCGCCCCTTGACAGATCTAATAAAAGCATCAGCTGGCAGGACGCTGCTTTTCTGAAGCCTTTTCTGAGGTTAATATTTAATGTCCTTGGCACTGGTGCTGTGCCTCAACGAAAGGCTCTCCGCTCATGGAAACTGAAAGCTCTATTGCCAGATACGACTGCAGATCCATCTGAAGATCTGCCCCTCTTTTATTTGAAGTTCTTCACAAGAAGTGTGCTCTGTATATCATTACCTACGTGGCTTTGTACAGTGCTGCTTACGGCACCAAAGAGAGATACCAAAGCAATACCAAAAATCATCCTGTTGCCATATGTGCTTGTCCTGGTTTGAGTTAGAGCAGAGCTAATCCTGTTCAGTGGGGTTTTTGCTTTTAAGCTCAGTCTCTTCTAAAAGTCACTGCGCTGTCTGTAGTTAACAGCGTCTTTGTGCCACGTCTGCTTCTACAAGGGATAACGCTTGATGGTGGTGGTTACTACCAAGGATTGGTGTGGACAAAGCTCTTCTTGGTCTGTGAGGACCGAGGTCACTGGTAAATCTTGCGTGGTGGCATGCTGGGGTTGCAGTCAGTGAGAGGCCACACCTGCAGGGGTGAACAGACTGGACAAGTGACACTGGAACAGGCTGCCCAGGGGGGTTCTGGAGTCTCCTTCTCTGGAGACATTTAAAACCCACCAGGACGTGTTCCTGTGCGACTGGATCTAGGTGATCTTTTAAGGTCCCTTCCAATCCCTAGTGTTCTGTGATTCTGTGGTATTCATATATATTTTAGATATATGATATCTATACAATGCAGTACTTTTGCATCTTCATCATTTGAAGCAAAGTGGCAAAGATAACCAGTTTTTTCAGATCCAAAGAGCTGAATTTGGTGACATTCTCAATTCAGAATAATACATTTTCTTGTTTTTCTCTGAACCAAGACGTATTACTGCTTCTCAAAGGTCATTGCAGCTGACATTCACGACTACAAGGCAGAGACTTGTACTCTTGCATAACACTGCAGACTCGATTATTGTTTCACCTCTCAGCATTTTTTGTTGAAGATCAAACCACCAAGCCAGCGATGTTTTCCTCTCAATTTCTCTTCTCCAAGTAATTTTTCAGCAGTGGCCCTGACTGTCACAAGCTGCAAAGGGTGTGATGCATGGATGAGCTGAAAGTCATTTTGTGCCAACAATCCAAATGAACTTTTGCAAGCCAAGGAAAACCTTGATCCTGGGAGTCTGTGAAGAGCAAACAGAATAAGCCTTTATCCAAGATGCAGAGTGATGGCAGAAAGGCACCCTCTTTCCCTGAGTTCAGAATCACAGAACATTAGGGATTGGAAGGGACCTCGGAAGAGCATCTAGTCGAATCCCCCTGCCACAGCAGGATCAGCTAAATCAAGTCACACAGGAACATGTGTAGGAAGGTTTTAAATGTCTGCAGACAAGGAGACTCCACAAACACCCTGGGCAGCCCCTTCCAGTGCTCCATCACCCTCATCATGAAGAAGCTCCTTCTCCTATTGATGTGGAGCCTCCTATGTTCCAGCTCACACCTATTGCCCCTTGTCCTGTCATTAGATGCCAGAGCCCGGCTCCATCATCCTGACACCACCCTTCAACCATTAATGAATCTTTGCACATCTTCTCTTGCTCAGATGAGTAACAATCTACTTGTACTGGCAAGTACCAGAAGTAAGGATTTACACATTGAGAATCACGATTTTCCAGACTGTCAAAGTATAAGACATTATATATTTATATATATTATATATTTACTATATATAATCATATAACATTTATGTATATTGTATATTGATCAACATTAATGAGGTCACCCCTCAGTCTCCTTTTCTCCAAGCTCAAGAGCCTCAGCTCCCTCAGCCTCCTACTTTTATCCCCTTGGCAAACATCTTCATCAGAACTGCTTCAAAGCCCCAGACTGGAAATTACATTGAAGAATTTACAGGAAAATGTGAGGATGGTTTTGCTTTCCTACAGAAACAAAACACTGGGCTTTTGCGGTCTCTATAGCAACAGTCTGTAAATACAAACAGCATGAGCAAGAAAGCATATCACAGAGTCACAGAATCACTCCGGTTGGAAAAGACTTCTGGGATCATCAGGTCCAGCCATCTGACCTACCTTACAAGTTCATCCCTAAACCACATCCCTCAACACCTCATCCAAACGATCTCTAAACACACCCAGGCATGGCGACTCAACCACCTCCCTGGGCAGCCCAGTCCAGTGCCTGACCACCCTTGCTGTGAAAAACCTTCCTAATATCCAGTTTAAACCTCCCGTGTTCTAGCTTGAACCCATTCCCTCTTGTTCTATCACTAATTGCTTGTGAGAAGAGACCAGCACCACCCTCTCCACCACGTCCTTTCAGGTAGTTGTAGAGAGTGATGGGGTCTCCTCTCAGCCTCCTCTTCTTCAAACTCAAGAGCCCCAGCTCTCTCAGTCTTTCCTCATCAGATTTATTCTCCAGGCCCTAAATATAGCCTTGGATGGATCTTTTCTCTTCACTTACCCTTTTAACTCATTTTAAAGGCCATCCCTGGCACCGTTACGTAGCAATTCTTTACTGCGTGTTTGGGAGACGATGTGATTCTTATCCGTTCCTGTTACAAACCCACAGATTCACTCTAACAAGAATAAATACGTCTCCGAGCCTGTGACCAAAGAGACAAAGTGGTTTTCTGCAGGGCTGCACAGCAAGGGCTGCATATTTATGAGAAGATGCCACTTTGAGGATTATTTATCACAAGCAACAGACTCGCCAGGCTGCTGAGCAACTTTACTACAGGCAGGTACACACCAGCCTACTTCAGTGATGCACGTTTCTCCCACACTGGAACATGACTAAAAAGATGTGATAAACCTGGGCTTGGCGCTCTGAGCCATCAGGAAAACCCACAGTGCTGTAGTGCAGCATCTCTCGTGATCATACAGTTCCTTCTCGCTTTCTAAACAGACTTTGCACACAGACACTGTAGAGATGTTGGTGCTGGCCTATTCTCATGGGCAATTAGGGACAGAACCAGAGGGAATTGTTTCAGGCTTCAACAGTGGAGGTTTAGACTAGACATCAGGAAGAAATTCTTCATGAAGAGAGTGGTCAGGCGCTGGAATGGGCTGCCCAGGGTGGTGGTTGAGTCCCCATCTCTGGACAAGTCCAAAAGTCACTTAGACGTAGTATTGGGGGATCTGGATTAGGGGTGAACTTGTAAGGTAGGGTAGATGATCCCAGGGGGCTTATCCAACCTGAATGATTCTGTGTGATTCTGTGATAAATGGCTGGGTTGGGCTCTAAGGGTGAATATCAGGGTCAGGCAATGAAGCTTCTAAAAGAACTCTTGAAGCCGATGTCACAGTGTCTGATTTACGTTGCACTTTGTGTTCTCACTGGTCTTCACAGACAAACTTTGCGAATTACCAGTTAAACTGGCGACACACTAAATTCGCATGCAAATAGCTACGTCCAGGTCAACGCTGTGACAGATCAGGTTCTCACGTCTCCTACTAATCAGGCTAAGTAACAGGTATCCTCCTGGCAGCAAACGGATCGCGTAACAAAGACAGAACACGCGTGGTATCCGAGATGAAAGAAGGTGATAAAGCTCCATTTATATCACGTGTTGGCCCTTTTGGACAGCCTTTGGAGCATTACTGATGTCAGTCCCATGTGCTAGTTGCCTTTTGAAGACCTTCATCTATTTGAAGCTTTTCAAGCACTTTTGAAAGGATGTCTACAAAGTCCTGCAAACGCCAAGAGCAGTTGATTTAACACGACTCTAACTAAGGCGAAATGAACTCAAGCAATTTCTCTTGTCCCTGCAGGTACTGTCTTGAAATATTTTATCTGAAGCCTTCAGAACTATCCCATTGAAAATATCTTTTAAGAAGCTTCACTCTCTTCACACATCAAAAAAAAACCGCGCGGTGTATTTGGAGGGAGGGGAAAATCCCTAAAATCAATGTTGTTATTGCGGTCCTAATAGGCTCTGCCACATTCCAGGCTGCCTAGTTTTGATAGCGGCAAATTTCATTCAGATCTACCTTGAGACACCACACAGTTTCAGAACTCTTTAGAAGGCAGAGTTTTCTTTCAGAAACATTTCAGGCAAAGGCTATAAAAACACTACTAGGGGTCTTTCCCTTGATCACAGCGGTACCTCTGGGAAAGGAGTTATTACTACCTTTGTGCTGTGGTAACAAGGGGCTAGTGACCGTCCTTACAGTGATTCGAGTCAGACCCTAATTTGTTGCGTTATAATGTGGGGTGTGTGTGGTGTCTGCTTATTGCCTCAGCTTCCTCCCTCCTATGCCTCCATCAAGATGTTTTCTGAGGATACCCTATTTTATTAATTTCTAAAGGACCCTGTCAGGTAAAGACGTGAAGAATAGGGAAAGAAATAGTCACAAACATGCAATCTCCATGAGAACCGAACAACTTACGATTCACACAAGTTGAATATATATAACACTGTCTAAAGAGCAGCATCAAGTGCGAAACGCGTAGGGAACGGGGATTGCTGAGGGAAGTTTGGAAAGTCACGTTAAAGCGATGGATCCTAAGCAGAAAAGAAGCAGCCTGCAAACAGTGCGTTCTCGTTCAGAGCTGGGGGTGAAAGGGGTTTTTATTCATTTACGCCATTAAGATGAAGGGTGTCACAGAAGAAACGAAGAGCAAAACCCATTGCTTTCCAAAAATCTGCCTGGAGATGTTCCTGTGCAACTTGGTCTAGGGGATCCTGCTGTGGCAGGGGCTTTGGACTGGATGATCTTTTGAGGTCCCTTCCAATCCCTAATGAGTCTATGATGCCATGATTCTATGACTTGGTCTAGGTGATCTTGCTGTGGCAGGGGGTTTGGACTGGATGATCTTTTGAGGTCCCTTCCAATCCCTCATGATTCTGTGATTCCAATGGAAAACCAGAAACGTCATGAAAGGGACAGCCCAAGTCTATAGAGAATACAAGAGCCAGCACCCCTAGTCTGCCTTTTCTGTTGACTGTGTGGAAGAAAGCAAAATAATGCCCAGTTCTTCTTGCAGCAGAGTTAGACTGCACTAACATCTAGCTGAAATGACTTCTAAGAGGCTGTTGTTTCGTGCCGGTCGCACTGCCAGAAAAACCCACATTAAATTCCCAGGAAGGAACCAGCTGCTGGATTCGTATCTGTTGTTTCCGAGGCATGGCAGGGCTGTAAGGAAGAAATGCTGAGAAACGGCTGTCAGTGAACTGACTGGAACAGAAAACATTGCATTAATGAGCTGCGATGCTTTAAGTCATGCCTTGAGGTTGGGGCTTTTTTTTCCCCTCGTGCAATTTTGCTAAAATTGTTAAATTTCCACCTAGATGAATTGTCGCAGTTGGAACTTTATTTTTGTCATTTATCTCCTCCAATAAATGGTGCCCTCTTTAACGCACGCTCTTCTGCATCTGTTGCGTGGCCAGTTACAAGCTGCAGGCTCGTAACTGAGCTAGTTCTGAGCCGTGAACCACGCGAGCGAGAGAAAAGCCGCAACCAAACAATTAGTTTAGAGTCAACTTGTTGTGGCAACTGCCAGTCTGCAGACGGAGGGAGCGGAAAAGCCCATCGCATCTCCACGTCCCCTTTAACTGTACTTATGAAAATTGCCTCTTGGCAATTCTTTAGAGGTTTATCTAATTAGATATTTCTCTCTTTTGTGTGTGTGTGTGTGTGTGTGTGGGGAGGGTGAGGGAGTCGGCGCTGTTATGAAGCAATAATGAGCTCAGCGGAAAGGCTTAGCTGTGATGGTGTCAACAGTTTAGAAATCATCTGTATCCGAACTTCATAGAGTGTTTGGCTCACCTAGAAAACACCTGAGCGGAAAACAGCTTGGTGAGGGCACTGGTGGACACCTAAACCTAGGCAGCATTTGCATACAGTTGAGACAATTAGGAAAGAGGCTCCTCATCACGTTCGTGAAATCAAGCCCAACCACCAGAGCACCCCGAACGCACAGGCTGGTCCCAGACACTCTCTGCTCTTGTGCTTCGCAGGTTTTGAAGAAGGTTTCCATTTCATTTGGCTTATATCGCAGCAGAGAGCTTCGTAAAACAAACCACAGTGCCACAGGAGCCGAGAATATGTTGCTGCAGGTTTTTTTTCTCCCCCAAAAGCCAGTCTCCTGAGCCAGGCATTTGAATCATAAGGACTTCTGGGATGGGATTTTCACTTGGAGATCTCCATTCGTACGTGGATTAAGAGGATTAAAAACCATTAAATGACCATCCTCCAAGTCCCTAAAGCAGATTTGCCTTTTTCTATCCGACTTCAACCGGGGCAGACTTGGGGGTAACAAAGTCCCGCACAAAAGCCTCCCTTAGCATGACAAAAGGTGAAACAATCCACTGAACTGCCAACGTAGCAGACAATGAAGTCGGCGCAGTCTACTCAGCTCATTTTCATCGGAACAAATGGTATCAAACTTGGCAATGGCATTGTTCTTAAACTTGAACATGGGGCTCCTTTTTCCACCCCTCTCCTTTTTTTTTTGATTTTTTTATTTTCCCATCCGAAGCTCAAGGTGTCATATTAATTATTTAAATCTTCAGAAGATTTCAACTGTATCCTCCAAGGCTCTGCTCAGTGCCAGAAGGTCTCCAATCTGCATTAGCTTTTGTTAATTAGAGCTGAAACAAGGACTTTGATCTCAATGAATATAATAACACCAAAAAAAAAGGGGCAAAACTTCCTGTGTGATTTATCTTTTACCTATTTTCTGCTTTTACTGGTTTTCCACTCTATTAGACCTTTGATTTACCTTGTCCGTGCAACATTAAACAGCTCGGGTACAAAAGACCTTAAACAGCTTCAAAAGACTTGGCTGAAATGGTAGTTAAACGCTACATGAAGTGGTCCCAAGTCTTTAAACTTTGCAAGAAGATGACGAAAATTGACTTTATTTTCTGTAAGCAGCGGCTGGTGTGTGTTGGGGGGGTGGTTGGTACAGCGTGGATGCTCGGTACAGCGTGGATGCTCGGTACAGCGTGGATGCTCGTCTACTGATGTCAGATATCACAGCTTTCCCTGTAGGGATTGATCTTTCCTCATTAAGATCCTTGTTTCTAGAGCCACAGCGCTGATGGAACAGAAGGCCAGTGATATTCTGCAAGATGTTCCTCACGCACCAGGCTTGCCCTGAGTTTGTAGCGCTGCTTAGATCCGAGGGGGTCACCGCCGGGGCTTGCCTTGTTAAAATTTTTCTCATTAACATTTCTCTTATTGAATAGCTCTGAAAGGCAAATTTTTCTGAGTCCAAAAAGAAAAACTAGCAAATTTTGCTGTCAGGCGAGGTCTAGTTGAACGTTCACTCGAGCAAGGACTTGTCGTTACAGTGCCCCTCATATGAAAAAAATAATCAAAGACTATCCGAAAATGCTGCGAGTGGAATCTACATCTGAGATTGACGAGATACAGGAGGGTAAATTTTCATTGTGATGGACAAAGAGTTGTGCTCGCAGCCTTCATTAATAACAACACACGGTGCTGAAAACCTGCCCCGTATCTTTTGCATACGGCTCGCTACAGAGCGGCACGGCCCCAGGAGACTGGTCACTTGTGGTTTATCTCGTTTTAGGCAGAATAAATTAGAGGCTATCTTGTGAATTCTGGACAGAAAATAGAACCGAAGTGAATAGTCTGGAAAATAATAGCTAAGAACTCTGGTAACCTGCTGGAGGCACTGAGACAAAGAAGGTTTGCCTGGAAAAGCAAGGGGTCTGTTGGGGAAGTTTGACATGTGTTCAGTGCCTCAGAAAAATGCTGCCCTGCCAAGGTCTGGCTTCATCCATGGGGCTGGGACAGTCTGGGTAGCGGTAGCACAGACCCCCTCTGCTACAGCATCACCGTCCTTCAGCTCCAAGTGTGTAAACAGGCTGGGAATTCAATAGCAGTCTGGTCCATCCCACACCAAAACCCACAGGAGATTTTAAATTAGTTTCAAGAGAGTCTCTGGCAGGTTCTGCCTCACTAGAGATGCTCCTTCTGAGTCTCAATAAATCACAGAATCACAGACCATTAGGGATTGGAAGGGACCTCGAAAGATCATCCAGTCCAACCCCCCTGCCACAGCAGGATCACCTGGACCAAGCTGCAAGGGAACATGTCCAGGTGGGGTTTAAACATCTCCACAACCCCCCTGGGCAGCCCCTTCCAGTGCTCTGTCACCCTCACTGGGAAGAATTCCTTCTCTTATTGAAGTGGAACATGCTGTGTTCCAGCTCACACCCATTGCCCCTTGTCCTATCACTAGATGCCACTGAGCAGATCCTGGCTCCATCCTCCTGACGCCCACCCTTCACATATTTATCAACATTAATGATGTCATCCCTCAATCTCCTTTTCTCCAAGCTCAATAGACCCAGCTCCCTTAGCCTTTCCTCTTAAGAGAGCTGGTTCCACTTCCTTCATCATCTTCATGGCGATCACTGTGATAGCAACACAAGTTAGCAAGAAAGAATGATGTAACTGAAAAACTGCATGTAAGTAGGATGGCTGAGGATGGAGAAGCATCTTATGCAGAGACATTCAGTGTGAAGATTTGCTATTCTGACACCTCTGCTATCACCACTTGTTGCAATTACATCTTTAAGTTGGGAGAAGTCTGATGCTCGGCTATGAAGCTAAGAGGTGGGAAAATCATAGAACCATAGAATCATTAGGGATTGGAAGGGACCTCGAAAGATCATCTAGTCCAATCCCCCTGCCACAGCAGGATCACCTAGACCAAGTCACGGAAGAAAAGAGAAGACAGAAAGAGGAGACGAAGCAGTTCCTCTGTTAGAATAAGGATCAACAGCAAGACCACACTCAGGACAGCCTGATCATTGCCTGATTCTTCGAAGCTTCTCAAAGAACAGGATTTCATTAGGTGCTTTTATTGTGGTCACCAAAATATCAATTAATTAATTAATGCAGCATGCAAATAATCCAGAACATGATCAAATAAAAAGATAAACTAGATAAGTTATTAAATGGACACTACTGAAAGAAAAAAGGGAAGGGGGGACAAGCATAGCTGTGTATTTGGGCTGCTTCAGACAGCAACTGCTCAGTGAGTAGCCTTCAGGTACTGCTCTTCCTCACATTTTCAAGCCACGTCATCAAGTCAGGAGAAATTCCCTTTGATTTAGGCCACAGAACTGATTTTATTTGTTTTAAGGAAACCTTTCTTTAAAAGTGTCCTGCCTGCTTGTTGAACCACCCTGAGGTTAAGGGCTGTTCCCTGTTGCTTTCCCTTACCTGCAGATCAAGCAGAAGCAGCTCTGCTACTCCATGTGCCTTTTTCCCTTCCCTCAGATCTCTCTGGAAGTAGAACAAGTTCTCAGTTGCACCACTTTCTGCCTCCAAAAGGCTTCCTTCCAACCTCTCCTCGCTGTCTTGATCATTCCGTGTCCCTCAGCTAACCCGACAGATTCATTATGGCATGTGTCAGTGATCAGTCAAATCAGCTGCCATGGGAACATCTCTGCGGTGTCAGATCTCTCTGAGCGAACCACAATTGTAAGTGCCATTGCTGAAAGAACTATAAGGCTTCTGTGCTGGTTCTCATATGGGATGCTGAGCTCTGCCACTTGCACTGATGGCTCGTTTCCTTAGCCTCTTAGCTGTGCTACACCAGACACACGTTTCGGCTCCCACTCCTCTCACCTGTGCTAAACAGAGAGATATCTTCCAGAGAGTAATTCTTTTTGACTTTAGCCCACATGAAAACAATCACCCCCTGGAAAGTTTATTCTATGTGTTACGCACATTAAGAGCTTCTCAAATGGCTCATTTCTTTAATGACTGAATCGAGGACAGGAGGGTCGTTAGGGACACTCAGCATGGCTTCACCAAGGGGAAGTCATGCTTGACCAACCTGATAGCCTTTTATGAGGGCATAACCATAAAATAGATGATGGTAGAGCGGTGGATGTGGTCTATCTTGACTTCAGGAAGGCATCTGGCACAGCCTCACATAGCATCCTCGCAGCCAAACTGAGGCAGAGTGGACTGGATGGTTGGGAAGTGAGGTGGATTGTGAACTGGCTGCAGGATAGAAGCCAGAGAGTGGTGGTCAGTGGGACAGAGTCTAGTTGGAGGCTTGTATCTAACAGAGTCCTCCAAGGGTCGATACTGGGACCAGTCCTATTCAATCTATTCATTAATGACTTGGATGAGGGATTAGGATGCACTGTTCGCCTGGATATGCTCCTGTGCAACTTGGTCTAGGTGATGCTGCTGTGTCGGGGGATTGGACTAGATGATCTTACAAGGTCCCTTCCAATCCCTAATGATTCTATGATCCTGCCACCTATGAATTGGGCTGCTTATTAAACTGTTGCCTCAGCAGTGCTTTTTTGTTGTTTGGGTTTGTTTGGGCTCTTTTGAGAGGATGATGAGCTGGGGTGGAAAGATCAATTACCCTTTCACTGGATGTTCTTATCCAAGAGTTAATTTAACCTGGTTTAAATGTGTTGCTGACTCACAGGAATTAAGCCTGAGGATAGCCAAGGAGCAAAGAGAAAGTTAAGACACATTGGCTGCTGTTGTTAAAACTGGTCTTCAAAACAAAAACAAACGCACATGCAAGTCTGGTTTCCTGTGTGGTGAGCTGAGTGCTTTAAAGGGACTCCCATTATGTCATGATTCATTATTTCCTCCTCTTGGCCTAAATGGAGCCCGAAAGTAGAACTAATAGCAATAGGATCTTCATTAAAAGAGTAGCAGGCGAGGAGAGGGCCTTTAATGGGAGGGTTCTTGTTCTAGCGCTCTGTCTTTATTTATGGAGCGCCGTACCTGCACATGGCACTTTAAAACCTCTCACTTTTGAAAAAGTCTCATAAAGACAGAGATAATGTAGTTCAGTTGTAATTAAGCTGTTCTTTTGTAGGAGCAGCACTGGTGATAGAGTAAGAAATGAGAAGTTTGTGACTCTCCAGACTTGTAAAGCAGTTCCGTAAAACTCAGCCGAGAAGTAGAGACACCCCCCTCCCCGGTACAAACAACACACAGACCTCAAAATTATTCAGAGAGTTTTACATTCTGTATTAAATTCTTCTTCCCATAAGGAATGAGACATGATCTCTTCATCCGGGAGGGTTACAGTCTACATGTAATGACGTTTAGGCTTTGCTTTGTAAGTCGAAGACATGGCACTCCCTACACGAAGTCCAGACCATATGGAGCACTGTCTGGTAACGATTCATAACGGTTCTGCTTCCACTTAGGCTTCAAGCCCTAGGGTGGGAGCTTCATCTGATCAACAGGATTTTCAGTGGCTTCTCTTTTAGCAATTCTTTGGGCAGAGGAAGGCTGAATCCAACAGGACGTGCCGCCGTCACAACCGAGGTGTCCCTTGTTTTACCTCTGCAGCCAGTTGATGACAATCTTTTTTTCAGATGACGCACAAGCCCAAGTTCCTTGCCCCAAATTAGCCTCTTGCCAATTACAAAGGAGTAAGGGCTAGTGAGTTCATTTGCCTCAAAGCCCAGTGCCTTCTGTCACTCCTCAGAATCCAGATTTTCCATTGCAGCTCCTTTAAAACACTTGCGACCCTTGTCCACACGTCTTCAAAAAGAGGGGGTGGCAATTTAATCACAATGCCTTCTCCTTCATTGTTGTCCACGTCAGTCAAGCCTGTGTTACAGAACACTGCTGGCTTCATACGGTAAATATTGTAGGGTTGGGATGCTTTTGTCCCACCAGTTGTCAACCCACCTTTCAGTCCCACTCAGGCACTTGCGAGCGAACTAAAGGATACAGAAGATTATCTTGCAAGACATTTGGCCAGCACCGCTCTCTTTAGGAAAATTAGTTTTGCCTGTTGGATGTGCCAGTCGCCTGCTCTAGGACCCATCTCTACAAGGAAATCTTTTAATTACCTCTTCCCCCCAAATGACAGCTTTCACCACTGGAGTTGAGTTCTTGGACATTAGCACTTGAATAGGAAGCCTTCATACTGTATATCATTTTAATCTTTCATGTTTAAGTAAGCCAGATGGCTTATTATTACCAGCTCTGTTTCAAAAAGGCACAAACTTTCTATCAGAGGATTTGTAGGATGATAGCGAAAAAAGGGAGACTTTGCATCGCACAAAATAGCCTGAATTTTAATTGCGCATCATAGCTGGGCAGCAATCTTCTCGTAATTACCATTCCTGCTAAATGAATAGGTGGATTAAATGGATAACTAAAATGGCATTGAAACTTCCTGGAAAGGAGGTTTATCCTCTAATGTATGGAATAGCTAAGTAAAGTTGTCACTTGCTTGGGTGTAATTCACGTGGTTGTAACGTTTCTCCTCAGAAGAGGACTGGCTTTACGAGCCGGTCTTTACTTTACTTTACTTCACTTTACTGGCTGTTGGGGTTTTATCCCAGCATCTCAGATACGTCATATGTCAGATGCGTGTGTTAAACGCTTTCGATTGATCAAGCTGAAAAATAATAGGTGCTTTCATTTGGACCTTTCACAGACTCACAGAACATTAGGGATTGGAAGGGACCTGGAAAGATCATCTAGTCCAATCCCCCCACCACAGCAGGATCACCTAGACCAAGTTGCACAGGAACACATCCAGGCAGGT
>JAOXOE010000001.1:79720406-79746270 GCA_028565055.1 Phoeniculus purpureus
ATAAAATCATAGAATCATTAGGCATTGCAAGGGACCTCGAAAGATCTTCCAGTCCAATCCCACTGCCACAGCAGCATCACCTAGACCAAGTCATAGAGTCATAGACTCATTAGGGATTGGAAGGGACCTCGAAAGACCATCCGGTCCAATCCCCTGCCACAGCAGCATCACCTAGACCAAGTCTCCCAATACATAAGCAAAAAAATTATGCTGTGGTCAAACCAACGCTGTTCCCCTTGCCAACTGTGAAATAATGATGATGTTTGAAGGACAAAACACTCAGCCATCAGGAGAGAAGACAGAAGATCCTACTTATTGAATGCTGTTGACTTCATGGGGCCAATGAAACAACTTGCAAATAGAAGAAAGAGGATCCAATTCACGTCCTAAGCCTGCGTGACGTAGCCCCGTTCTGATGGCAAAATATTGTGATTAAATCCGGTGGGGCCCTGGGGAGTGGAATTTTTTTTATTTGAAGGTTAAGCCAATATTAGCAAAAAATAAAATGAAATTAATCAAATGGCCCAGAGCATCACAGCCACAGTTGATTCCAAGAATGTTTGGTTACAAAATGAGCAACTGACTAATTGTGTAAATGCTGTTAATTAGCTGTGCAGAGCCCCTAACTGGGCTTTTCCCTGTAACTAATAAGAAATCAATTAGCTAATGAAGTGGCCATTAAATGCTATGCTAATCTTAGCTGGGATATTTTTAATGTTTCTTCTGCTTCTTTTTTTTCTCCTTCTTTATGATCCTTCCTAATTGCCATTGCCATACGGAGCTCACAGCTTTCAGCATGTCTAATGAAACATCATTATATCATAACTGGCATTCTTGGAAGAGTTAGTGGCAAACCTGCTTCCCAATTATTTTTAATTGCCAGACATACTCATAACTGGGCCTTTTACCAAGTCGTTCAGATCCCTGCACTGTCGTGTAATATACCCAAAGATTGTGTTTTCTTTTCTTTGCATATGAAGCGCGGCAGTGGTGTTGGCGGCGGTGAGGAATGTGCATCACGCCCTAAACAAGGAACCTGAGCCGCTGCCTTTGCTCTTCCTTTGACTGGAGCCTGTGGAGAGTCAGCATCGCCCTCGCACCGAGCAGATAAAACTAGACAAACCTCATGGAGGTTCTACCTTTATTTAAAGACCTGTGGTGCACCACTAAACTGTTTTCAGCACATAGAACCACAGAATCATAGAATCATTAGGGATTGGAAGGGACCTGGAAAGATCATCTAGTCCAATCCTCCTGCCACAGCAGGATCACCTAGATCCAGTCACAAGAATCACAAAATGTTGGGGATTGGAATGGACCTCCAAAGATCATCTAGTCCAATCATCCTGCCACAGCAGAATCACCTAGACCAAGTCACACAGGAAAATGTCAATGTGGGTTTTAAACTTCTCCAGAGAAGGACACTCCACATCACCCCTGGGCAGCCCCTTCCAGAGCTCTGACATCCTCATCATGAAGAAGTTCCTGCTGATATTATTGAGGAACCTCCTCTGTTCCAGCTGACACCCACTGCCCCTTGTCCTATCACCAGATGACACTGAGCAGAGCCTGGCCACATCCTCCTGACACCCACCCTTCACATATTTATAGACATGAATGAGGTCACCCCTCAGTCTTCTCCAAGCTCAAGAGATCCAGCTCCCTCAGCACCTATCATTCCAAGCTATAACAGTGGCTGTAGCTTCTGGGTGCTTATGCCAAAACACCTCAATTGTTAGGTGTGATGGTGAGCATCTTCAGACTGCCCAGGGGGGTTGTGGAGTCTCCTTCTTTGGAGACCGTTAAAACCTGCCTGGGTGTGTTCTGGTGTGACTTGATCTACGTGATCCTGCTGTCGCAGGGGGATTGGATCTTTCGAGGTCCTTTCCAACCCCTAATGTTCTGTGAGTCTGTGACTTGATCCAAGGGGTCCTGCTGGGGCAGGGGGACTGGACTAGATGATGTTTCGAGGTCCCTTCCAACCCCTAATCTTCTGTGAGTCTGTGATTCAGCAATTCCCACAGATTTTGTTACTTGCTCACAGAGTTCATTCCCACCAATTGCTTACATCTATAAAATCCCCCTTCAAGAGGGCACTAAATTCCCTTTGGGTGGCCCAGCTGCAAAATCACCCCCTCCCCTTTAACGGAGCCGTGGCAAAGGTGTGGAGGGGAGCCTGAACCCCGGTTTTTAAAACCCTTCTGCTGGTAAGACCCTTCATTTCCCAACACAGCATCTACCCGGCCATGACTTCATATTTAAACTCTGCATCTCAATGAACTTCTCTAAATCTACTTGCGCTGAAGTAGGTTATGTGTCAGGATTAGACCGGCTCCTCCCCGCCCCCCGCGATACAATGGTCCTCAGGACATCTGTGCACCAAATACGGGGAGGGGGGGTTTTAAAAGAATGTTTTCAAAAGGGAGTCCTGTCTGTCTTCTCCCCCTGCCCTCACCCCCTTCCTTTTTTGGAGAACATGCAAATTGAATTGGTTAATTCCGCACCCCAGTTTGAGGAAATCTGCTGCTAGCAGCTGCCACTGGTTCAGATGTCAGGAGGATGCAGATACGCAGTGACATTTTGTTCATTAAATAAACAAACCAGGTTCAGGCTAACAACATTAGGTAGAAAGCCCCATCAATTCTCGTACATTTAGTTCACCTAATGGGAAGTGACAATTGTTCCTTAGCTTCATAAGCGCTATACGGAAGAACAAAAGGAAAAAGCATACATAATGTGGCAACGGCAACAACAGTTGCCATAAAACCCTGCAAGGGTGATTTAGATTAATGAGGCACATAACTTTTTGCCCTAGGCTACTTAAAATAAATATGGCTACAAAGGTGGCTACTAGGGGAGAGGAAAAAAAAGTCAGGGTTATTTTTTTTACCCCCCCTTTATGTACACTTATTTGTTGGATTTTATTTGAATTTATTTATTTTATTGGAATAAAACCACTCCCACAGTAGCTCGTCTGTAGGTGAGAGAAAAAGATTTACACGGCGGTGTAGAAGTCTAAAATCAAAAAAACCCACCCAAACCCACCTAAAACTACCGTTGTTACACATTTCAGTGAAATTTTTCGTTTTACTGAAAAAAACGTTAACCGGTAGGTTGGCCTTTGGTTAAAATGACAGAGATACTAAAACCTCAAATTAAAAGCCGTCTGTCTTTCCCGTCGTGATGAATCAAGCGGAGTAGATGATCTTTCAAGGTCCCTCCCGATCCCGAATGTTCTGTGAGTCTGCGTGATCCTAAATATCAACGATTCTCGCTTCTGCATCGCTCAAAAGTACTTTGGCTTTTGTAGCTAGGAAATGCAAACATTAGGTAGCCAAGGCAAGTAGCACGGTTTGTCAGGTCTATGTCGTACGACACGGAAGTCACTACAACGGGACATTTACTAACTCAAAAGCAGAAGGAAAAATGAAAAGGATGATGCCAAAGAGGACGACGAGTGGGTCTGTCTGAAAATCAGACCGTCTTAGGACTTGGATGTGGTAGATAAGGCTGTCAGTCAGACTTAGACTGAAAGGTACAGACAATAGAAAGAAACCCTCGCACATTAATATGTATAGCACCGTGATGTGGCTTTTAATATTCCAAAGGGACTTTCAGCAACTCCATGGGAAACGAGAAAAAGCCCAAAGTGAGCCTGGCTGGTGCAAATCCTGGCTGGCGGCAGCAGTCCCGCCGAAGGACAGGCTTGGTGGGTGCAGGAAGGTTAGCCCTTTGCGCCACCGGTGGGTTTTCATGTCTGTCTCTCTCTGTCCCTTGTGTGTCCGCACAGCCCTAAGGCAGGTGCAACACGGTGCTCAGCTGAGGCTCGGCAGGGCTGCCCGCAAGGAGGCTCAGCGTGTCATAGGCAGCTGCTGGCAGCTCGCTAGCAACGCCAACAATCACCCTACCACCACCTCTGGGGTTTTTCTAGAGGGGTCCCTCTCTCTCCCTTCTCTGCACCCCGAGCAAGCCCAGCCTCACTTTGTCCTGGACCGTGTTCCCCACGTTGCCAAAATCCTTCAGTCACTTTGGAGCATCGCTGAAGTCTCAGCTATGCCTCAGGAAGATGGGGGCGTCGTTCTTAGCAACCCTCTGACACAGTACATGTGTGTCCTGTCTTCCATGACCAGATTTGGTGTTGGCATCCCATAAAGGTGCTGGGTTCAAAAACACATCCTCATCAAGACCCTTGCCCTTGTGCTTCCCTTCCCCTTGTGCTTCCATCTGGGCAGAGGCTGAAAGTAGTGAGTTCACAGCATCACAGAATCACTCTGGTTGGACAAGACTTCTGGGATCATCAAGTCCAACCCTTACAAGTTCACCCCTAAACCTGATCCCTCAACACCTCATCCAAACGATCTTTAAACACATCCTGGGATGGCGACTCAACCCCCTCCCTGGGAAGCCCATTCCAGTGCCTGAGCACCCTTGCTGTGAAAAAACTCTTCCCAATATCCAGTCTAAACCTAAGGGGATTTGTGTTTCGATGTGAGAACGTTACCCATCCAAACATTCAACATGAAAAAGCAGAGTTCCTTTAGGATTGGTCTCGATTACATTAACCTTAGCCGCAACGGGACGCTCCGAGAAGCGAGCTGTCTCCCCATTTCTGGAGACTATTTTTCTTCAGAATAAGACACACATGTTCTTAACTTTAGGAATTTTCACTTCTTTGAGTAATTTTTAAAAGATTCCAACCCCCTCAAGTCTTTGGGATGGTTGGGACTCTGTGGTGAGGGGTTTTTTTGCCTTTTCCATGATCCGATGAATTTCCCTTGTGCTGCAGCACCCCGCAACACACAGCGTGTGTGAGCGCCGCTCCCACAACAGTGGCATGCCAAGTGCCAGTGCAAATGTGGAGATGATTTTCATTTCCTCCATGTGAATAGCTTTTCAAGTGAGGAAGCATGATTAGACGATGTTTTGGAAGCTGAAAGGAGCGCTTCAAAATCTGTCAGAGGCTAGAGACAGTGATGTAAGAAATGGATCAAATTTAGACGGCGTCCCAATAGAAAAGCAGCTCATTCTGAGTGGCATTTCCAACGAACAATAGAAGAACAATAAGTTCTGCAGATATTCTCTTGGGTAGGTGCTTTAATTCCCTGGCATTTCGGTAACAGGCATTAACAGGTTCCCTCCTGCCATCACAGAATCACAGAGCATTAGGGATTGGAAGGGACCACCAAAGATCATCTAGTCCAATCCCCCTGCCACAGCAGCATCACAGAATCGCAGAACACAAGGGATTGGAAGGGACCTCAAAAGATCATCCAGTCCAATCCCACTGCCAGTGGACAAAAAAATACTGACACTACTTCCAGAACAAAAGAAGGTACAAAATTCGTGCTGAACCTGTCATCACCTCCCACCCATTCTGGAACACCCCAGACATCATGTTTCTCACAAGCCTCAAGAAGTTCAGCAGAGGACTTGGGGCTTTTGAAACAGCTGATGCCTTCACCCACAGGAGGTGGTGAAGGAGGCTACCCCTTCCCCAGGATGACTACAAGTTTCACAGCCTGGTGCCCCCTTGGTTCCTGGAAATTTATGCATTCTGAAGTTGTAGGGAATCAATTAAATAAATCTCTGTGCTTCGTGCCCCTAAGACTTTTTAGCTATAAAAGCTGCCTTGTGGAATGTCGCCTCCGTCAGCTCCCCGGGCCGGCAGATCTGTGCCGGTGCTGTGTGCTTAGCTGACAGCTTCCCCTCGAGCTGCTCCAGAGATCGCCTCAAACTCCCGAGGCTCGTGTGTACACAGCCAGGAAATTAAATTTTCCCTCCCCATAATTAATAAGAGCGAAACATTTGTGGGTTTGTTGCCACTTCTGGAACGGCTGAAGCCGGGTCCAAAAAAAGAGGAGCGTTTCCAAATAAGAAGTGCGGATTTCTTATGAGCGAAGTTAAATAAATAGAGCAACCAACCAAGTAGCCCTCTGCCATCAGGCGACAAAGAAAACAAACCAGAAAAAGAGATGTGGTCTTGCCAAGGCTGATCCACTCCACTGTGTAGGCATGCATTAAATGTCGAGTGCACGAGTTATCTCACCAACTCCAACGTGCCTGGTTTCGTTCGGAAAGCGTGCACGAGCTCAGCGGAGCAAGAGGCAAAGCTGGGGCTCCTCCTGCTCGGAGTATTGCTAGGGGCTGTATGTTTGACAGAGGTCATTCCACTACTCAGGGGTAAATCGTGCTCTGTGCGAGAGCTGTTTGTCTTCTGCAAGTTCTGGGGTGGTGTAAATGCCTGGTGAAGCAGAACAAACAATAAGAGACTGGTCTGCTTGACTGCCTGTTGCCAGCACGTTTTTGGGTGGAATGCACTGAGCCCTGCAAACAGGGGATGTGCAGCCTTCCTCTGAAGTCACAGAGTCACACAACATTAGGGACTGGAAGGGACCACGAAAGATCATCCGGTCCAATCCCCCTGCCACAGCAGCATCATCATATTAGGGATTGGAAGGGACCACGAAAGATCATCCAGTCCAATACCCCCTAGTTGAAAAATTCAGTAGGACTAGGGAAAACATTGAAAGTGAGAGTTTGCTCTTGTAGAAAACCAACACAGAATCACAGACCATTAGGGATTGGAAGGGACCTTGAAAAGTCATCAAGTCCAATCCTCCCACCACAGCAGGATCACCTAGACCAAGTCACACAGGAACATGTCCAGGTGGGTTTTAAACATCTCCAGAGAAGGAGACTCCACAACACTGGAACCTTCACTAAGAATACGTAAGATCAGGTCTAATATGAGTCTCCATCACTAGCTGTCAAATCATTATGACTAAAATACATGAGGTAAGCAAAGATGGAGCAATCAAATGGAGTGATTCTGCATGAACTCACTTAAAGAAGACTTAAAGAAGACAAATACTAGAATTGATGTCTAAGATGTGTCACCGGCTGCTTTCTAAAATCTTATTTAAGTCTGTATTGCATTGAGAGCTGTAGACACCCCACCTGAAGTGTCAGATAGCCACGCCTTAACCCATCACGGGTTGCCAAGAAGATTCCTGTAAAACACAGGACAGAAAGAGTACATTTTAGTTCTTGCTGCATTAATCCAGTAAGTCCATGTTAAATTATTTCAATTATGCTTACTGAAGCGCCGTGCACACCTGTGTCAGTGTGTATATTATAAATAATGAATAATTATTACTAGAGTTGGCTGAATTTTTCATTGAGGATAAATTATCTGAAAAATACAGGCTGCTGCTCTGCTTGAGACTTGTTTATGAGTGATCTTGCCTTTTCTGAGTATCACAGACTCATTCAGGTTGGAAAAGACCCTTGAGATCATCGAGTCCAACCATCAACCCTACTCTACAAGTTCACCCCTAAACCAGATCCTCCAACACCTCATCTTCTGTGTGGTTTTGTGAGTGAGGAAGGATATTAATCTGAAGACTGCAGAATGATTGTTTAGTATGTTCACAGAGTGATCGTGTGTAATTATTTGTGAGATGTGAACATGTCAACCACATGGGCTCGATTCTCATCTGGTGGGTGGTGAGTTGGAAGAGAGTCCAGAGGGTTTGGGGTGGGGCCAGGTGCTGCTAAAGCATGAAGGTAAATATGAGAAGGAACTCATATTGTGTGAGGGTGATGGAGCACTGGAAGGGGCTGCCCAGGGGTTGTGGAGTCTCCTTCTCTCAAGGTATTTAAAACCCACCTGGATGTGTTCCTGTGTGACTTGATCTGAGTGATCCTGCTGTGGCAGAATGGTCTTTGGAGGTCCCTTCCAATCCCTAATGTCCTGTGATTCTGTATCTCCCTCAAAGCTACACCTCCATCACTTCTTACCCACCCTATCCTCTGTGTTCACAGTGTCATGAAGAGCCTCCCTAGAAAGCTGATGACGTGACAGGGATCACGAGATTAATGGGATCAATTAATAGCTTATAAAATCTTCAAGGAGTGAATGAGGAGCCCCACCTGGGGATGAGGGGGATGAAACGAACTATTAAGACGGGACGAGGACCCTTCACAGCAAGTGGATTCTGATCAAAAAGAACACAGCCCAGCAGGACCCTGGGTGCTGGTCCCTCAAAGAGGTGACACAGGCTTTAAACAGGTCACAGACTTATTAGCTATTTAGGCAGACCCCATAAATACCCAAGGCTCTAGATGAAGTGCCCACATAGCCAAAACTCCTGCTCCATAAATAAAAGGATATGAGGATAAATAAGGATATGAGGATGGGGAAAAAGAGGACATTAGGGTCCAGACCTCAGAGAACTGCAGGGCTTGTGGGGATTCAGAGCAGCTCTGTCTCCAGCCGTCCCTGCTGGGCTGTAGTACCCGCTGGCAGTGGTGGGGCTCAGCGGAACGCCTCTCCTAGGGTCTGGTACTAATGCATTCCTTGGGCAGCCCATGCGAGCTGGTGGGCGACCCTTTCCTGAGGTCTTGCTTGCCAGACGCTCGGTTGGTCTGGCTGTGGTGGGTGAAGGACATCAGGACACAGCTGCCCAGCACAGTACCCAACTTCAGCCATGTGTGCGGGCGTGCCAGGGGACCCCAAAACAAGGCATCTTGGAGGTCTGCTGCCAAGGTGGTGGCCAAGTGGCCGGGAAGGAGATCCCTTTGGTGGATGTTGCCCAGCCTGGGGCAGGCTTGCAGAAGGACATCCCACAGCTCTGGGCAGTCCCAGAGTGTCACACAGACAAACGTTGGAAGGCGAACACTCGGCCAAGAAAAAGACAACAATGAATTTTTCAGTTTGCTCGCAGATGCCTTTGTCTTGGCTGCTAACGTGGAAGCTCAGCGCAAGAAAGGCTATTGTCCTCACAAAAATGCGTGTGAGCAAATGTTTACCCAATGCAGCTAGAGGAGGGCAGGCAAACAGCAAAGCCAACGGTCCCCTGCAATCAGGAGGCCTTTCAGGAGCACCACCATTTCCTGCGAGGTTGCTTGTTTCTGCTTTTACTGCTCTGAACCAGTTCTCGTAGCGGCGCCACAGCTCTGTGCTGCCCAGCCGCGAAGAAGCCGCTGCTCTCCGGAGACTCGGCGTGCAGGTGGCAAGAGGGTGGCCCCAGCCCCCCAAGCCCTGGGGCATGGTGTTGGATGTGCAGTCCGCAGGGTGGAAGCGATGCGTTCCCATCCTGTACCCCATTGCCAGGCTCCATAAATTACAAGCAACGGGCCAAACCCTGCCTCCGATTGTCTGTGTCTGCCTCCGATTTCAAGCGACGCTGGATGCCCATAAATTTGTGCTGAATTTGGCGCTGCCGCCTCCTTGCTGCTTGCACAGGAGGAGAGACCCGTCGTCTTTTAGAGCAGCTCCAGAGCTCTGCGGGTCCGAGAGACAGGGAAAGCAGCACAGGTGAAAATTTGCCGCTTGCCAGCACGTCAGACGCCCAAACCCGCGAAAGGCTGATGTTGTCTTTCATTGAGGATTAGTCCTCCATTTGTTTTCCAGCATTTGATGTTTCATTCCTAATGATGTCTAGGCTCAGCACCAAAGTTGTCTCCCTGACAGCACACGCCAAGGGCGATTATTCACCTCCGTGCGACGGGTGTGCTGGGGAATGGCATCACTGCAGGGGCAGCCCGGCCAGGCTGCTGGCAGCCGGAGCATCCCGCCAGCCCCTGTGCTCTCCTTGCTCCCTCCCTCGCTGCTTCTCCTTCTCTTCCCCCCTGCCCTGCTTTGGCTCAATACAACTGCACAAAGGCAGCACTAAATAAGGAAAATATGCTTCCCAGTAACCCAAACTGACTAAAACAAAGATGACATGTTTATGCAATTATCCACACATCTAACTTGGTTCAGCTTTTCTTCCTTTCAAATATTCCACAATGACTCCGCAGCCCAGGCTGCTCCAGCCAAGCTGGGATGGCCGTGGAGCAAAGAACTCCGTCTCTTTCTTTTCCTCCCCCTAAAAAACCATTACAGACCTTAGGTAACTCCTGAATCTTGGAGTCCCTCTGTGACTGCTCTCTGCTGTGAGAGCAATTCATTAAAAGTTAATTAAAAGGTGAAGTTCAATATGCAGTTTCCTTCAGCTAATCCTCCTAAGGCAGCTTCACGTGGCACTAATGCACCCATTTTGTTGATGTTAGACAACAAAAAGGCAAGGCTGTCTAATTAAGAGGTTGCTGTTTACAAGAGAGAGGGTTTTCTAATTGGTGACTCCGAGTGCAAATGAATCTTAGCGCTGCGCGGTTAAGCGTTCTCAGCCTCACTTGGACTTTTCCCCAACAAGAGCTTGCAAAACTGGATCGTTTCCAGGACCTTTGCTATAATATTGTTCCTGCACTCGTACTTCTTCAGGGTGCACTTCTGGCCCCTCCATCCCTGCCTGAGCTGCTTTATTCTGGCTCTGCTGCAGGAACCTTCTTCAGGGTCTTGCTGGGCAGGCTGGCTCGTAAAGGTGGACTTTCATCTCTGCCTTCCAGCGTGCTAAGCATCTAAAGATGTGTTGTATTTCCACTCCCATCAGTTATTTCTCGGGTAATGCATTTTAAATGCTTTACAGAAACGAACACGCTCCGTCTGTTTATGGCGGTGCCAAACACATTTTTTGGGCTACTAAAAGCCAAAAGCATCATGACTGCCTTCCCACTAATGCTGCTTTCGTTTGACAGTAGCTGCTGCCTTTCTGTCCTTGAGTGGAAACAAGAGGAAAAGAAAAGAACACTGCCCCCTCCTTAACAAACATGAGTTTACCCTGCCCAGATGCACTAAGGAGAAAGGGCAACAATATCCTAAGCTGCTGTCACTCAGGCAGTTTTGGCCACCAGGACTTTAATTTTGGAGGCCACGCCGGTAACAGCGTGTGGAAGAAACCTACAGACCATCTCAAGAGAAAGTCAATTCTAAACTGCAGGCTGGTCAGGGCAGTTCCTTCCTTTTCCACACACTGGAGATGCTACAACGACAAAACTTGATGTGTTCCTCAAGCTCTGTCACAAAACCAAATGAAAATTGCAGCTTGCCCAGCAAATGAAGAAACCACCTCAGGGCTCAGCAAGGCGACTGTTTATTTACGGTGCTTTGCACCGAGTTTGGTTTCTGTAGTCACCGAATCACAGAACGTTAGGGATTGGAAGGACCTTGAAAGATCATCTAGTCCAATCCTCCTGGCACAGCAGCATCACCTAGACCAAGTAGATTGGAGTAGATGATCTTTTGAGGTCCCTTCCAATCCCTAATGTTCTGTGAGTCTATGATTCTGTGATTCTATGACCATGTTTAATTCTTCAGTGATTTCTTTTTCCCCTATGTATGGACTGAATTTATTCATAGAATCGTAGAATCATTTGGGATTGGAAGGGACCTCAAAAGATCATCTAGTCCAATCCCCCTGCCACAGCAGCATCACCTAGACCAAGTCACACTTACTTACTTGCTCCTCAAGGTATAACTTGTAGTTTATAGTATGCTTTTTCTAGGAAGGCCAGTAGCTGGATAGAACAGCTAGTGCTCATAACAACTTCAAGCAACAAAACATAAACAGGAGCCTGAACCCTTGGAAATTATGGCCATGGATGAGTGAAACACCTGGGTTGGTTAAGTTTTCAGTCCGTTATAGCAGCACAGGATTTAGTTCAGTTTACAAAACATTTCTGAGGTCCAGGATGGCTTAGGAGAAGCCGATCACTAAATAACAACCACATTGTTAATTGTGCATGAGCTGCTTGATAGAACCTGGACTGGTTGTCTCTGCTTTTCATTGCAGGGTTTTTTCTGTACGCCTTACAGAAATCTTCCTCTGAATTGTTATGCCAAAATTAAAGATTTTGTATTTAAACTGAATTTCACTTTAGATACCTTACCAAGGGTTATAAATTCTGCTTTTTAAAGCAATGCTCAACTTTCAGACACCTTGGGGTCATCTTTTGGGATAGGTACTTTGCTCTGCTACTCTTAAAGTAGAGTTTTTTTTTTTTAAGGGCTAAGCTGTAGAAACAATGCTTGCATTTAGTAGCTAGACTTGGAAATTATTTTACATTTTGACTTTCAGACAACTGCCAGCAAAGAATTACTCTGTACGGTGCGTTACACTTTCAGTTGTCAACTTCAGACTCGGTGTCAGTGCCAGGTAAGCCGTGACACTGACTAGTGTCTTGAGTGTGAACTGGAATCCACCCTAAGAGACTCTAAGCTGAGGCTTCAAATTCACATTGCAGCTCTACCCATTCATTTATTATTTACAAAAAAGCAGTCTGTTATGTTTTATTTCAGCAAACTGAGCCGATAGCTTTCAGCACTTCTGGAATAAATCCATACAGGGCCCAGTTCCCAGCGAGGCACAAAAGGCTTGCTTGATTATCATTTTTCCAAGCGTCTTCATCCACTTCTTGCATTATTTCAGCACAATCTTAAGCTAGTGATGTTTGGAGGATCTTTTAAGGCAGGCTGCTCCTCCAGGTTGATGGACATATTAACTTTCTTCTGACATTGTCATGCCTTGAGGAACCTGGCAGCAGAACCACAGTAAGAAAAGATGAAGAGCAGCTTGTAAACTAGGGGGGAGAGCTTTCATTACTGAAAGCAGGGAGCATCCTTTACTCTTCTCCACACATTTTGAGCTGCTTTATCCACATCTTTATCTGTTCATACAGGCAACAGTCAAGCCAGATAAAGCATATGGGAGCATCTTGGTTGCTTTACTTACAGTTTACTTGAAAAGGAAAAGTTTTTAAATTTCAAGGTAACTGTTTCTAAACAGGAGGATGAAGTAAAATTCTGATTTTCTGAGCATTGAGGAAAAGTACATCACTGCCTAGTTCTTAATACTGTTCTTCATAGTACGCCACATTTCATTGTCTTCTTTGGCTGCCTTTGCACGTTGATCCACCTGCTGTGGAAAACTTCAGTTCAAGGTTTGGCATCGTGTGTACATGGTTTAGCTGTACATGTATTACTTTACTTTTAAGGACATAAAAGCGCTTCTACCACTTTTTTCATAATTCACTCAGTTTTACGAGGTCTTTTTGTGGTTCCTAACTCCCAGTGTGACTTTTGGTTGCAAGAAAGAGATTACTAATGTCTGCAGATGTAAATGTGTTATTTTCTATATATTTATCTTGATTGTTGAGTTAGTTCAATTGAAAACTAGCTTCAGATCTATTTCCTGTGGGACACCTTGTGTGCTTTTTGCCTGTAACCAATTCCTATATATTTTTGTACAACCAGGTCTATTTGGATTGAGTAAAACTTTTTCTCTCAGTATGTATCCTTCAAATTCCATAAAGTTGCCTAATTCATGGTAAATTTAACTCTCTCTTCATGACAGCACCATCTCATCGCTGCATTGAGACGCTGGATCTCTGCCTGTAGTTGAGGTTTCATGTTTGCAGCATTGTGGAAAATGGTAGTGGAGAGATAGCTGCAGCTTGGAATACAGGTCCCAGAACTGTCCTTGTCTACTTTTCTGCTATTGATGCCAACACAGACCTCAGACCATAGTTCCTGGCCTGCATATCTGTACCCTGTGAGGTCTGTACCTACCTGTTCCATCCAACACCAGGTAAACTCTGTGGTCCTCTCACATGCCACAGATGGAGCTGTCTATGCACCTAATAACTGAATCTCCCATTCTTAGTGCCTGCTGTTTCCTGTTCCTGCAAATTCACAGCATCAACATTCTAGGTGTAAGAGGGCACTCTGACATCAGCATGTCTCTTCTCAGATGCTACATCCTCCTTTTTCATCTGAATGCCCACATTCCCTCAGATTTAATGGGCTGAGTGCTTTCAAGTTTCACCACTTAACAGCTATTGGGCAAATTTTTCCACAGGACACCTCTTCCTTCAGCTGTGCAGATAACATTCCAAATATCAGTTTCCCAGGATGTGCTGCTAATACTGTATAAATGACATCTTGCAAGATCAGTTTGTCTTTCTCTGACAGATTGCATAGATTTCAGAAAAGTTTTGCTTGCCTCTATTTTCGGAAGTGTACAGCTTGCTTTAGGAGACACCCCAAAATAGTATTTGCTAATAGGCATATGTTTACCTGTCTGCCTAGTGTTTGCCATCTCTGTGCAGGCTGTATGTGTTGTGCAGTAGCTATGGTACCTAAAATAATGAAGCTTAAGCTGATGTCTGGGGGATTAACTAATTCTTCACATAACTGCCTTCACAGATGTAAGGTTAAAAACATTTCAGAGCTAAGCATGAGAATTACAATTAGCTCTGTTGGCTGAGGGCTTGTTGTATGAACTTCTGCAGCATCCAGTCTATCATTACTTTTTGTATTGTTTTCCTGATTAGTTCTGGCAAAAAAATGTCAAAAAGCACTGAGGAATTCTGAATGGATAAAACAAACCCTCCAGATGAAGAAATGGACTTGGTTTTCTGTGCTCATTGCCAAAATATTTTAGAATAATTTCTAAGTACATTTTCACCTCTTTGAAGACTGAGCTTCTTCACTTAGAAGCAGAACAGAGCAACCTTCAAACCACTAATAGGAAGAAAATAACCCAATATAAAAATATCTCCTGTTGTGCTGGGTGGGTTTTCCTTCCATACACAGTATGATTTCATAGAGAAAACTTCAATTATGGATTAAAAGTAGGAAAATACAGAAAAGTACAAAAGATAAATGCTCAGATTTAGGCTATACCTGAAATTCAAACAAACTGGCAATGGAAATGTTCCTTATAAAAATCAGTAAAGTAATTATAACTCCTAGAAGCCTTAATTGATACTCTGCATCTCTTACATTGCCTTCTGTGTTGGTTAGCAATTAAAATGTGTATTTAAATTTGTGTAGTGGGTGGCTGAGGAAAAATGTTATTCAAGGCATTTACTCTCCATTCAATTTTTTAAACCCATGTTTTACTAAACAGATTATTCTGATTTCTCTTTGAAAAATGAAAAAAAAAAAATACAAAATTACCATCCTGAGTTGGAATAAATCACAATTAATTCTATATGGGTGAAATCAAGCGGTGCTAAGTCAATAAAGGCTTCTTTAAAGGAGGTTTAAAACAGAAGAAAGAAAATCTTTCTTTCTTAGTATTTGTTGTCCCCCACAAAATTTTTAAGCCTTTTATAAAAGGTTAAATTTTATAGAATCTGAGTATCTTCAGTCTTATAAATGTCTTTGTTTGAAAATATATTCTAGTGGAAGAAATGTCAAAGTACAAGTCTAGTAATTCCTTTTGTCTCACTGCTAGTTGTCAATCCAAGGCAGTTCACCATCTAAGATATGGATATTATCAAATCCTGTGCTCTGAATTCTGATTTGCCTCAAAATATAAATAAAAACAAACCATTCATAACCTTGACACTACATTTTGCTGCCTGGTCACAGCACATCCATCTTCCTCCCTCAGCACGTGCAGTTGAAAAAGGATACAGAAAAGGATACTTTTCTTGTCTGAGAGGAGAAACTGTATCCACCTCTGTCTTTTAGGAATGTTTATTTGTTGTCATCAGAAATACCTTCGATACAAAAAGAAACATATTGTTACACTGTGACTACCTCAGATTCGCCCTTCAGCAGCCGATGCATCTGTATGTAGAGAAAGGACCATTCTATTCCTGTTTCAGTAAAAACTGCTGCACTTGCAAGAAACTGATTCAGGCCTTGAGGACTGCTAGACCAAGGAGATGGCAGGGATAGAAGAATATGAACATATGTATTTTAGTGCATGTATGAAACCCTCTACACTTTATGTATGATTAAAGCTGATGCATGTGTCTGCTGTGTGCTACACAGCAACTTTGTCAGATCTCACTGGAAATAATTCCAACTCTATGGACATATTTTTGAAAGTAAAAGAAAATATGTACTGAGAAATCTTGAGTTACAACTGGCCTTACCTTTTCCTGGTGTTGGTCAGGTCACGCACTGGAAGAACATCATGGGTTGGATTTAGTCTGTACACCAGGACACATGTATTTAGGTGTCTATATGTAGATGTCTATACATAGAGTAGACATGATGGAGCTATCACTAGATCATGAAAGGCTCTTAATTATATCTTCTTTGAGATGCATGGGAGCACAGACAAGTATTTCACATGTGCTCACATACATGAAAATGCCCAATTTGAGATGGTTTATTCTTGAAACAGTATCGCACACCATATGGAGGCTGAGGTTCACTCCAAAACTGCAGAAAATCTGCATTCCTGTTGCCTGGATGGTCAACACTTCTACATATCAAGTCATATTTTAATGATCAGGAACACAGTTCTAAGTTAATTAACTGACTCCCATATCTATTTTTGTAAGGGGCTCCTGTGCATATGCAGATGACTGTCTGTAGGCAAATAGCTGCAAGTGGTACGTCTTGACTATTTAATGGCTACGCACATACCAGTGTCTAAAGTGGTCCAATGTGTGGTCTTAAACATGTTGTACAAATTGCTTAGTTTATTAATAATCTCTCCATGACATAGCTTTGCTCATACATGTGGTCACTGCCTGAAGAGCAGCATGAAAACTGCTCTGGAGCTGACGCAACCTGTTCTGGAGGGAAAGACTATTCTGCTCTATGGATGCCATGATGCTTTCTTTCTGTTAGGGTCACAGAACAGACAGGAAAGGCATTGAGCTGTTTTAGTTACTAAAATATATAAATAAATGACCTCACATTTTGTCTCCCTTTTCACCGAGGATCACTCAGACTAGGTGCACCATTCATGCAAGGCTTGAATTTCTATGGCATCAGTGAAAACAAGCAATCAGCTGTAGACCTGTCCATGTGTTTTCAAAAAACAATGTACCTTAAGTTGCTAATTCTACAGTGTGAGTTGGTTCTGAGAACGAAAAGCATCTGAAGAAAATTTAGAAAAAGAGGCAGATCACCAGTGTACCCAGTGCATTATCTGTTGTGGAGCTCATCTGTGTGTTAGCAGACTGCCCGTTTCCCAGCTGCACCATACTGATAAGCCTAAAGAAAAGAAATTAAAAGAGCCTGCTCCTCTTGACTTTACTTTTTAACAAAGTTAATGTAGTGAATATTTTTGACAGGTTTTGTTCAGAATTATGACCCCTTGATGATCTGAAGTTAATCAGTGTAAAGAAACTTCTCTCCAGTGTCAACGTCTTTCAGAGGGAAAAAGTACGCGGTTAACACTTCAAGGGACTCTTCATTTTTATATGAACATGAGCACACTTAGAAGTGTTGATATAGATGCTAGACAGCTTCTTTATAAAAAATCTGCTAAATATAGACATACTAGAATTGTTCTTAACACAAGCTGATGGAGAAAAATGTATTTAGGAAGATGTCTATTAAGCGTATGTTAAATACTTACCAGCTTGATGTTTCGTTAATGGGTTAAACATTGGCATTTTCAGACTGGCAGCCAAAAAGCAGAAAGGAAGGTGGATAATCTCTGTGAATGAACACTTTGAGGAGAGAAATGTCTGCAAATCTTTTCCTATGTTAATCCTTCATTTCTGCTTTAAAATAAAATAAATATATAAACACAAAGGCACTAAAAAGTACATTTCTGAGGACAGGGATCCAGGCTAGATTACTAGAGCCAAAAGATTACCCATATCCCAGAAAAGTTAGTAGCCATATGGCTGTCAGCAGAAAGCTATCTCAGAGATCTCAAAGCCTTTTTTTCTTTTCTGATATAAAGTGACCACCAAGTAGAAGACGAATTATGCCTTTACGTGCTTATTCCATACTCATTAATAGCAATTACAATTTTTTCTGAACTTTGCTTTGGTTTTGGACTTGATGAACCAGACTCATTTGTTCATTGAGTTCAGAGTGATAAACTGTCACCTCTAAAGGTACATAGTATAACCTTTGATTTGTTTATCACCATGTACAAAAATAAACCATCATTCTAAATGTTTCAAGAAGTACAAGTTGCAAAGAGTTCCTTTTTTGAAGAGTATGGTCTTTGTATAATATGTGTTTTAATCCAGTGTCCACCTTCACATGTTCAGAAGATTTATGTGTTCTGGAAGCATCAGATTAACTGTACGTGATCAGGCTGTGTGTTCATGTGAATGGAAGGTCTGTGCACATCCCTGCCTGGAATTTTCTGGGAACTGTAGCAAGCAGGGGAGGTGGCTGCTAGAAGAACTGGTCATACAACTCATTTGTCCTCTTTTCTGGGTGTTTCTGAGACTGAGGGAACTAGATAGCTCTGACTATACCAGCCTTCTTCTGACTTCTGTTTTTTATATTTTACAAAGCAGTGGCAGTTGTTGTCCTGGCATCAAGACAGCATATCAGAGGCTGACTCTGGAGGATCCCAAGGAGCAAAAGCTGCTTGGGTTGTGGCACAGGCTACCTTGACCTACTTTTAGGCTTTCCATGGACCTCAGGCTGTAGATTAAGGAAGGTCCCTGCACTACTGGTATCTCTGGCTTATTGACACTATAGAGAGCACTAGTTCTTTAAGTCTCTACTTTAAGTTTCTGCTAGCACTGCAGCATTTTTTTGTTGATCCCATCTTCTGCTCACAAAACCTTGAGTGTTTATATTGTTAAACTCTCAAATACATTTTTTGCTCTGACCACTGAGTGTTCTTCCAAATGACTTCCAGAAAAGTATGGGCATCAGAAGGCACAGAGATCACTTTCAACAGGCCACAGGGATGCAGCTGCTTTGATTTTGAGTCTGAAGAGTTCACTAGCACAGGCATGGATCATACAATGACTGTTGTTCTGAATAACTAAAGAAAAGTCGCAATGGTTTTTATTTTTCTACTACAGGTGTAGCCATCACACAGCACTGGTCAAAGAGAACAAAGCAAGAGAAACTCTCTGTGAGTTTGAAGCTAAATAATCCAAGCTACGACTCTTTATGATGTATCAAACCACTCCCTCATAGAGTGTATCATGTGTTCTCAAATAGTTTTCAGCTCCTCTCTCACAGTTTTTGAGTGGCTAATTATTCTATCCAGATAAAAAGAACTGCTCAAATTCCGGGCTGTGGTGTCCACATCTACACTCTCTTTGTGCATTTTAATAATTTAGTGACGTATCTGAGCATTTTACTGATTTTGTGTCCTTTCCTATGGAATGCCTCATATAAATTATCCATCCAGTACCCTGTAAATTTTAAGACCTTCCTGGGTTCTTTGATGCATTGCAGACACCCTCCTTATTAGTGTAATATGCAGCTCCTTCTCAGTTACTGTCTTAAGCTCATTAGTTCAGTTGCACAGCTGTGATAATTAAACTTCTCATCGATTAAGCTTCCACGGTACTTATTTATCCGAGGTGTTTCTCCTGTTCTCTGTCTCCATCACCCAAATAATCTTTAGTCTGCTCTTGTGCTGTGTCTCTCTGAGGGGAGCTCTCTTTCTGTTTGAGCTATGTACCATTTTGTAAAAAACCCACAAAAATAGCCAAGAATAACATTTTAGAAGATCACAAAGAAATAATTACCAGTACTCAGATCTTAATTATTCCCTCTGCTTTAACGCTGTGACTTCCCTATTGACTTTGCTTCCCTAAATATTTCAGTGCATATCATATCATCCACTTCCTCTGGACGATGGGCCAAGGAACTGCACATCCCAGTTGTGCAAATAATTATGGGATTGACTTATTTTTCTCAGTGACTTCTAAGACAGACAAGCAAATGACAAGTGAAAAATGTACAGGTGACTCATATTCAGTTTAGTCCTTAGGTGTGAGATTGTCCTGTTGACATTACTGAAAGAAACTGTTGTGTAATGGATGTCCTGAAACAGTCTTCTTGTGCCGCTGTCTCCACTCACATATAATGTTATTACATAATCTTGTTAATAAGTACGTGAAGCTACCTTTTAAAATATTTACATTTTTAAATCAAATTTAAAATTTGCTTTAAAATTTTAATTAAAATTGAAATTTTAATTTAAATTTTCCACTCTCGCTGTGGGACTTTTCTGGAAACTCGTCTCTTCAGTGACTGGAGAAGTTTGTGTTTCAGACTAACTGCAGTTATGGTCCACAAATTAATTTTGGTGACAACACTCTTGTTTAACTTCTTCTCATTTGCTTTTTACAGTTGTAGTTTTGTATTTGTCTCAGTGAACATATCTATGATACGAAGTTATAGATGGTGCAATAATTAAGAGAGTAGCTGCTAATAGACAGATTTACAACCATAAAAAATTACATGTAGAGATTATTTCGATGATACAGTGGATAAAAAGTAGGAGAGGGAAGATAATATTTCCATTGTTTTAGCAAATGCTACAGGGAAGAAAAGGAGGGGCCATAGCCAGAATACATAGAAGTGGCAGAGGGATTGAACTGGATGATCTTTCAAGGTCCCTTCCACTCTCTAATGTTCTGTGAGTCTGTAAAAAACACAGATAGAAGATCCAATGACAAGAAAGAGCCATGCTAAGGAAACTAGAGCAAACATCATAGTAATATCAAAAGAAGTGGGACAAATAGTATGTACTATAAAAATAAATTAGGTGAAAGTTATATTATTTACTTAAAATTTTCCTTATCCGTGTCAAAGGGAGACTGAGAAATAGCCTTGTGAGACTTCTCAGGGAGAAGAGTATAAAAGTTTGTGCAAGGCAGTGTGGAATCAAAATAAACTCGTCCCTGTAAGTGCTGAAGTAAAATGCCAGCACAGTAAATGGATTCAATAGTAAATACAGGTGTGTGGCTCTGTGCAAACTGCACTTTGCACCAGGCAGTAAGTTAGTTCCCAACCAGCACAAGACTAGAGCTTATAAAAATAAACACAGCAGCATCCTTTTTTTTTTTTTAACTCTGAGCAAAGCACTAAAAATTCAGAGCAACGCTGAGTGATAAACATCACTCCCTCTATAAATGACTGGCCCGTTGCTAATGGCAACATCTCTGTTCCTAAAGTTAGTTGAGCTCTTGCAGCGGCAAATTCAGTGTCCTCACGTAACTTGCAGGATTTAGCTCATCAGTTTTGCCAGCTCCTGCAGCCACACAACTGCATTTAAGCATAAACTTTTCCTTTCTCTTTGCAGAGTATTTGTGAAAGAAAAATACAGCTAAAGCTAGAGCCTGATTTATTGCACCCTGGGTATGTAAATGGATTCAATATTTAGCCTTGCCATTGTGTGAAACTGCTTTATCCCAAATGAATGCTTTTTTTTTCTGGTTTGGAATGATTTCCTACGATGCTGTAGGACAGATCATTTCATTCCAGATGCAGATGGATGAAAGTAATTCATCCACATTATGAGACACCACTAAAAGGGGTCTTAAGACTAAACCTTGCATTGCTGATACTATCGGACTGTGGTTTGCTGGTGGGTTGGTTTATGGCTGCTTTGGCAAATAGATGCACAGGATACCCAGGCTCTGCAGAAAATGAGACAATAAAAATAATTTCTTGCCCTCAATTGTGAGCCTTCCTTTAGGTTTCAGAGATCCTTCAGCAAAGTCAATGAGGAGAAAAATACATTGACACAAGGACTTCTTACAGTGAATTTGAAATCAGTTTGGAAACGTCCTAAGTTGTTTGGACTTTGGTCTTGGACTCCAACAATTTAGAAAATTGAGAGCTATAAATGGGATGTCTAAATTGTTGTATTGAAATTACACATTATTTCCTTAAAAAGTAATTTCAATTTTCATTTTTTAAATAAAAAAAACACATTTTAAACAATTGTTTCATCGTAATTATAATATTCTGGAAAAAATTTTCAGCTATGCTTTAGTGACAAAAAAGATGAGGTCATGTAAGTTCATAAACTTTACAGTGTTGCACTTGGAACCTCATAAACTAAAGGGATAAAATGCATATTATTGTTATTATTATTCCTCTTTTTTGGCTGTTTGAACGAAGGAATAATTATGTGATCCTGCCGTGGTCGGGTGATTGGACTCGATGATCTTTTGTAGTCCCTTCCAATCCCTAATGTTCTGTGATTCTGAGATCTAATATCAGCGCTGACAGTTCTATAGTTAGAATAATTGCATTCACAAAACGAATCCCTACAGAGGGTTTGGAGCCGAGAGCGTAGTGCTCTGTGAAAGGACTTACTGAATACAGGCATACCTACTCGGAGTTGTGTAGCCTCTAAAGTCATTTCAGGGAAAAAACAAATAATCTCAATAGTTCTAGGTTGGACATGTCTGTTTCATTCTGTGCAGGTTAATACCATAGTCTGGGACTCTGTTTTCTACTGCTATTTGGGCTTCCAGGTGCTTTTTCTGAGTGTTAGACATATAGATGACAGCTGGGAGGAAGGTGAAAAAAGTGAAGACATACTTCTTTTCACCGATTTGCTGTTAGCAAGAGTTGCTGAGTTTTTGCTCTGGTTTTACACAGGCTGAGATGTCATCGTAAAGAACCAAGAATCTGAAATGGGTTGCCCAGGGAGGTGGTTGAGGCCCCGTCCCTGGAGATGTTTAAGGCCAGGCTGGATGAGGCTCTGGTCAGCCTTATCTAGGGTGAGATGTCCCTGCCCATAGCAGGGGGTTGGACTAGATGATCTTTGAGGTCCCTTCCAATCCCTAATGATTCTGTGATTCTATATAATTTCAATAATAAGTTATAGTTAATCTATGTAATGAAAATATGGTCAGGAGTAGTTGCGTGGACTGCAACGTAACGTGTTTGTTGCCAGTATCTAGATGAACGGGAGAAAAATTTAGGTGTTGGAAAAACACAGTGCAAAAACTGATGCTTTCCCACTGGGTGAGCAGCAAAACAAGGTCAGGTAGCAAAGTATCAGTAGCAAAAAGACAAATTGCTGAAGAGATGGAACCGCAGGTCTTTATGAGTAAAGGAGAGTTACCAGGAGAATTTAAAATTAAATTGTGACATCGGCAATTCTAACAACAGTCTGTGACCTCTGTATTTCCCTTCTAGAGAGGATAAGAAAAGAGTTAAGGGATAGTGTAAGATTGAGAGGTGTTTGGTGGATAAAGGTACTTAAGGATTTGTGTGAAATCCTTAAGTTCAAAAACTCAGCAGAAAATTAGCATACGCATGTGGAGAAATAAAAGAAGCTTCTTATTAGCTTGCTTAGCGTAGACCAAATACAGCCAATGTTACGTACTTTGAAAGTCTGCTTGGCCTTTCTTGTCTCTTCCTTTACCATGAAAGAATCTAAGCCTTAACTGTAGTCATCACTATATTTGGAAGGTACCGTGTTAGCTGGCTCCCAGTCAGCATCTCCTCTAGCAACAGAACATGTCTGAAAAATAAAGCTCAGATGGTGCCAGGGCTGCTTGGCATCCTTTACCATGCAGAAGATATGTTGGTTTATGACATAAATAAAACTGAACATGATTAATTTTGAGATACTTTCGACAAGCTGGCCTTGCTCTGAATAAAGCTACTTGCGGACATCAGCAGGTATGTGCTCTCTTCAGTCCTAAGAAATAGGAAGTTCTTATGAACCATCACGTGGTTCACATGAGGAAATGGCCTCAAATTGCACCAGGAGAAGTTAGATTGGACATGAGGAAAAACTCCTTCCTGGAAAGAGTCATTAGACCTTGGAACAGGTTGCCTAGGGAGAAGGTTGAATCACCAATATGTTTAAAAGTTGTATAGGTCTAGAGCCTGATGATGTGGTCTAGCAGAGGGCTTGGCAGGGTTAGGTTGATTGTTGGGCTCAATGATCGTAAAGGCCTTTTCCAAACTAAATGATTCTATGATTTGTTGGCACTATTTTGTATTGCACCTGTCACCAGAGGTAAAGAGATGAGTCGTTGTTTAGTGCATACATACATATCTCCTCATCAATGAAAACCTGATTTGAGACAAAAAAACCCATACTGTGTTCAATTCATATCAGTTACAGATAAATCTAAAAAAAATGTGTGTAGGGTGCTGAGATAGCTGCAGGAATTTGCAAGGGACTAATCTTTTTATGCTTGGCTAATTAGAGAACTTGGATAAAATGATCACAGCATCTCTGCCATTATTGGCTTGCTAATGGCCTTTCCATTTGGTTTCAAAGACTCTGATCAAAACTGGTGTTTTCTCTAAACTTTAATAGCACCAAATATTACTAAGAAAAGGAAAACGGTTTTGTTAAGCAGAAACTTATGTAAAAGATTAGACTTTTGAGGAAGATGCCCAAGTACACTAATATTGACCTGATGATAATCATGCTCCATGGATCAATATACATAACAAATTTTTAATTCATTATTTATCCCGTGTAAACCAACTGTACTCATTGCTGCAAAAGAGGAATGATCCATGGGGATAAAATTCCAACAGGCTGTTTGCCATAGTAGTAAACCCAAAGTCAACTTTACGATATCTGACATTATGGAATGAAACTATTCTCAGTCCTGGTGAGACCACAGAATAGCTATTCTCCACAATCCCAGAGAGAGGCAAGAGCACAAACAGGGGTGTGTCGTGAGTACGGCAGTTTGCAGGGTTTGACTAGGGTGGTTCAAACAAGCAACAGCTGTGAAGAGCATAGTATGAGCGGGAATATCAGCAAACAAGACTATCCAAACCTCCCCCTTGAGGAGTCAGTGGCTAATATCACTAATCTCTGCAACGCTACCTGACAGCCCTTGGCAGCAAATGCTCTACTTCCATGACAGCTGCACATGCTGTTGAAAAACTAAAGTAAATATTTGCAAGATGTGAAATTCCTCATCTCTTCTCAGAGGCCCGGGGGGCTTTATACTAACACCACAGATGCGTGTTCTATATTTGCTGAAACTGATGACCTGAATGAGGGCATCAAGTCTACCCTTAGTAGGGGATGACACCAAGCTGACAGGGAGTGTTGATCTGCTAGAGGGTAGGAAGATGCCACAGAGGGACCTGGACAGGCTGGGTTGATGGGCCAAGGCAAATGGCATGAGATTCAGTAAGATAAAGTTCAGGGTCTTACACTTTGGTCACAATAGCTCTTTGTAGCACTACAGGCTGGGGGAAGAGTGGCTACAGGGTGGCCCAGTAGAAAGGGACCTGGAAGTACTGGTCTCATGAGGAGAGGTTGAGAGAGCTGGTGGTGTTTAGCCTGGAGAAGAGGAGATTCAGGGGAAACCTTATCACTCTCTACAACTACCTGAAGGGAGGTCGTAGTCAAATGAGGGTTGGGCTTTTCTCCCAGGCAACTAGTACAGGACAAGAGAGCAGGGCCTGAAGCTGCACGAGGGGAGGGTTAGACTGAATATTAGGAAGCACTTTGTCATGGAAAAAGTGATCAGACATTGGAATGGATTGCCTAGGGAAGTAGTGGAGTCACCATTCCTGGAGAGGTTGAAAGGACGGACTGCATTTGGCACTTAGTGCTGTGGCCTGGATGATGTGGTCATGTTAGGTTATAGGCTGATGGTCTCAGGGGTATTTTTCAGCCTCAGTAATTCTGTGGTTTTGTCATTTCTTTTTCAACGCTCATATCAGAGGTTATGTTAACTCCTCAGCAAGGAGGATTTAGAGTAGTTCAAACTTAAAAAAGAAAAGGTAAAAATTGTGAAGAGAAGCAGGTCAACAATTAGGACATATTGATCACTTGCATCTCTCTAGTAGAACTCTTGACGGCAGGCATGTTAAGAGTGACCTGAAGAACTCATTCATCTTAGATATCAGAAGCCAAACCAGAAGGAAATGCTAGAGCAAAATCATAAGGTTTGTGTTTGGCAACAATAATGATCCAGTGTACATGAAAAAGAAAACCACTCCTAGAGCAGAAGGTTCTTTGGTTTTTCCTTAAGTATCTTAGAAATCTTCTGGTGCCCTTTGTAAGAGCTCCTACCTATGATGACTGCAAAGGTATTTTTTCAAATGAGTTAAGTACATTCATATTTCGTACTGCAAAAAGAAAATAGATAACTTATTACAGTAACGTTACCTAAAAGCAAAGGGGAGGCTCCTCAGTTCAAGAGGGATGTGGAGCTGCTGGAGGGAGTCCAGCATAGAGCAATGAGGATGATGGAGTAGAACACCTCCCTTGACAGGAAAGACTTAGGGAGCTGGGTCTCTTTTGCTTTGAGATGAGGAGACTGAGGGGTGACCTCATTAATG
>JAOXOE010000001.1:79752042-79765868 GCA_028565055.1 Phoeniculus purpureus
CCCTTCTCCCCGCCCCGCAGCCCGCGGTCGTGTGGGCATTTAGGACAAGGTGGTGCGTGTGTGGGCAAGAGTGGGGGGCACTTTTGACCCCTCTACGAATTTGGCTACGGGTTCAGAGGGGAATTAACGCTTCTTGCTGCTTCTGATAACGGGATGGGGAGTAAGGATGGAGAGACGGAGGAGAGAGGGAGAGACGAGGGAGGGGGTGACAGGGAGAGGGTTGGCGTCCTTGCGGGCATGGAGTTCCTTGGGACACTGTCGTAAAACTGAAAAGGTCCCCTCAGAGCCGCTTCACGGCACCCTGGGCACCCCTTTGCCTTTGCACAAGTCCCCCTAGTCCCCCTGACCCCCACTCCCCGTGGTCCCCATCCGCGTCATGTTGAGGGCTCCCCTAAAAGCAAAGCCCCCTGGATCACAGTGTCACCCGAATTCTCCTCCTTCTTCTCCCTCCTCACTGTCCCGGGGAACCGGGCAGGAGCCCTCTGTCCTAACCTGAAAAAGTGGGCGCCCCTCTCATCCCCCTCCCCACTTTCTTTCCCCTCTCCTCGCTTGCCCCACCGCTGGCCCTAGGGGGCTGAATCCCCTCCGCAGACCCAAGTCCTCCTCAGGGACGCCCCCTGCCCAGCTGCCTCTGCCAAGGGGCCGGTTGGGGTCTTCGGAGGGGAAGGGGCGGGGAGCCGGAAGCCGGGTGGGAGTAGAGGAGGAGTGCGAGGGGACATTGGCGAGCGGGGACGCTGCCCCTGCCGGGAGCTGCCTGCCCCGGAGCTGGGGCGGCCGAGGAGCGTTGATTCAGCGCCGGATCAACACACGTGGTGGGGATTTTCCTTTCTTTTCCAAAGGAACCTCTTGACCACTGCGGTTTTTCTCCGAGTTAAACGAGACGGATAAACTGAACGAGTCGAAGCGTTGTGTTGGCTTTAAACACTTCCAAGGCAAAGTTTTTTATTTCATATTTATAAGAGGTACATTGACTCATGGCGTGACGTAGAGGGAAACCAATTTCCTTCCTCCCCCCTCTCTCTTCGGCTTTCTTTTTTGGTCTAAATGGGGCAAATAAGCAAACAGAAAAATCACCGGTTTAATCCACGCCGACCCGAGAGCAAGGTTTTGTCGAGTAGACAACTGCGTCCTCTCTCTCCATCTCCCTCCCTCCGTCGCTTCCTCCCTCCCTCTCCCTCTCTCTCGTGATTAATTCAGAGACTGTAATCATGGACATTGTACATCAAACCTTTCTGCTCACGCTACAGCCTCCTGCAGATTTTTTATTGGTTTACATGGAAGCGAGTAAACATGTTTCAGAGGATGTCCTTTCAATCTGGCTCCATTTCCACAGCACATAATTCCAAGGACAATTTGTTTTAATAATAAGAATAGATGCAGTGTTAATGGTTTTCAATTTGTGTTTGGAAAAAAAAATAGGAGAAAGAAACCATTAAATATTTATAAGTATCGATCGAGAGCTTCAGGATTTTACAGACGTCTTAACACGTTTCATAGATGGGATTTTTTTTCTTCTTCTTTTTTTAATTTAGAAACCTGCGCCGTATACTCTTTTATGCTGTTTATTGATTTAAGCAGCACCCGTGTCTCAAGTGAGAGACTAATAGATTTTCATTAAAATAGGCTCTCTTAATCCTGATTGTGAATGGATATGATTGATCCATCCCGCGCGCGACACATCTATAATATTAATAAAGGACATTATCATGGCAGGACTCGCTTTTCCGTCATCAGGGCACTTTCCCCCCACTCCCTCCTCCCCTCTCACAGAATCACAGAACAGTAGGGATCGGAAGGGACCACGAAAGATCATCTAGTCCAATCCCCCCGCCTCAGCAGGATCCCCTAGATCAAGCCCCCAGCCCCAACCCCCCTTCCAACATGCAACCATAAAGATTTATTTGGGAGCTGTAAAAAAGGCCCACAGGAGCAAAACGCATCGGGAAGAATAAATTTGTATATTAGATTTTTAATATTTGGGTTTCACTGGTAAGATAGGTCTATTTATTTATTTATTTATTTTAAGCCTTACAAGCCGCTGCGGCAACATATGGTGAAAATTAAACTGTTTCCCCGCAAATCTTAATCTTAAAACATTTACCTTGAGCTTTATTTTTAGAAAAACACACTAAAAAAAAAAAAAAAGAGAGAGAGAGAGGGAGGAAAACAATCTCGGATGAAAAGTAAATGGACGAGCATTTGAAAAGGCTCTAGTTTAAACTAACAATAGGCTGAGACCCCCGACTGAGGCTGCTGGACTGGTACCGCACGTACCTGATGAATATGTTACGAAGCGATCGGGACAGGAGCGGTTACACTAATTAATGGAGTGTGACAGAAATGCTAAGAGCTTAATTGTCTTTATTCCGACTTCAAGCGGCGTAACCGAGGGGCCGCGTTAATTCCGTACAAACCCACACGAGTGCTCTCCTCTGTGCTCCACATGCAAACGCACACGCGCAAGGTCACTCCTCTGCCACGAATATTTGCTTCAAGCAGCATCTTTTCGGCGACATTAATTGCTGAGTTACTCTTCCCAGGGAGCCTAGACGTGTCCAAACCCTCATCTACTTTTACTTTTGTAAAATTAAGAACTCACGTGGTAAATTATCAAACCCGCCTGGACACGTTCCTGTGTGGCTTGGTCGAGGGGATCCTGCTGTGCCAGGGGGATTGGACTGGATGGTCTTTCAGGGTCCCTTCCAATCCCTAATGTTCTGTGATTCTGTGGATCTGTGATTTTGGATACGTTAGGATTCTCAGATGCTTCAGCTGACCTACTGTGGCAGAGGGATTGGACAAGATGATTTCTCGAGGTCCCTTCCGATCCCTAATGTTCTGTGATTCTGTGACTTGATGCAGGGGATCCTGCTGTGGCAGAGGGATTGGACTAGGTGATCTCTCCAGCTCCCTTCCAGTCTGTGGATCTGTGACTTTGGATACGTTAGGATTCTCAGATACTTCAGCTAATCTGCTGTGGCAGAGGGATTGACTAGATGATCTTTCGGGATCCCTTCCAATCCCTAGTGTTCTGTGATTCTGTGAGTCGATCTAAGGGGTCCTGCTGTGGCAGGGAGATTGGACTAGATGATCTCTCCGTGTCCCTTCCAATCCCTAATGCTCTGTGATTCTGTGAATTGCCTTTGTGTATAATTAATTACAATGTAGCCGGCGAGCACAATGGGCGAGTAGCCCCCTGGCTTTCATTCGTCCAGGATAATTCCACCAGAATTGATGGTCTATGAGAAAAACCGCAGGAAAAAAAATAAGGAGGGGGGGGTAGTAGTGGTAAAAACCCCAAAGTTCATAGCTGTAAAGTTTGTGCTGATTTTAGCGACGCAAAGTACACACAGGGAGAATTGTTTGCCTCCTCCGGTAACGTGCGAGGGCCGCTGCAATTTTGAACCCTGTAATAATGATTAATAAGTCAAAAGGGCATATTTTTCTTTCATGGTATGCAGCGCTCAAGGGAATATCCCGCGTACGTCTCTCAAACGAAGTAGGGATATTTACACACATGCACAGCGTTAGCAACAGCACCAAAGAAAGGAAAAGCCCCACGAATATTCCAGTGAACTATTACAATGTTGTTCAATTATTTCCCAATGAGCATTTCAATGAACTGCTACGTTTTCCCAATTCACGGGGAAGATTTATGGGATTATTAAGATTTCTAGTGGAAATATTATCCAGTGGAAGTTTATCGTCTCTCAGGGATTGTACACCATTTGATATCAATTTCCAGATGTTATGATCTTTTTCAGAAAATAATTGAGTGTATTAACTTCTTTCCTACGGAAGATAATTTAGGGCTTCGCTTATTTATTTATTTGTTCTGTCACAGGCGCAACTATCTCTGCACAGCCCCACCACCACCACCCCTTTTCCCTTAGCGGAATGAAATTGTTGGAACGTTAGAGTAAACTTGAATCAGATAATAGTTCGGTCCTCAAGGGAAGGAATAATTCATTTGCCAGTTTATTACCAGCGAAAACCCGTGGATTTACCTAAAGTTGAGAAGAAAAAGTCACGGGCCGAGAGTCCCCTCCTGCCCGCGGCTGCGGGGGCTCTCGGTGGGTGCCGGACCCCTTCCGCAGGGTGTCGGCGGGGACCTGGGCGGAGGTGAGGTGGAGGCTGGGGGAAGGTTGACTCGCTCCCCGCTGCAGCGGCGGCAGCTCCGCCGTGACCGCACGCTCGGAGCGAGTTGGCAGCGACACGGGTGTTTGTGAAAAGGTCTCTTCGAGGCGGCGCTCGGCGGTAGGTCCCGTGCGCAGGACCCTCAGGCACACACCGGCGCGCACACACCCGAGCCCTGCGACCCCACCCGCCTTTGGTTTGTTGGGGTCTGGATGCCCCACACATTTCCCCCAACCGTCCCTACCCCGCCCTGGAGTCAGACGGGTCGGGATGCTGCCCTGCCCGGAGTGCCATCTGCTCCCGGCCCGGCCCGTCGGGGGGCAGCGGCGTGTTCACGGCAGCTTGGCAGAACGCAGGGCGGACGATCCCGCTAGCCCCTGGTTGCCATTTGGACAAGACGGGCGTAGGCGACGTGTGCCGGCCCGTCCGTGCTGCTGAGCTATGCCCCGAACCGCCCCCCTACCCGGAGGGAATCGATGGATAACGCAGCGGGGTTTCCCTGGAGGAAGGGTGGAGCTGCGTCCCCCCGGTCCCCACTGAGCTGATCCCGGCTCTCGTCTGCCACCCCTTGCAGCCGCTGCCCTAGACGGGCAGCAACATCTCCCTCCCCCCGCCGTGCTCCTTCCCGCCCGCCGTCGGAAGAGACGGGTGAGGCTGTCCGGAGCGAGATTTCACCCCTAAAAAGGGCACGGCAAGGTGGGGGGCAAGGGTGGCTAACGTTTCACAGGTTACCTCGCTTCATGTTTATCGGGGTAGTTAGAAGGGAAATAAAGAGGTGGGGGAGAAAGAGAGAGAAAGAAAATCGACTTTAAGAGACTCCAGATTTAAATAGCAGCCTTTGATATTTTGACAGTAAAATGGAAAACACTTAACAGGAGTCAAGTTCTGATGTCTGAGGCTGGCAGCGCCCACTAAAATTATATTGTCTTGCCTTAAGCTTCAAATTGGACGCAGGACCCTATAACATCTCTCCAGGTCGTTATCTGCAGCCTTTCTGATTGCAAAACGACAATTGCATCGCCTGACACCGGCAGGCTAAGCGAGTGCCAGCCGAATCAGATCCACAAAGTGCAACACAGACCAGCTCCCTGGCCGAAGCAGTCTGCTCTTTGCAAGTTGTAAAGGCCTGCAAATTAAATAGCAATTACTGGAAGCAATAAAATGGCCCTTTTTTTTTTATTGCACAAAATCTACTTAAAACAGAACAGAATAGTTGTTTTATTTTCATGAGGGTGAAGGGGAGGGAGGGCAGCTCCTGAAGACATATATTGGCAGAGAAAGATTCTATACAGCGCCTGCACGGGCCCACAATGGAGACATTCTATGGCCCCGGCAGCAGGCAGGGCTTCCCCCGTGTTGTACAGAGTGGGGGTTATGCAGAGGTGCTTATGATAGGGATTATTGTAAGTGAGACCTGGGGAGATGGGAAGCCGGGGAACAGCAGCTCTAGGTAGGAGTGAGTGAGCGGTGTAACCAAGCTACACGACACAGTTCAATGTGCTCTTAGGGCCCTTGCCAGACGAGCCTCTAAGGCGTCAGTGGTGAGAATAATACGGAGTATGGGGTTTGCGAGTTAGTACAAGAAGCCATCTGTCCTCCCCTCCTTCCCTTGCTCTCTACTCCTTCTCCTCTTTAGGGAAAGAAGATGGTATCACTTTTTACCTTAAGAGCACTAGTGTGCAAAGGCCCCTAATTCCCCACTGTATTCTCTGCCCCCTTCTGCACTGTGGTCCCTGGGATGCAGTCCAGGGCAGGGGGTGCAGCCCACAGTGTTCCCTGTAGCTTCACTCCAAGGCTGCTGTCCTTCCACAAGTGTCCTCTACATTCTACATAGCAAAATGACATCATAGAATCATAAAATCATTAGGGGTCGGAAGGGACCTCAAAAGATCATCTAGTCCAATCCCCCAGCAAACCCTCTGATGGGAGGGGTGTTTACCCAGATGAGACAGGCTTTCCGTAGATGAGTTGGATTTAGAAATGCTCGAAGAGTAGACTTAGAAGCCAGGGAAAACTGAATCTGTGCCCTGTGTTTTACTGATGTTTCAAAGGCTTCCCGCGCTCGCCGTGTGGAATCGCTGCACTTCTAAACAACTGATTTAAGCTGCCCTGCTGCTGGTTGCGCTGAGAGGAGACCGTCGGCATGGGAGAGTGCTCAAGGCTTTTGCCTGACCTAGAGGATTCATCACCCCCAAAGCCCGTGGGATGCAGAGGGCCTTGGGCTGGTGTTGGCCTCCAAGAAGCCAAGAAGTAGGGCTGTGGAAGATTGTGCCTAGGACACTTCGGAAGCTGAGGTGTCACCCTCCAGGATAGAGTCACAGAATGGTCAGGGGTTAGAAAGGACATCTGAAAATCATCTAGTTCAACCCACCTGCTAGGGCAGGGTCACCTCGAGAAGATAGTCAAGAGTCACATCCTGATGGGTTTTGAATGTCTCCTGGGAAGGAGACTCCACACCAGCGGGGTTGCTGCACTGGGCACCAGAAGCAGCCAAGTGGAATTCTTTCCCTCCTTTCCCCCAGCTAGAGGGTCTCTGATGCCTGTTTTCCCAGCAGATACTGTTCTTGTCTTGATTGCACTTTGTCCCTATCTCTGCAGCAGCAAATGCCCTCCCAGTGGTTTGCCTCGAGTTCGCTCCTGAGAGCTCAGCTGCTTGGCAGTAAGGACCTGGTCTTCAGAACTATTTCGGTCCCTTGGTATCAGCTCCAAGGAGATGGAGTCCCAGGGCTGACTTCCGCAGCTCCCTCTGCTGCACTGGGTCCTCATTTAATGCTGAGTGAGGAAAGCGGTGGGAAGGAGAAGGTTTAATGGCATTGATTGTAATGCTGCTCCTTTTGGGGTAGGTGTCACAGCCAGAGAGAAGAGTGTTTATTCATTTATTTTTCCTTAAAGAGGGGAATTCTTTCCTCAAATAAGTAGGGCTTAGGCTGCTGCGCGCCCAGATCACACCGAGTGCTCCTGTTTACACCCCTCAGTCCACGTCCACACGTGCAAATATCCACCCATGGACGAGGCTGTGGAGATTTCTGGGTTTGTTTTAAAACCTGGCTGCCTGCAGCCTCTCCTCAGCTCCTTTGGGTATGCGTGAGCAGCTGTGGAGAGCTGCAAGGCTAGCCAACAGACCTTGTAGCCCCCGCAGATGTCAATTAGTTTCTCTCGGGCTTCCTTTGGATACACTGGGGTTTTGAGACCTCCATGTGCTGACTTATTTGTAAAGCATGAGTTATTCACAAACTCCGTGCTATTAATTAGAAGATTATCAGCTCTTGGTGGTTCACCTGTCTGCTGCAGGGAGGTTCCAAGGAAACCCTCATACGGACCGGACTGTGCTGAAGGAGAGAGTCAATTTAACACTGCAGCAGGACGCTCCTGCTTTCCCCATTAAAGAGCGGCCGGAGGGATAGGAAAGGCTTTGGTGATCCTGAGCGCCTTTCCAGGCTCGGGTAACCCAGAAAGCAGCTTGTCACAGCTGCATCACTTGTAGCTTGGTGAGGTCTGTCCAACTGCTCGTGGAGGAAAGCCCAGGGATATGGGCAAAAGGTCTTGGGAAAATGTGCAAAGAGCCTGTAGGGGGAAAAAACACCCTGCATCGACCCTGCTGGCAACTAGAAAAAGATAAGGAGCTGGTTACTAAAAGTGTGAGGAGGAAGGGAACAGTTAAGCACATCGCCTCTAGACACCGCAGCTTTTTAAACTAGTTAAACTGACTGCGCTCCTCTGGGAATCTGTTCTAGAGGAGGCAAAATCGAGTGCATTTTTAATTTGCCCAGTTCTCTCCATCCTGTGTATTTTTGGATCCTCCCTGAGCTAATGAATCCTTGCTGCGTTCTCAGGGAGGGAAAGTTGTTAGTATTAACAGAGGTCGTAATGGCCTTTCTCCAAGCCATCACTGTCCTTCCCATGACTTGATCAAATAACAGGGAGGGCTGTGCCACGGAAGGAGAAGGGTCACCTCAACAAGCCTGAAGTTTAACTGCTTCGCTTTGAAAGGAGGTTTGCTTTGATCTGAGGTGTGGTGTCAAGTGCAGTGTATGGTTGTGTACGTGTATAAGGTTTTCTATAGGAAAAGAATCCAACCAGGAGGCCAGCTCTGCAGTAACGTGAAAGTCTTGGTGCAGGAAACTCCACTCTGATGAAAGCCAGAAGGAGAAGGGTTTGGGTACCAAAGAGGGTTTGATGCTGCTGCTAAAGGCCTGGAATACTGGGGGTCTGTGAGCTGTGGCTTTGCCAAGGATTCCCCACGTGCTGTTGAGTCAGTTGCCTTTAAATCCTTCTCTTCCCCAGCACCCCACCTGTGAGGTGGGGGTTGTATGGAACATTTTGTCTTCTCTTCGCTTCTCTGTCTTATCTAAGCAGCCTATAAAGTTGAGGGTATTGCTGGTATTTTTGTTGTGTCTACTGCTTGGTAATTTCCTGTTCGCTGGGCTCCTCAGGCATTTTCCATAACACAGATAATAACTACAACAGGTTGTTCCCTTTTGTCCCCCTGCCTTTGGCCACGGAGCTCATCACATCTTGTTCTCATGAGCTGAATAGAAGGAAGTAGCTTCACAGCATCTTCGTGGGGTCTCTGCCCCTCAGCAAAGTAGATTACAAGGAAATAATGACTAATAATCACTGCTGTGCTCCAAACTGACCAGTCTCATCTGTTCTGCTTGATGGATCGGTCTGAACTACCACTCACCCAAGAATAACTGCTCTTCTCAAGACACAAATGCTGAACAGCAAAGCGCTTCCTGTGATTCTTGAAGGGCAAGGTTGTGGAACAAAGAGAAGCCCTGCAGAACATAGACCTCAAGCCTGTGTGATGAAGATGCGCAAAGCCTATCCCTGGGTGTCTGGGAAGAGCAGAGCCCAGGCTTTGAAAGCAGCTGACCATTTACGTGTCTCTGTTCCCTCACTAATCTGAGGCAGCATATCCAGATTGGAAACTGTGGCACGTGTTGTCAATTCCTGTTGACTTCAGCCCTAACAAGCTGTTAAGTACCGTGCTCTTCAAACGGTCCTGTCCCACGTATCTCCTGGTTCACCAAAAGGTGAGGCACCTCAAATTAGGAGCGCTTTCGAGAGGCTGAGTTTAAGTAATTACAAATTGGGGGGTGGTTTTTTCCCATTACAGCAGAAGTGGGGTATGACTAGATTACATCTGGCAGAGCTGGCTGGAACAGTTTAAGAAGTTACTATCACCATCTGTCTCTTGCTGTTCCTCTGCCAGAAGTTGCCTCCTTCTCCCACCCACAGAAAGAGCGGCCTGAGATAGACCTTGTCCACTGAACACACAGGGCAGCTCAGGAAGGGGCTGCCCAGGGGTGTTGTGGAGTCTCCTTCTCTGGGGAAGTTTAAAACCCACCTGGCTGTGTTTCTGTGTGACTTGATCTAGGGGATCCTGCTGTGGCAGGGGATTGGACTGGATGATCTTTCGAGGTCCCTTCCAATCCCTAATGTTCTGTGATCAAGGACATGAGGCTTGAAACACGGGAACATGGAAGTAAGCCAGTAGATTTGCCAGCCCTTATTACTGATAGAGCTGCAAACCCACATCCAAACGCCTTCAGCAGCCGGCACAGATGCAAAGGCACAAGTAGACAGAACGAAGTAGAGTCACCAAGGGGCAGATAAGTGCTCCCAGTACAATCAAGCACAGATTTCTGAGGGAGTGATTCAAAACTCAGAGCTCCACTAAAAAGATCAAAGAAGGAATAGATCTCCAGAGACGTGTAAAAATCCCTCATGGGGACTGCCAGTGTCTCCTACAGTTGTCTGTCATCCTGAATGGGTAGGAATCAGCAGCAGAACTATTAAAACCAGGCTGACTGGAGAATGAAGGGAAATGGTCGCGTATGGCATCATAGAATTCTCTCATGGCCAAGCATCCTGGGGTGGATCAGAGTAGGGGTGGTTAACACATCAAGAGAGGTTCTTCTCCCCCTCTTCTCTATTGGAAGGGACCTCGAAAGATCATCCAGTCCAATCCCCCTGCCGCAGCAGGATCCCCTAGACCAAGTTGTGCAGGGACACCTCCACATTGTTCTCTAGAAGTTCTAAGCACCTGCAAGACGGACTTTAAGATGAAAGGACCTACCAAGCAGCTTGTGCTGTCAGGGATCGCTGAGCGCGTATCAGCCTTACTTACACCTTCTTTTTCTCCAGCAGTGATTTACAACAAGGAGAATATTAAAGGTGTGCGGCTCATTTAATCAGCAGTTGTGCAAGTGTTTTACTTCTGTCAACAAGGAGCAAATCGTTTCTAGCATCTAGTAGCCCGAATGCAGCGTGCGGCTTAAATTATTCAAATCAAAGGATCACAAACCTTTGTGCAGCGAAGGTGAAGCTGCAGAATTCAGTGCTGCATGTTGCAGCTCTGGACAGGACAACGACCTCTAATCAAGGCTCCTCGATGCCGTTCTTAGGCTTCAGATGCCACCTTGCCACCAAGGACCTGATTATCTATAAATTTATGGGAAGCTACAATAACTCGCGTTTGCCTCCTGATAATGTTCCCTGACACACGTCAGGCGATTCAGCTGATCTGTGTTAGAGATTATTGTACAGAACCCGCAATTTATACCGGCGATGAGTGGGCAGAAGGTCCATTTGAGACCTTTAGCTGTAGAGCAGCACGTAAGGAGAACGGTTTCCATAGAAACATGCCCCACAGCTGTAGTTACTATAGGAAAAGTAGTTCTGTGACTATTTCAATGAAGTTCTACCTCTTGTTTTCGATGCAGGATGCACGCAGTAGGTGTGATCTCAGCCTAGCCGAGGTCTTGCATGTGAAATTCACCCCCAAGTAAAGGACCCCGCATTTCTCTTAGGTGTTCCTGGGAGTTTTGTTAGACCATGAGCGGAGCGCCCACAGCAGAATGATCTCCACGTTAAAATGCACTGCTGTCCTGTCGAAACTCTCTGCACAATAAGCCCTGGTTTTCACTCTGACACATGGTGCTCTACAGAAATTTATCAGACGCTCTAAATAAAGAGCAAAGGACCTGATTATCTTCCAACGAAGGCAGGCGAGGGATGTCCGGGGCTTCCAGGAGAAGATGAGTCAGGCCAAAGAACTGTAGGAAAAAGGAGTGTGAGCCGCGATACTTTGCTAACTGTTTGGAAACATTTTCTTTCCACTCCGGTCATTTATGATTTAGATGGAAAATTTCTAACCAGCTCCCTGGAAAAGAGAAGGTTGGTTCATCTCCAAACGAATTAATCTGAGCCGTGTTGGGGAGTGCTTGTGGTCCAGCTTCTTTGCCTGGCTGCAAAGCCACAAGGCAGAATCCACACTTCCAGATGGACCCACACTTCCAGATGGACCCACACTTCCAGTTAAGGTTTTTCTCCCTCTCATTCTGAAAGGGTTGACAAGGCTGGAAATTCCCCCTTGCTGCTTGGCACAAGGATGGACTTGAGTAGCTGCTTCCACATGCACGTGCAATGCACGGGGTGCTGTGGCTCTTGGTTTTTTCTTAATTAACTGGAAATTAGAATGGCACCAAGGCACTCTCCAGGCTGCGAGGTGCATGACGAGGAGCTAGATGTTGTGAGTATGTGAACACGACCCATAAACAAGGGTTTAACACTGAAGAACAACCCCAGGTACCAGGATAGGCTGCGAACTGACCTGTTGGAAAGCGGTGTAGGAGAAAGGGACCTGGGGGTCCTGGTGGCCAGCAGGATGGCCAGGAGCCAGGAGGGCGCCCCCTTGTGGCCAAGAAGGCCATTGGCATCCTGGGGTTGATCAGAACCGGGGTGGTCAGCAGATTGAGAGAGGTTCTCGTCCCTCTCTACTCTACTCTGGTGACACCACAGCTGGAATACCGTGTCCAATTCTGGGCCCCTCAGTTCAAGAAGGCCACAGAGATGTTGGAGTCGAACACCTCCCTGATGAGGAAAGGCTGAGGGAGCTGGGGCTCTTGAGCTTGGAGAAATGGAGACTGAGGGGTGACCCAATTAATGTTGATAAATATGTGAAGGGTGTCAGGAGGATGGAGCCAGGCTCTGCTCAGTGTCACCTAATGACAGGACAAGGGGCAATGGGTGTGAGCCGGAACATAGGAGGTTCCACATCAATATGAGAAGGAGCTTCTACATGGTGACGGTGACAGAGCACTGGAAGGGGCTGCCCAGGGAGGCTGTGGAGTCTCTTCCTCTGGAGATGTTTAAAACCAGCTTGGACATGTTCCTGTGCGACTTGGTCTAGGTGATCCTGCTGTGTTTGGGGGATAGGACTGGATGATCTTTAGAGGTCCCTTCCAATCCCTAATGTTCTGTGGTTCTGTGATAGCTGAGTTGTGCTTCAGGGACTTCATGTGCTTGCCAGTGGTCTCTGCATGATGACAGGTGTTAACATCTCATACTTAAGTTATAAGTGTTAGCTGACAGGAGTGAGGGATCTGTGAGGTAAAATCGCTGAGGAACCCAGCCTGCTCTGGAGCCTCAGCCATTGATCTGGGCATGGCTGAAACTTGGGTTCAATGTGGAGGAGCACCTCTGTGCCTGCAACTTCTCCATCCTAAATTGCAGCTCTCTCACACATCCACAGAACATCAGGGATTGGAAGGGACCTCGAAAGATCATCCAGTCCAATCCCCCTGCCACAGCAGGATCACCTAGTTCAAGTCACACAGGAACATGTCGAGGCAGGTTTTAAACATCTCCAGAGGAGGAGACTCCTCAGTCTCCCTGGGCAGCCCCTTCCAGCACCTGTCACCCTCACTGTGGAGAAGTTCATTCTTATATTGATGCGGAACCTCTTCTGTCCCAGCTGATACCCATTGCCCATCGTGCCACCACTGCGCAGAACCGGGCTCCATCCTCCTGGAGGATGTCCTTCTAGAACTGAGGAGCCAGAACTGGACACAACACTCCCGATACCATTCTCTGAGGTTTTTTCTTGTCTCACCCCGTAGCTCACAATCACCCGGACTTTTGCAGGGTCTGGAAATGTTCAAATGAGCCCGGGTTTGCAGTGTCACTCTGTGCCTGACCTTCCAGTTCCCGCAGAGTGAAGAAACTTGCTTGTAGTGCTCATGCGTTACGCGGGGACGCTGTCAACACGCCCGCCCTCATGGACTGGAAAATCCAAACGGAGTTTGCAGAGCCATCGGAGGTTTGCCGCAGAGCACTTCCAAGGGCCTCTCCTAATTGAATTTGCCAAAACTCACATGGACCCAGGTTTAATCCAATCAGTTCTACATCACATCTCTTTCAACATTGACAAAATCTTTTTGTCTAATTGCGACTCTCTTATGGAACCAAATGAATCAGAGAAGGGACTTAAATGAAAACCAGTCCAGATTGTTCTACTCTTTAACCTTACATCTGTGCTTAATTAAGATGCTCAATTTCCCTAAAGTCAAGTCATAAAATGGAAGTAATCTGTGGCCTGTTTGCCAGTCATTACAGGGCAGCAGACCAGCAAATCAAGGCAGCCTCGAATGCGCAGGATCCTGTCCGACACGGCCATCGAAGGAAACTAGGGAGGTGCTGTTGTGCAGCAGGCTGGAAGGGAGTTGGGAGGAAGGACGCATGTCCATGACCTGTGAGCTGAGGATGTGGCTGAGCCTTGAGAGGAGGGAGCAGATTGTAACGGGTTGAAACTAAGAAACTGCTTTTCTCCCAGGTTTTAAGGGGAAAGGAAACCAAAGCAGTCAGGTCTCAGTGAGATCTCGGATAAATTTGCCAGACAATGG
>JAOXOE010000001.1:79780821-79798647 GCA_028565055.1 Phoeniculus purpureus
CAACCCCCCTGGGCAGCCCCTTCCAGTGCTCTGTCACCCTCACTGTGAAGAAGTTCCTTCTCATATTGACGTGGAACCTCCTCTATTCCAGCTGACACCCATTGCCCCTTGTCTTCAAACAACATCTCAGCCACATCTATGTTGATCTGCAGATCTTGAGGTATCATTCCCAAAAATCAATCCTTTGTGTGTGACACTCAGATGATCCTACTCTGGCAGGGGGATTGGACTAGATGATCTTTTGAGGTCCCTTCCAAACCCTAATGAATTTATGATTCTGTGATTCTATGACTTGGTCTAGTGATCCTGCTCTGGCAGGAGTATTGGACTAGATGATCTTTTGCAGTCCCCTCCAACCCCTAATGTTCTGTGACTCTGTGATTCTGTAATATAGGTGACTAGAAAAGAACGTGTCAAGCTACCCAGTGGGGGATCTGTGTCTCCATCAGTTCCTATTTCAGATGCTGTCTTGTATCCTGAGAGGTGACAGCAGCTTCTCTAGAATATCCCTCATATGTATTACATCACTTGAAGGTCTTAGATACCCTAGAACACCTCCCCTTCATAAATACATCAGTCATTATGTATCTGATCTAGACTCTATTAACTGAATTAACTAGATTTCTGTCCCCTTTATTAGGTGTTTTGGGCACGGAGTTGATGTTAATGAGAAATGTACATTGCCAACACCTGTATGAGGGCCAAGCTGCATCCCACTCCAAGCTGTAACTAGTCCCCGAGGCTCAAGTATGTTATTGTTTACACAAACTAGCTTTCCCAAAGTGTGGTCATTTGACCTTTGTTAAATAACTAATGGAATATTCATATTAGCAGTATTCCCGGGAGCTACAAACCATCCCATTTATTTTACATCTGTTTTAACCAATTGCTCTGAAAGAACCCTTTCTACATCCTTAGAGAAAGTATGTGAGGTTCTAACTTCTGACACAGACGCCTGTTAGTCCTATGCAGAGAAAGTTAATTCTGTCCTCTTTTCACGGAATCGTGGAATCATTGGGGATTGGAAGGGACTTGTCATAAAGATCTTTTTTTAGGTAAAGGACTGGCCACTTTCAGAGGTTTGAGCATCTGCACCTAACAACGAGCACAAGAGGAGCTGTGTCCCTGGCCAAGGGGCAACTAGAAGAAGTGGTGGAAAGCAAGCAAAGCGAGCTAAAGCCACAGCTATTTACTAGTCCTGTCCCATCCAGCAGAGGATCATGACACATGTCCACTTGAGAGACCTTAATTTTCAGAATCACAGAATAATTGTGGTTGGAAAGGACCTCCTAGATCACCGCATCCAACCAGGCCCACAAGAACAAGAATCCTAAATACCTGAATACCTCAATACTTGATTGATCAACAAACACAAACTAACCCCATCCATGTCTGCTGCTATAGCAGGGCGTGAAGCACCATGTCTACATGCTCCTGGAATACCTCCAGGGATGGTGACTCAACCACCTCCCTGGAAAGGCTGTTCCAGGGCTTCACCACTCTTTCTGTGAAGAACCTCTTCCTAATATCCAACGCACACCTCCTCTGCCTCAACTTCAGACCATTTGCCCGGCTTTGTCATTCGTTACTAAGGAGAAGAGGACAACACCCGCCTCTCTACAATCTCCTTTCAGGTAGTTGCAGAGGGCAATGAGATCCCCTCTCAGTGTCCTCCAAACTAAACCTGCCCAGATCCCTCAGCCTCTACTCATACAACTTGTTCTCACGAGCTTGGTAACTCTTCTGTGGACAAGTTCCAGCATCTCGATGTCTTTCCTATAATCAGGGGTGCAGAACTGAACATAGTACTCAAGGTGAGGCTTCACAAGAGCCAAGTACAAGGGCACAATAAATAACATTTTGCCGGTTAGATGGCTGAAGTGACCTGAAACAAATTGTATCTGAGAGAATCATAGACTCATAGGAAGCTTTGGGTTGGAAGGGACCTCCAAAGGCCATCTAGCCACAGTCCCCCTGCAACAAGCAGGGACATCTCCAACTACTTCAGGCTGCCCAGACTTCCATCCTACCTGACCGTGAGTGTTTCTGGAAGTAAAACTTCACCAGCAGCACAAACGGGAAAGGAAGGGGAAGATCAGAAGTGGTGGGGGGAATCAGTGTGGATCACTGATGTCTTCTATTCAAACTTGTTCTCGCTGGAAGTAAGCGGTCATATTATTCAGGCCAGCAGGAAAGCATGCAAGAAAGCAGGTGGAAGGAAACACCACACAGGCTTGCTGTGTGAGGACTAGAAGAGCTGATGATTTCTACTCCTCAGACAACTTTTTCCAGATTTATAAGAAACAAGAAGCAAGAAGGCACTGCAGTACTGTTTCACCCCCAACAAAACATAATTCTTATGACCAGAGAAATACACTCTTTCCTCCAAGAGTCACAAATGCCATATTTTGCAGATGGCTCTCAGAGGATGTTAAAGGAAGAGAAAAATCACATGCAGCCAGGCAGCTCCTGACTGAGTACCTGTCTGAGACCCTAGAATGACAACCTCACCCCAAGGAAGTGATATAAAAGACGTTTTGCCTGTGATGACTCAATATGGAGACATTTAAAACCCACCTGGATATGTTCCTGTGGACTTGGTGTAGGTGATGCTGCTCTGGCAGGGGGATAGGACGAGACAATCTTTCAAGGTCCCTTCCAATCCCTGACGTTCTGTGATTGTGTGTGAATAATCACAATAATAGTGAAGACCATAGATTTGTTTCAACCTTGTCTATTTGGGGAGTGGAACATCTCCCTTACGAGGAAAGGCTGAGGGAGCTGGGGCTCTTGAGCTTGGAGGAGACTGGAGGTGACCTCATTAATGTCTATAAATATGTGAAGTGTGAGTGTCAGGAGGATGGAGCCAGGCTCTGCTCAGTGTCAGCTGGTGATAGGACAAGGGGCAATGGGTGTGAGCTGGAACATAGAGAGTTCCACACCAATATGAGAAGGAACTTCTTCACAGTGAAGGTGACAGAGCACTGGAAGGGGCTGCCCAGGGGGGTTTTGGAGTCTCCTTCTCTGGAGAAGGAGATTCGCCTGGATATGTTCCTGTCTAGGTGATCCTTCTGTGTCAGGGGGATTGGACTAGATGATCTTTCGAGGTCCCTTCCAATCCGTAATGTGCTGTGGTTCTGTGGGAGAGAGACTGTGAGCACCAACAGCAGGTGTAAGATCCCTTCCAGGCTATCACATATAGGATGTCAGAAATCTCCAAGAGCAACAGCTTTGCAAGGGAGCTGCTGGTAGCTCCTCAAATGCATAGATTATCCTATTGTTGATGACATGCAGATGTCAATCGCAGAGCAAAATTGAGCCCCGAGGGCAAAATGCTCCTCTCAGATCCGCACATCAATGGGAGTTCCCCTCAGCCGGCAAGAGCAGACTGTTGGAGTTGAGAGTTGCCGTGTAGGTCAGGACGGAGACTCTCGTGTGTGGTGTTTATTTTTGAAAGAGTAAATTTAAACTATAAATTGAATTTTCTGCCATCACAAAGCACTTGAACAAAATCTAAATCTGCCCTTCCAGCATCACAGGGAAAAAAAAATCACGTTCGCAAACATAAACAAATATTTAGCTCCAGGGTTTCGGAGTGAAATCGGAGGCGAAATTATGTCTTCAGAAAAACTGAATATATTAATTTTTTTTCCTCTACAGTGGTGAATCTCTGCAGAATGAAAACATCCTTTATTACAACAGACTCACTGGGGACAAGGTGCTCGAAGAACCAGTTTCGTCTAATCCTTCATAAGGTGAGAATTCACATTCCTAGTGCCTTCAGGCTTATACAGACTGTCTGGGCACACATGTAGAGAAGAACAGCCTTGTTCCACCACGCTCCCCGTGAAGCACGTCCAGCATATAAAATGGAATTCCATTTTCCAGAGGGGATGACGAAGAGGAAGGATCCCTGATCTAGATTAGCCACACAGGAACTCCGGTGCAACGTTCCCAGACCTGCACAGGCAAATTTTGTGTGTAAATCTGGGGCTAAAAGCAATAAAATGTGCACGTACAGAGAAAGCAGCCGGTCAAGGATTCAGCTTTGGAATTGCTGCCAAAATGTGTTTCTGAGCCAGATCTGTGCTCACTTTACCTATGATTTTCTTTAATGATAAAATTAACCCCTTCGAGTGAAATGGTGCAGAACATCTACCTCCTTTTTACAGAGGCACGGAACATTTGGGATTGGAAGGGACCTCAAAAGCTCTTCTAGTCCAATCCCCCTGCCAGAGCTCTTATTTCTCTCTAATTGCTATTTTGAAAATAAGCAGCGATTAAAACAACATTTAAAAGACTAATCGGAATGTTGATACTCTGGATGGGTGAGAAATTCACCTAAAAAACTGCACAGAGTCACTCTGGTTGGGAAAAGATCCCTGGGATCATCGAATCCAACCATCTACCCCACCTTACAAGTTCACCCCTAAACCAGATCCCTCGACACCTCATCCAAACGATCTTTAAACACATCCAGGGATGGCGACTCAACCCCCTCCCTGGGCAGTCCATTGCAGTGCTTGACCACCCTTGCTGTGAAGAAATTCTTCCTAATGTCAAGTCTAGGCTGCTGCTGTCAGATTGTGATGCTGGTGATCTGATTTAGTGTTCCTGTGCGACGTGGTCTAGGTGGTCCTGCTGTTGCAGGGGGACTGGACTAGACCATCTTTCAAGGTCCTTTCCAATCCCTAATGAGTCTACAATTCTGTGTGATTCTGTGAACACCATGGATCACAGAACCACAGAACATAAGGAATTGGAAGGGACCTTGAAAGATCAACAACAACTGATCAAGAAGTTTGCTTCCTCCTTCCACTTAGGAGATCTCAAACTTCAGGTTTATCAGTGGCTTTCTGGGAAACATTTCCTGATGCATTTTTTTAACGATAACCTCAAAAGAGTGTCTAATTGCAGGAAGAATCACTGGTTTAGTATCAAAACTAACGTAATGCTGATTAGTTTGACTATGGCAGTGCTGCTTAACTTGACTTGGTGAATTTGTGCAATGAGTTACTGAAATTATTGTTCTTGCAATAATATTGCAATAACCTCTTCTTCTCTAATATGGCTGCTTATGCTTCCCAGATGAAATAGAGCATGCATCTGTTGCCATAGCTACAGCTGGTCTCTGAAATAAACACTATTTTTTCTCATTCCTGTGTCCAGACACAAAAAGCTAAACTATTCCAGCTTTTCCAGCTGTATATAGCACAGGTTAAACAGGTCTTCTAAACAGTAATTTTCCTAAAGATAAAACCCTCTATGTAAATACCAGCAAACATATCTTTGCCCATCACCACTCAACAAAGCCTATGTGCCCCTGTAAGTGCAAGTCTCGAACACTAGAGGAAAAACACACATGAGGCCCAGAAATAAATATTCCTGGAAAACTAGACTCTGTTATCATTTTAATGCCACACAGAAATGGCTCAATACAGAACATTAGGGATTGGAAGGGACCTTGAAAGATCATCCAGTCCAATCCCCCTGCAACAGCAGCATCACCTAGACCAAGTCACACAGGAACATGTCCAGGCAGGTTTTAAAGTTCTCCAGAGAAGGAGACTCCACAACCTCCCTGGAAAGCCCCTTCCAGTGCTCCATCACCCTCACCGTGAAGAAGTTCCGTCTCGTATTTGTATGGAACCTCCTGTGTTCCAGCTCACACCCATTGTCCCTTGTTTTATCACTAGATGACACTGAGCAGAGCCTGGCTCCATCAGCCTTTCCTCATAAGGGAGATGTTCTGCTTCCTTCATCATCCTTGTTGCTCTACACTGGACACCCTCCAGCAGGCCTGTGTCCTGGCCCAGGTATTTGGTGTTAGTGTGTTCTACAGCCCTTCAGATGGCTCATTTGCCCAAGCCCAGTGCTTATGCAGACACAACACCCATCTCTTCTGGTGAGTACAGTTCTTTTACGGATGAAATGATCCCTAGATGAGCAGCGAGTCCACTGACTTGGTCTAAGTGATCCTGCTGTGGCAGGGGGATTGGACTGGATGATTTTTCAAGTCCCTTCCAATCCCTAGTGATTCTATGAGTCTGTGATTCTATGACCCAGTCCTAATGGTTCTACAGTGTGTGTAAAATATGTCTTTTTATTTTTAACTTTAGGGAGGATAACGATAGGCAATTACATCTGTTAATGTTGAAGGAAAAGTTTTTTAAAGCTGAAAAAAATAAAATAAGAATTTGTTTATTCATTAAACATTCAAAAGTAAGGAGGTGCCATTAGTGGCATTTACTGTGCCATCGTGAACACACGTTCTCACGATGCATTCTTCAGTTGTACCCTAAGTCATCTTAGTTTCCGCAGGACAGCAGCTTCATTCAGTGCTCAGTGTTCAGTGACTATAGCAGCTGCTCAATATTTCTCTGTATCCTCATGGTTTATTTACTGCACATCCTCTGAACAGCGCATTGAATGCTGTTACTTGTTGCCTCGTGGGTTTTGCGCTGGTGCTCACAAATCTCGTAGATCAATGTACTATAAAGATTAACGAATTTATGGTTGGAAGCCTCTTATGTACACACTAGGAGAGTGTCGCTCCTATGTGTGCATTAGGAGAGCCTCACTGAACCCCTTTTACAGACTGAAGCAGAAAGAGATCATGAGCTGCCTAAGGTAAGTCAATGGTATATTGCATGAACTTAACCACCTATGTAACGGAGTCAGCTTCCACAAAGTCCCAAATCCGCAAGGCTTGTATTAACTAAAGATTTGGCAGTCTTTAGTTTGACATCTCCTTCTCTCGAGAAGTTTAAAACCCACCTGGATATCTTCCTGTGCAACTTGGTCTAGGTGATGCTGCTCTGGCAGGGGGATTGGACTGGATGATCTTTTGAGGTCCCTTCCAATCCCTAATGATTCTATGATTCTATAAGTTTTGAGAGATGTATTTATTAATGTTTATGTGTATATGTACATCTGTGTATGCCTCAAGAGGTCCTTTTGCAACCAGCAAGCAAGAAAAATCAGAAGTTTTATGAAATCTAGGAACTTCATGATTCTATGAACTTTGCCCTGCAGAGCTGGTACATTTAGGAACTATTCAGCTACTATTAAATTGACCCCACCCCCTCCATGGAAGATGATGAGATTTTCCCCCAAGATTCTGTAGAAAGACAACTTGCACTGTAGTTGACTATAACATTAAGAAAACGTGGGAGGGAAGCTAGTTAAAATGGAAATCGTAGCAGAAATGTCATTTGTCAGCTGTGCCACCAAAGCAGCATTAACTACAGTGAACTCATTCCCAAGAGATCCATGTTCTATGGTTCTATGATTCTAGGGTATTCTGTAGTGTATTTCTTCAGGACTAAGAGCCACCCCATCTATTCAGGCACCCGGAAGTGAGGAAAACCCAGAGTGTCAAGTCCTGATGCACCCTCCAGCCATTGTGTGTAGGAAATCTTCTCGGAAGACAACAGAATGGTGGAACTTTCATTTGTGCAGGAGAGGACATTCTGAGGAAGCACGTGGGAGAGATACTTACCACGGAATCAGACACGTCTGTCCGAAGAGAGGCATCCACAGAGAAGGTGACAACATCTGAGCTAGGCTGCTTGTGAGGTGCACCTTAATATACTCACTGGAGGTCTATTTGCTAGACGTGTCTGCTGTAGACAATCGAATTGTAAACATCTGAAGCTAAGCAAGATGGAACAGATGCCCAGTTTCTGTAACCCAATCAGGCTAGAAAAGGAACAAGCCTTCCAGCCAGAGAGATCTGTCAGGTGCCAGGCACACAGAAAAGTAGAACATGAGGCTCATGGAGAAATCTAATGTGTGGAACTAGAGGACCTGCAGCCCCCAGGCGTCAGCAGAGTTTGAGAAGCAGCCAAGTGCTCTGTGTTAAGGTTTTGGAATGAAGTGCTTAAATTCCTCTGAAGTCTAACTGGAGAGTGAGGCATTAAGTCCCATTCTTGGATCCAGCTTTCTGACTCAGTGTTTTTATAACCTCTTGGTAGCAATTATGACCCATCAATTAAATGCAAGAGTAGGATCATTACCCTTAATCGTATTGGTAATGAAGTCAGAGCATTTGATTTGGGGAAATGAAATTACATACATTTCCTTTTGTTTTCGTGTCCAATCTGCAGTCATTTACATGTGGTCCTTGAACGTGGGTCTGTCTTTCTGTGGTTGCTCCTGCAGACTGGGGTAGACACAGTTCTCTCTAATTTTCACTGGTCTGTTGGACTGAACCACGCACCGGTAAACTTTCCACAGCTCACGGGTGTTCACGCCAGCAGACACTCAGTCCTCTTCTCTGGGTAGCAACTCAAGTTTTTCATTTCACACAGAATCACAGAACATTAGGGGTCGGAAGGCACCTTGAAAGATCATCTGGTCCAATCCCCCCATCAGAGCAGGATCACCTAGACCAAGTCGCACAAGAACACAGCCAGGTGGGTTTCAAACTTCTCCAGAGAAGGAGAGTCCACAACCCCCTGGGCATTTCAGCTGCTCACAGCTCAAAAAATAACAGTCTGAGAGAGAAGCTAATCAAGAAGGGAAGGAAACTTTCGCTGACAATTCATACAGCGTTTGCTTCTGTGTTTGTTCTTGCCCAACTCCATTGAGATGCTACAAAGAGAACCAGATGCAGGAGCCAAAAGTGTTTGTGGTGATAGAGCCAAAGTATAGGGTTTTTAGATGGAAAATAAACCACCATGTGAACAAGAAGAACAAGATACCCTAAGATTAGAGAGAAAGTCCTCCCTCGGAAGTGTCAATTATTTCAGGAAGAAATAGAACAAGCAGCCGTTGGAAAAACTTGCTAATTAACAGAAATTAAGAGGGGGAGGAAAATCCCTTCCTAACAACCAAATTGCCAGGAGAACTTCCCTCTCTTTTCAACATCTGAACTGAATATGAGCAGACAAGAAATAAGAGTGTTAAAACTTACTTACTTACGGATGACTACCAGACAGACTTCTGGTGACGCTGATCTTTCAGCACACGCTGTTAGCAGTTTGTGTCTTGTTGTGGTTGCTCTTACGCTGCACGCTTCTACCAACCATTGACTACCCGCGAACCTCTGAGGCAGAAAGGAAGGATTAATTTTCTTATAATAGCTTGTCTCTTACACAGCTAATGGCAGGGAAAACGAGATGTCAGCTTGTGGTGTTGGCTTAGAAGCAAAGAGGAATCCTGATGTGGAAAGACTGCACCAACCCCTTTCCGGCTGTGTTCCAGGTCTGAGCTCCAAGAGGTGTAAAGACTTGGAGGAAGCGCAAGGATGGGCGAGATACACACAGATCCTGACTTCAGCTTATACAGCCAGTTGCTGAGAGAAAGAATCAGGGTGTGCCATGAGGATGTGGGGGAGGCTGGGATATGGAACTACCCATCTCGTGAGGTCGATGAAGTTTAAATGCAACAAACGTGTCAGACAAGCTGGCTTTCAAACAAGGCAAGTCTAGCTCAACCCTTGTGAACAGCCTGGAAGCTTACAACATGACCAAAAGACTGAGACCTAACAGAAAGATTTCCACCAGCCCAGTTTACTTTGGTGCTGTGAATGAAACAAGGCAGCACACGGGATTCCCTGGGTAGCCTTTTCAGCATCAGAACGGCAGCTTCCAGCTCCACAGGATAAAGCTATAAAAATCCACCTCTTACACACAACAAAGAGGGACACGGAAAAACTCCTTAATCATCTGAAAAATAAGAGCCTGATCTAGTGCCTCCACTATTGATTTAAACAGACAACAGATCGGAGCCATCAAATAAATACAGTCCCTAGAATCACTCACTATGAAAACTGCTGTATTCCTCCTGGCACTAAGGAAAGATTACCAATCTTTAAAAAATATATAGGACACCAAAGACCGTTCCTTACTTGTAAGATGGGACACAAAAGTAGCTTCTGATCAGTCATCACTAAGACCCAACTTGTTTTGTGAAACTTTCACAGACGCCAGTGAGAGGTGCTTTGCGACGAGGAAATGAATAAGGTGCTTCAAAAAGCAAATGTAGGACTAGAGATGGAAAAGCTCTGTTTTAACAGGGAGATATCACAGAACATCAGGGATTGGAAGGGATCTCGAAAGATCATCTAGTCTGATCCCCCTGCCACAGCAGGATCCTCTAGATCAACATTATGGATTGAAAGGGACCTTAAAAGATCATCTAGTCCAATCCCCCAATCAGAGCAGGATCACCTAGACCAAGTCACACAGGAACATGTCCAGGTGGGTTTAAACTTCTCCAGAGAAGGAGACTCCACAACCCCTCTGGGCAGCCCCTCCCAATGCTCTGTCACCCTCATATTTATCATCAGGGAGGTGCTCCACTCCCTTTTTGCAAAGAGGCAACGAACAAGGTGCTTCGAAAAGCAAATCACAGAATCACAGAACATTGGGGCTTGGATGGGACCTCAAAAGATCATCTAGTCCAATCCCCCTGCCACAGCAGGACCATCTAGACCAAGTTACACAGGAACACATCCAGGTGGGTTTTAAACCCCTCCAGAGAAGGAGATTCCACAGCCCCTCTGGACAGCCCCTTGCAGTGCTCCATCAGCCTCACTGGGAAGAAGCTCCTTCTCATGTTTATATGGCACCTCCTATGTTCCAGCTGACACCCATGTAGGAATAGAGATGGAAAAGTTCTGTTCTAACAGGGAGAAACGCCTTTGGTAGTAACTCTGGGTACCCGTTAACACGTTATTACAAATATTTAGAAGTTTATTCATATCTCACTTTTACAAGATGTACATTCATATCGTGTTGTTCAACATAATACACTCTGAAACTGGAACTCAACATGTCTGGCGAAGTCATGTAGGAGCATGCTGGCATCGTTAAAACATTAAAAAAAAGAAGAAGAAGAAGAAGAAGAAGTCATCTGCTTGTTTGTTTTCCTCTTCCGCAATAACAAAGGGGTACGAACTTTTAAGACGAGTTGGTTTTGGAGCTTGTTTGTTTGTTTGCTTTTCATTTTAGCCATCCCTGAATTGTCTGTAAACTCAGACACACGGTGTGCCCGCAACCGAACTATGCAACGGTACCGCAGAGCGTACTGGCTGCTCGAGGGTTTTGCGAAAGCGACAGGTTTTAAAAAATACAAAAATAAATGCGAAGCCTCGTCAAATTTACACTTCAACGTCATTAAAATAAGACACACTTAAAATTTTCAAACAGAAAAATAAATAAAATATCCACACGTATCAATACAAAGAGACGGGGAGGTTTGCCTGTCTTGCGATGTAACCAATACACACCATAAGCCTAGACCCACGACATTATTGCCTCTCAATAAATACCTGCAGCTCCAGGATCTGGTCTTCTGTACATTCTTTGATTTTAGATAAATATCAATTTTGAGTCTAAGGTGGATGAACTGTGTCAAGTTTTAATTGTTCACTGGAGATCACCGAGTTTCTAGGCTGCTTTACTAGAATTAGGCACCAACATTTAGCATCAAATCTGTCTCATAGACGAACAGAATGTGAGGGATAAACGTTAGCATCCCGCTCTTGAAGAGTGCCTCAAACACCAAAGCCTTCCACTGACCTGGCCAGAAAGGCCAGCTAACAAAGATGATCAACGCAACAGTAGCCACCTGGTTACACTGATGGGACCCACATTGCACCTCTCAAAGATGGGACTTAGAGATGGAGTTTACAAGAAGCATTGGTCATAAAGCAGAAGGAAGCTCTATTCCTTTGCACCTCTCAAAGATGGGACTTAGAGATGCGAGTTTACCAAAAGCACTGATCATAAAGCAGAAGAGAGCTCTGTTTCTCTCTGAAGGAGAGGAGATCACGCTCTGTAGCCTGCTGAATTTCAAATCAATCCCAGATCTTCTCGGGCCCTACCTGTCTTACTGCCACCAGGAGAGGTTTTTCAAGTGAAAGAAGGAGAAACTACTCCCATGTGTTAACTGCAGCTGTGTGGAGACTTGTTAGCCATGGGAATTCTGTCCCATCAGGAAACACAAAGAAGACAATGGGGTCAGGAGGCTGCTTACAGATGAGGAGTGGGGCACTTCAATCATCCTTTTCAACCAGGAACACAAAGAGCTTCTGATGGTGTTGGTTGTGCACACTTCACAGAGTTGAGTACCACTGCCAGTTGCAAGGACCCGGCACGGATCATTAGAGAAATAAACACATTTCTAAGAAAGGTGTGCAATCTGGTTTTCCAGTGCTCTCAAAAATTGTCCTCAAACTGAAGGGGGGAAAAGCCTGTCACCTCCAAAGTAATAAAGTCCCCCAAACCTGGGATCACCTGCTTTGAAAAAGAAACTGGTTATTTTGCCTAGCACATTTACGAGAGTAGAAAACGAGCTCATGTCTCACCACAAAAAAAAACCCCAACCTAGCCTGTGCTTGCCTTAGGGATCTGGTTTTCCATGGGACTGCAGCTAGAGTCAAGAGCCACATGTCAACGATCTGTCAATTCAGACTCCTGTCTTATGGTTCCTGTCTAGGCAAAGCTGGGGCTGAAAAGGGTAGCCCGCAAAGCGCTCAAAGAGCTGGTATCAACACACTTGGTCTGTGTGAAAGACGTTGTGTGGGGGAGGTTGGAAACCAGGGGCTTCTAGGGATTTGTGCCTGCTGTCGGGAACTCGGGGGTTTGGTTCCAGTCTTAGCGCTGCAGCGGTTGGGCCCTGCTGAGCCGTAAACCAAATTCCCACCGACGCACAGGGTCAGAGGACTGGGGCAGTCACTTTGTGTTCTGCAGAAATAGCTCACAGACACCCACCGCCGCTCTGAATCACCTTCAATGGTCCCTGTAAGTCCCTTTTGCTGAAGTCAGGTCTTGTGTTTAAATGTCTTGAGCAGGGCTTCCCCTACCTAACAGAATCACAGAACATTAGGGGTTGGAAGGGACCTCAAAAGACCATCTAGTGCAATGCTTCTGCCACAGTAGGGTCACCTAGACCAAGTCACACAGGAACATATCCAGGCAGGTTTTAAATGTCTCCAGAGAAGGAGACTCCACAACCCTCCTGGGCAGCCCCTTCCCGTGCTCCGTCACCCTCACTGTGAAGAAGTTCCTTCTCATATTTATATGGAAACGCCTATTTCGAAGTCCCTTCCAATCCCTAAAGAGTCTATGATTCTATGTTCCAGCTCACACCCATTGCCCCTTGTCCTGTCTCTAAATGACTTTAAGAGCCTCACTCCATCCTCTGGCACCACAATGTTCATGTCAGATCATGATCTGGGGGGTTGCTGCCTCATTACCAAAAGCAAAGTATGGTCAATACTGACAATGGGTGATGAAACCTGGCCCTCAATTTATACACCTTAATCTCTACAAAACCAGGGACTTGGTCTAGGTGATGCTGCTGTGACAGGGGGATTGGACTAGATGATCTTTGGAGGTCCCTTCCAATCCCTAATGAGTCTATGATTCTATGACTTGGTCCAGGTGATGCTGCTGCGGCAGGGGATTGGACTAGATGATCTTTCAATGAGGTGGGTGAGGATTAATTGATAATCATTCACGCAGCACTTTGCAAACAAACATGACTTAAGTGCTAAGTACGATGACACTAGCCAAAGAGTCAGTACATCTACATGACCCTACTAAGCAAAAAAGAAAACAAACCCCGGTATAATTTTTTTCGCAGGTTCCCAAGTCAATGAACACGAACTGTGGAGTTAACTTGCTATTTTGATACAAACAGATGAAGGGCTTAAGCTCATTTGACAGTTCCAAAACAACTCTGAGGCTGTTTTTTCCATTATAAGGGGCCCCATCTAATGCAAAAGACCTTTTTTTATGTGGAACTCGTTTATAAACGGCATTATTCGCTTGGCACCCTTTCAAGTTGTTTTTCAAATACCGGACCAACTGTTTGAGGAAGATTCTTTAGCAACCCACAGATAATAAACAAAGGCCTCCTCCAAGGGAATTCTGCCCAGCAGCTGCTGTTCTGATGATCCTGGAAATCTTAGCGTTTCTCAAAGGAAAGACTAGACAAAGATGAGGCTGAACGGTGGTGGACAAGCAACGGGGCTTGGTGTGCCTGAGAACTTAAAAGAGTTGCGGTACTTGTAAACTTGAATAAGCATGCTAGGACCTTGGGCATCCTCCCTTCAACCCTCCAACCTCCTCGAGGAAAATAATGAAGGGAAAAACCCAAAAACCCGTACATTAACAGAGACACTTTGGTCCAGATTCTCAACTTACATGGATCCCTGGAGCTCCACACAGCGAGTGGAGTCGCAGTGACTTAGACTTAGTGAAAATACAGTCCAGTACATGTAGCCCAGGGAGGACTTCTCATTTCTTCCCAACAATATAAGGACAGGAAGAGGAGCCCACCTCCATGCATCATCCACAATGAAGCAAAGCTTTCCTATCAGCAAGAACCCAATTGACCCATCAAAGGGATAAGCGAAGCAGAACCAGTTTCAGTGATGGGCTGTGTGCTGTGCACTTTTCCTTTCAAGGTAAGTGAAAAGCAAGAGCAGCTTGAGGTGGTCGAGTAGACTCACACCAACTCTCTGCCCCTTCCCCTGGGCTGATCTATGGTACCTCCTTCAGAGCAGGCTAAGCTGATAAATCTTGCCACCTTCTTCCCTTCCACAGTGGAGGGCAGGACGGTCCTCGAGACAACCATTGAAAGCAATCAAAAGCAACTGGTAAGACCTTTCCGTTTGGAACGGCATGCGCTACGCTACCGGCCTTGCTTCTGTTTAGCAGAGAACTGCGTTCACCTTAACGGGGAACTTTGGGTGAATAAAAGGAGTCGTGTGCAGCAACGTTTCTGAGAGTTAAAAAAACCAAACAAGCATTTTGGTGCAAACAGCGAAGGTGGAAAAGTCGCTCTTTCCAGTCTGAGGTGGATGCACACGGTACGTGCATCCTGCTAGATCAGCAACGTTTCACAGCCTCACACGGAAGGTGTCTGAGAAAATCCAGGTCCCGAACCTTCAGCTTCAGCTGAGTTCATTCTACAAAGCTTGCTTGAGGATGAAAATCACTCCTTTGCCAAAGTCCAGAACAGGACTGAGAATAATCATATAAACCTCCCTTAAGCTCTCGAAAGAGCATTTGAAAGGGTGATAATTAGATCACAGGTACAGATAACAAGCAGTCCCCGCTCAGTCAAAAGCTCTGTGCCTTGGGTCTTCAACACTGCACATCAAATTCCCCTTCAATGGCTGTGGGCATCCAGCCACTGACAACGGCTTCAATTTCTCAGTGCTAGCTGTGGGTATCCAGTACAACAGGCTACCTGCTGCAGCCTAAAGCATCTCCGTAGTAACGTTTAGTATTTTTCAGATCCGTGTGTTGGAAGTGCTGGCAACACTCCAAATCATTCCTACTCAAGCCAGAAAAGCATACATCATCAGGGATAACATTTTCATAGAATCATAGAATCATTAGGGATCGGAAGGGACCTCAAAAGATCATCCAGTCCAATCCCCCACCACAGCAGCATCACCTAGACCAAGTCATAGGATCATAAACTCATTAGGGATTGGAAGGGACCTTGAAAGAGCATCTAGTCCAATCCCCCTGCCACAGCAGGATCACCTAGACCAAGTCATAGAATCATAGACTCATTGGGGATGGGAAGGGACCTCGAAAGATCACAGCAGGATCACTTGCTAGGTGAAGTTTTGGTTCAGTAAGAAACTGCTAAGTGCCTCAGATTTGTGTCCCTGCTTCTCAGCAAGAGCTTACACCACCGCCAAGCGCTCGGCCCTGCTTTGGAAAGGGACTGGGCTTTCACGCAGAGGTAGAAAAGGCAGGTAATGTTTCTCAGCACTAGCAAATCCGAGATACATCTGCTTCTCGCCGTAACAAGTGGAAGGGAAACGGCACAACGCCGACACCCAGAAAACACCGAAACACGGAGCTGAAACAAAGGGGGAGACAAAGGCCCAAAATTTATCTACAGCATGAATCTCTTGTCCTGCAGTAATATTTGGGTTTGATAAATATCAGTGAAAGGCCAAATGAGCAATGGATTGCTAAAGGAGACGTGAAAGACAGGCTTCATAACGGCGCTATCGAGAGAACAGCCCTTCACCAACACAGCCCTCGGCAGCAGAAGCAACAAGCAGCTCTCTCGTTAGGTAGACAAGACCAACAGTTGCACCTTCCTCTCTCCTCCCCACCAACAAAAAGAGAAAAGAATTGATAAAATAAAAGATATCTACCATAAACAAGTGGGAAGTTAATAGTATAAAACATGAAAAAGGCGGCGAGGAGGGGGTGGACAGTAGACCCAGACGTTTGGGTTATATAATCTGAAGACTTTCTCTACTCACTAAGTTTTCTGCATTGATAGCAGACACGTTGCTTAAGCATTTCCTTAAGTCTCGGTGTCTAAATCCCAGGCAAAAATTAAAACAGACAAATATTGGACTCGTCCACCTCCACAGAACACTTCTGTGGGTTGTTTTGGTTTTTTTATTGCTTGGGGTTGTGGGGTTTTTTTCATTGCTTAAAATGATTGTGAAAGTGTCACAGGGACATGTCGGCTTCCTCCCCAAGAGTACTGCTCTTCACAGAGTCACAGGACATCAGGGATTGGAAGGGACCTTGAAAATCACCTAGCCCAATCCCCCTGCCAGAGCAAGATCACAGGACATCAGGGATTGGAAGGGACCTTGAAAGGTCATCTAGTCTGATCCCCCTGCCAGAGCAAGGTCACCGAATCACAGAACATCAGGGATTTGAAGGGATCTAGAAATATCATCCAGTCCAATCCCCCTGCCACAGCAGGATCCCCTAGATCCAGTCGCATAGGAACACATCCAGGAGGGTTTTAAATTGTCTCCAGCTCAACTAGAAATCATGGCATCTACCTTTTCCCATACGTGGTGCGTACAATCCATCCACTCATAGAAGACCCAGACCCTCCTTTTGGTAAAGACTCACAGAACGTTAGGGATTGGAAGGGACCTCGAAAGAAGCTGCAATGCACCAGTCTGAGCAGAAAGGGCTGAAGTTATGGTTCTTGCGGAACTGGTTATGAACAGAACACGTCTGCCTATTCTTTTCTTAATCTATAATATTTACAGTATTGCACTTTACTGGACTCAGTTGCATTTCACTCAAATCAACGCTGCATCAGTATTAAAACCGTACATCCGTCTTTTTGCATCAGTCGTTCTTTCTACGTCCTGTAAGAACAGCAAGATTTTGATTCGAAGATGCACAAATAAACAAACCCAAAACCAAATTAGACAACAAAACAAATCGACCTGTTTCTGTGGCATCAACGCATCTCACTGAGTTCGGGCGATTCTGGCAAAACAGGTGCGTTTCTTAGTGTTCCCGTCTTTCGAGTTACCGCTTACGATCGGTAAATTCTAGTCTCTCTCGTTTCCTCCTTCCAAAGGACACAGTCGTCCGAGACACACACTTTTGTTATTGCTGCTTTTTGAAAAGGGAATAAAAAAAACCCCAACGAAAGGAAAACTGCCTCGCCTCAGATCTGCAATTCCACATTTAAATTCAAACCAGTTCTGCAGCAGCAGCAGCTCCTCAGTGATGGAAGAGATTCATGGCAGTGAAATAATACTGTTGGCAACAAAGAAATGTCATCTTTAATGGAGACCAGCCCCAAGGATTTATTATTTATCATTATTACTATTTGTTCTGCTTAGTTTGTTCTAATATATTTCTGATCTTCCAAACGTGTTTAGTTAGACACATGCACAAGGTAGCAAAACTGACAGCAGCGGATGACGTTATGTTGGAGCGATCGCTTTTGCCAGGGTCAAGAAATCCAAAGTGTCCCCAATGTTCACAGATTAACATAATTTAGAGATCGTTTCCTTCTCTGTTTTTGTTCTTTGTGGGGGTCGGGTGGGGGTCTGTGGGGGGGGGTGTGTGC
>JAOXOE010000001.1:79798747-79838771 GCA_028565055.1 Phoeniculus purpureus
CCCCCAACACTACATCTAAGCGTCTTTTAAACTCATCCAGGGATGGGGACTCAACCACCACCCTGGGCAGCCCATCCCAGTGCCTGGCCACTCTCTCTGGGAAGACTTTCTTCCTGATGTCCAGTCTAAACCTCCTCTGTTGAAGGCTGAAGCCCTTTCCTCTGGTTCTGTCGCTAATCACCAGTGAGAAGAGATGAGCAACATCTCTACAGTGTCCTTTCAGATAGTTGCAGAGAGCGAAGAGGTCTCCCCTAAGCCTCATCTTCCTCCAACTAAACAGCCTCAACTCTCTCAATCTCTCCTCATAAGATTTACTCTCCAGGCCCTTGACCAGTAGGCTAAATCTGAATATCTGCAGCACTATTAGCAGTCATGCAACATTATTCAGCCAAACAGCATTAGCCAAAGCTGAGGTATGGCACAGCACAGCCATGTATAAGCTGAATCTACCCATGCCCTGGAATAGCCTGCCAGGAGGGTGACACAAAGACGTGACCACAGCACAGATCAGCCTGACAAAGTTGCCCTTAAACCTGCCTGCACAGGTGGTTGTAGGGCATGGGAGGTGCTGAGGTGTGTAGATTTCTACTGCTTCTCTATCCTTGCCTCGGGCAGGGTAAGGGAAAACCCACTTCTCCCTGTATGGTCAGAAGAGGCCAGCACAAAGCCTGACAGCTCAGACACTACCCAGTGTCTTCTGGAAAAGCAATATGAGGTCTATCCAGCCCGAGCTTCAGCTCCAATGGTAAAAAAGGACAGTGCAAGACATTAATCAAAACACAAACGTTATCTGGCTGTACAAAATTATGGATTTGAATTAAAAACATTATAGGCACGTTGTGTCTGCATTAACACCGTGACTCTGGTGTCATTAGAAAAGAATCACCCCCAGCATTCTTTCCTAATGTGTAATTATCGCAGGCGTTGAGGCAAGGCACGCAAGACCACATCACACACTGCTTAATGGGCAAATAACATATCGTCACCGTGCTTACTGCAGTCTACTTCAATTTCATAGCATTTTTAAATCAGCAAGGAGGAGGAACATAAAAAGAACTGAATGATGCTGTCACACTTAAATGGATGCTTGCTGTTAGATTTGCAAGAGTGGGATACCTAAACATGGAGCAGATTGCTGCTTTATAAATATGTATAGTAGTGATGCCGGAGAACATGTCGTGGAAAGGATGCTTAGACAGGTCAGCTTTTTATTCCTTGATTAAAAAAAATAATAATGAGCTTTTAGCCACAATTTCCATAGTGGCAAAACCGCATTCACGCTGTGTCTTTGTGGTTCTAAGTAAAACAGGCTTGACCCCTGAAGTCACTTTTTAATAATTAACTCTCACTAAGTTCATTAAACACTAATTGAAGCTACAGAAGAAAAAAATTGTGAAGAATATGCAGACAGACAGAAACACCAAACGTGATTAAAGATACTGACTGTGGGATGTATGTGCAATACAGTACACAAATGCCATTCCAGAGGTTTTTAACTCCTTTGGCCCATAATAGATTCCACCATGTTCAGCGTGGCTAAAAGTTTCATGAATAAAGAATCGCAGAATCACAGACCATTAGGGATTGGAAGGGACCTCGAATGATCATCTAGTCCAGTCCCCCTGCCACAGCAGGATCACCTAGACCAAGTCACACAGGAACACATCCAGGCAGTTTTTAAACATCTCCAGAGAAGAAGACTCCACAACTCCCCTGGGCAGCCCCTTCCAGTGCCCAGGACATGTTCTTGTGCAACTTGATCTAGGGGATCCTGCTGCGGCATGGGGATTGGACTAGATGATCTTTCAAGGTTCCTTCCAGTTCCTAATATTCTGTGATTCTGTGATTTCTCCTACCCACCCCTAAGAAGTGGAAGCTGCTGTGGGAGCTGATTCCCTGAGTGGCACAACACTCAGACAGAGCATTTCCTCAGACAGGCAGAAAAGGACTAAGAGTCTGACTCTGGGTCTCAGGAGACCAATTCCTGCCACAGCCTGCTGTATGACTTAGGGCAAATCACTCATCTCCCCTGCCATAGCATTAATGTTAGCAGTACAGGCTACCATGTTAGCATGTAAGGGCTCCATATCTGAGATTCCAGAGCCCAGATGTTTTCTATCCTCTAAGATGTTTGCAGTGGAGTTGGGTTCAGAGCCTCATTGCTCAGCCTTGGCATGATTCCAGTGAATCCCGTGAAGCTGAAGACAGACAATGGCTAACAGAGTGAGGCTCCAGTTTCATTAGGTTGCTCTAAAGATTACTGCAACACAAACAACGTAGAGTGAGAGTGTGACAAAAAGCTTGTGGTCTTCTACACTTTTGGATACTCATGTTGACATCAATGGACTTCAGTTCTGATCTTGATCCTCTTTCCTCAAACTCATCCCTGGTACTTTTTAGTCTCTCTAAGTCTAGGATATTGCAGGGAAGAAAAATGAAATGAGAAATTATTGGAGCTGAGAAAAAGATTTGGAAAATAAAGAGCCCAGATGTTTTATAGTCTGTGTCCAAAGAGGTCTTCCAAGGGGAGTGCTATAGAGCCCCCGGTTGAGGAATGTATGCCTCTTGCCTCCCCAACCTGCATCTGTATCAGCTATTTAATCACAGAATCACAGAACGTTTGAGATTGGAAGGGACCTTGAAGACCATCTAGATTGAGTTGCACAGGAACACATCATGAGAATAAACTCTCATTTTCCTGAGTAAGTTGTATTGGTCGTTTTCCCATTAAAGACATATCTTAAGAAATGTTAAAAGCACACCTGAGTTCCAAGAGAGCAAAATTACGTCTAAATAAGAATATTTTCATTCTTGTCTAGTTTTATGGTCTTTCAGCAGGTAAACAACCAAAATTCTCTCAGTTTTAAAAAATAACGAATTTATGTTTGGATTTAGATTTGGTCGGCCACATTGTGTTGGCAGAACCACCGCTAATAGCAGCTAGGGTCTCACTACTTAAATAAAAGAGTTTCACAGTAGTTCATAATAATAGCACAATAAGAGGGGGAAAAAAAATTAGGAAGTGAGATGCAGCGATTCCTTGGAGGTTTTACATGCAAATTGCCCTGAATCCGAGCAGCGGCTCAACAAGAAAAGCAATATTTTGGGACAACAGTTCTGCTTTTGTAATGAGCCTGTAAAATTCATTCCACTGAAATAGCTACAGGTATATTATACTCCATGAACTGTTACAAAATTAAACTTCATAAGCAATATGCCAGTGCTTTGTGTGATGCATTTGCTAAAAGAATCATTCAATTTATCATGTTTTCCTGAAGCGTTATGAGACAAGGTCTTTGAATAAAAGTCATTTCATTACACTACCTTGTTACATGGGAAGATAAGATCTACACTTGACTAAAGACATCATTCCATCATGCCCATAATCACCCTACCTGGAGAAGTAAACATTAAGGACCTTAGAAAAATGGCATTGCATTGCCTCACTAATGGCGCTGAAGGAATACATTAAAGGTTCAGATGGACATGGTAAAAATCATCTGAAAGCTTGGTCTAAGTGATCCTGCTCTGGCAGGGGGATTGGACTGGATGATCTTTCGAGGTCCCTTCCAATGCCTAATGTTCTGTGATTCTGGATATGTTCTTGAGCAACTCGGTCTAGGTGATCCTGCCTTGGTGGGAGGATTGGACTAGATGATCTTTAGAGGTTCCTTCCAATCCCTAATGACTAGATCTAGGGGATCCTGCACTGGCAGGGGATTGGACTAGATGATCTTTCAAGGTTCTTTCCAATCCCTAATGCTCTGTGGTTCTGTGAATGTGTGACTTCAAGTGCGCAACAAAACCTTCTGCATGTGCTGGGGGCAAGTTGTTTAGACCAGACATTAAAACCCGCCCGGGTATGTTCCTGTACGACTGAATCTGGAATATTGTGTCCAGTTCTGGGCTCCTCTGTTCCAGAAGGACACAGAGCTGCTGGAGAGACTCCAGCACAGAGCCACAAAGATGATGGAGTAGAATACCTCCCTTATGAGGAAAGTCAGCTGGGTCTCTTGAGCTTGGAAAAACAGAGACTGAGGGGTGACCTCATTAATGTTTATAAATACGTGAAGGGTGGGTGTCAGGAGGATGGAGCCAGGATCTGCTGAGTGGCATCTAGTGACAGGACAAGAGGCAATGGGTGTAAGCTGGAACACAGGAGGTTCCACATCAATATGAGAAGGAACTTCTTCACCGTGAGGGTGACAGAGCACTGGAAGGGGCTGCCCCGGGGGTTGTGGAGTCTCCTTCACTGAACATGCTTAAAACCTGCCTAGATGTGTTCCTGTGCGCCTTGGTCTACGTAATGCTGCTGTGGCAGGGAGATTGGACTAGATGATCTTCCAAGGTCCCTTCCAATCTCCACTGTTCTGTGACTCTGCGATTCTGTGATTCAGTACAGCCTGGACAAAGAGCACGCAGCAGTGTGAGATAGTTAAAAATCCGATCACTGCATGACGCCTTTCTTTGCTGCGCCACTTTAAAAGGTGTAACTGTGGAACATTTCTCTCCATACAGTCTTTGTGTGGATGCTGCTACGCGACTTACTAGGACACATGTATTTGCATAGCTTGTTTTGTTAAATGTTCCCAAAGGAGGTCTGAGTTCTAGTCCAAGCTGTGGCACAAATTCGCTGTGTGGGTTTGGGTTTAATTTTGCAGTGCTTCTGTTTCTTAGCCTGTACAGAGGAAACAGACCTGGTAATACTACCCGGAAGGCAGGTGCTGTAGTGCTATTTTAGAAGGCTGTGTGATGTGTTTAGATACCTAGAAGCAAATATTCAGAAGTTACAGAATTTGAAGACTGGTGCGTTTTTTCCTGGTTTCCCTTGGTTAAAGTGCTGTGAGGCTCAACACCAAGTGTTTTCTAGCCTGCTTGTGATGTGAATAAGAGATCGCTCCAGTGCAGACAACACATTCAAACAAAGCCAAGGCAGAAAGAGGGTTCCGGTTTAACAATCTGCATGGCCTGCTTCATATGAAAATGTCCTGTGTCAGCCCCCATCTCACGTCTCCTCATATACAACAAAGAATTTGATTTTCTGAATTTCCCTAGAGCAAGTCAGCTTGTTAAACATCACAGAAACATAGAATCATTCAGATTGGAAGAGATCCTTGGGATCCTCGAGTCCAACCATCAACCCCACTCTGCAAGTTCACCCCTAAACCAGATCCCCCAACACCACATCTAAGCGTCTTTTAAACTCATCCAGGGATGGGCACTCAACCACCACCCTGGGCAGCCCATCCCAGTGCCTGACCACTCTCTTCATGAAGAACTTTTTCCTGATGTCCAATCTAAAACTTCCTTGTTAAATCTTGAAGCCAAAAGGACACGGTATTGATAAGGGAACCAAGGATGAGTTTATCACAGAATCACAGAACATTAGGGATTGGAAGGGACCTCGAAAGATCATCTAGTCCAATCCCCCCACAACAGCAGGATTTATATGATATTAAAACAACTTGTTCTCTTGCAGCCTTAACCAGGACTGGGGTGAGCAGTTAAATATGTTCAGAGAGGTTTTCCCCATTGCTATTTCACACTGAAGTTGTAAATATCAACCTTTTTGAAAAGCATTTTTAATCATGTCACGTTGCTAAAGACTTTGTCCATAAACACCACAAGTAATTCTATTCAGGGAGATAGATTTCTATCAGAAATAATTGTGAATAAAAAGAGCCTTTTCTTTTGTCTGGCAATGCAAACAGAAACTTTTCTTGTATCTATTACTGCTTTTGCCTTCCCACATGCAATTCTTTTATGTTCTTCCCCTCTTCCTCCTTTATGTCCTTTTCGTCTGTTTTGTCAGCAGGGGAGACAGAATGAGAAGACAAAGTATTCTCCTTTCCGTGGAAAAGGTTGTGTGGGATATTACTTCTAATGAATATGCTGCAGTTTTCCTGCTGAAAATGGGCCATTTCTTTATCTATCCTCCTGTCTTGGTAAACAGGCAATTTAAGCTGTCTTGGTAAACAAGCAATTTAAAAATCACTCTATTTGGCCAGCTACTGCTGACGCCTTAGCTATGGAACACTCGGAGGGTGACCGCCCTGCTGATAAATACATTTCTCTTACAGAAAGTAAGTGAATCTCATCTGTGAATGAAAGCTCAGATGTGTTTTCTTGTCTTTGCCTCCTACCCCATCCTCACACAAATTCTTGCTCCAGACTGAGGGAAAGGTGGGTGTCAGGAGGATGGAGGGAGGCTCTGCTCAGGGGCATCTAGTGATAGGACAAGGCGCAATGGGTGTCAGCTGGAACGTAGGAGGTTCATTATAAATATCAGAAGGAACTTCTTCACACTGAGGGTGACGGAGCACTGGAACGGGTTGCCTAGGGGGGTTGTGGAGTCTCCTTCTCTGGAGATGTTTAAAACCTATCTGGACGTGTTCCTGTGTGACTTGGTCTAGGTGATGCTGCTGTGGCGGGGGATTGGACTAGATGATCTTTCGAGGTCCCTTCCAATCCCTGATGTTCTGTGATTCTGTGATTCTGTGTCTTGGTCTAGGTGATGTTGCTGTGGCAGGGGGATTTGTCCAGATGATCTTCCAATGTGCCTTCCAATCACTAATGCTCTGTGATTCTGTGATTCTGTGTGATAAAGATGAGAAGCAACTTCTTTGCAGTGAGGGTGACAGAGCACTGGAACAGGCTGTCCAGGGGGGTTGTGGAGTCTCCTCCTCTGGAGATGTTTAAATGCACCTGGACATGTTCCTGTGTGACTTGTTCTAGGTGATCCTGCTGTGGCAGGGGGATTGGTCCCTTCCAATCCCTAATGTTCTGTGATCCTGTGATTCTTAGCAGCAAGGTTCTCCCTTACAATCAACATAAAAGTAAGTTGTGATTCTGTTAAAGTCTGAGCATTTACTCCTCACTGCTGCCCATCCTGGTGTTCATTACGTGGACTTTGGATTCAATAGTATATACATCAACTGATGTGAGAATCTGTCCTGGAACTTCTAAATTTATTCCAATTTTAAAATAGCCAGCGAGTAATGAGCTTTTTTTGAAGTCCTTGTTTGATGAGGTGTCTGAAGGAAATGCATTCCCTCTGTCCCAGCTAAGCTATCAGCATCCAGGGAGAAGGGAAGCATGAAAAAGTGAGTAAGCAAGCTCCTTCAGAGAGCTTCACTGGTGGTAGGATTTGGAACACAGCACAAAGAAAGGATGGAGGATAGGGAGTTTTCATTTACACAGGTCAGCAGTGTGTCAGGGAGCTGTTAAAGGCACTTTGTCTAGACTGAACATCCTTTGATGAAGAAATTCTGTTTTTACTATAAGGAACTGTTCAGCACGTTGCTGTGCTTTTCTGACAGGGATTTCACCAGGATCACTGCTCGTGTATAAGGTACATTTTCAGCTGAAAGACTCACAGAACCACAGAACATTAGGGATTGGAGGGGACCTCAAAAGATCATCCAGCCCAATCCCCCTGCCACAGCAGGATCACCTAGATCAAGTCGCAGAGAAACATATCCAGGCGGGTTTTAAATGTCTGAAGACTCAGAACTCTGATCTTTTGTGGCAGGACCAAAAGAAATTCAAAGCTCGAAGAAGCACAAGCACAACACCACTAACTCACAAAGCACTTGATTTGTCAGGATGGGAGTATCACAGCTGATCAGATGGCTCTGTCCTAAAAGGCTTCCTCGGGTGCCACCACTGATGCCCATTTCTAAAGGACAGAGGTCACGTCTTAACACTCACCTATGCCTTGCCTGGACATGTTCTTGTGTGACTTGGTCTAGGAGATCCTGCTGTAGCAGGGGGTTTGGACTGGATGATCTTTCGAGGTCCCTTCCAACCCCTAATGTCCTGTGACTCTGTGATTCTGTGAGGCAGATATATTTTAAGGATTCAAGACCCTGCCTCACAAAGGAAAGAAAACATAAACACACCATCAGGGAAATGCTGAAAATGAAATGGGAACAACTCATGAAGAAAAATTAGAGAGATGGAAGGAAATATAACCTCACTGAAAAGAATTTCCAGCCTTTCACAGATTACAATCCCCCAAACATTTTTCAATAGCGCTGCACATCCTTGCATGATGAATTCGAGCTGATTAAGAATAGGTTTGATTTTTCTTAGTTACCTTTTGTGATTCCCTTAGAAGTAGTCCCTTGACCCTCAGGGTCCGCTGGTAAATGCTGTGACAGTATAATTATGATTTACTAAGTACAAAGGGAAAGAATTTCAAAGAGCAGGGCTGGAATTTCACTTTGTAAATGGAAGTAATAATATTCAAATAACACAATTATACCCAAACATGGCACATTTAAGAAGAGCAGGCGCACATAATTTCTTCATAATTTGATATAAATGTCTTTATACGGGAACAAAATCTTCCTACAAAGAATTCTCCTATGCTCTCATACTGAACTGTGTGTCTGCCTGTCTCGTACTTGGCAGCATCATATACTTTTAAGTTAAAAACCGGCCATATGATGCAAGGCCATATCCTCAGCTGGAGTAAATCAGCTCTACTGAAGCAACAGAGTTGTGTTGATGTACACCAGCTGAAGTTCTGGCCAATTCTTCAAAATAAGAGTGTTTTGAAGTGACTCAAACTACAGCTACCTAAAAACTCTGTGCAGCAGACAAATGTAAATCTCACGAGTGATTGCAAGATCCTGATCTCCCAATTTGATTGAAAATAGAACCATCAGAAGAGTGATGATGAAGGGAGTGGAACACCTCCCTGATGAGGAAGGGCTGAGGGAGCTGGGTCTCTTTAGCTTGGAGAAAAGGAGACTGAGGGGTGACCTCATTAATGCCTATAAATATGTGAAGGGTGGGTGTCAGGAAGATGGAGCCAGGCTCTGCTCAGGGTCATCTAATGATGGTACAAGGGACAATGGGTGTGAGCTGGAACATAGGAGGTTACACACCAGTATGAGAAGGAAGTTCTTCATGGTGAGGGATGGAGCACAGGAAGGGGCTGCTCAGGGAGGTTTTGAGTCTCTTTCTCTGTTTAAAACCTGCCTGGACATGTTCCTGTGTGACTTGTTCTAGGTGATCCTACTGTGGCAGGAGGATTGGACTAGATGATCTTCTGAGGTCCCTTCCAATCCCTGATGTGCTGTGATTCTGTGATTTTTTAATTGTACATGTTATCCTTTATACCCTGAGTTGGTCATAAAGCTGAGAACAGGACCCAGCTGTTCAGAATCTAATTGTTAAACTTCATAGAATCTTCTTTTTGCCAATATTAACAGTAACTTACAATTTGACCCTCAAAGGGAACAGTGAGAATCCCTAATGCTGTGTGATTTTGTGATTCTGTGACGTGTTACATCTCTTTCTTATTCTCTTTGAGGAAGAAGCAGGTGAGGGGAAGCAAATGGCAGCATGGGTCTGAGGCTAGTGTCTGTTTCTGAGACTGCTAGGACAACAAAGCTGTAGGTGTCAGCTAGCCTCCAGTTCATGTCTCACACTATCAACCCAACCCAGCTGAAGGTCACATCTCTGTCTTTTGATGCTTCAGAGTCATTTAGGTTTAAATGTCACCAGTTTTGGGGCATGCATGTGTTCAGAGGAGTAGGATGGCTTGGAGTAGGATAGGATATGAGAGCCCATCACCAAAAGGCCCCTAGTTTAAAACCAGAGCAGTTGTTTTAGCAGCCAAATGATGCTAAGTTGCTGTTAGTGGCTCAGTGGCTTAGACGAAATGAGTTGATGATTTCGGCCTGTACATGTGTCCCTATCACAAAATGACTGTGTCGCTGCAGCTGTCAGAAAGGACACCTGGTACATATTGCCAACAGAAAGGTCAAGAACCAATGGTGTGACTGCGCAGATGACCTTTTCCTCTCACCCCAAGCAGTCAGTTTTCCAGGAGGGGTCAGACACATGCTGCTGGAACAGTGTGGGAAATGTTACCCAGCTGCTGCCTCTGCTAGTCATCTTCTGAAGGTTAAAGCACGACATTGGACCTGTGGATGTTAAACCTCATGCCTTTCAGAATCGTTTAAAAAGCCGAAGTGAAATGCTGTGAAGACCTTAATACATAAACATGCAGAGAGACCTGTAACAGTCTTCGGAAAAAGAGCATTTGCAAAACCTATGGCTCAGTACACCTCTCTTACTAAATTTCACTGACAATGCCAGCAGGTGCCTAGTGGCAGAATTACTGATTTGTATTTACATTTTTTCCCTAGCATCTATTTTACTCAGTGCTTTTTTTTCTTTCCCTAGCATCTATTTTACTGAATGCCTCCTAGCTCTGTAGGATTTATATTCTTGACTAAGCACCTGCTTCCCACCTAAGCAATAACAAGTGCTTCAGTTCTGTCTGCCCTGCAGAGAGATGGAGAAAGAGACGGAGGTCCAGTACACTTGTTCAGCTACAGTGAACCCCAGAATCACGGAAAAACATAATTAGTCTTCTTGCCCTTGGCAGCACAAAGCAAGGGGTAAAACCTCTCTCTGCTGCAGAAGCAGCCTGAGCACAAGTCATCTTGCACTGAGCAGCACCAGCAGAAGCCCAGCAGTGCATGAGAAATGCACCTTGTCAAGGGCTTCACTAGTCTCCTCCTAACAGAGAATCACAGAACATTAGGAATTGGAAGGGACCTCAAAAGATCATCCAGTCCAATCCCCCTGCCACTGCAGGGTCACCTACACCAAGTCGCACAGGAACATATCCAGGCAGGTTTTAAACACCTCCAGAGAAGGAGACTCCACAACACACCTGAGCAACCCCTTCCAGTGCTCCATCACCCTCACTGCAAAGAAGTTCCTTCTGATATGTATATGGAACCTCCTGTGTTCCAGCTGACACCCATTGCCCCTTGTCCTATCACTACATGACATTGAGAAGAGCCTGGCTCCATCCTCCTGACACGTACCACAGGTTCACATCCACCTGTGTATGGATGACAGTGCACACATCACTCACAGATAGCAGCAGAATATCTTTAAGCCACGTAGCTGGGGTGTCAAAACAACCATCTACCCATGACAACACAGAGTTTGAAGTTGGATGGATCCTGACGTATGTTCCCCACTGTTTGCTGCAACTGTTTTTACAGCCAGTTCTGAGTTCCCTGATGCTGCAGTTATGGTGCATAAGCCAAGTAGCTAAAGGCTGGTGTGGATCTGTGGAGAAGCTCAAGACATCTCTCTGAATTGAAGCACACCTGTACTGGCAGAGGTGGGGCTTTACACCACTGACCTACTGAAACAAAATCCGAGCCCTGCACTAGTCAGACCTCACAAGAACTTGAGCATGAGTCAGAGTTTCATATCTGATCTTGTTTCAAGTAAACAGTCATCTCATAGCTTCCTGCAAGCTCAAAAATATCCTTCCTGTGCCCACAATGGACCACCTAAACTCTACTGCATTTTTGGGGGTTTCAAAGCAAGTAAAAAGACAAAAAATATCTTTCTAGTCATCACATTGGGAAATTTCTTCCTGTTTCCATGGTTGGTTTTGTACCTGCACAGACGATCAAACACTTCAGACATATTGAAAACACCAGGAGCTGAAACATGTACTGTGGCAAAGCAGGTGGGTACTGTTATTAACCAAACCTGGTGTCTGCAAGGAGCTGGTATGCACTTCCCCTGCTGGAAACAGAAACCGAAATGCTTCTCTATTCATAGTGAGGCCAGATTTACACAGAACAAACCAAAAGACACTTCCTACAGCAAAAGTAGTCACAGCAGCAACCACTGGCATGAGCAGCTGGATCCCATTCTTGTTGAAAGTCCCAACATCAAAAGTACCTACTTGTTTGCCCATACACTCCCAGACAGGTCAGGGCCACATAGTTTAAAACTAGTTTGCTTTCAAGAGGATTTCCTAATGACTGTTTTCTCCAGTTTCTGAAATGGGTGTCATTTTCTTCTGCAGATACACAGTTTTGCTTCATCACCTGTCCATGGTCACTACATCTTCACTGAATAAATTATTTGGGGGCTATTGTATATTGAACTTTGCATCATATTTTTTCCTATTTGTTCGCTGAACAGCTCTCCAGTAGCTGTCTGTAGTTGTGGTAGTAGTGTGGTGAGTCCTTGTCTGGACCCCTGTGCATTCCACTTCTTCACAGTGAGGGTGACATTGCACTGGAGGGGGCTGCCCAGGGAGGTTGTGGAGTCTCCTTCTCTGGAGATGTTTCAAACCCACCTGGCCATGTTCCTGTGTCACTTGGTCTAGGTGATGCTGCTCTGGCAGGGGGATTGGACTGATGATCTTTCGAGGTCCCTTCCAAGGGACCTTCACTGCAGGTTGTGAGAGTGTACTTGCTTTGTTAGGCAGACAGAAACGTCCCTGGAAACTGCAATGTACCTGTTGATCCACAACTGGCAAGTCAGAAAACTGAAGAGAAGCACTTTCTAATTCAAACTGACAGTTTTGTTCTGGGATATTTTTTTCCCCCTTCATCATCTTTTACTTCATCTATCGTACAGGTAGTACAGTAACTGTTTGAAGTAGCCAACCGGCGGGTTGATCACATCTGACTGCTTAAATATTGAAAAGGTCCTCCACACGTGGTCTCAATTCTGGACAAGAAGCAGCCGGCTGATCTGAATGTTAGCAGTTTACTCACAAACGCAATAGGAAATTTCTTGAGGTACTCCTGCAGACAAGCAACTAACAGGCACAGCAGCCTCCTGAGATAAAAAAGAAAACAAGCCAGACTTTCATATGTAAAATTAATCCAAAATAAACTGTTTTCTAAGTCTCACAAACATTTAACTCTGCCTTTGAAAAATATTACCTAACCTTAGCAACAGCAGGGACCAAAGATCCCTTCCAGAGTCACCTCTCAACTTGGTCTAGGTGATCCTGCTGTGGCAGGGGGATTGGACTAGATGGTCTTTCAAGGTCCCTTCCAGCCCCTAATGATTCCATGATTCTATAATTCTATAGTTCAAACAAACCGCATAGAACCTACAAACAGATGAGATTTGCTCATCAGGAACCCAAGTGTATTTCTTCATAGGACAATGCCTGCTATTTTTCAACAGTCAATTCCATGGAAAGAAATACATTTTATGACCTATGAGACTAATAAACACTAACTCAGCTTGAAAGATGAATTTCAGTTTTCAAATAATCCCAGTGAATGGGTGTGAAAGACCTACCGATGGAGAATTATTCATTGGAATTATTCAGACAATAGTTTCAAATAACCCACAAATGTGAGAAAACTGCAAACTATTAACACGCAATTCACACACCAGAAGAGAGGCAGCGTTTGAAATAAATTGTACAAGACAAAGAGGTTTCGTGGTTTTTCTCTAAGCAGCGCTTTACCAACAGCACCTTGTCTACAGGCCAGGTCACCTATGTGCTGGTCTTGGGCACGTGTGAGATGAGAACTTTCACTCACACCAGCCTACAAATATCAGGTGCCAAAACTCAGCACCTAATTTAGGGCAGAGCTTTTCTTTTTCTTTCTCTGTAAACAGCAGAGGGAGAGGGACACTGCTCCCGAAAGCCATGCACAACATTTAGGTTGGGCTCATGTTCTTCTTTGTAATCTGGAGGAGACTACAGAGGAAAAGGTGAGTCAAAGCTGCTGGTTTAGAGATTTTGTTAGGGGTGCAGAGTGAGATGTGAATATTCATTATAGTGTCACACAGATAACACTGGACAGTAGTCATGAGAGACAACTCCCATATACATGTGAGAGCAGAGCAAACTAGTCTACAAAGACTTTCAGACAAGCCATCTCAACAGAAAGCCTCTTAGCCTTTCTCTGGGGATGAGCACTTTTTCCAGAACCAGTGATCCTAGAAAATTACGGTCAAGGTTCAGCCAAGTAGCACAGGTACAGAGCTACACAAAAGCAGTACCAAAATCCTTCGGCTACTCATGAGTAGAGATCACAGAATCACAGAATCAGAGAACATTAGGGTTTGGAAGAGCCCTCAAAAGATCATCCAGTCCAATCCCCCTGCCACAGCAGCATCACCTAGATCAAGTTGCACAGAAACATGTCCAGATAGGCTTTAAACACATCCAGAGAAGGAGACTCCACGCCCCCGGGCAGCCCCTTCCAGTGCTCTGTCACCCTCACCGTGAAGAAGTTCCTTCTCACATTGATGTGGAACATCCTCTGTTCCAGCTCACACCCATTGCCCCTTGTCCTATCATTAGATGCTAGAGCCTGTGTTTCACATATTTACAAATATTAACGAGGTCACCCCTCAGTCTCCTTCTCTCCAAGCTCAAGAGCCCCAGCTCCCTCAGCCTTTCCTCATCAGGGAGATGCTCCACTCCCTTTGTCACTTCTGTGGCTCTGCGCTGGACTCTCCAGCAGTTCAGTGTCCTTCTGGAACTGAGGGGCCCAGAACTGGACACAGTATTCCATATGTGATATCACCAGGATAGAGCAGAGGGGTAGAAGAACCTCTCTCGATCTGCTAACCACCACCCTTCTCATCCACCCCAGGATGCCATTTGCCCTCTTGGCCACAAAGGCACATTGCTGGCTCATGGTCATCCTGCTGTCCACCAGGACCCCCAGGTCCCTTTCTCCAACAGGTCAGTCACCAAGCTGTACTGGTGTGTAGTGTTTAGTAACAGTACCATCCTCCAAACTTCTAGGTGTTTATATGACTGAAGTGAAGGCATTCCATTTCTGTTCTCAGGCTTCCTCTACACTCCCAGCAAAAGCCTGCAGTGCTGTGACTTAGGTGGAAATGAAGCTGTAATAAAACACTCACCTGCTGTGCTGTGTCCTCGACACTCAGGTTTGCTTTGCTGCTGTGGTCATGACTGGAAACACGTCAGTTAGGCAGAATTCACTGGTGATACTTCTCCAGGTCAGCTGTTGGTGCTGTTGGCAGAACTACAGTCAGTTAAAGACCTTGTAGTCCTTCGTTCAGCAAGAGCTGTACTAGCGGTATCTTGGACAAGTTTCATGAACATTGTCTCACCAATCACTTTCTATGGAATTGCTTGAATGGGTTGTTCTTCCTCGCTTCACGCCTTACAACTTGGAGTTGCATTGGAGGTTGCTCCTATTTGCTAAACAAATCCCCACATCTGCCCACTCACTGTTAGGCAGTGAGATACTTCTGCGTCAGTGTCAGGACAAATCCAGCACAACGGCTCCAAGAGCCCCAGCTCTCTTTCTGACACAAGTCAAGGTGGTAGAAATCCTTTAGGACTAGCTGGCTTCTTAAATTCCTCTCTGCTAGAGAGGAAATTTCATGGAAGCCCTGTTTCAGCTCTACCAAATCTGATTCTGCACCTCAGTTTCAAACCTTGACTTTCAAACAGACCTTAAACCTTACATAAAAATTGATTCCAATTTCTCCTTCATGTGCAGGCTGGTTTTTATTTTCACTAAACCAGTTTCCTCCTCTTTGCTAGTGGGATCTGCAAACACTTAAAGCGCACCTACATTTGCTCACCGGGCTCAGTTTAGCTAGAAGCAGATTAGGCAAGAAGAAGAAAAATCAACCCTTTATTTTTGGACAGATTGTCTTCCTGAAGCTGTCCAGGAAAGGTGGAATGCCAGCTCCCACCCTTGCCACACACAGCTGGGATTACGGCAAGGAAATTCACAGTCTCTGGCAGAGAAACCCTTGAAGGTGTTTAAGGCACCCTGTGAACACCAGCTGGAGTTTTCAGCAGAGGTTGTGGTTCCAGTGTGGGGGAAAGGGAATTGCAGATTGAAACAAGCAAGGCAGTTTAAGGGAGCATTTGTGGAGAGCTCCCAGTGCAGACACCCCTCCTTCATCGGCGGCTGTGTCTCAGGAGGGAGAATGGAGGAGGCACTTGATCCAAAGCCTGGGATGCACAAAGGGAAAGCAGGGCAGCATCTCCAAATCGCCAGCAAGTGCTGCTGCCATCTTCAGACCCTTGCCAGACTGTCATTAGGGAGTGCCACTTGTGTGTGACAGATAGCACACCAGACACAACTGTTGGCAGATCCTTGCAAGTGGAAGGCCAGCGTCACTCCTCCAGCACTTAGCTTGGAAGGGATCAAAAAGAGGAAACTACTTCAACGCCAGATACACATGCACAGATCTTTCAGAGCACAGGAAGTGCAAGAGCTTACAAGAAGCCTCGTGTCTCCTCTCCCTCTGTCCCCTGGCGTAATAATTTGTTGCCGTGGGTTTATAAGCTTCCCAAAGACCAGAGGATGGATGAGTTTGTCAACTCTGCACAACAACCATCGTTCATCTATAAATACGTGAAGAGTGGGTGTCAGGAGGATGCAGCCAGGATCTTCTCAATGTCATCTAGTGATAGGACAAGGGGCAACGAGGGTTAGCTGGAACGTAGGAGGTTCCATACAAATATCAGAAGGAACTTCTTCACAGTGAGGGTGATGGAGCACTGGAACAGGCTTCTCAAGGGCATTGTGGAGTCGTCTTATTTGGAGACATTTAAAACCCGCCTGGACATGTTCCTGCGTGACTTGTTCTAGGTGATCCTGTTGTGACAGGGGGATTGGACTAGATGATCTTCTGAGGTCCCTTCCAATCCCTAATGATTCTATGATTCTATGATCTTTCCTGTGAAAACCTGGTGTTATTTGTAGGGAAGGACTCGTGTGTGGACATTGATTCTGTGAACTTGTAGAGTAGGCTTGATGGTTGCACTCAATGATTCCAAGGGTCTTTTCCAACCTGAATGAGTCTATGGTACTGTGTGGCAGCAACGCTCAAGCCCCTTGCTGCAAAGGCAGCGACAGTGACGGCACTCCCTCCATCACTGGGTGACTTGTTGCTCCATTACCAGCCTGAACTTGGAATGCTGCTCAGACGGCAGCAATAAGAAGACAGATAGGTCTTTATGAAATCTATACTATTAGCTCCATTTGTTTTGCCATGAGCTGACAACTTTAGTAAACTGCTCGTAATTGGCTATCGAGGCAAAACCCCGGCTCTGCTCGCCGTTATTATGGTATTGATTTTCAATAATTGCTTTATTTGCGGGTGGGGGGAGCGCACACGTTGCCTTTGTATTGTGAGGGAACCTAGAACGAAACTAGCTGCGTGGGTCTGCTCTGCGACCGGATCCTTGCCGTGGCAAAAAACATCACGTGCGCACCGTGAGGAGCTGAAGCAAAGGTCTTATGTTTTTCCTTTGGCATTCTGTTTTAGCGTTAAGAGGAATGAATGGGATTAACCATGCAGCTAAACACAGCGGTAGCCCTGTAGGATATTCGTGTTAGTCAAAGGCTGAAATACATTAACATTAAAAAACTCCATAGGGTTGTTTTAAATATTCATTAGGAAATCTACAGGCTTTGGTGTAACGGCGGAGGGCTCCAGTGTTTTCATAATTGGAAGCCAGGCCAGTGGAAACTTTCTCAGCCACGGGTAAAAAAAATGTGGCCCAGTTTCTGTTCCTACATTAGAGAATCCTAATTACGCTGTCTAAATATCAGTCCCCAGAACACAGCGACCCACACACATACCTGATATTCCGCTATTGTGATCTGGTCTCGTTCATTATCGGCTCTTTTGCTTGGTGCTCTCCTCTTTTTAAAATATGCAATCATGCCCATGGCCCAAAATCCAGCGCTCTGCTCTTCTTGTTCCAGATGAAAGGAACAAGGTTGCCGGGAAGAATTTAAAGAGTGTCGGGTGTCTCTCAACAGGTAAATGATTCAGAAAATTTGCTGACAAGCACAAGCATTTAACATGCACCCAGGGAAGCTGTCAGCAAACTTACCTAGAGATGACTCACTCCAAATTCAATTAACATGACATTACAAACTGATGCAGGAAAATGAAGTGTGTCTCTGGCACTTTATTATCCTTATCAGTATTATTTTAGTCTTCTTTTCCTCCTTGTTATTTATCTTTTTCTCAATATTTGTCCTTCCTATTATTTTTCTTTCTTCTTTTTGTTCATTTCTTCTTCTCCTCCTCCTTATTTTTTTCTTTCTTTTAACTTGTAATTTTAAGCTCTTGTAATTGTAATTAACTTGTAATTTTTAAGATAGCCGAAAAGTCAGCATTCCTTCGGTTTTCTGACCTCTCATTTCTCTGGGCATAAAAGAACTGCCTGAATTCTTGCTTCCTCACTTTCTTGTTCCATAGATGTCAAGCAATCACCATGAAAGACTGGGAAAGGAGAGTTCTGAGGATTTACCCCTCCCAGGAGATCTTTGCCCAGATTTGCTATAAAACTCAGTGTAATCTTTGATCTTGCAGTTACTTGTACTCTTCTCTGTTACTTGAAACCCAGCATTATTATTAAGCTTAAGTAGATTGCTTTAAACTTCTAAAATATTTACTCTCATGCCTCCCGATGGGATGTTAACAATAAAAAATAGCGAAGGGCTTCTACATTTGTTTTTACTTTACATAAACGAATTAAGCAGTCTCTACGAGGCTCGTTCAGACCCACAATAATGTAAACTAAAGCAACACAAAAGAGCCTCCACATCCACGTTTACAGTTTTCAGAGGCAGAAGTTTAGAGAAAGGGTTTAACTGGTCTCTACCCTTTCGACTGTGAGCAAACCTGGGTAGGTCACTCCGTTCGTAAGGGAGACGTGTGATACCAACAGCTTGGTTGTTTGCTTTTGCATTTTCTCAAGCAAGTTCAAAGGGACTCACTTGACTGTATCCCTTCCCCCTCCCCCACTCTTCATCCTTCATAACCATTGTTTAATGAATTTTTATTAGAAAAGCATGGCTGCACTTATAAAAAAACCCTGTCTTTGAAACCAGGAGCAGAGCGTGTTTTCCCTGGCATTAGCCTGTTAGTTTTTAATATCAGGTTTGCACTGGAGTTGACTCCTGGTGCATTTTGGAACCATAAGCCAACAAAGTGAAGCTAATGGGAAAGGAAATAAAACAGGAGAAGAGAGCCCCTTTTGAAGTGTGGACAGGAAATCTGCACAACTCTCAATCCTTCTCCTCCTCCTCCTCCTCCTCCTCCTCCTTCCATCTTCCCCTACCTCAGTCCCATGCGGTGCCCTCTTCTTATAACAAGTGAGGTTTGCTCACTTTCTTTGTTTCAAGGATGGCATCAAACGAAAACACCGGCTGAATTTGGGCTTCTTGGTTAGCAAACCTCTTGGGAAAAAATAGTCCCTGGCATAAAAAGACAAACAAAGCAGCAGACACAAGGAAATAACTAAGAATCCAGCTCTGTCCTTTTGGACAAGGTAAAAGGTGTTGCCTTCCACCAAGCTTTGCACTACAATCGCAGAATCACAGAGCATGAGGGATTGGAAGGGACCTCGAAAGATCATCTAGTCCAATCCCCCCGCAAGGGTAGGACCACTTAGACGAAGTCACACAGGAGCATCGAGGATTTTTGTGCTGGTTTGAGACAGAACCCTCCAGCACAGATTGTTAGATTCCTCTCCCGCCAATACAAGAAGGGAACACAAAGGAATCTGAAAACTCGAATAAGTTGTAAAATTTATTCCAAATGAAATAAATTTAAAAGCAAGAAAGACAAAAACAACTGAAAAACCTTCGCAATAAAGCAAAGGGAAATTTAGGGAGATGATGTAAGGGAGTGATTCTATTTCTTATCTGCTGGGCTCTTAATGACAAGAGAAGATCAGCAGAACACGGAAAACGTGCTGAAATACCCATTGCATCAGTCTTGACAAATTATTGAAGTCGTGATTCAGGGTTCACTTCTCATCAAGGACTGGGCATGCCTATGTGCTGCAGGGATAACAGGAACACGGTGTGAAATCTGTATGCAACAGATAACAGCCCATCTGGGGAGTGTGCTGTGTATATGAAATGCTGCACACTTTAGCTTGCCAGGTGCTTTTACAATCCTTCACCAAAAAAAACATCATCATGCACTAGTTGTCTAGTGGTTTTTCTATTCATGGTGCCAACATGTCGTTGATCATCTTCTGAAGTAAGATATCTGTGTCAGCTAGCTATGCTGCTTCACCTGCTAAAGCTGGTTAAAAGAAAATGGGCACTTACAAGACCCAACTCATTTCCTCCAAAAGCAGATACCGTGTGAATCATGCCCTAAAAGCACTTATTTGTTTCCATCACCTACAGACAGATGATTAGTAACCAGCTCAGATGTAGCTGTCCAGAGGAGAGAAGGCTGAAGCAGTGACTCCCATCCCTGAGAAACAGAGCTGAGCAGGATTTTGAGGAGGGCACAAAGTGCTGAGAGATGTGTGGTCTTAAAAACGCTGGAGTGTTGGTGGACCTATGGCAACAGAGATTGATCCAAGCCATGGACTCAGCAAATTTGTTATGATTACACAAACAAAAACTCCTTCAGACTTCACAGAATCACAGAATCACAGAACATTAGGGATTGGAAGGGACCTCAAAAGATCACCTAGTCCGATCCCCCTGCCACAGCAGCATCACCTAGATCCACTCACACAGGTACATGTCCAGGCAGGTTTTTAAATGTCTCCAGAGAAGGAGACTCCACAACTTCCCTGGGGCAGCCCCTTCCAGGGCTCCATCACCCTCACTGTGAAGAAGTTCCTTCTGATACTGGTGTGGAACCTCCTATGTTCCAGCTCACACCCGTTGCCCCGTGTCCTATCACTAGATAACATTGAGCAGAGCCTGGCTCCATCCTCCTGACACCCACCCTTCACATATTTATAGACATTAATGGGGTCACCTCTCAGTCTCCGTTTCTCCAAGCTCAGGAGACCCACCTCCCTCAGCTTTTCCTGATAAGGTTGATACTCTACTTTTGATCACCTCTTTTAATACAGACTCCAAATCCTTGAGTCCGTAAGACTCCAGAAAAGGCTTTCATTATGTCTGCCTTGTTGGTTTGGCTACTGTAGAAAAACCACCTCTCTAGATAGGTGTGATACATCAGAAGATTGAAATATGAGGAACTGCTGTGCAAGACAGTCCAGCATCCAGTGCATTTCCTGAATACCAACTCAGTTGGTATTTCTGCCAAATAAATGTGGATATTTTCTTGATATTTATGTGTCAACAGATACAGCTGACCCTTGATAGCTGTTTTAAAGTTATCTTTTGTGTTGCAGTTCACATCTTCCATTGCACCTTCTTTTTAGTTCTGTGCCTCAGATGCTGTTGATTTGACATGGAAATGGTGATTGGGAGAAATTCTGATTCCTTCCCAAGGGAAGGACCCTGGAGCTTGAAGCGGAGTGTAATTACTTGACAAGTTTTATAGGGACTTAAAATTATTGCTGTCTATTTTGGTCTTTGCATGTTCTATCACATAGAAATTGTGTTATGCTTTGATTCCAGAGAAGTAGCCCCCATTGCCAACAGAGTAATGCCATCCATCATGGTAATGGTGGTTCATCCGAGGTGAAAGCTTATAAATCTAGTTGTTGAGTCAGAGCTGCTTGAGGGAGACTCATCTGTAAAGCTGAAATTACTCTTTCTGATCCCTTGTTAAGTCAACATCTTCTCTTCTGTGCTGGAGAGGGACTGGGCTGTTGTAGAGGAGCTGTGGCCAGTGTTCTTCAGTCAGTCGCACCTTTCATACGTACTAGGGCTATTCTGTACGATACTTAGTACTGACTGTCAGTGTTCATTATTTTGCAAGTTGTAAACTGGCAGAGCTCATATATTTGCAGTGTTGACAAATGAAATGCCAGCATGCTTAGGGGTCCTTTTTCTTCTTCAACCTGCATCCCATTCCGTGGTGATGGACAGCTGAGTGTTGTAGAAGTTGAATTACTTCACCGGTTAACTTGAAAGTATGAGAGGAGTTCTGCCTTTGCTTTGAAATAAAAAAGGAGGAGAATTGCCCAGTGCTGAGTTCGAGGTATATATTTGTGTAACCTATAGTGGTTTGAAACATATGGAGTCCTGAGTACAGTGTTTACAAGGAGACAACTCAATAATGAGCTGCTTTATGGTTCGCTGCTCTTAAATGAAGTCTGGAAAGGAGTCAGCTTGGATGAATGGTGGGGTTATTTTTGGTAAGTGCCCTGCTGAATGAAAACCTTCATAAATAAACACAGAGATATTGCCCACACTTCAGAGAGAGTGAAAATGACTTGTCAAAACACAGCAACACAAACTACTCACTAATGCTATATCTTTTATTTCTCTTATTTGTCTTGTTAGCCTTGCTGGAGTTGGAAGCTAAAAGGGTGGGTGTTAGGAGGATGGAACCAGGCTCTTCTCAGTCTCATCTAGTGCTAAGACATGGGGCAGTGGGTGTCACCTGAAGCAGATGATGTTCCACGTAACTATGAGAAGGAATTTCTTCTCAATAAGGGTGACAGAGCACTGGAAGGGGCTGCCCGAGGGGTGGTTTTGGAGTCTCCTTCTCTGGAGACATTTAAGACCCACCTGGATGTGTTCCTGTGCAACTGGATCTAAGTGATCCTGCTGTGGCGGTAGGATTGGACTGGATGATCTTTCGAGATCCCTTCCAATCCCTAGTGTTCTGTGAGTCTGTGACCAGCAGCCTGGGAGCCACTGACCAGACTCCGTTCCCTTCTGCTGACGCTTGTCACATGGTGGTATAAAACTCAGTCTTGCTGTTGAAGTTGCAGCCACCAGAAACTGAGTATACTAGGTGCTGAGCTTTCTTTTGGTTGTCAAAGGACCATACGGCATGGACAACATAGCAGTGTGTTGTTTTAAATACAGGAATTCAGCAAGATCAGATTTAGTGCGGAAAGAGGACATGGATTCCTGCTTGTTAAACTGTTTGCCTTTAGGGATTTAATGGAACAAAACAGTTGTACTGAAAGCTTTGTGATTAAAAATACAGAGATTGTGGGCAGTGGAGATTGTATCTGAGCAGTTTGGCTTCACTGAACAGCCTTTGTATTAACAATTTGCCAAATGGGTTCAATTTGCTCATATTAAAACATTTTGGGGGCAAGTTTAAAGTGCTGCTCAGTAAATATGCATCTCAAATTGCTGGCTTTGTTATTTAAATACATTTTTTTAGTTCCCTTGATTACAGAAATCATACATTAGTAATCAAAATATATTTCCCAATTTTATATATATCGAAAAAACAAATACTCACACACCAGATGTTGGGTTTGTCACAGAGGGCAATGCAACACGTTGCAAGAGCTAGGTCTGTGCATAAGACAAAACTGACTATCTTCTTATAAGCCTACGTATAAGCGGTTAGTAGATCAAGAGAGGTTCTCCTCCTCCTCTGCTTTGCCCTGGTGAGACCGCATCTGGATCATTGTGTCCAGTGCTGGGCCCCTCAGTTCCAGAAGAACACAGAACTGCTGGAGAGAGTTCAGCGCAGAGTCACAAAGATGATGAAGGGAATACAACATCTCCCTTATGAGGAAAGGCTGAGGGAGCTGGATCTCTTGAGCTTGGAGAAACAGAGACTGAGGAGTAACCTCATTAATGTTTCTAAATATGGAAAGGACAGGTGTCAGGACAATGGAGCCGGGCTCTGCATAGTGGCATCCAATGATTGGACAAGCGGCAACAGGTGTCAGCTGGAACATAGGAGGTTCCACATCAATATAAGGATGAACTTCTTCCCAGTGAGGGTGACAGAGCACTGGAATGGGCTGCCCAGGGCAGTTGTGGAGTCTCCTTCTCTGGAGATGTTTAAGACTCACCTGACCATGCTCCTGTGTGACTGGATCTAGGGGATTCTGCTGTGGCAGGGGGAATGACACTCACCCTTCCCATTATTAGAAACATTAATGGGGCCACCCGTCAGTCTCCTTTTTTCCAAGCTAAAGAGATCCAGCTCTCTCAGCCTTTCCTCATCAGGGAGATGTTCCATTCCCTTCATCATATTTGTGGCTCTGACTATAGCTCTGTTCAGGGACAGGGCTGGAAATTAACCTTGAGCCACCAATAGCTGCTCTCTTGCACATTCCTTAGGGCTTTCTAGCATTATTTCATCAAAGAAAATACATTTATTTGACTCTTGTCTGCAGAAGAAATTCGGTAGAGGTTTACAACTCTCCTATTGAACAGTTTTGTTTCAGCGAAAGAAGTTCTTGAGCTACAAGCTGGATTGTGTACTGCTATAACCCAACCACAGAGTTCAGTTGCAAGCCTTAAGCAAGGAAACTCCAAGTGGGTTTATCGGCTGCATTTCTGAGCCTAGGTGAGCTGGCATCTGCCTGTTGCAGCATGGCTCGTGTAGACCATGCAGCCAAGCTGAGTTATAGCTGCATCTGAGAACAATTCCCTGGCCAGAAGTGAAACTATGTGGGCATTTTATTAGAGTTTGTAGAACTGTCTTGCTCACAAGTACTGTGTGGTGGTAATGTGTGAGTGCTCAAATTTTGGGGGAAATGTGGCTGAGCAGAGTGTTACCAGCAGAGTGAATGATCCTCTGTGAAGTTCTGTGCTGACTTTGGCACCAAAGCCACTTCTCTCTGCTGCTGCTGTGTCTTAAAGTCCGTATTGAAAGCAGGATTGTAAAAAGGCTATTAAGCTTACCTGGAAGTTCACTGGAGCCCAAGGTTTTCTAAATATTTTTGTTTGTTTTCCTCCTTAATATAGCAGGTTTTAAAGCCTGTTAAGTGTAGGTTCTTTATAGTGGTTTGGAGGTTTTTTTGGTGCTCTCTGAAAGGAGAGCACTGAACCACACCAGCCATAGAAGAGATACAGTAAAGGACAAAACCTCTGTGGATTATTTTGGATTGTAATTCAGTTGTTCATTTTGTGAACTTCACTACTAAAATATTTAGCTGGGCCATCTAATTCTTGTGCAAAGTATGTAGCTGTTCATTAGAAATTGAGCCAAGACTGCTGACTGCTTCTCATACAACCCCTTGACTTGTTTGCAACTGAAATTGTTCAGTAATTGCTAACCAAAGAGATTTTTCCAGCCTACCTGAAGTGCTGCTTAGCGTTTTTTGCTCCTTCTTGGTTTCCACAGGTGCGAATCCTCCCAGTTTCACATTTGCAGTGTGAGCTTTTGCCAAGCTCTTGGCTATTTTTTTCTAAACCAAAAAATTCTATTCATGTGCACAAATAATCTTAAGGTGCTTCTGTGTTAACTGTGTTGATTCCTAAACCAGTTTAACCCAAGGACACGTTTCACCTTGGAATGGGCTGCACAGGGAGAGGTTGGCGCTCATCTCTTCTCACAAGTGATTAGTGATAGAACAAGAGGCAATGGGCTCAAGTTACAACACAGTAGGTTTAGACTTGATATGAAGAATTTTTTCACAGGAAGGGAAGTAAAGAACTGGAATGGGTTTCCCAGGGAGGTGGTTGAGTCGCCATCCCTGGATGTGTTTAAAGATTGTTGGGCTGAGGTGTTGAGGGATCTGGTTTAGGGGTGAACTTGTAAGGTAGGGTAGATGATTGGACTTGATGATCTCAGAGGTCTTTTCCAACCAGAGTGATTCTGTGATTCTCTGGAGATATTTAAAACCCACCTGGATATGTTCTTGTGGGACTGGATCTAGGTGATTCTGCTCTGGCAGGGAGATTGGACTAGATGATCCTTTAAGATCTCTTCCAGTCCCTAATGTTCTATGATTATGTGAAATCTTTATAGATATCCTGGTCAGTTCTTGTGGAAAACCTTGCACTGTAAAAAATGAACAAAGTAGGGTTTTATGCAGAGAACTGCACACTCAAATAATTCCCTAGTAGACCACAGCTCTTTGTAGTAGACCAAAGGCAGATTCCAACAGATTCATCTTTTTATTCTTAAATGGAGAAATTATGTCTCCTGGCTTTGAATCCAGGGCTGGGAATTGCTTTGGTGTTACCTTAAATGTATTTGTGTGAGATGCCACTCCTCTGCTCCTCACCTTGGGAATGCTAAATTAATTTCGTCTTGGAGAGCGTTCAGACCACTGAAACTGCACACTTGACCCAGCTTGTGAAATGAATCATAAGGTCAAGTATGGGTAAAAGAATATTTTTGTGAGTGCTCCTTGCCAACAGAAAAACAAATCTGTCAGGAAAAAAAAACAACCCAACCTGTTATAACTGGTGGTTACACTGGTTTGTTTTGAATCCGCAGCTGTCGGCAGTACCTACCAGGATAAGTGCTTGAGTACAAAAAAAGTTGGGAACTTTTTAGTTACAATCCTTGGGTTAGAGACAGGACTCAGAAAATTACAGTTTTGGAGAAAGGGACCTGGGGATCCTGGTGGACAGCAGGGTGACAATGAGCCAGCTATGTGCCTTTGTGGCCAAGAGGCCAACAGCATCCTGGGATGGATCAGAATGGGGCTGGTTAGCAGATCAAGAGAGGTTCTCCTCCCCCTCTACTCTGCCCTGGTGAGACCGCATCTGGATGATTGTACCCAGTTCTGGGTCCTTCAGTTCCAGAAGGACACAGAACTGCTGGAGAGGGTCCAGGGCAGAGCCACAAAGATGATTAAGGGAGTGGAACACCTCCCTGATGAGGAAAGGCTGAGGGAGCTGGGTCTCTTGAGCTTAGAGAAAAGGAGATTGAGGAGTGACCTCATTAATGTTGATAAATATGTGAAGAATGTGTGTCAGGAGGATGGAACCAGACTTTTCTCAGTGTCATCTAATGATAGGACAAGGGGCAATGGGTGTCAGCTGGAACAGAGGAGGTTCCACGTCAATATGAGAAGGAACTTCTTCCCAGTGAGGGTGACAGAGCACTGGAATGGGCTGCCCAGGGGGGTTGTGGACTCTCCTGCTGTGGAAGCGTTTAAAACTCACCTGGATATGTTCCTATGTAACTTGATCTAGATGATCTTGCTGTGGCAGGGGGATTGGACTGGATCCTCTTTTGAGATCCCGTCCAATCCCTAATGTTCTGTGATTCTGTGACTCCAGCACCTTGGTAGATGTGTCCAGTGTCTTTTAGCAGCTTTCATGAAGAAACAGTTCTTGATTTTCCTAATACTTTTAACTAGTTTGTAGTCAGAGGTTTTCAAAAGAAAACTTACTAGGTTGTCATTCATTGTCTTCAACAAGCTTTAGCCACTGAGCAGCACAGATACTGCTCAGCAGTAAGAGCTAGCCGAACATTCCACTCATAAGGAGCGTGTAGTTCAGAAGCGATGAGCAGCCTCTCTCATGAGCTGTCTTTTCTTGTTTTTAATAAACTGCTGGTGTGTTTCAAAATTGAAGTTGATTTTTGTTTTGTGACCTGATCTTTAAAGTGGATGGAAATCCAAATTGTGCAGAATGGCCAGAGGGGAGAGGTAAATGCTGTGTTACTTTCAAGGCTGGAGATTTTTGTGGTCAGGAGCATTTGTTTATGCGTGCCAGAAGACTTGAGCTTGACAGAAGACCACAACTGCAGCTAGTCAGGCGAAACAGAATTCAAGTGTGAATATTCTAAGTCCTTGCCTTTAGGCACAGAAAACTAGTACACGCTCATTTGTAGCACGAGTTTCAACAGACCTTAGCACTGCGCAGTGGCACCATGATATTGCAGCCTTCCCGAAGAAGGTGACGGTGGTGAGAAATAATAACAGTGGCAACCAGCTCTCTTCATCAGCCAGTCTCAAAGGGCTTAGCAGAAAGGTTCAGTTCGCAGAATCATTGAGGTTGGAAAAGACCCCTGGGATCACAGAGTCCAACCATCAAGCCTACTCTACAAGTTCACCCCTAAAACAAATCCCTCAATACTACATCTAAGTGTCTTTTAAACTCATCCAGAGATGGGGACTCAACTACCACCCTGGACAGCCCATTCCAGTGCCTGACCACTCCTTCCTGATATCCAATCTAACCCTCCCCTGTTCGAGCTTGAAGCCCTTCCCTCTGGTTCTGTCACTAACTACCTGTGAGTAGAGACCAGCACCAACATCTCTACAATGTCGTTTGAGATAGTTGTAGACAGTGATGAGGTCTCCCCTAAGCCTCCTCTTCCTCAAACTACACAGCCCGAACTTTCTCAATCTCTTCTCATAAGATTTATTCTCCAGGCTCTTCTCCAGCTTTGTTGCCCTCCTCTGCACTTGCTCCAGCACCTCGATGTCTCCTTTGTACTGAGGTGCCCAAAACTAGACCCAGTACTCAAGGTATGGCCTCACCAGTGCTGAGTACAGGGGAACAATCACTTCCCTATTCCTACTGGACACACAGTTCTGCTCCTCCTTGTCAGAGCTAGAAAAAAAAGGTCAAGCTCTACTGACTTGGTGTGCATCACAAGGAGGACTTCCTGGTGGAACCCTTTATCCTGCTAGAGACTAGTGTTCTGTGGGAAATGAAACACTTTGCAGGAGCATGTTGCATGTGCTGAAAAACACTGGTTCACATAAAATCAGGTTTGAGAACATTTTAGTTTTGTATTTCAAAATTACCCGTTTTGGTATAAAGTGTAATAAGGACTGGTAAATGCAAAACAAGGAGAAAACATTCTCCTTTTTTTGTTCTAGAACGTAACTTTATTTAATAAACCTGAAAGGTTTGAGGGCCCAGTTTCTTAGATTTGGATTTCTTGGGGGTTGGGTTAATATGTTGGGTTTTTTTAAAGTTTCTCATAGAGAAACTGAAATATTTTGATTTCTAAAGGAAGGGCATTCACAGTTGTGAAATGGGCCTTAAAATAAACAAACACAAAACAGTGTACAGCTCTGCCATTAGGTTCCAGTATTATGCTCACTGTTTCTCCCTTGCCTGTTTTTTGCTGTGGGAAGACAATAATTTATATCAGCTGGTGTTTTGAGGGGACGCTATGTTTTTATGACACAACTTGAGAATCAAAATGGGCAGAACTGAGCCTCTGCTCTCCCTGTCCTCCACCACCATCTTTCCCCACCACCTGCTTGTAGACTTTGGCAGGTAGATAAGAACAATTCACAGTATCTCAGCAGACCAGTTTGGAAGAGATGCCAAGGATCATCCAGTCCAACCCTTTAAGTGAAGAAATACAGTTGAAATGAGATGGCCCAGCACCCTGTCAACCTGGCCGCTAAGACTGTCTAAAGTTGAGGAACCCACCACTTTCTTGGGAAGACCATTCCTGTGTCTGATTGCTCTCATGGAGAAAAATTTTTCTCTGGAGTCCATTTGGAATCTCCCCAGGAGGCAACTTGTATCTTGTCTTTTCTATGGGAGTCCTTGTGAAATGGGAGTCTCCATCTTTTTGGCAGCTACGCTTTACGTACCGGTAAGGTCCGCGCTAAGCCTTCTCTTCTCAAGGCTGAGCAAACCCAGTTCTCTCAGCCTTCCTTCATGTGGCAGGTGTTCTAGACCTTTGTCCGTCCTCATGGTCCTTCTCTGGTCCTTCTCCAGCCTGTTCACATCTTCTTTGTAGGGCAGAGACCAAAGGTGTGATCGGACTAGCAATGAGTAGAGCAGAATAATGACTTCTTTATCTCTGCTGGTGATACCCTTGTCAATGCAGCCCAGCATCCTGGCCTCACTGTGACTAAAGTGTAAGTCTGAGTGGGACTAGGTGAGACAGAGAAGAAATCCTGCATTGCCTGTTGGTAAAATGGATGGTCAGTTTTGCAGTAATTACTTTCAGGCCATGCATCTGTCTTACTCCTTCTCCTCATTCATCTCTACATACAAATCAGCAGCTTTTAGCTGCCTTCAACCTACCAGGATTCAACTTGATCCCTGACAGCTGCTGCTTCAAGAAGGACAAACACAGCTTCTCTTTTAACACAGGTTTGGAAGGGACCTTGAAAGATCATCTGATGATTCAGTTTTAAAAACAAAATACATTTTGTGCATCATTATATGAAAAAGGACTGAATCAAGTGAATGAGTTGCAAGTTGAAATGTGGTGAGAGAGGGTTTCCCGTAAGGAGCTTGTTATTTCATCAGTGTTTGGAAAGAAGTGCAGGTAGACTTCACAGAATCACAGAACATTAGGGATTGGAAAGGACCTCAAAAGATCATCTAGTCCTTCACAATTATTAATACCTATAAAGAAAAGAAAAAATACCAGAAAGCTTTAAAATAAGTCTTTTGGTGGGGCACTGTGTTCTATTCAATCAAGTATTTTCCTTTCTCCACAGTCAGACAGATGTGCAGGGAGCAGAAGAATGCACGTCTTCAGAGTGCTAGAATTTTCTTTCTCCTCACTCAGACTTTGCAGTTTTATTTTTTATTTTAATTTACTTTTCAGAGAAATCTGGTGTCTTAATTGTGAAGATCTTAGAAATGTTTGAGGAGTGTACAATACAAGTTGCCATCTGCCAGCAGCTGGGACAGTCTCCTGCTATGCTTTTGTCTGACGATGCTGTCACCAATGTGGAGGAACCGATACTCAAAGTCCTCTTTGCAAGAGAGACGGCAGCTCACCTGAAGTGCCGGCCACACGATGTCATTCACATCTACCCTCCATGGTGAGTAGAGATAACTGACCATGCCTGCTGTAGCACTGCAGAACAAAGTGAGGTTGGTGTTATGCTGGTTGTGTTGGTGTAGGAAAGACCTTGGGGGTGGTCATCTGTCTTTGGAGAGGTTTTGACAGATACCTTGAGATAGCTCAGATAACAACTGCATGTGTATCATACTGCCTCTAGTGATGCTCAGGGCTTCGGTTTTCTTTTCACTTAATATTTTCATGTTCAGATAGAAAGGCCTCAGCAATGTCTTATCAATGTGAAGGCCAATAAAGTACATACTTTCTGGTAGCAAAGTAGTTCAGGAATGCTCATCTGTTGCTGCAAGTGCGGGTACAGTGTTTCAGTGGAAAAGTCTGTATTAACTATATAGTGTTCAGCACAAACAGCCTGCAGCTAGAAAAACGGGGGAAATACCTAAGAATTGAGAGATTCACGTTATTCTTAAGGAATTGTGGCGGCTCCTTCTCTGGAGACTTTTAAAACATATCCATGCCTGGATATGTTCCTGTCTGTGTATGTTCTCCTTGCTGTGGCAGGGGTGTTGGACTGGATGATCTTTCGAGGTCCCTTCCAATCCCTGATGTTCTGTGATTCTGTGATAATTGATAACTTCTTGATAGTTCCATGTTGTTGTTGCTGTCGCAGTCTTCAGTTCCCCAAAACCCTTTGTGGACTTGTTTAAAATGGTTGGTCTATATATGTAATATTTTTCAGAATTGAATGACTTTCTTGATCTTAAAGGGTTGCATAAAGTGATGAGATTTCTAGCAAAGCAGCTGGTTGTTGGTGGCTGTGGGTTGAAATATCTACTCCTCATAAAACATTCATGGAACTCTATAGTGCCAGATTACTCTTCTGTTCACTCTTCTCCACTCAAAATACAAAACGAGGAACTATTTTTCTATGTGTTTCAGTGCACATTACCTGAGTTTTGGCCTTTGGCTGTATCTACTCTTTGATCACATCCTTTTGCAAAATACTTTTTCCTGTTTTGCAAAGGTCCCTGCCTGGTTTTTATCTTCACTGATAGTGGCAAATAGTTTCTGGATTCTCCAGTTGGTAATCTTTCACTTCTAAAATGTTGTTTAACTCTTCTGTGGAAGCCATTAAAAAAAACTAAGGGAAGATATTTAATCTGTGCTTTGTCATGGCTATTAATACAACTACTGATAGTTCAGATGTAACTAAGAGAAAGACAGTTATCATGCAGTATCACAGTATTACAGTACATTAGGGATTGGAAGGGACCCCAAAAGATCATCTAGTCCAATCCCCCTGCCACAGCAGGACCACCTGGACCAAGTTGCACAGGAACACGTCCAGGTGGGTTTTAAGCGTCTCCAGAAAAGGAGACTCCACAACCTCCCTGAGCAGCCTGTTCCAGTGCTCTGCCATCCTCACTGTGAAGTTCTTTCTCATATTTATATGGAACCTCCTCTGTTCCAGCTTACACCCACTGCCCCTTGTCCTATCACTAGATGACATTGAGAAGAGGCTGGCTATGAAGTACAGCCTACTAAAATAAAAAGCAAAAGCAAATACAAAATGGTATTTCTGGGATGGTAGACAGCTGTGAAGTTTTCTTAGGAAATCTCATTTTACATATTGCACATGAATGAATTTCATGGCCAGAATATCTTAGAATTTAAACAAACCAAGAAGACTGCAGGAGCACCATTAAAGATGCTGGTAGTCTGCATAAAACCAGAATGTTTGGGCAAGGGGATAAGGCTGCTCTGTCAGAGTTGCTTTCATTACCTTTCTGGGTCTCAAGGCGTTTTATAGAGATGTTAGTCAATAGTAGCAAATCCGCACAATATCTCATCTTTAATCCTGTTTTCCTTTGTTTTGGAATTATCTTAATGTCAGCGGTCTCTTTGCTTGCTCAACCAGAAGTCAAAACAAGTTGGGCTGGATACTGTTAAACTGAATCTATTGCAGGCAAGGAGAGGGGGAGGCTGAGGGATGTTTTTGTTTTAGATTATTATTTGGCACTTTCAGTTTACATTAAATGGAAATTGGACTTGTATGCTTAATGGAAGTTTCCTCTGTCACATTTCCAAGCTTCTGCTCTGTTGAACTCTTTCTTGAGAGCTCTGAATGCTGAAATGCACTTTCCATTACTCTGCACTGAATTTGTACTTCTGTCCTTAAAAACCAATGCTGTTTGTGTTAAAATGCCTTCCTCTCACAGAATCACAGCAGGGTCACCTAGATCAAGTCACACAGGAACATGGCCAGGTGGGTTTTAAACATCTCCAGAGGAGACTCCACATCCCCCCTGGGCAGCCTGTTCCACTGCTCTGTCACCCTCACCATGAAGAAGTTGCTTCTCATATTGATGTGGAACCTCCTCTGTTCCGGCTGACACCCATTGCCCCTTGTCCTATCATTTGATGCCTCTGTGCAGAGCCTGGCTCCATCCTCCTGACACCCACCCTTCACATATTTATAATGTTGTCACCCCCCCAGTCTCCTCTTTTTCAAGCTTCAGAGACCCAGCTCCCTCAGCCTTTCCTCATCAGGGAGATGTTCCACTCCCCTCATCATCTCTGTGGCTCTGTGTTGGACTCTCTCCAGCAGCTCTGTGTCCTTCTGGAACTGAGGGGCCTGGAACTGGACACAATGTTCCAGATGCTGTCTCACCAGTCCATTCACATATGTGGCTAGCATGAAAATGAAATAACTAAATCTGCCCCTGACATGTTGAAGTAAGGATATTTACATACCTTATCAATATCACAAGTCAGAAGGAAAAAGGAGCAAAAAACATAGATGCAAGGGGAAACAATCCTTGAACAACCTACATGTAGTTGGGACAGAACAGCACGATGTGCATTGCTGTCCTGTGCATTGAGGTACTTGTAAGGCAGAACGGCATGAGATGAGGTGGTTTATAAGTAGATTGCTTCTGTACTGCTGTAAAGTAATGTGCTGAGGATAAAATGTCCTGATACATTTAAAATAACACCCCAGAAATATGTTCTGACTTTGCTTTTTGCTTTCTGAGCAGACAGCTGATTGAGTAGGTGAGATGCAGACACACAGGCTGCTGGCTTCTATACGTGATTGTTTGTGAGCAAAATGTGAAATGCATCATTCTGGAGCCTTTGTAAAACTAGATTTTGCTTTTGTAGCTGTGTTTGCATGTGGTGTGAACTCAGTGCACATCTTGGCATGCGAAACATCTCTGGCAGTAGACTCGCATAAGCGCTTTGGGGAGTAGAGCTCAGAGATTTATTGGTGTATTTGTTGGTATTTGTTTGCATACAGGATCACATAACTCTTCAGCACTAGAATACAGTCAATTTCATGTAGAAATGAAAATATTGACAGGAGGCCAGTTAAAAGATTCTTATCAACCTGGACATTGCTCATGAGAGTGATCCCAGCAGCTTTCAGAGGAGCTTTGTGTGCCAGAGCCAGAGGTTGCAGGGCTGAGCCCTAATATCTCTGTAATTGCATATGGATTTCTTTGGGTGTAGCGTCTCAAGGTACATATTTACACTCTTAAATTAAAGAGATTTCGTGTGAGACTTGTCGCTTACTGCATGGTAAGGCTGACTTTTTCAAAAGAGCGTGACTGGCGGAGGAAGGAGCTCAGCTGCCTGGCCTCTGAGCCGTCTGCTGCGAGCCTGCTTTTGTCTCAAGGCGCTACAGAAGTGCTATTCCAACGCTGCATCTAGATAAAGCCTGTTCACTCGGACAGATCACATGAAAAGAGTTGCGTGTTTTGGGCTGGAGCTGGTTTGTGTCTGGCCAGCTGGGAACACAGCAGGCAAAAGAGCTCAGCTCTGCCTGTCCCTGCCTGCGTAGGCTTGTCTTGCGTCGTCTTTGCAGAACCTGAGCAACTTCTTGGATTAAGGTTTTAAATGAACACTTCATAATTTTTACAAACTGAATCTGAATCATTAAGTGGTTTTGAACAACTGGAAAAGGAAAAAACTTGTTATTGAGTGGAACTAAAGAGATTACTAAATCTTCGTTTGTTTAGCAGATATATATATCTGGCAAAAATGTCATCTAGTGGTAGGACAAGGGGCAGTGGGTGTGAGCTGGAACATAGGAGGTTCTATATGAATATCAGAAGGAACTTATTCACAGTGAGGTTGACAGAGCACTGGAACAGGCTGCCGAGGGGGTTTGTGGAGTCTCCTTCTCTGGAGACATTTAAAACCCACCTGGACATGTTCCTGCGCAACTTGGTCTAGGTGGCCCTGCTGTGGCAGGGGGATTCGACTGGATGATCTTTCAAGGTCCCTTCCAATGCCTGATGTTCTGTGATTCTGTGAAAAAATGAAGGCTGCTTGATACTGCAAAGGCAGGAGAGAATGGGTACAAAGGTGTCCTGGTTCTGCTCGTGGTGATTTTATGGCTTCAGTTTACCTGGATTTTCTTGTTAAAATGTTAAATCACTAGAAATAATTTACCATAACTAAAAGAAAGTGCTAAAATATTTCTAGAGACTCCCACATTCATATTTTTGCTGACAGCTGGGCTTGAGGATAGACAGTTCCCTTGAGATACTCCATCTCCTGCTCATAGATATGCCTGATGTTGAATACTCAAGATAAATTAACCTTAGCAAAACAGTACAGATTAGGATTCTTTTCCTTGCCATTAAGTTTAAACAGTTTTGAAAGCTTTTAATTAATTTATCAAGTTAAAGTACTAGAGGTACGTTGATAAATATGTGAAGGGTGGGTGTCAGGAGGATGGAGCCAGGCTCTGCTCAGTGGCATCCAATGACTGGACAAGGGGCAATGGGTGTCAGCTGGAACAAAGGAGGTTCCACATCAATGTAAGAAGCAACTTCTTCATAGTGAGGGTGACAGAGCATTGGAGTAGGCTGCCATGGTGGGTTGTGGGGTCTCTGTCTGTGTTTAAAACTCACCTGGACATGTTCCTGTGCAACTTGGTCTAGGTGATCCTGCTGTAGCAGGGGGATTTGGACTAGATGATCTTTCAAGGTCCCTTCCAATGCCTAATGTTCTGTGATTCTGTGATATTAATGCTGTTATGTTTAGCAATATAAACCACACGTTGTGTGTGATTTGGACAGGCTCAGAGATTGATCCAGACCTGTTGAATATGATGGTCTGGGATGAAACCTCTAATTCTGGAGGTTCAAATGCTGCTGGTAACTGGAGGGCTGGGGCGGTACACAGAGGACAGAGCCACTTTGTAATTCTTCTTTTGCGTGCAAACATTGGCCATTACGCACTGCAGAGGACAAGATCCTTGGCTGGGTGGCTGCTATTCCCTATGAGATTTCTCTGTGCTTAAAAAAACCCCAGAATTTATTTTAGGATCTCAATATGGCAAGTATATAAAACTCTTAACCCTGTGACATCAACAAGCAACTTCAAAGTAGTTCTTTAGTTTCTCTTAACCTATTAAACCACAGGGAGTCATAATTACTCAGCTTTAAAAGTGTTCCAGTGCCTGGTGAAAGTGTTTCATGCGGACTTCTCATTTCTACTTGTATTACACTGGATTCAGTTGCTCCTCTATGAAAGAGGTTTCAATTATTCACTGCCAAGAACTCCTCCTACAAAACACTACTGCAATCAGCTGATGTACAGGGATGAACAAGCCCTTTCAGGTGGGCCGGTGGTGGAAGTTGCTGTAGAAACATGTAATCAAGCTCTGAACAAGTTGATGTCCAGGAAGCAATTTAGCTCTGGGGACTTACATATTAGTCTGCTTTAGAGGTTAGCATCATCCTGAACATGCCATGGGCTGTTTGGTTGGCTCAACAACAGGTCTTAGGAGAGATGGGTATGTCACTGTGATTTTTGCATTGTCTTACTTAATGCACCGCCTTACATAATCTTGGTGAGACATAACTTACCAACACGAGGAGCTAGCGTGGAATAGGTGTTTTGATCACAGAATCACAGAACCACAGAACAGTAGGGATTGGAAGGGACCTCAAAAGATCATGTAGTCCAATCCCCCCACCACAGCAAGATAAATTAGATCAAGTCACACAGGAACATGTCCAGGTGGGTTTTAAAATTCTCCAACGAAGGAGACTCCACAACCTCCCTGGGCAGCCCCTCCCAGTGCTCTGTCACCCTCACCATGAAAAAGTTGCTTCTCATACTTGTGTGGAACCTCCTGTGTTCCAGCTGACAGCCACTGCCCCTTGTCCTATCATTAGATGACACTGAGCAGAGCCTGGCTCCATCCTCCTGACACCCACCCTTCACCTATTCATCAACATGAAAGAGGTCACCCCTCAGTCTCTTTTTCTCCAAGCTCAAGAGACCCAGCTCCCTTAGCTTTTCCTCATCAGGGAAAAAGAGCCATCATCTTCCTGGCTCTTCTCTTCAAGAAGAGAACACCTGTACAACAAGAAATACACAAAAGTACAGTCCCTCCATAGCATTCCTACTGCTACCTGGGCAAGCGCCTGTAGCAAAGGCTGACCACACAGCAGCTGCAAACAATACTACCTGAAACACACTGGCTAGCCTGCTGAGTCAAAGCAGGTGATCCCACACGGACATAAAGCACAGAAAAACCGTGAAACCAGATGGCAAACAACACCTACTTTTTGTTGTTGCATGTCCTTCAGCTCACTCTTTGCTGCTCGCTCCCTCTGAAAGGCTCCCTGCGTGGAGATGCAGGGCCAGAAGCTGCTGCCTGTCTCCACTTCCAGCTTATCAAGTCCCTCCCTTTTATCTGCCTTATATGGCTGCCCTTGCAGAGAGCAGGGGAGGAAGGGGGGAATTCTAGTTCTGATTACTTCAGAGAGCAGTTACTTCTGCTCCTTCCTGTTGTCAAAAGCCAGCAACCACAAGCAACAGCTTAGTTTTGCTGAAGATCATCTTCCCCTCCTAGTCCTTTCCTTATCTGCATCACTTAATTGCAGTGAGTTAGAAGTGACATTTCCTTATCACACATCATTTTAAAACCGAGTTAGATGTTGCTAGTTGGTAGCTGGAGGCTCAGCAACAGGCTTCCATACTGGGGAAGCACAAGCACAGCTCCAGTTGTTTGTGTTTTCCCCCATCAAAAAGTTGGCAAAAACCAAAGGAGGGACCTCATTCCCTCACATTAAGTAATAGGAAATCTGAGCTCTTTCTAGCTGCTGCCTTTGTGAGTTACCGCTCATTTTTGGTTGTTTTTAATCTGAGAGGAAGAGAATCCCAAACAGAGCTATTCCAGCATGAAGCTCATTTTATTGTTGAGCTTTCTAACCAGTAAAATCTTTCTAATCAGAAAGGAGACATTGAATTTATGTTGATCCTTTTCTTGCTTTTGTAATAGAATCACAGAATAATCACAGTTGGAGAGGACCTCCTAGATCACCAACTGCTATCCTAAACACCAGCATTCTGAACATGAGCTGCTGCCCACATTTCCACAGTCACATTGCTAACAGTGAAACAGAGGTAACCATTAGGCCACAGGCTTGACTTGAGTATCTCCAAGGATTTTTCCAGCCTTAATAATTCTATGATTCCACAAGTGTTTCACCTTTTGTTCAGGCAGTGGAGAAATGTTGTCATTGAACAGTCTTTGACTCCTACCATAACTACATGGGGCTACCACCTCTCATTCCTTGGTAAGACCACCCTACAAAGTGCATAAACTAGAAAAGAGGATGTTCAATTTGAACAGAAGGAAAACCTTTTTTACTTTGGGAATAACAGAGCATGGGAACAGGCTGGGCTGTCCAGAGAGGTTGAGGAGTCTGTAACTCTGGAGGCATTCAAAACCCACCTGGACACCTGTTTCTGTGTGATCTGCTCTAGGAGAGCCTGCTGTAGCAGGGTGTTGGACAAGATACACAGATTATTAGGGTTGAAAGGGACCTCCAGAGGTCACCAACTCCAACCCCCCTGCTCAAGCAGGGCCACAGAACCTAGAGCAGGTCACACAGGAACCCATCCAGATGGGTCTGGAAAGAATCCACAGAAGGAGACTCCACAACCTCCCTGGGCAGCCCCTTCCAGTGCTTTGTGAGCCTTACAGTAAAGAAGTTCTTATTCATGTTGAGTCAGAACTTCCTGTGCTCTAACTGACACCCACTGCCCCTTGCCCTATCATAGGGCACAAGTGAAAAGAGATTATCTCTTTCTTCTTAATATCCAACCCTCACAGACTTGTAGACAGTGATTAAGTCCCCTAATAACCTTCTCCTCTCAAAGCTGGAAGCGTAAGTAAAACATACTCACACATGAACATGAGTTTGCAGAGTACTACATGAGAAAAGCTCTGACATTCTACATTGCCTCTTCTACACAGTAGTACTGGTTCACCAGTTCATTATTTTAGCATGAATATAGTCCACAAGGCCAAGTACTTGATACAGGGAAGTATTTAACAGTTGCATAAACCTCATATTTCCATAGTAAGAAACAAAGATGACCCCTTGTTTTAACAAGGCTGTAACACAGCGCAAGGAGCATAGCCTATTATTGGATTCTACATAACACAAATATAAGTCTACATAAGTCATTACCTAACCAGAGAGACAAGAGACTACCTATGATCAGAAGCACTCTGAAAGAAAACCCAAAAGTAATGAGAGCTTATAATAACAGGAAAATACATGCAAATCCACTGTCCCTTAAACTTACAGTCCACCAGGTCAACTCCATTACCACCAGCAGCAGCCTGTCCACAGAAGACAAAATTCCCCACATCATCTTTTTCCATACCACCACAAAAGCAAAAGACCTCTACCACCTTTGAAAGCCTCTGTGAGCAACCTGTCTCTTATACTGTGGCACTGCTTCAGCAATTTCCTCCTGAAGCCAAACACCTGTGGCCATTGAATATTAAAGCAAAACACCTGTGACCATGTAATCTAGATTCTCCCTTAAGGTTGCTTGCTCTGGGAAAGCAAGCTGGGGAGTGTTTTCCTCCACACCCCTACAAGAATCTGGACATTGGCAGTCTCTCACTGGAGGAAGGTATCATCTGTGTCTCAATCTTAGCTCTCAGCACTTCACTCCTTCAGTTATGGCAGTTTTTTAATCTCTATTCAACTGAAAATCAAGAGTTATACTAGAAAAAGCAAAAAATGCAAGAAATTACTGACACTAGTAACATTTGTGATGTGAAGGAAATGTCAGTCTCTTAGTGTGATATTTGTCACATATTTTTAGATCTAACGCTAGATATCAGCTGGGTCTTATACTTTAAATACAGTTATTCCAACTTTAATTAAATGAATTGCATGTGACTGGTGAAAATATTAATTAATTCATTCACATCATCATTATAGGGGGATGGGAAGTAACTTCCAGATCAGTTGGCCTGTCTGTTCCTAATTCTAATGTTGACCAGTTGGTTAAAAAGCTGTTCAGCAATGTTTGACAATGAAGACCAAGAAAAATAGCCAGCTCTTTTAGAAGAAAAGCCATTGGCAATGAGAGACACAGAGCAAACCTAAAATGAGACCAACTATATGGTACCCTTCCTTTTGCTTATTCTGATTAATTTGTTTTCTGTTACAGCAACCTTCCACTCTATCCAGGCAAACTCTGCCCCTCACTTCAAGAAAGAGATTGAGGGGCTGGAGTGGGTCCAGAGGAGCAATGAGGCTGGGGAAGGGACTAGAGAGTAAGTCTGGTGAGGAGAGGCTGAGGGAGCTGAGGGTGTTTAGCTTGGAGAAGACTCAGGGGGGACCTTCTCCCTCTCTCCAACTCCCTGAAGGGAGGTTGTAGTCAGATGGGGGTTGGGCCCTTCTCCCAGGCAACCAGTGCCAGGACAAGAGGGCAGAGCCTGAAGCTGCCAGCGGAAGATTAGGTTGGATGTGAGGAAGCCCCTTCTCCAAGAAAGGGTGATCAGTCCCTGGAATGGACTGCCCAGGGCAGTGGTGGAGTCCCCATCCCTGGAGGTGTTGAAGGACAGCCTGGCTGTGGCCCT
>JAOXOE010000001.1:79838871-79872770 GCA_028565055.1 Phoeniculus purpureus
GACTACTATCCTGGGCCCTTCCCCCCCTCCCCAGATATCTGAGAATATAACTTTGCAATTCAGAAACATCTAGTCCCACATTAATTTAAAATAGAAAATTTGCATATATTTACACGTATTTTTAAAAAATATATTACACATTCTTACCGTTATAAAAGGTTTTCATTATAAAACATTTTCATTACAAATTTCCTTATTATAAATCTTCATTCATTATAAAAATAATCATTACAAATGTTTTAATGCTAAAATTTATTCATCATAAATGTTTTAATTATAAATTTCTTCATTATATTTTTAATTATAAGTTTTTTCATGAACACTTTTCATTATTAAAAATTTTGCATTATAAATTTTCTTCATTTTAAATTTATTCAATATAAATATTTCATTATAATATTTTCATTATCAAAATTTTTGGGTTACAATTTTTTAAATTAAAAACCTTTTTCATTAGAAATGTTTTTAATTCTGATTTTTATTATAAAATTTTTTTAATCCTAAAGATGTTTCATAATAAAACGTGTTCACTATAAAAGATTTTCCTTTTTAAATTTCTTTATTCTCAACCTTTTTATTGCACATTTTTTCATCATAAACTTTTTAATTATAAACTTTTTTAACGCTAATTTTTTAAAACTTCATTTGTTTACTATACAACTTATTTTCATTGTAAAATTCTTCAATAATATAATTTTTTATTAGAAATGTTTTCATTCTAAATTTTTTCACAGAATCACAGAATCACAGAACATCAGGGATTGGAAGGGACCTCGAAAGATCATCTAGTCCAATTCCCCTGCCAGAGCAGGATCCCCTAGACCAAGTCACACAGGAATATTTCTAATCTTTTTCATTATCAGATGTTTTCATGATCAATTCTTTGTATATCAAAGGTTTTCATTACCATTTTTTTTCACTACAAGTTTCTTTCTAATGTTTTTCGGCCTACGACTTGGTCTCATCATCAAATTGCGTCAGAATTAAATGTTTTCATTATAAAACTTCTTTCATTCTAATTTTTATCCACTATCAATTTTCATTTCTAATCATCACTGCCCTCCGAGTGGGTTTGCCAGATCAGAAAAGCAGCTACAGCAGGCCGGTGTCAGCCGCTGGTTCCCCCTGGAGAAACGAGAGCGAAGGCAGAGCTCCAGCCTGAGATTTAGGGGAGCTTTTTTTTTTCTGAAATAACAGGTTTGTGGCCTCAGTGGTTAAGACAGAGAATGGGGAAAAAACTCAAGTAGGAGAAACATGAATTTTGAGTCCAAATCAGGGACGTCATTCTGCCCCTGGACTGGGCACTGGGGAGGCCTCTCCTCGAGTACTGGGGGCAGTGCTGGGCCTCTCCCTTCAAGAAAGAGATGGAGGGGCTGGAGAAGGCCCAGAGGAGCATCAAGGCTGGGGAAGGGACTGGAGGGAAAGGCTGATGCGGAGAGGCTGAAGGAGCTGGGGGTGTTAAGCCTGGAGAAGACTCAGGGGGGACCTTCTCCCTCTCTCCAACTCTCTGAACTGAGGTGGGGGTCAGGCTGTTCTCCCAGGCAACCAGTGCCAGGACCAGAGGGCAGGGCCTGAAACTGCCAGGGGAGGGTTAGGTTGGATGTTAGGAAGCCCTTCCTCATGGAAGGGGTGATCAGAGCCTGGAATGGACTGCCCAGGGCAGTGGTGGAGTCCCCATCCCTGGAGGTGTTGAAGGCTAGCCTGGCTGTGGCCCTTAGTGCCCTGGTGTGGCTGCTGTGGTGATGTTAGGTCCTGGGCTGGACTGGATGAGCTCAGAGGGCTTTTCCAGCCTCAATTATTCTGTGATTCTGTAAAAAGACCAAGTCCTAGAGCATCATACAAACCTTGCTCATGCACTGAGTGGCCACGGAGAAAATCCAGGTGTCCTGGTGCTTCCCGTCAAGCCCAAAGCAGTGGGCTACATCAGTGTGGAGCCACTGCTCTCCAGGGGCTCAGCTTTCCACCAGCCGGTGGAGCGGGATGTTGTACCTTGTTTGTGTTTCTATGGTATTACCCTGCCTGCTGGCTCCCACCCGACAGAACACACCCCCCCACAGCTAAACCTCGCTGAGGTACATTTTGAACATGAAAAATGGCCTCCCAAGAGCAACTGCGGTTGATTTAAAATAATAAAAATTGAAATCTCAGATTTGATGACTAATCCCAGGGGATTGGCTTTAAATTAGTGTGAACCAATCGGCCGCGAAAGACCAGAGGAAAATTCCTGCTGGACTTCTCTCCTCAGTCCACTCCCTGGCTTCATTTTCCATCCCCAGTTCCTTCCAGCCTGCAAACATATACAGTGTTGCCCCGGTAACTGGGAGACGAGATATATGTCCATGAAAACATGAGACAATCTCTTTCCTCGGTGATTGCCTGGAAGGTGGAAAATGTAAACCTGTTCTAGTCTCAAAGAAATGTCAGCCTGCAGCAGGCACTCACAGTCCAACCTGCTCCTTATGTGCCACCCCTGGCCTCCCCGTGAATATAAATAACCATCCTCTCCCCAGATGCACCCGTTCCCTCAGCCCAATGGAGGATGCTCGGGACATGCAGATCCACTGAAACACGTGCTTTGCCTGAAGGATTCTTTTCTATTGCACACACAAACCAGCTCTTTCCTGGAGCCTGGTTTCATCTGTGAATCCCAGTACAGAAACTGGACCAAGTGGACTCTACTTAGCTAAGCTATGGCAGAGGTGCTGCAAGATCTACACTAAACTACTTCTTTGGGAGAGCTCAAAGCAGGGCATCTACATGATTTCTCATACCACCTCTGAGCAGCATCACCCTCTGCAGCCCACAGTCCCTGTAGAAGAACAGCCTGGGCAGTCAGGAACAAGTGTCCTGCCCTGATTCAGGAGCACATGGACATGTAGAGAGATCTCCATGGGCTGCTGTAGCCATGGCTACCAGTCCCATGTGCCTGTGCAGCCCACCTCTGGAACAGTGTCCACTCTCTCACCAGTCACTCTCCCTTAGCCTCATGCCGAAAGGCTGGAAGTTCTGTCTGCATTATCAGCATATTTTCCTCTCCAGCCCCAGACCCTAAGGACCTGCTCGACCTGCAAGCAATTAAAGCACTGGGTCTCATGAACTCCCCGTGATGTCTTGGCTGCAGGAGGACACGATGAAAAGGATAATTCCCCTCAGACCACCTCGGCACCAGGCTCTGCTTCCCTACGAGCAATTCGGAGCACTGTGGCTATGGGAGCACTCATTCCTCAGACATTTCCCATCTGGAGTTAATCGCTCCTCTGGTCCCCTCCATGGGTAGGAATATCATGGCATGTGCCTGACTGATTAAAGCATGAGCAACTCATTGTCCACAACAGGAGGGCTCCAAAACAAGGGAATGAGTTGGGCAAAGAGGGCTGCTTGTGCCTGTAGTGGATGCAACTGGCTTCCCTCCAGACACTTACAGCATCCTTCCTCAAGCCTGCCCAACATGGGCTGCATCCACTAAGGAGCTTTTCCTTCAGCTCAGGCACCAAGTCCTTTGCCCACAATGCTGTAAAGAGCTTAAAGCTCAGTTCTGGTTTCCTTGAGAGCAGCAAAGGCTTCGCCACAGGTCTCAGCAGAGCCAAGAAATCACCTCTTGCTTCTAGTCCCACCAGCAGCTCTTTCAATAAAGTTCCTCTTCTGGTAGTTGCCCATGGAATGAAGGATGTGCCTGGCAAAACCCACCAGCACGTCCCCAAACAGAGTCCTGGCTGCTCCATCACTGCACCAACTGTTTACTAAACAACCTCATTCCACCTCAAGACTGTCCTTTGCAAAACTGGGACAGCAGCATCACCACCCACCACAGAGACCTTCAGAAACATCCTCCAGGGTTGGGGGGGGACCCTTTGAAATGCAAACCCAGGGACAGCAGAGGGTGGCACATGGTTCCTCATAAAAACAAGGTGAAGTGTGCTTTGCTGGGGTGTGAAAGAAATCTGTATACAAAGAGAAAGTGTCTCGAACTTGCAATTCCCCGCAGGCTTGGGAACTGGAGCTGTGTAGAAAGAGCTGGGGAGGTGAGTGGGTTTCTGCTATCCCCATGGGACCTTGCTGGGAGGGTGGGGGGCAGAGATGATGAAGTGGAACAAAATAAAAAAGCAAAGAGTGGGAAGATGTGACTCGATCTGCTTTTTAAAGCATTAAGAGCTCCACTGTGACGCCTCGCCAACTGCAATGCGTAGGGTGGAGCGGGATAGGATCATAAATAACTTCCCGAGAAGAGAAATGATGCCCTTTCGCATGCTGGTAGCACCTTATCTTTACAGCCAAAGGAAGATAAAATAACTGTCTTCAAATATCAGCACCCTTCATCCAGAGGGTTTCTTTTACACTCCTTTTACAGGGATTCCATTTTCTAGGACACAGCATGGCCACCTTTGAGCTGGAATGCTGCTGCAGGAGGGGGTGGGTGCTCATCCCATTAAAATGATGAGCAGTTATTGATAACAGCCTCTCTGGGAGGGTAACTGGTGTCCCGAAACACTGGCTGTGAGGCTGGTCTCTGAGTAGCAGAAAGGAGGGTGAGGCCTTATGCAGGGATAGAGCATACGATCCAGCTGAGGATGTCTGCTCACTGCAGGGGTTTTGGACTAGTTGACTTTCAGAGGTCCCTCCCAACCCAGCACATTCTACCTTAGAAACCAGCTCAGGGCATGGCTGAAATGGGGATGCTGGACCAGGTGCACGCTGGATTTATTCCCAACACTACTAGTGTAGTTTCCTCCTCTGATTTTTTCCACCACAAGACCTGTTCTACATCTCAACAAGCCTTTTCCTTTCAAAGACAAAAGCTGGTGATCCAAATCATACAGCCAAACCATACACCCAAAGCAAAGGGATGACTCTCAGCCCCATCGCTAAAACCATAGCTATTTCTTCACTGGTAGCACTGGTGAAGGGCACAGGAATGATTGAGACCTATTGATCGAAGGTTGGGAAGAGAGACCTGGTGTTGAGTGGAAACACAGGTGGAATTTTAGGTGCTTGGGATGCATTTTCTTAAACTGGAATTTAGGCAGGAGGCCAAGACTAACACCCACCCACCTCCCCTCTTGCAAATAGTGAGGAGGGCTCTTTAATGACCACGAGTGGTCTAAGCCCGGGTTAATGTCTTATCCATAAGTTATTCACTATTTCCTTTTAAAGACAGAATAGTTGGAATACCTCTCTTTCTCTCCTCAAATTGCAGTTGTTGGTGGCTACAAGAGAAAACCCGAAGCAGCCTCTGCACTATTTCCATATGCGGCACTGACTCTGGGAAGTGGCCGTGCCATGGGAGTCCCACCTCTTGGATTTTTATGGGAACTCCAGTGTTATGAAGTTTATAGTGGTGCTAATACTCACAGAGATAAAAGTAGCCTCCTTGTTACCATCAGAGCTTGGCAGGGCTGGGAAAGAAGCTCCCAGGGCTGCTGGCCATGTCTCATAGAATCACTGAGTTTAGAAAAGACCCTTGAGATCACCAAGCCCAACCAATAACCTACTCTGACAAGTTCATCACTAAACTGTGTTGCTAAGCGCCACATCTAAACGACCTTTAACACATCCAGGGATGTGCTGGGTAGGTTTTTGGGGTGGGCACATCTCCTTGTCCTCCCACCCAGGCAACATCAGGGGGATGATGTCCAAGGGGGACACCCAAGGAGTATGAGCTGCACCCACTATCCCAAACCAAAGCCTGAGCATCAGCCTCAAGGTGGCTACAGCAAACTGACACAGTCCCATGTACAGTGGGATGGTACAGTGATCTGACCATATCCTGGTCCTGAACACCTTGGAAAACTGGGAAAGACTAGTCCAAGGTCTGGATACATCCAACATGTGCAGCCTGCTCAGGCAATCATGTCTCCTTCCCATGACAAAGTTAGATTAACATTTTCCCTTGCCTTCCTTTGAGTTTCTTGGACCCTTGCTGAAAAATCGAATGCAAGAAAGCCAAAAGCTTTTTGTTTTCTGGCACTAGAACTCCTCTTGGGAGGTGAATTCCCACGTAATGGAGCTCATTGCTGGGGAGATCCAGCTTTAGATACAGACCAACGGGCAGATCGAGCCCCACACACCCTTCACAGCACGGAGCAGATGGGCTTTGGCTGGTATCGTTACAACGGGAACCCTTTGCTAGGCTCAAGGATGCAGCCTAAAACCCTGGTGATTCTTCCTGGCTCCCAAAAGGTAGTGTTTTCCCAAGTGCCAAAGAGCCCTTAATCCTAAAAGGCTTTAGAGCTTAATTCTTTAAACAATCCAGAATGGTTGTCACATAGAACTGCAAGGTTTTGCACATGGATTTCAGGGCCACCACTCACCATCTCCTCCTCCTCTCTTACGACAATTAATTCACAGGGAGCTTGCAGGTAACAGGGATTGAGGCTTTACTTTGATGGTCCCAGTGCTATGGAACCCCTCTTTGATGTGAGCTGCTAATGGCTACCGGAATGTTGAATATTAGAGCCACTATGTGGAGCTGGAAAGGCCATTGCCAGGAGAAGCTTTTCATCCATCCAGAGTACAGTCATCAGCTGCATTTTTGGGATAGCTCAAGCAATCGGGATTCCAGAGATATATGATTAGGAAGGGAAGCAAATGGCATGGGGTTTGACGTCCTGCGCTGCACTCAATGCCATAAAAACTATATATATCCATCCATATGTATCTACACACATACTCCACAAAGGAGATCCCACACTGCTGGAAAAAGGGCTCAGTAAGTCCAGTTCCCCTTTGAACACTTGGTAAAAACTTCAGGCACGGGGGCAGCAGATAAGACTTCACACGAATTCCTGTGTGGCTTTTCTTTTCCCTCAAAAAACCCAGATTTATTTGTTGTTTTTTTTTACCTCATGGTTGTTAAGAAGGGAAAAACAAACACAGAATTAGCAGACAAAAAAAGGGTACTCTGCTCTGATTCCTTTGCTGCATCCCTGCCCCTGTGCTGCCAGATGTGGTGGGAGGTCCAAGTCAAAAGTACTACAGCATCAGCTTCTCACCATGGAGCTTAGCTTAGCTGGAACAGGACTAATAAGGCTGAGCTGAAGACACTGCAGAAGATAACAGGGATGTTTTACTGCTGATGGGTTTGGAGTGACTCAGAAAATAGTCTCCTACTGTGCTTTAAGCCTCTGCGCTGGTTATTTACAACTCACAGTCAGGAGAAATGAAGGGATAAGAGGAAAAAAAATATTTGGGAGCACAGTATTTTCATGAAAGATGAACAAAATATTCATGTTGCTGCCCACTTCTTTCTTGCCTGCCCTGCAAGAGTTTCCATCTGCAGTGATACAGGAGAATAGGGGGATCCAGTGATAGGACAAGAGGAAATGGTTTGAAACTGAAGGAGAGAAGGGTTAGACTAGATCTGACGAAGAAGTTCTTCAGTGCAAGGGTGGAGAGACTCTGGATTTGATTGCCCAGAGAGGCTGTGGCTGCCCCTTCCCTGGAGGTGGTCAAGGCCAGGTTGGATGAGGCCTTGGTCAACCAAGTCTGGTTGAGAGGCATCACTGTCCCTGGCAAGGGGTTGGAGGAGATCAGCTCTGAGGCCCCTTCTAAACTCAGCCAGTCTATGGTTCTGTGATGGCATGTGGCAGCCTGACAGGGTCTCCTCCATCCCCTCCTCAGGTCCAGGTGAATGACATCAGCCACTCGCCCCTCATCCATTGGGGTTGTGACCTGTTCATAGAAGGCCACCAGGTTGGTCAGGCAGGATTTGCCCTTGGTGAAGCCATGTTAATTGTGCCCAATCACCTCTTCGCTCTTCTGCTGTCTCAGTGGCGCCTCCAGGAGGATCTGCTCCATGATCTTACCGGGCACAGAGGTGAGACTGACCGGTCTGTAGTTCCCTGGCTCCTCCTTCCTACCCTTTTTGAAAATAGGAGTTATGTTTCCCCTTCTCCAGTCGGTGGGGACTTTGCCAGACTGCCATGACTTTTGGAGAGACAGCTAGAGGCTATGTCAATGCATCCACAGGACCTCAAAGACCACTGAGAAACAATCTTTAGGTAACTGTGTCCTTTCAATCATCTGTAAAGCTTGTGAAGTACTTCCTTGGGTTAGTTTTACTGAGTAGGTAAGGATATTTTAAAATATCTGTCTTTCATTATTCCTATTCTCATTCATTTGATTGGCGTATTAGGCTTCTGTTATATGATTTTACGCTATATTGTAATTTAGCTCTCAATCAACTTGGTTATTCACAAACTCCTACACACAGAAGGAACTAAAATTAGTAAATCATTCAGAAGTAATGATGGAATTTGTCAGATTTTGCTAAGCTATTCATGCTTAGCAGAGATTTTGCTACTTTTGTAAAGAAGGAACTATGTCAAGTGCCTCCTTTGATTAAAAAACAATCATTGAATATATTTTTAAAGTAATAACTCATAAAACTTGTCTGGTTCCAATTATAACTCTGTAGGATAGATCTAACTTAGGATGTCATAGGTTGAAGCTAGGATGGCAACTAGACAAATGACAGATGCTGTCTATTAGCTTCTCTCCCTCCCGTAAACAAAAGAAAAAAGAAACAGGGAAGAGAGACTTAGGGATCAGAAAACTACAACAGTTTTAATGAAAACAATGATAATATGAAATATGTACAAACCCAATACTGAACCAAACACCCCCAATGGCCATTACAATACCATCACCACCGATGCTGACACTAGGGAAGTCCCAGACTGCACTCAGTAGCAGACAGGACCTGTATGCAGAAGCTGAATTCTGGAATGAGATACAGGAATGCACAGATTGGAATCAAAGACAGAATGGACACAGTCCTCCTTAGAAGCCAGCTGTGGAGTAAGAAATGCAAAGACAGCAACAAGAGGGAACCTTGTGGTTCCTCAGCTTTATACCCAATATGATCTATATGGGATGGAATACCTTGCCGCTAACTAACACACTGCTCAGTATAATAAAAATCAGCAGTTCAAGACATGAGATGACTGAGGGCCATTCCATCAAAGTTTAATGACATTGTTTTTCAGGTTGGCTGAGATAATGATCAAAACAAAAACTAACCATCTCTATTGAAAAAAAGCAGCATCTATTACAGTTTGTTTCTAATAGTGCTTTTCACTTAGAGAGGTTTTTGCTTTATTAACAGCATTACATTAGTTCTTTGTATCTCTTCAAAGATGTTATTTGTGCTCAAATTCAGTTGGATTTTATGAGCAATTAGACTGCTTTTCAGGCTACATATGCAGTCTGCAAAATATACTGAAGTGAAGTCTTCCTCATCAACTCATATACAGTAAATTTTTTTATGCTATGTTTCAAAGTATAAATTTCAAGACAAAATCATATTATGCCTTGAACAACATTTTGTTTTTACAGTGGTGGGTTCTTGCTTTTCCCAAGAAGTACCCATAAGGGGCTATTTTCAACAATGTTGTGTAAATTCTTTTAGTATTGTTTATGGCTCTTAAAATTTCAACTTGACACATGACAACAGAAACTACTTGTCTTATGTTCATCCTACTTAATTTCCTAAAATTGCTGTTTACTTCCCACTATAAGATTTCATGCTGAAGTGTTGAGATATATCTACATCTAAATTGAGTAATATTTCAAAGTCAAGAAAAAAGAAGGCCTATTAAACATGAAACTTAATTTCTGCAAGAAATTAAGCAGTATGATTTCTTACAGTAATAAATTATGAAGACAGAAGTTCATCAAGAAAGAACATGCTGCTGTTAAACTGTCAGTTTATGAAATACGTTGTCTCGTATTTAATTTTATATAAATATGGGAAAAATTTATCTACATAATCCTTTGGATTTTTACAGAAAATAACATGCAAAAATACTGTGCATACTTTAATTGTCCCAATCCAATTTCTTATATCAACAACTGATTCAAGTTCTGGCATACAATTTGAAATAGTAGATGGCTATTGTCAGTGGCTGTAAAGATGCACGCTCCCTGAACCAAATGCACAAACTGTGTATAAGTGCTGTTCATGTCTCTGGTAAAAGTATCTTATTAATGTTCTGGAAACAAAGAAAACAATAAATAAAACCCAACAGCGTTGATACATCACATCACAGAAACCTAAGTTAGAAGGAAGCGTTTGATTTAATATTGCAACAACCAGGTTTCTGAGATATATGTCCATAACCTAGCGCCTGATCATGCAAAAAATTAGTACGTGGATTCTTCTTTGTGAAATAATCTAAATTTGGATCTAGATTTACTGTTACTTCCCCTATGTCAGAGAATATAGACATCTACATGAAAAACAGAGGCAACATGACAGGCAACGTCATGAGACCATATGGTATGCAGAAAATATGAAAGTCAAACTGAGATTTCTTTCAGTAATTTAGGCTAAAAACAAATGATGTTCTAAGATGTCCAGCTTTTTTTAAATTATATCACATTTCACTAAATGGAATTGTTCTGTGAATCCATCTACACAATGAAAATCTGCGCTGGTGTGCAAGCTATGATGTACTGTGTCCTAATGTATGTTGGGGCAACTTCTTTTCTCAGTTTTGGAGTCCATGAAGCTCCATTGAACTTTGTGTAGCATACTGCAGTTGTCCTTTAATGAGGATCAGATTTTTTGAACAAAAGAAGAATTGTGCATTCTCTGCTGTGCAAGACATCCTTTTCCAGGGATTGAGTGAGATTCACTGGATCTAATGTGGGTGTCTCTACAGTAACACTCTGTGTCTGAACGGCCCAGATAGATAGTAAATGGGCTTCTAGAGAATGCCTTATCTCATGCTAAGATAGGTATCTGAATAGATCAGATTACTTGCAGAAAGGGCTAGATGTGCAAACAATTGCCTTCCTCTCTTGGGTAATTAAAAATACAACCTAGATGATCACTCACTTTTATAAATTGTACTTGCTTATTACACAAGACAGATGAAACTAACTGCATGCGCAGCACCGCTTACCTTAGTATAATCTTCAATGGAGTTTTTAAATTGAGTTCTTCCAAGGTGTTTACTGTGGTTTTGGCCTTTGTATAAGCAATCATGCTGCATCGCATATAAATCTAGGCACCTTGTAAGGCCAGATAATAATGTCCTTCTTCTGCCCTGTAAGACCTCTTTATCTTTTTGACACATCCAAGAATACTGTTCCCATGCAGTAGCTGTTGGTGTTTGTGCCCTGCAAGGGGTGGGGGTTTATCACTATTTTTTCTTTCTTGCAGACAACTTAGCATGCCTGCGAGGGGGTGAGCAGGGGGATGTTCTGCACTGTTTATGCACTTTTTCTAACTGTGTTTGCTGTTATTTGTTAATAAAACATAATTTCTATTTACTGCAAACACATTCTTGGTTTTTTTTCATGATTGAAGACCCTGGGAAATCAAGACTGAGACAAGTCTAGAGAATGGATGTTTCACATTTTATATTGAAATAATAATTTAATTTAAAATAATACAAATAATAAATAGCACTATGAAAACTGAGGTGTGTCCTTCATGTGACTCCATTAGCTTCATTCATTCCTTTTGAGTGCCTGTTAATGTAATTTAGCTGTGGAAGCAGAACGGTGCAAGAGCTTCTGTATAATTAATAGACTTCACATAAACCAACACCTGATGGTGGATGGACCACAATATTTCTCTGCATTTGCTAGACAAAAGACAAAACAGAAGTACATATACAAATTAATGGCACTATTTTAAACGTGCAAACTCAGAAATTAATAGATATATGGCATAATACAAGAAAATTAAGCATGTTTTAAACAGTACATCTGTAAGATCTGGGAGAAGATTTCTAGTAGATTTGATTCAATGCTCTTGGGACATACATTGCAAGAAGTATCACTTAACTGTGATCCAAACATCAAATAATGCTAATTCTTTAGACTATTTTCTCTGGCTCAAATAAAGGGAGAGTGCTAGCAAATCTGCAATTACACCAATACGTAATAAATTAAAATTTATTATTAAAATAAAAATAAATGAAGAGATGCAAAATATCTAAGAAGAATTGGGTGGTAGCAAAGAAAAAATGCCATTAAAAGAGATGTGTCATACAAAATAAATCACCTTATCTGCAAACTAGCAGATAGTATCTTGATTAGAAAATCAAAATGCAATTGATCTCTCCAAATACAGACATCTAAAGTGCAGTATCTGCATCAGATCTCAGCTACTAAGCTCCCTTAGAGAGATGGAGAAGTAGAGAGAAAGAAGCAATTCAGGAGGAAATCTGTCTTGACTTAAAGTAGACTTCCAAAAGAGGTCAAAGGAGCTGTTCCCTGAAAGGATGATTAGCCCTGACGCAGTTTGATATCTAATGTTAAGCAATATGAACTGAACCTTTGAGTATTTCTTTAAACCTTCAGCTGTGTGAAGAATAATATGTCTAACCGCTAGGAATCTTTTATGCTGTGACATATTGCCTTGGGTCCTGGTATGCTTTATCTGGCAGTGATGAAAATATTTGAACTTGTGAACCTGAATTTTTTGGAGAAGAGGACTTTTTTTAGGCCTATTTGAGTTCGGGGTTTTGTTTTGATTGGATTTGGGGGGACTGAAAAGGGTTTTTTTGCTTTTCATGGAAGGTTTCAAAAAAAATAGCAGCTTCATACCGTAGAACTATCAGTGTCACAGTTAATCTGAAGTGAACAGATGGGCATTCAAATTCACATAACGGACATTATGCAGATCAGTGCTCATATAATTAGTTGTGTATCAATGATGGGACATTAGGTCACTGGTAGTTCTGTTCTCCTACAGACTATTTGCCTGCATTCAGAATGAGCATCAATAAAAAAAACATGCATCATATTCTGCTAAAAGGTATAGCTAGACTCTAACAAACATTAGCTAATCTTTGAATTATAGCAGTAATACTCTTTTAAAAATCTGAAACAGTAATAGCAGACAAATGAGATGTTAACCCTGCAGGATTTTGGATGCTGATATATGGCTGGGACAGAAGACTTCCTTTATCAGGGACACGAGTGATGTCTTCACAAACACTATTTATAGGAATCGGCTCTTCTCACTCCAGATATCTGTCATCACCTTTTCTCATGTATATGACAATTTGTAAGAAACAAATTAAAGAGCGGTAGTTTCCCCTAGTATTAAACGTAGAGCTGTATGAGAATAAAGTAAAATTGGTGGTTGAAACTTTTCTCTTTCACAAGGTTCTTCCTGAGTCACTCTTTTGATTCTGATTTTAAAAAATAAATCAGAAGATACGTTTCCTTTTCTGGTCGCAGTTTCTTTATTATCAAAGCTTCCATGTGAGTTGATGTTAATAGTCAAAATGATGGACAAATTCTTGCTTAGAGGAAGGATGTTAGGTTCTTCTATTTCAGTCTGGCAGTAGGCCCTTGGGAAAGTCAGAATCAAGGTCAGTAAATTCCAGGCGAGCCCACAAGCATCCACAGCATTTTCTAATGAGAGGAGTCACAGGTCTCCAGCCTTACCACAAAACAAGGGAAGTCAAGAGGCAGACACAAGAATGACCTGAGCTTTAAGCAAAGGAACATGACCTGGTGCAGTTCCTGAAAAGCAGAATCTCTGTCCAGTGGATTGGCATGTACTCTGCTCTTCCGTTAAGATCAGCAAGAAATGAAGGCACTGTGCTGTGGAATCCAGCAGGCGAGTATGTACTCAAAGTCCAGTGTTCATCCCAACTGACTTTTCCTCCTCTACCCATTCCTCTTTGCTACATCAGTAGAAAAACCCCCACCTTCACCCAGAGAGAGCCAACCGTTACCTGAGAGTTGAATTTTGTCCAGCCACGTTTTATGAATGGTCAAATTACAAGATGGGCCTTGGTTTTCAGCATATTAATGCTTTCTCCTAACTGTGGCTTCCAAACCACTTAACTAGCCAGGATAGTTACGATTCAAGCCTGTAAAACTTATTTTCAGTGTAGATATTTGCAAAAATGACAATAACACTGTAATGTCAATGTTGTGCAACTGATACACCAAGTACCTCCACAAAAAGTAAAGCACAAAGACTAGGAAACAAACCCCTGCTCTCTTCACAGAGACTTTTTGGACCATTTGCTTGATATGTAAATGTCTACTCTGCATGTTTCCCACCACTATGCAGACTGCAGCTGTCTCAAGTGACCCATTCCTTCATTGACTACATCTCTGAGAAGGACTGTAGGAGTTTGCAGCATCATACTCAAAGGTGAATGACTTCTTAGCAAACCTTCATCTGTTAGCAGCCATGGGCTTTTGGTGCCTCTTGTTAGACAGGTTTTAAAGCTCAAAGTAGCATCTGTGTTTTAATGTTAGTACCCAGACGCAGCTCAAGTAATGTGCAGCTTTTTCAGATACTTCTACTGAAATCACAGAATCACAGGACATTAGGGATTGGAAGGGACCTCAGAAGATCATCTAGTCCAACCCTCCTGCCAGAGCAGGAGCACTTAGACCAAGTTACACAGGAACATATCCAAGCAGGTTTTAAATGTCTCCAGAGAAGGCTGGAGAAGACTCCCCTGGGCAGCCCATCTATTAGTTGCTACATCATCTTTACACAAAGTACTTCACTTAACACTTATTGGAAGTAATACACTCTGCCAACACACGGCCCTTTACAAAGTCCCTGTGTTGTCTCACGTTATGCATTGTCCTAGCAGCATGCCTATACTTACAGGAGAACTCCTTTGGAGAGGCAGCCCTCATTTTTGTTTTGACATTCTTCTGCCATCAAGCCTCATAGTTTCCATATCATTGACAATAAAAGTAATAGAAGTAAATACACAAAATTTTACTTTTGATAAGTTTGTGATTTTTCCCAGCGTTACCAAATTTAATGAGGCACTGTGTCTACTCCCTGCGGGGTTATCCAGTCCTTGCAGGGATCCAATGACTGCTGCATTAACAAAGCACAAGTCTGATGAAAGGTTACGTTTTTGTGCTGTTTTCAGGTCTTACTGACTTTGGTTTTAAACTAGTCAACATTTGAAAATGGCAAATGGAAGTGTTAAAGAGTCACAGAAATTTTGAATTCTTCTTAAACTGAAAAGCTGGCTATAAGGATGAAGTTTATCCCTTCTTCTAGGAAAACTGCTCTCTTTCACTTCCAAACCTGCCTTGACTCTGTGGGACCCAAACTGCACACCTACAGAGGGACACACTTCTTTATAAGCATGGAGTGGAATCTCAGCAGCATCGATGGTCTAGATGTCCGAAGATTTAACGTGGGTAACCTCTACTGAATTCAGTGGGAGCTTGATGCTTTCAATGCTTTGAATATCTGGCCTTTTTACAGGGAAGCAATTGAGAACTTGGGTAGTGAAGATAAAAAGAAAGGCGGCCAGCAAGCTTTACGATTTGCTGATTTACAGATCAGATTAGGAGATGAACTCTGAAAGAATAACACCATCTCATCTTTTTGGCCTTTAAGGTTGTTCTTTTTCAGAAGTCTGGGCTGGTAACTGTGTGCTCTGACCAAGATCTGATGAATTAACTCACTGCAAATGAAGTGCACAGGCTAAACTGGGAATGAATGAAAGTTTCCTGAGATCGACAGGCAGCAAACTTGATCAAGCAGAGGTTTTCACACAACAGATAACTTTCTTGCTGTCAGATTCTGGATACGATCAAGGAGAAAAGCTCAAGCAGAGATAGATGGAGACGGAAATAATAGATCTGAACAACTAGGAAGAGCAAACACAGACTAAGACCTCCTTTTTTTGTTGTGAAATTAATATGGAGAGACAAGCATAATTTGTAGTACTTGTCTTTGTTACAAGGCATGTAACTTCCACCTGAAAGTAAGCCTGTTTTTCTGAGGTTCTGAGAGGAAGAAAGAAGTTAAAACATTTTGTGGAGTTTAGGTCAGAAATTTGGCCACTTTGCACCGCTGAGAAAGGCTTAGTGTGTCGGAGTGAAAGCTCCTGATCCCTGTGAGGTCTGCTGCACTGGGCAGCAAATAGGCTGCTCACACGTCCAAATGCATTACCTGGATCTCTGTTCCGACTTCTGTCACAGCTTGCTTGTTAGAGACCCCCTAAAGCAGAAAGCAAGGATAAACTGGACAAGTGCAATTTAGTGCGTGCTTTACAGGAATTGTTGAACACTTCTTCTGCTCTTACAAGTATAACATTACCCCTTGAAAGCAAGAAGGAACTCACAGAAAAATGCTATTACCTATAATGTCAGATATTGTCTGAGTTATGCTTCCCAGGAGTATTGAAGTGTACAGCAGAACCACCTGCAGTGCAAAGCTCTCCATATTCACTTGCCAGCTTATGCAGTTCTGTGAGTAATAACACCACAGTCCCTAAGGACATCAAGCCTCTCTAGCCTGTTTCTTTTCAGGAGCTCCACTGAGATGGGGATATAAGAAGTATCATAACTACCTGTTTGAGAGAAGGAAATCGGTGACAATTTAAGAAGTCCTGTGGCTAAAGAGGAAAGCTACTGGCCTTTTCAGTCTGCATGTCTTACAGTGGTCAAGAATCTTTGTCTCTCATCAAATTTTACCTGCCTTTCCCTGGAACAGTCACATGTGCCCAGCTGAATGAGGCTGAATTGTTCAACATTACCTGCGGCAGCGCTGGGGAAACTACAAACCAGGCAGCAAACGGTGTTGTGCTGTGAAGACAATCTACTTCAGAGTAGCTTCATTCGAGAATTTTCACCCATGAGTGGAGCACAATAGAGTGTAACTATTTACTCCCATTCCCTAGGAGTTTGGTCAATGTAAAGTGATAAAATAAAATCCCTGGTTGGTGTAAGACCATTATCTGCAAACAGGTGGTTTCTGAGCTCACCCCCACCTTTCATGAAGCGATACTGCTCATCGGTTTACTCCATGTTGCCCCCTATCACCTCATGACACATACTGCTGCCTCACAGAGTGCTGGCAGGATAATGTCGAGAACTTTATGTTTGTAGCCAAGATCTTTTTCACAGGCTGCACCTACTAGAATATTTCAAATGGCAGTAATCAGTCAAAGAGGAAGAAATGTTAAGAAGGCATAAAACTTTCATGCTCTTCATTTGCAACCAGAGGGGCTTGTCTGATCACAAAAAAATACCCTCCAAAAAAAGCATTGTCCCATTAGGTTAATCTTGAAGTAAAAAAAATAGTCTAGTTGTTGAAGTTTCTCAGTTTTCTTTTAAAGATTGGTGATTGATTTTCTGCTTCAGCTGCACACCAAAAATAACTAGAAAAGTTAGCACACACATTGAAGTGCCACTCCTGAGACTTTTTCTGGTGGGACTTAAACCATCTCTCAAAATGACTGTGATTGGTGACTGTGACTGTGCTGATGACCACTGGATACCTGTGAAGCAGGGTTCCTGGAAAGACATCAAGACCACACATGTGTGCACCACACGTTACCTTTCCCAAAGCTTTCCTTAGGTTGTGTCACACCTGCACAAGCTCCATCACCACTCAGGTGAAATGCTGCTAACGTGCAGTGCTATGCAATGCTCATATTATCAGAATACTGTTCTTTTCTTAAAAAAAAATGTTTCTAGTGGAGCTCAACGCCCAAACTTTCCTGCACTGATAGTTTTCTTAGATTTTGTAGAACACATGATGAAAAATGTTGTATCTACTTATACATCACACTCTCTCAGTTTGCTCAGACACTTCATCTTCATTTACTCTTTCCTTTTGTCACTGTAGTTATTGTGTTAAAACACTGTTTTCAGAGATGAATATTAACCAAAACACATGTGCTCAGTGTGTGCTTTTGACACAGCGACTAACACTGCACTCAAAAAGGTCGAGCTATTAGATGACTTCAGCAGTAACGGTGTGCAGTGCCATTTGTTGACAGGTGACATTTCTGCAACCTTTCTTGCATTGCCGTATCGTTACATGCCCTGTGTCATAACGTTCTCCGTGCTACAATACATCATTCAAACAGGTCAGCGCAGCTCCTGACATTTAGTGCTACCTCTCTTTATCCCACAGGTACATTGATTTGCTAGATCTATTTTTTCCCTCACATAACCATGCTTCCCTCTTCTCTATGTCTTCATTTCTCTCCCTTACGTTGTGCTCCTCCCCTTATATTTTAATTCCATAATATGCTTACCAATATTTTTACATAGAAAGCAATAAAAAGCAAGAGCAAATAAATGCTGTGTTGTATTGATGCTATTTTTAACTTCTCATTATGCCAGCAGTTTTGTTCTGATAGACACCAACGCCACTATGTTATTCAGTGTACAACCTCCGTGAGCTAACGTATCACAGATTTTAGGGGTTGGAAGGGACCTCGAAAGATCATCCAGGCCAACCACCCTGCCAGAGCAGGATCACCTAGGGCAGGTCCACGCAGGTTTTTAATGTCTCCAGAGAAGGGGACTCTGGGCAGCCTGTTCCAGAGCTGCCCAGTGTTTTAAAAACACTGAGTGGGAAGCTAGTCCTCACCTGGCTCACGTCATCAGACAATCAGCATGAAGTCAGCATCTGGGACAAGGCAGGATTAGTTAGAGATAGGTTAAACAATGTAAATAATGCTCCCAAATTGTTTTTTTAGGAAAAAATAGTGGTCTGAGAAAGATGAGAAATAGGTTGGCAGTAAGCTGGAGTTCTGGGGTTAGCTTGTATTATCCTTACTCACATATTTCACATAAATGTTGAATTACAGGTAGCCTGCTGTTATGCACCTAAAAATACTCAATGTATTGAATCTAGTCACTGAAAAGTCACTGAAAAGATACCACTGAAATAATTAAGGCCTGATAGCCTGTGAGTGTGAGCAGAAACGTCTGAAAACTTTCCATCAAATTACAGGTCATTTCCAACCAATACTTCCTACCGCTACTTTTGAAGAAAACAAAAATGAGGCGAAAATTGAACGTTAGCTCTGAAGTTCATATGGTGCCTCTGTGTAGTTTAACTCAGGCTCTTTCCTTCCACACACTCTGGCTAGGCAGAGTGTTGAACCTGCCACTTCATGAGCTCTCTGCACACTCGCAGGGCTGGTCAGAGATGAAGCCACCATGTCTTGGAGTAACTCCTGAAGAGGTCAACAGTAACAGCTAGACACTGTCTGAAATGTCATAGCAAACCTGTCTGAAACATCACAACAACATGTCAGCAAGTAAATAATTAAAGCTCGAGGACGGGACAAACAGATTACCTTTCTCAGAAGACCTAAAGGGAAACTGAGGTCCAAGAAACAAATTTTATTAAACTGCCCTCACACAGATTGTCCTCAGCTTTTCCTGAAGATGATGAAAGACAGGCTGGAGTGATGGGCTGAGGCCAATAGGATGAGGTTTAACAAGACCAAGTGCCGGGTCATGCACTTCCCCAGCAGCGCTACAGGCTTGGGGAAGAGTGGCTGGAGAGCTGCCTGGCGGAAAAGGACATGGGGGCATTGGTTGACAGCCACTGAACAGGAGCCAGCAGGGGGCCCAGGTGGCCAAGAAGGCAAACGGCATCCTGGCCTGGATCAGGAATGGGGTAACCAGCAGGAGTAGGGAGGTGATGGTGTCCCTGTACTCTGCACTCGTGAGACAGCATCTTGAGTACTGGGTCCAGTTTTGGGCACCACAGTATAGGAAGGACACTGAGGTGCTGGAGTGGGGCCAGAGAAGGGCAGCAAGGTTGGGCAGAGGTCTCAAAAACATGTCTTATGAAAAGCGGCTGAGGGAACTGAGGTTATTTAAGCTAGAGAAGAGGAAAGATAGAAAGATACTCCTTTCATTTTCAGGTGAGCTCATCTTCACAATCAGAATATAAGCCCATAATGGGAACTTGTCCTGTGATTAACAGTAATATAAAGAGTTAAATTCTTAATGGTTCCAAAACTTTTCCAACAAAGCAAGTATTTTTTTTTATCTTTAGAGTCAATAACAATGGAAAGAATATATCTTACAAGTGCAATTTGCATTTTTATGTATGTGAGCAGAGAATGAGAATTAATGGACCATAAAATAGCTCTCATTTCAAAGAACCTTCCAAAAAATAACCCTCCATTCTTTTACTAGCAAAGTGCTTAAAAGCTGTCCCTATATAAAGCAGCAAGCAGTAAGGTTGAAGCTGCTAGCACAAAGAAAACTGCCAAGGACAAACATTGCAATGAGACTAGTGCCTTGTCTCGGGGAGACAAGTCTTGGCCCCAAAAAAGGATCAGCAAGCTTTATGTATCCTCACCAGATTGGTGCAGTCACAATTAGCAGCCCAAAACCAGCAGCTGAACAAATCAATCAAAGTGGTATTAGATTTCTTCCTTGCTGTAATAAATAAAGGTGCTGTCACTCTGTAATAAAGTAAATACAAATATTTTGCAGCATGAGTTCAGAGTGGGCTGGTGAAACCTCCAAGAAGTGGATAGAAAGTACTAAATTAAGTTAATGTATGATTCACACAGTTTAATCCCAAAGTCACACCTGCAAAGTTGTGGCCATTTCTGGTGCATCTGGCTTAGCACTACCTCAGCTCCTGTTTCTTTTGACAAATATTAGACTGTCACTGATGCTTCCCTGTCATATTTTTATTTTCCAGTTTATCCTTTCCTGTATTTTCCTATTCTATAATAAACCATTGCAGGAGGCATTAAGAAGCCAGATCTTAGCTATCTGAAATAATAATAACTAATTATACTATAATCATATTTTATTATTTGCCATTTGTACAGCAGCCATCATCTCCAAGGACATTTTGCAAACAAACCATGGCAGGAATAACCTTTTTAATACTGAGAGTCACACATAAACTTTAAGATGCAGACAACCTCCAAGCTGCTACAAGTTGTTCTTGAAGTTTGCCAGGCAGAGTGAGGTTCCCCAGGATCCTTGCAGACAGAGTGTCACTTTTCTGGAGCTCAGCTCCCCATTGAAAATCACTATTTTAAAAAACCCTGAGCCACTATGGGACCCACAGCCACTGATCAATGCTGTTTCTTCCCTCCTGTTACCATGCGAAGACAACCAACACGGGTCAGACAGAAGCTTCCCTTGTAGCAGAGGTGGCAGAGAGGCCACCAGTTGGACCACACTAAATCAAAGTAAAAGAGGTGGGTTGTTAGAGAAGCCAAGTAATCTTCACAGCTATGACAGTCGATAGTTTCAAGAAGGATGCTGCTGTTGATACTCACTGGCAATACTGAGCAGCTCATATCTGGTTTCATATGTAGCTACAGGAATAATGACTGTCAGACGTCTGATGCATAAGGCCATCCAAAGCAACTGCCAAAATACACTGGTCCTCTCCCAGCAATGGAGACATCTATGTCTCAGAGACAAAGGGCCAGATTTCCATTCCAGGTTTGGAGCTGAATGCAAGTATCTTTGGGCACAGTCGTGCCATATCTGCCATTGTAGTCAGCAGAGACCTAGTCGGGATTAAATTCACCTACCACTGCAGGTGAATGAGCAGCTCACATGTAAACACCTGTGTGTTGAACTCTGTATTTACACACTGGGAGCTGAATTTCTTCCAAACTATTCTACAGGCATGTAGCAGGAACACAACGATGCTCCTGTACATCCCTTCATAGGCCATTGCTCATTTAACCACTTCACCTCACTTGGATAGTTAACTGCTTTCTGGCACGCTCCTCGTTCCTTCTCCATCAGCTCCTGTCTTAAATTTGCAGAAAAGCAGTGTAGGTCTTTCTGAGCATTTCTGAAGGTGAAGGCTTTCACCTGACCTTCACAAAACCAGTCTTTCTGAGCAAATAAAATTCAGGAGACCTCAGCATGTTCTGAATGTCTGAGGTGACTTTGCTCTACCAATCCAAGAGGTCACATGCAGGTCCTCTCAGAAGCAAGCATTGAAATCCAAGCAGACCGGCAAGACTTTACAAGAGGAAGGCCAAACTGTCTTTTCTCCAAGGAGTTCTGTTAAAGTGGCTCTTTGAAAGTGTTATCTGGCATAGCCTGGAAATGTTTTGCTGTTGTATTACAATGTGTATTACATTGCATCCGTGTCCAATTGATTATGACATCTCTTACTCAAATCTTATTATGTTCCACCAGTTATCTAGACATAACTGTGAATCTGGACGTTTCTCAGATGGCTTTTTAGCACTTACAAAAGAACAACTAACAGTAAAGCAAAACAAACGTGTGGTCAGGTTTATTTCAAGTACTATTAAGACTTACTTTTCCATTTTATCAGAGGCTGTACCTCAAATTAAAGGTCAAGATATAGGCACCGTGCATAGTTAATTTCCCTAGCAAATAATTAACTCACCTTTTTCTCATGATTATATTTGACTGATCAGGAAAACAGGTCTTGCATGCTGTGAAAAGAAGCTAAAAATGCACTGAATCACAGAATGGTTGAGGTTGGAAGAGAGCTTTGGAGGTCATCTTGTCTAACTTTCTTGCTCAAGTAGGGCCACTTAGAACAAGTTACTCAGGACCAAACACGTCTAGACAGTTATTTGTTGTCTCTGAAGAGTTCACTCAGCAAATTTTGGGGCAAAGACACTACATCAACTTGCATGTTTCTGAGGAAGATTGAGCAAGAATGTCTAAAGGTTCACAGGCTTATTCATTTTTGGTTCTCTCCAACTGACTGGCCACAGGCTATGGCTACATTAGCACAGAGTAAAAACCCTCAGTGAAAATAACTCTTGGTAAGATTTGGGTCTCTTTAGCTTGGAAAAAAGGAGACTGAGGGGTGACCTCATTAATGTTTAGAAATATGGGAAAGGGAGAGTGTCAGGAGGATGGAGCCATTAGATCTTCTCATCTAGTGATAGGACAAGGGGCAATGGGTGTAATCTAGAACATAGGAGGTTCCACATAAATATGAGAAGGAACTTCTTCATGGAGGGGGTGACAGAGTGCTGGAACAGGCTGCCCAGGGATCTTGTGGAGTCTCCTTCTCTGGAGACATTTAAAACCTGCCTGGACATGTTCCTGTGTGACTTGATCTAGCTGATCCTGCTGTGGCAGAGGGATTGGACCAGATGATCCCTTTTGAGGTCCCTTCCAATCTCTAATGTTCTATGACTCTGTGAGACTTGAATTTTTTTAGCTCCTGTCCTGTGTAATGCTGTTTATGTTTCACAGGTTCTGGTTGGCTCATAAAATGAGTAAACTGAGTTAACTTTAACCTGGAAAATACTGCTGGAGCCAAAGAGAATAAGCTGCGAAGAGCTGTTCTCAAGATACAAATCTAACTAAACCTAGGGTAGTGGACTTGGATTGACCCATTTCCATGGGATGTTGTGTACATAGAGAAAAGTAGAGGCTGGTGCTGGTCTCTTCTCACAAGCAATTAGTGTTAGAACAAGAGGGAATGAATTCAAGTTACAACAGGGTAGGTTTAGACTAGATAGTAGGAAGAATTTTTTCACAGAAAGGGTGGTCAGGCACTGGAATGGGCTTCCCAGGGAGGTGTTTAAGTTGCCATCCCTGGATGTGTTTAAAGATTATTTGGATGAGGTGTTGAGGGATGTGGTTTAGGGGTGAACATGTAAGGTAGGGTAGCTGGTTGGACTCGATGATCCCAGGGGTCTTTTCCAACCAGAGTGATTCTGTGGTGTCAAAGCAGGATTTCTGGTGGTCTTTCTAGGTGAGGTAGGGCAGTGAAGGAAGTGAACAGGCAAACACCATCACATGCAGGTGCTCTCCTCTCTTCCATGCGACAGAGCTGAAGACGAGAAAAAAATGACACTGCAGTACTCTTGCTTCAAACCATTTATCTGAGGGTAATTTGGAACCCCCATTTTTTGTTTCTGCTGAGGAACTTGTCTCAACTACTGATGACAATAGCAGAGTTGTGGAAATAAAAGAACCAGATACCAGCACTGGTCCTTTGTTCTCAGTAGCATTACAAATACAAGTACCTTCGCTAGTAAACAGAACATTGAAGCAATTATTTTGATCCCTGTGAAAGCCCCATGTTCAGTGCTTGCCCTTGATTGCTCCATTATGAGTTCAAGCTCTTTCCAGGACACATCATTGATCTCCTCGCTGAGTTTTCATCAGTGCTGTACTTAATTGTGAGGAACAATCTGAAAGAAAGTATTGCCAGTTCATGCTAACCTTCTGAGTTCAAAGGAGGAATATGCTTCCTCTCAGTTGTTTGAACGTTCACTCTTCATTCCAGATTGTCTTTAAAATTCCCTTTGCTCCTTAGGGCTTGTTTTCTTTTGGGCTTTTCCCCCTGTAGAACACAGCCCATACAGAATTCTGAAGAAACCAAGCTGCAGTGAAGAAAACAACTAGAGCAAAACCACAGTATTTTGTCCACACTGAATTCTTTGTTGTTTACTGTGTTCGGTCTCTGTCACCTGAAATATTGCTCCTCCCTAGGAAAAAAACACTCAACACAGTTTTTAAGCATCTTGGTTTTATTGGGAAAGGTGACGATGAGTTAGTGTTAATACGAGTCAGACTGAATACTTTCATGTGTCATGTCTCATCCAAAACTCTGATTTCCTTTTTCCTCTGAGAACGTGCTTAGAAGGAATGTGCTTTCCTCAGCTTCATTTGCACACGCTGCAAAAAACACCTCGTTACTTGATAAGTTGGCAAATGCCTGTGCCCCGGACTGAAAAACAGACTTCTTGGGGGAAAGAGGTGTTTCTGGCAAAATTGCATGACACCTGTTCAATGAATGAGTAAAGATAAGTGCTAGCAGCCTCCCTGCATTCAATTTACCCACATGGCAGAGCAGTTCTCTTCAATAATTACTGCTAGAGTGAGTTATGATCCCATCACACTGTGCAAGAGACCAAGGGAGATAAACCCTATCAAGGCGCTTAACCTAGAGGGTATGAGACCATCTAAGGAACCTGAAGGTGCGCAGGTCCATGGGAACTGATGAGCTGTATCTGCAGGTCACAAGCGAACAGGCAGACAGAGCGACTAAGCTGCTGTCTCTCTTATTTGAGAAGTTGTGTCAGACTTGTGAAGTTTCCCAGTGACCAGTAAAGGGGTAACGTAACCCCCATTTTTAAAAAGGGTAAAAAAAGAAAGATGTGGGTAACTACAAGCCAGTCAGACTCGTCTCTGTTCTTGGCAAGGGCATGGGGGAGATTCTTCTGGAAACTATGGTGAAATGGTAGATAAGGAGGTGATTGGTGAGAGCCATCATGGTTTCACTAAGGGCAAATTGTGCCTGATAAATGTAGTGTCTATCTATGACAGGGTAACGATGTTGGTGGATAAAGGAAGAGCAACCGGCGTCATCTACTTGGATTTGTGCAAAGCATTTGGCACTGTCTGGCATTGCAATCTCTGTATCGGGGATAGATGGATTTGATAGATGGGTTTGATAGATGGACCATCAGTGGATAAGGATTTGGCTAAATTGTCCTGCTCAAAGACACGGTCAGCGGGTCAATGTTCAAGTGGAGACCAGTGTTGTTCTCTGGGGTCAGTACTGGAACACAGACAGTGAGGCTGAGTGCACTCTCAGCAAGTTTGTGAAGGACATGATGATGCTCTGTGCTGTGGCTGACATGTGAAGGGATCACAACACAGAATACAGAGAAATCCTGTGGCAAATGGTTTAAATGAGCAGAGACATCCACAGTTCCTTAAAATAGAACTAGAGCTCTGAAAAAAATGCCTTATTGCATCACCTCAGGAGTACATGAATCTCCTAAAAGCAATAAAGGACAGATTACACCTCCAGCAGCACCCAGTTCACAAAGAGGGTGCCTGCAACACCGTACCGGGGGGGAAGGGATAAATAGAGGGAAGTTCCATCTTCATATTTATTTTGCTTCATAAATATTCATTCCCCTTATGACCCTCTCATGTCCTGGCACAGAACTGTGCTGTTTTTCATTTTACCATTAAAGAATGTCACATCATAAACAACCAGTCCCAACAGCTGTGCATAAAATCTCACGCTCAGCTAAGCCCTAACTTACTGTGAAAAAAATCAAATATTCTATGCAATAATTTTTAAAATTATAATTAAGCACTATTTGGTCAGCTTGTGTGTTCATATTAGACACGTGATTAGCAAACACTAGAGTGTTCATTCATTTTTCTGCCATGGCCTGGCCATCTATCTATCTGTCTTACCTATCTACCTACCTACCTATCATCTATCTGTCTATCGATCATCTATCTATCTATCTGTCTATCATCTATCTATCTATTTATCTATCTCTATCTCTCTTACTGTCTTCTACTTATGTGATTCCCTACTACAAGAGTACTGAAGTACTTTCTACATATTAAAAAACAGAAATAGCGTTGTAATCCTTTATTTATCTCTTTTCCCCAGCTTGCTTAACTTGTAGGCTGGGAAGTTATGCTGCACTCGTTTTGCCTTGAGACTAAACACGTTTTTTACAGTAAGTGCCTGTGGAATTTTAGCGAACACATGCTGACTTTAGCATTTGTTCCTGGAAAAGTAGAAAACACCACTGACCTTTTGAAGGGGATGGAAGTATCTGTAGTGTTTCTGCTCCACCTCTTGAGGACACTGTCTAGGATCTTACTCTGTTGCTAACTAGAGTCTTGCTGGCTTCATAGACCTAATCTGCTTAAAAAGGCACAGTCATCTCTTGGTAAGAGGCATCACCTCCAGTCATCCTGGACATCTTCATGCTGTAGATACTGCAGCTTACTCTACATTTAACAGCAGACAGCAATTACATTAGCAATATGGATATGAGCACTGAGGTCTTTTCACTCCTGGCATCATGCTCTCCTGATGCCATTTTGTACCTCTAAATAATCCAAAGACTTCACACCAGCTTCAGTGTTTGAAGGTAAACGTGTTTATAACAGGGAGGACACTGTGCAGAACTTGTAGTCCCCAAGCACCTCTTCTCAGTACTGTTTTGGCATAACTTTAATCAACGGCTCTTGGCTGAAGACACAAAAACCGTGGGCTGATCACTTGGGACTGTTCTGTGACTCACCAAAGCGCTGTTGCTGAACTCATCTTCTGTCTTCACTATGCACAAGCAGAGGGAGAGAGAAAGAGCAGGGCTGCCCTACTCCCATAACAGCGTCAGTCTAAAACCAAGCCATAACATCCACTTAGTGCCTCTTTAGAAGAGCTAAATGGATTTTGTAAATTCCATGGGTAAATTAACGCTAGTGTTATTCACATAAGTCTTGCCATTAAAATGATTTACCTCAACTGCAGCATTATTAATGTTCAGTAAATTACATCCATAAAATGACATTTGCCATGCCATTAACCGAAGATAATCCACAAAGCTCATTTCTAACCCCTTTTTTATTGTTTATAATGCCCTTCATAAACACTACTGTAGATCTCTTAGGCACATGCAGTCACCAGGATATTGATAGCTCTGACACAACATACGCTTCAGATCAATTACTGGATCAGGAGACTAATTTAGACAATCTTTACTTGTGGTCAGATAAAGATTCATTATTTATGAGTGCAAACAACACTGTATCATTGTTCTTCAATTCAAAACACATGTTCCCTGGAACATCATCCCTCTTCAGACTTTCTTTAGTCAAAGTAGATTATCGCCCTGGAAAATGCTGGTCATTTCAGAAATGGGCTGAACAAGCATCTTTCAGGAATGAAAACAGAACCCGTGAAGCAACCAAGAAAACAAAACTATTTAAGAATCCTTTGCAGGTCAGCCAAAAGATAGATCTCAAAAAGTGCTATAAGCTTATTAATATCATTTTTCATGCTTGTATCTATTAAATATTTCCATTAAAGCCCTGTGGTGACTGAAGTCCATTCTCAACACTTAACGGTTTCATTTGAGAAGGAAAGGTCTCAGAAGGTAAAACTAAATAGTCTGCTGTCTCAATAGCTTGATTTTGCAAGTGCAACACGTTTTCAAACCCAGCACTAATGTCATCACTCCTTGAGAAACAAAGCATCCTCTGTCCCCATTAACGACATGAAGATTATGTAGTAGAACTGTGTCTCTCTTGATGGCTTTGCAGAGCAGTTTGCATGTGGAAAACCTGTGTAGGGACAGCAGAACCAGCACCCACCTAGTGAGAAAACAAGCTACATGGAGAAACATCAAGAACAAGACTCCATTCCATAAAATAATAGTTTAGATTACAAAAATAGAAGTTTCCATCTCCCTTGGCTCTGAAATGTGGCTTTATAGCAAAATGATTAGTTTTACAGCGTCTGTGACAGCAAAAGGGATGCAAACAGTCTACCCAAGAAGTTCTGCTTGTGGTTACATTACTTGAAGCTACTTTAAGAGACAATCAAAGGATCATGCTCCAGCAATTTAGGAGGTTGCTGCCTTTCAGCTGCTGGCAACTGGTCCCCATATAAAATACAGTGTTTGGCTGGGCTTGTGTTCCCCTCCGCTTCAGCACAAAATACAAGTATGCAGCTTGAAGGACCCACATAAGAGGTTTAGATGGCCAGGTGCAGCTCAGAGAAAACAGTTACAGAATCACAGAACGTTAGAGACTGGAAGGGACCTTGAAAGATCACCAAGTCCAATCCCCCCGCCACAGCAGGATCACCTAGATCAAGCAGAAATTATCAAAAGGCACATTGCACAGAACCATGGAATCACAGAAAGAATCCCAGAAAATCACAGTTGATTGCATTCTATTAACCTGTTGAACGATGATGGAGGTCCTGTCAGAAAACTGCCTAACCCTTTCCTCTAACTGTGTGTCTTGCCAAGTTTATGCACCATTGAGAGGAAATAACAAAGTCTCATATTTAGCTTCTTCAGTCACTCTCAGACAGGGAGATCCAGTCCTTGAGAAGCATTGTAATGACAGCTTTGTTACCTAGTACTAGTCAGAAAGGACGTGAGCAGTTTGGTGATGCACAAATCCATTACATAGACACAACAGAGTTAATTATTTCCCAAGAATAGGTCCTTTTTTTTTTTTTTTTGCTGCACTCAGAGTATTCAAACAGGGCAACATGAAATGGTTGAAGACTATTTCTGTGGTTATGTGCTGGTTTGGCCCTGGCTTGGGGCCAGGTGCCCACCAAAGCTGCTTTATCTCTTCCCCTTTCTTGGATGAACAGGGGAAAGAAAAATATAAGGAGGCTAGCAGGTAAAGACAACAATAATTTAACATAGCAGGAGCAAAAGCTCCATGTGGAAGCAAAGCAAATAGTAAATACTATTCTCTACTTCCTGTCAGGAGATGATGTCTAGCTAACGTTCTAGGAAGCAGAGCGGAATACATGTAGCAGTTGTTCCAGAGAGCAGATGCCACCAATGAATGCCTTCCCCTTCCTTCTTTCTTAACTTCTATATCTAGGCTGATGTCATATGGTCTGGGATATCCCTTTGGCCAGTTTGGGTTAACTGGCCTGGCCCACTCCCCCAGTCTGCTGATGGGGCAAATGTCAGGAATGGAAAAAACCCAACCCACAGCCTTGGTGCTGTGTGAGCACTGCTCAGCTGTAGCCCAAACTACTTGTCAACATCCCTCCAGCTACCAATACAAACACAGCACCATGAGAAATGTCATGGGAAGGATCAACTCCATCCCAGCTAAACCAAATGCAACCGAATATCAGGGACTGTCAGAAATCTTAAAATCTTCTTAAAATCTTACTTCTTAAAATCTAACTTCTTAAAATCTAACTTCTTAAAATCTAACTTCTTAAAATCTTCTTACAATCTTCTTACAATCTTCTCACAATCTTCTTACAATCTTCTTACAATCTTCTTACAATCTTCTTACAATCTTAAAAACGTAACATCTTAAAACCTTAAAATCTTTAAACCTTAAAAAAACCTTGAAGAGCTAGACTGCCATACCAGATGAAGTGTAGGTATGAGGATGAGCATGGAATGCTTTCCCTCCTATATGGAGGCATCAACAGTCCTGAGAAATACAAAACAAAGAGGCTATAAAATATCCAGAGTTTTCTGGATGTTTGGGGCCATAAAAGATGTTCCAGGTTCATCTTACCAAGTCCAAGATGCCAGGAACCAACTGCTGTCCTCCATGGATGCTCATTTTCAAGTAGAAAGGCTTTGTGTTGCTACCATGTCCTTGCTTAAATTCTCCTTTAATGAGGTGACTTTAAGCTTGCAGCCCACCATGAAGTGTGTCTAATGTCCACCCTCTCACACACAGAAATCATAAAACATCGAGTCAGGCATAGTATTTTTAGAACATTAAAGTAATAGAACATGAAAGTCATGATTGCCACAACAGAAGTCCAGCTTCAGCTCTAATTAATAATGCATGCTGCCCCAGACACTTCTTGATTTCTATATATGACAGCGTGCTTCACGTGATGTGCACACTAGCTTGATCCAACTCTTAATGAGTGCAAGATGCTGCTGCGGCTTTTACTACCTGTTCTTCATTATTTATTAGTAAGAAAACACTAAAGTTTATTGGGCAAGGCTAACTAATTGAAGGAACAAATATTGAAAAAAGAGGATATTCTTTTTTGTACAAACTGCACCAAGGGGTTCTTTGCATTTCTTTTTATTTTGAAAACAGAATGAAAATGTTTTAACAATGTGGTAGGAGACCTTAGAGGATTCCATAAAAACTTTCGTTGAAAAACATTCAGCTTTGAAAAAAAAACCAATAGTAACTACAAATGGTCCAACAACTTTAAGTTTGCACAATTAAAGATTACACTGTGTTTTTACTATTAAAAAAGGAAGAAAAATCCCACTGATTTTGGTGTAAATCTCAGCCAACTCTTGTAAAATTTTTACATTTGCTCAGATCTCATTAATGTCGATAAATATGTGAAGGGTGGGTGTCAGGAGGATGGAGCCAGGCTCTGCTCACTATCATGTAGTGATAGGACAAGGGCCAGTGGGTGTGAGCTAGAACATAGGAGGTTAGACATCAATTTGAGAAGGAATCTAGTGAGGGTGATGGAGCCCTGGAAGGGCCTGCCCAGGCAGATTGTGGAATCTCCTTCTCTGGAGACATTTAAAACCCACTTGGACATGTTACAGTGTGACTTGACCTAGGTGATCCTGCTGTGGTGGGGGGATTGGACTAGCTGATCTTTCTAGGTCCCTTCCAATCTCTAATGTTTTGTGATTCTGTGATACTAGGGCAATACCTATCTCCTCACAAAAGCAGTAGAGACCCCGGAGAATAGCTGTGCTCATTGTGGACCATGGTAGGAGATGTAATTATAAAGGTGGAGTTTTATTAGCCCATTGTTCAAATGCCAGCCAAGCAGGTAGTCTCCTTTGCTGCAGACGATTAAAACCCACCTGGATGAGTTCCTGTGCGGCTTGGTCTAGGTGATCCTGCTGTGGCGGAGGGATTGGACTGGATGATCTTTCGAGGTCCCTTCCAGTATCTCATGTTCTGTGATTCTGTGAAAATACATAACAAATAAGAGAGTTTTGACTTCTGTAAGCCTTGCTTATACAACGCTGTTGTATTGTCAGGGGGATTGGACTGGATGATCTTTCGAGGTCCCTTCCAACCCCTAATGTTCTGTGATTCTGTGTGATTCTGTGATTGTCATATCTCCAAGCTATTCTAAAACAATAATTAGAAATACCTTAGTCAGGAAAACTAAAGGCATGACTAGTATTGTCATCACATTATATGCCAAATCACAGAACCACAGAACATCAGGGATTAGAAGGGACCTCGAAAATGGTCAGTTGTAAATACCTCCATGTATTCCTTACTTGTGCTGTACTATCTGCACACCTTTTGCTATTTGACTGTGTTCAATGTGATACACGGAGCCTTACTCTTCTGGCAATTACATCAGTGCAAGCTCAGTGAGGCCAGCTGTGTAGCAGCAATGACTGCAGAGCTCAGTTCAGTTTCTCCTCATGTTCAAGAACAAAAGGAGCACACGGTATTTTCAAAGCCTACATTTTCACTTGTTCTTGTATTGATAATCTCAAGGCAGATTCAGTACCTCACTTGTAAAGTTCAACTCAGGTATCTAAAGATAACCCTGAAGCAAGCTTCCACATCACTAATATTCTTCACATATTGTTTTGCTGTTCCCAGGAGAAAATCTATAATAATACAGAGGGAATCTGGAAGAGTGAAACTGTACAAGAAATACACTGTACTTGTGGTCTTGAAAATGAAAAACGACATTAGAAGTGTTTAGCCTTTGGCCAGTACAAAACCTACGGTCCTGAGCAGCCTTTCACAGAAAGATTCGATGCATAAAAAAGAATTGGAAAAGTGATTAGAGCTGTTTGTGTTTGGAGCTGCATCGGCTCAACTCAGTCCATTTTTATTGTCACTCTTTTAATTAACCAGGTGCAAAGGCGCACTTGAACAATTTATATCTGCTGAAAATCTAAGATTAGTCAGTGGCAGCTGGAAAAAGATTAAAGCTGAGCTAAAATAAGCAGATCCTGGGCTAAAGCACCACCTATACCCATGAGTCAGCAATGTGCTCTTGCGGCCAAGAGGACCAACAGCATACCCGGGTGGGTCAGAAGGGGAGTGGCTAGCAGATCAAGAGAGGTTCTCCTCCTCCTGTACTCTGCACTAGTGAGACCACATATGGAGTGTTGTGTCCGGTTCTGGGCCCCTCAGTTCAAGAAGGGCATGGAGCTGCTGGAGGGAATCCAGCGTAGAGCCACGAGGGTGATGAAGGAAGTGGAGCACCTCCCTTATGGGGAAAGGCTGAGGGAGCTGGGTCTCTTGAGCTTGGAGGAGACTCAGAGGTGACCTCATTAATGTTTATAAATATGTGAAGGGTGCGTGTCAGGAGGATGGAGCCAGGCTCTTCTCAGTGTCATCTAGTGATAGGTCGAGGGGCAACAGGTGTAACCTGGAACACAGGAGGTACTATATAAATATGAGAATGAACTTTTTCACAGTGAGGATGATGGAGCCCTGGAACAGGCTGCCCAGGGGAGGTTGTGGAGTCTCTTTCTGTGGAGACATTTAGAACCCACCTGGACATGTTCCTGTGCGACTTGGTCTAGGTGATGCTACTGTGTCAGGGGGATTGGACTAGATGATCTTTCAAGGTCCCTTCCAATCACTGATGATTCTATGATTCCATACAGTGCAGTGCATGTTCTGGGGACAGCACGACAAAAGAGGTTGTCATCATTTCCTTCAGATTAACCTGGAAATACAAAACACACATGAGCAGGGATGGTCCACTCATGAGCAAAAGTGAGGCATCCAGACACTCTGCCAATGGACAGAGCCACGTGGGGCAATAGTGGTGAGGTTGCCAACCTTCTGCAGATCCCTTCTTCCTCATCAAGCTCAGAAGCAGCCACAGATTGCCACAGATACTTTAACATTAGGCAGTTAAAGCTGAATGAGTTTAATCCAAATGAAAATTAATTCACCTCTTATTGCATGGAAATGATAATTTTAAAAGTTATGGTGCCAGAGGCAACCCAAGGAGGCTGACAATGGGCTGCTGACTGTGAAGATCAGTGTGTTTCCACGAAGCACTAAATAAACAATAGGAGATGGAAGAAGAGGCCTGCATTCCTTAAAAGGACAGAAAACAAAGCAGGCTGTTTCTAAAAGTAAACTTGAATCACCAAATGTGTTTAATGTAAAGAACCCAGCATGTGGCTGCATCAGAAATACACATTAAGGGGAAAAAAATCTTGTGTCTGGAATAAATTTCAAACCCATTTTGTTTCCTTTAATAAGAGAACAGACTATGGAGCAGGGAACGGGAGACGGGACACAAGTCTGACATCACAGCTCTGTCTTTTCTCAACTGTGCACAAAAGATTTGAGGACGGAAAACCTTTTAGAGAGTAGTCCTAGTAGGTGAAATGACCTGGACTTACCTATGTACCTTCACGAATCTAACTTAATTATTAATTAACCTACTTATGCAAATTCCTCTACCCAGGCTCCATCTGACAAAGAGCTCCTCTCCAGGAGTCAAGTACTTAGACAGACTACATGTCCCTTTGAAGACCTAAAAATCTTTCCATTAATCATAGAGGGTGCTTGTGGTGAGGGCACTCTTAGCAGTCACCAGAGACAAGTGGGGTATAAGTAGTTATGAATCACAGAATCACAGAACATTAGGAATTGGAAGGGACCTCGAAAGATCATCTAGTCCAATCCCCCTGCCACAGCAGGATCACCTAGACCAAGTCACA
>JAOXOE010000001.1:79872986-79883518 GCA_028565055.1 Phoeniculus purpureus
CTGCTGTGGCAGGGGGATTGGACTGGATGATCTTTTGAGGTCCCTTCCAATCCCTAATGTTCTGTGATTCTGTGAATTAGAAACCTGGAAGAAGAGAGGACTTTTGCCTGCTGGCGTTGCTACGAATGCACATTATTCCATTTCAATACTAAAAATTCTGTACAAGATTGTGTTCCTTATACACTAATTATTTTTCTACGGCAGTTGCCCTGAAATCAGCTAAATTCAAAACATTGATCACCCCTCTGCCTGCAGCCCATTTGCAACACTCCACACCTTTGCCTATGTAAAGTATTGCTTTCCACACAACCCATGTTGACTTCTTCCTAAAGGACAACAAAAGAAAGATATAAAATAGGGTCACAGTAGTGGCTGTCCACAGCCATTTGCCATTCCCAGGAAACCCCACTATTTTTTGGTGGAAAAGAATTCCCAAAATAGCTAGGGAAAAACATAGTGTCAAAACACCTAGTCCTGTCTAATCTCAGTTTTGAAAGCTCTTCCAGCTTCTAGAGGAGCCATAAGAGAACAACTGACTTTCGTGCTGTGCACCCCAGTCACCCCCTCTGAGAATCCCCCTGCATGACATTTACTTTAATAGGTCTAATTATAACGAAATGCGCTTTTCAATCAGAACCGCAGCACCAGTAGGTTTTCTTCTTTAACATGCCAACCAGCTGTTTTGAAAGGTACATCTCTAATCTCTTTCCTTCCACATGTTCAAACAGATGAAAGTAATTTTGTGCTCAACTGTCTATAAGTAATTAGACCGGGATGTAAAGGAGTCTTTATGTATTGGTTCAGAAAGAGCTACACTCTTAGCATACAGAATAATTATCGGCAATCTTCTTCTGTAAGGTATACCTTATGCATTTTACATGAGTCCCCATTATTAACATAACCTGACTATCAAAGCTTCATTGAAACCGGTGTCTTCTTTTTCATGTAACTGACTGAAATTCCCCAGAAATATAGTAATTTGAAAACAGCGATGCCGATGATTTGTTTCAGCTGTAATTTGGGGGTTTTTTTCCTTCTCTTCTTTGTTTTTTTTCCTAGTAAAGACCTAAACCAGTGGGGCTCCAATCTACACAAACAAGTGTTCTGCTCTTGCTACACGACAGATATTAATATTCAGCGAGGGTCATAGAACGCTGCCTTTTGTCAGATTTCCAGGCTAAATTCTCTTAATCTGATTAATTAGGAGGTCACATAAAGAATACTTTATTGGGAAACAAACTGCATGTTCTAAAGATAGATAAATCAAATCTACGGATTTATTAGGAGTGATGACAGCAGAGTACTTCTTTAGAATCTGCCTCGGGATTGTTCTTGACATCTCTCTAAATGAGGGTAGGGCCAACTGATAAGTCACGGGGGCAGAGGCACCTTTTGAACTCTAGCTGTTAAAAAAGTTGGGTTATCTTTCACAAGAAGACTGAGAGCTTTAGGACTGGGATTTGCATCCCCCAGCTTTAGGATTTGCATCCTACATGTATGTACAGGCAAAACTGAACCAAGTTGGGAGGAATGGTAGTTTCTTTTCGTCTCGCGTGGCACCCATATTTTGAAAACAGCTTGCTACCTCAGAGTAAATCTCTCTGTCTCTACAGCTACGCGTCATAACAGCATCTTTTCAAGTCTCAGAGTCACAGTTTTCTTGGAAATAAAGCGCAGCATTAGTTTCTCTAGAATCAAAAGGCATATTTGAGAAGTAAAGTCAGTCTGTTGGTGGTTTTGCCACCAAAGAGGGAGGTGGTTATTTGTTGATGGACAGGAAATGTGCATTGCAACAATAGGAGTAGAGAGGACAGATCTGCCTGTTCCTTCTGTAAGAGACAAGGAAGCTGTATTTTGTCCAAGCACACACGAGAAAGACATGGTCTGACCTTGAAGGATAAATATCTGATGGGTGGGCATCAAGAGGATGGAGCCAGGCTCTGCTCACTGTCATTTAGTGATAGGACAAGGGGCAGTGGGTGTAAGCTGGAACAGAGGAGGTTTCACATCAATATGAGAAGGAACTTCTTCATGATGAGGATGACAGAGCCCTGGAATGGGCTGCCCAGGGGAGTTGTGGAGTCTCCTTCTCTGGAGATGTTTAAAACCTGTCTGGACATGTTCCTCTGTGACTTGGTCTAGGTGATCCAGCTGTGGCAGGGGGATTTGGACTGGATGATTTTTTGAGGTCCCTTCCAATCCTAATGTTCTGTGATTGTGTGATACATGCACCACGTGTTAGAGCAAGTGATTCAGATGCACTGCCTTCTTGGCCACCTGGGCACACTGCTGGCTCATACTCATCTTCCTGTCTATTAGAATCCCCAGGTCCCTCTCTGTCAGACGGCTCTCCAGCCACACCTCCCCAATCTGTAGCATTGCAGGGGGTTGTTGTGGCCCAAGTGCAGTACCTGGCACTTGGCCTTATTGAAGCTCCTGCCATTAACATCAGCCCATTGCTCCCAACTATCCAAGTTCTCTGAAGAGCCTCTCTACCCTCTTGCACTCCCACTCAGGGGAAAAGGAAGCATTGTATTGGAATGGTTTGTACCACTGAGGGTAAAACATGCTCTAAATCTAACTTCTGGATCACTGAAAGATTAGTTCTCACTAGGCAAGAAAGATGTGTTGTGACGAAAATAGCATCGGGCATGCAGTTTTCCTTTAGAAATTAATTAATCTGTGTCTGCCCCAGAGTTCAAGTCATGTGCCTTCATGCAGAACACTTAATGCATTCAAGATTGCAACCCAAGTATCCCATGGAAACACAGAAATATGGAAACAGGGCTGAAACTGGGATTATGTCATGCGTTCTTCACATCATTAGTTCTCTTGCAGACCAAAGGTGTGTATGATGCGCTACGATCATTCTCTCTCTCTAATACCCAAAATATCTAATATCCAAGGTAATAACTTCCGTGCTATGTGTCAGATATGTTATTGGATATTTTAAGCACTAATTTTTGCCTCAGTGCTCATGTCCAGTAACGACAGTGCTCATTAGTTAAAGGCCTAATAAGTAATGAGTGGTCTCTGAGCACATTTTTCATTATTGGAAAGAAAATGCTTTATTTTAAAAGCTAAAACCCTTGTTTGCGATTCACAAACACTGGAAGAGGGTCTGTAGACAGTTGGTCCTGCAGAAACTTTTAAAAATATTATTCTTTGCCAGAAAATGAGTTGTTCGTCTGTTTTTGCTGATGTTGTGGCTCTTCCTGATGTCTACTCATTTAGCATTATAACAATTATACTAAGAATGTACATCAGGGGAATAATCTCTCAGAGAGAAAATATGCATTTTCTTTCATTTTTTCATACTTTTCACTGGGGATCTGTGACTGTTTATTCCGTTCTCCTAAATTCCATGAACACTCACCATCAGCATAATGATCTTCCCATTTGTTACCATTTTAACTACATAAATATCATGTAAAACAATGAGCAAGATCCACCAGAAATCTCTAACTGCCTGATGCTGCTGTTACGAGTGGATGCATCCCTAAGCCCCTCTGTTGATTCGAAACAAGGTGACGAGCTATCTGACTCCATCCAGCTAAGCTCTTAATTCCCATGTTAAACAAAAATACGTCCTTAAGTGGTTTCTTAATTAGAAAGAATTAGCTTGGATTAAGGATTCAAGTTCATGTGCCCCTGTGCCTCAAGCCCATTACTCACAAGCATTCAAACACAGAATTAGAGGTACAGTTGTGTCCTCCCAGTTTTATGCCAGAGGATGATTTGACAAGAAAAGAGAGTCAAATGTGTGCTATCCCTGCTCATTCCCAAGAAGCAAGATAATGCAGAATATATGGAATGGAAACAGAGCGTTCTATTAGAATCTAGTCTCCTGACGATAAAATTTATCAGAGCAATACAGCTAAACTACTTCGCCTTTTGAAAGGTCTCGTGTGTTACTTTCCTCACCAAGATCACACAAACTGAAATCCTTGTCCTGCAGCATCTTATGAAGAAAGACTGAAAGAGCTGGGGCTCTTTAGTTTGAAGAAGAGAAGGCTGAAAGACTCTCTACAACTACCTGAAAGGACGTTGTGGAGAGGTTGGGGCTGGTCTCTTCTCACAAGCAGTTAGTGATAGAACAAGAGGGAAGGGGTTCAAGTTACAACAGGGGAGGTTTAGACTAGATAGTAGGAAGAATTTTTTCACAGAAAGGGTGGTCAGGCACTGAATTTGGCTTCCCAAGGAGGTGGTTGAGTTGCCATACCTGGATGTGTTTAAAGATGGTTTGGATGAGGTGTTGAGGGATGTGGTTTCGGGGTGAACTTGTAAGGTCGGGTAGATAGTTGGAATGGATGATCCCAGGGGTCTTTTCTAACCAGAGTGATTCTGTGATTCTGTGAAAATGAAGAGATATACGTAGAAGGAAGAAAAGATTCAGCTTGCAGTATGTTTCTCAACTCTCTCCAAAGAGTTCACCAGCAGTAACTTACTGAGCTTTACAGTAAATACATCACAGAATCACAGAACATTACGGATTAGAAAGGACCTCGAGAGGTCATCCAGTCCACAGTCATGTTGTACTCTTGTAGGCCAGGTAGAGAAAGCTCTGAAAAAGGCATCACGGCCTCAGCCCACAGGAACATTAACCTGTTTATGGAAGACAACTTCTGAAGAAGTATATCTGTACTAACTGCTCACTTTTTTCATTTTCTTGTCTCATAGTCTCTTTGATGGAAACATGCAGGGTGTCCATTCTTTAAATGACTCTTGGTCAGTTCTGGATCTTAAACGTACAGAACAGTCTTCGTTATTTACAAATAATTACTTAGCAAAAGAGCATAAAATATAGCCAGCCTAACTGAGAGTGTGGATCTCATTTGTATGTACCCAAAACACATTCTAAAACCCCCCCCCCCCAAAACTTCCTATGCTGAGAATGACAAATCTCCACCTCATTTTAAAGTTATGTATCAAATGGAATTACCCTGGTTTGGCTTTTCAGTGTTACCCAGGTGTCTGTTCCCATACATATCTGAATTTTTTATGGCAGCCACACAGGTGTAACTGTATAAGTCATAAAGCATTTTCTTTAATTCATCTTTTTCTTCATCTAAAAATAAGCTGAGATTTGGAACTTTGCCTTCTGACAAATCAGCAGAAGCACCATTTGATGGGGAAAAAAAGTAATAGCAGTTAGAATTGAGGAAACAAGATACTTGGAAAAACCATATTTTGAAGAAAAAGCTTTCCAGGAAATTAAACATAAAACTTCTCATGTCTCTGACAGTCCTTGACCTTTCTGTCTCTCCAGCTCCTGTGGATAAGTGCTTTCTCCCATAAATTGTAACTTCAGCTTCGTGGAAAGCATCATCAGGCCTTGGAACAGGCTGCCCAGGGAGGGGGTTGAATTTTCATCCCTGGACGTGTTTAAAAGTTGTGTAGATCTGGAGCTTAAGGACAGAGTTTAGCAATGGCCTTGAGATAGTTGAGTTAATGGTTGGACTAAATGATCTTAAAGGTCTTTTTCCAGCATAAACAATGTTATTCTAGGAGCAGTTATATATTCTCATACAAGTTTGTCACATGGTACATATTATTTATAGTTTTCAGCAGTCTTGGAATTCATACTAAGGTTCTACAAACACAGAAGACCTGGTCTCTTTCCAAATAAAGAATGGGAAGAAACATCATTGAGGATGAGGATGGCTGGGAAGAGCTGAGGATTAAGCCATATGCAGCTTGCCTCCTAGGAAAATGCAGTATTTCTTCTAAGGCCTCTCTTGACAGTTTGACAGGTCTGTAACAGAGCCAATATAGCTTTGAGTAGCAAAAGTTTCTTCATAACCCCTGCAGTACTTGGGCTGACAGTCTAGACAGCCCAGATGTGTCTGCACTGAACTGGTGATCCTGCCTTCACCTGTAGTACAGCAGCTGGTTTTCCTATTGATGACTCTTTCATGTTGTTGATGACTAATGGATCAAACTGCTGACTTTTCAGCAAGTCAGCATTCAAATATGCAGATTATATCACTATCTAACATTTAATTTTTGACCACAGATGTGACATTTTTAGGGAGAGGCAGATCAGACAGAGACCATATTCCTCTCCATCACTTGACACAAAGTTTTTTAAGGGCCAAGCTGCCTTGTGAAACACTGCCAGCACCCAGAATAGAAGTTCTTTACTCCCCATGTCTTCCTTACAGGCCCCTCCTGAGTGGGTTTTTTTTTCCCCAATTTGACAGACTTTATTTTTTATTCAGGAAAAGCTTATATCCACCCTCCATCTGTGAGCATGTGTGGGCATGTTTTCTCTCTCACAACTTCTTTTTGTGAGCTAATTGGTGTAAGATTTGCCTTTTGAGAGGTCATACAGAGGTTCAGACTTTCCAGGCAGTCACAAGCAGGCACGTGGAGACTACGTGGCTACAGCTGTTTTAGGTGGAAGCACAAATACACGTGCTGAACCCCATGGCCCACTCCCTTGGCTCTGTTATTAAGAACAAAAAATAACCTTTAGCTCTAGCAGAGATGTCTTGATCAACAGCAGATGAACCTGGGGTTTGGTTTTGTGGTTTTTTTTTTTTTTCATCATCTCAAGGACAAGACAATCGATAGCCTCTTCATCCAGGTTGGGGCTGATGTTGTCAACCATGTTGTTACACACAGAAAAAAAAGTGAGGCCAGTCTTAGAGTGTTCACAAGAATAACTGCCATGAGCCAAGCCCACACTGCAACAAATCATAAAGAACCTCATAAAGGCCCTTTACAGTGCCTGTCAGATGTGATGTAAATGTAGAGTAATATGAGCAGCCCCTCCTCAGCCCCAGCCTTCTCTGGGAACTTAATGCAGGGGGATGTTTAGGTTAGACAAGAGGAAAAACTTCTTCACTGAAAGGGTCATCAGGCCTTGGAACAGGGTACCCAGGGTGGGGGTTGAATTGCCATCCCTGGACGTGTTTCAAAGTCGTGTAGATCTGGTGCTTAGGGACAGGACTTAGTGGTGGGCTTGGGACAGATGGATTAGTGGCTGGACTCAATGATCTTGAAGGTCTTTTCCAACCTAAATGATTCTGTGATTCTATGTTTCTATGTGTACCCAGCTGGGCATGTTCTCTCCATCCTGGGGGCTTGGGTTGGGCACAGTCCAATGCCTGATGACCTTTCCAATGAAGATGTTTCTCCTCATGTCTAACCGAAACTTCCCATTCTATTGTTTTAGTTGACTTAATTCACTATGGCTTGTCATGAACCTCCCCTCTTCTCATCTGAAGAGGACAGTGTATCATTTAGTGTAACGATGCTTAACAGTGTACCTCTTTAAATATTTTTACCCTGATGCTAGCACCATCTGGAAGCAGTTAGCATGAGGAAACCGTAACAATCCCTCTATCAAAATTCACAAGACTTGTTGCCTGCAGGACTTGAGCAAGAAGGTGAGCATCCCCATTAATTCACGTATTTATTCTACCCACATGCAATGTTAAGTCATTGTTAAATCCAAACAGTTTGAAACACTCCTGCTGTTGCTAATGTGCTAAAGCCCAAGCTGAGGCTATCATATCTGTCTCGCAGCAGCAAATGTCATTTTGTACTCCATAAAGCATTGTGTGTTTGGAGATGGCTGAAGGACATATTGTCTTGATGCTGGTGGATATTGTGGTATCAAAGTACACAAGTCAGTATTGTAAATCAAAGCTGAAAGTAGGCTTACAAACAAGTGGCATCTCTGTCTTCCCTTTTTACACTGAGGGTATGCTGGATAGAACTAGAAACTCTACTTAGCACAGCGTGGTGTTCCTCATTGCAATAAATATGTACCTACCTAATCAATAGGTATTTGCTCAAGCAAACATTAGCTCTTCAAGCAGCAGCTACATTGGCAGTAGCTGCAGTTATCTCAGCTGCCTACGTCAGAGCAAAGTTTTTCTATCTGCTTCTACTCTAATCCTTGTTCCTTGGACTACAAGAGACAATAGGTTGAATCCAAGGCTTCAGGTCACACCAAAACCCACTCCATGACCAGAATTGATTCATTTGGGCATCTAACTCTTAGGTAATTATTTTAAGTTTTGGAAAACTGTCTTTGATTAATCCTATCTGCTTTAACACCTGGTAGAAGGGCAAATCTATTACCAATTCTCAATGATAAATCATACAATGGCTTAGATTGGAAGGCACATCAGACATCATCTAGTTCCAACCCCCTGCCATGGCCAGGGACACCTCTCACACACCAGGTTACCCAGACCCCCATCCAGCCTGGCCTTGAACACTTCCAGGGATGAAATATCCACAACCTCCCTGAGCAACCTGCTCTAGTGCTTCACCACCATCCCGATGAGGAACAACTTCTTAAGATATAATCTGAATCTCCCCTCATTTAACTTGAAACCATCCCTCTTGTCCTATCACTAGTGTCCCTCCTAAAAAGTCTCTCTCCAGCTTTCCTGTAGCCTCGTTCAGGTACTGGAATCTTTCCCAGTTCACAGGACTTCTCTCTAGGTTCTGCTGGCCAGATTAAACAGGTTTACAATGAAGTTTTTTACCTGAAACTGACCTTCTCCTTGTGTAACTTTCTGGCTGGATCTGTGACTTAGCCTGTTAGGCACCTCAGTCTAATGTCAGTAATGCTGTAGGCATCATCACTTACACTACGCTGCAAACCAAAGACAGCTAGCTGGCCAACATAAAATTGTTCCAGCCAAGAAGCTGTAGTCCTCTCTTCACATACCAAGTATCACACAGGACAGAAAGACACAGGAGCTCCTGAAGCCAAATGCTAGCCCAGCTCAGCCTTCAGACTGTCAAGAGGGCTTGAACATATAGCAGGACTTCCCCTTGCTCCCCCTATCCCAAGACTCCCAATAGCTCTCCAGTGTTGCTGGGTGGTTCTCCTGCCAAACAGGTGTCTCTGCCTCCCCCAAGGCTGGTAAAAAATGACTGAGTTGAATTTGTGCAATGGAGACTCTTTCCATTACAAGCATAAGGGAAGTCAAGCCAAGCAACTGGTTCTGGGATCCCACTGCCTGCATGTTTCCATAGCCTATATTGACACAGCCTTAGTTGTTCCACTGAGTCACTTAGGTCAATGATTTCTTTGTTCCTCAGCTCATGAAACAGGAGCTGGCAAACACTACTCTTGCTAAGGCAGGTGCCCCTCTAAACACCCTGGTTTGAACCCAGGCCTGCTGAGAGCTTTAAATCCAAGATTATTAGTGGAAGAGGCATACACACATTCCTTCCTTATGCATAACTTACATACTGTCAACACTTTTCTTTGCAGCCTAGTAATTCCTCCATTACTCACTCTTCTAACCAGTTTGGTACTGAACAGAACTCTGCATCATACTGCAACAATTTGACCACCCTAAGCTGAGGCTGCCGGAGGTTGATAAATTAGCTGCACTGTGACAGATTTTTAAATGGCCTGGTGTTTTAAAGTTGATCACACACAATCAGAACATTTACAACTTTCCATTACATTCCTCATGTATGAGGAGACCAGGAAAGACAGCTACAGTTCAGACTGAGTCTCATGGCAAGCATTCTTGTAATAAAGGTTTAGAAACCAAATCTGTATGTTGAGACTAAGCATCTCACTATGTGACAGCTCTAACATTTTCTTGAGGCACTGGTATACCTGATAGTCACAAGGATCATGGCATAATTCCATCCATCCTTGAAAGAAGCCTCTCTGAAGTCCTTCAAGTGTGTGCCTGTGGGCGATGGATCTGATAGCGAGTATCTACAGATATTAGACTGGAGATTTTTTCTAGCAGAATCAGTAGTAGGAACAGGCTCTTGACATTTGATTAAACTTCAGCTCAAGTAGTACTCTCCACATTTGGGTTATGCTGACTAACAGCCAGTCTTGCTTACTTAAACAAGTAGTTATCTACATCAGATACTCACAGGCTTTTCTGTAAAAACTGATAGACGTTTACCCAGGGGTTGAACAGCATTTGGACCCTGCTCTAGCACCAGTAGACTCTGCAGCTCAGACATCTCAGTTTAATGAGCCATTTCTGGACATGGTTTTGCTCCTGTGTGACCCAACTTAAGCTTTGTTATTGCATGCAAAAACTCCAGAGTGGTTGTGCAAACAGTGGTTCATTTAAGGGGCATCAAGCTCAAATTCCCAGAATTATTCTATGACCGTCTCCTAGACAATTTTTTTCCCCAGTCTCCCCAGATTAAAACTTAATATTACACTCAGTACTTAAAAGCTTTATTTTTCCTGTATGCTTTAAGGACACTTTAAAATTTAGTTACATAAAGGATTGTTATTGTGAAAAAGTGGAGGTGCAGTGCCAAACCCCCCGCCACCCCCGTAATGTCTTCAAATATAAAAATATATATCCAAATTATCATTTAACAAAAGTGTGCCACCAACTGCCTTCAGCTGGTCCTGCCAGCTTTTGGGTCTTTACTCCCTACTACAGAGCTCAAGACCTTATACTGGAAGCAGCATCTCCAAGGTTCATGTCACAGGCCTAGTTCATAGCAACCTGCTCACTTCAGTACATGAAGCCCACCTTAAGTTTTTTGGGGGCCTCTCAGGGGGGGGGGGG
>JAOXOE010000001.1:79883618-79915541 GCA_028565055.1 Phoeniculus purpureus
AGGAGACTCCACAACCCCCCTGGGCAGCCCCTTCCAGTGCTCCGTCACCCTCACTGTGAAGAAGTTCCTTCTGATATATATATGGAAACTCATGCACACACATACTCATATAATCAACCAAAACGAAAAATATACATGTACTTAATGATCTGTCTAAAGGATGCTGTAAGTAGGTCTAAAGTAGTTCTAAATAAATGCCAACACTTCATCAGGTAACACAGGACTGGGAGAGATTCCAGAGATCCCATTTGTTTGCTTGGTTAAGCTGTATTGTTATGCTCTGTCCTCCTCTGGCTCCCCTGCACCTTTTTTGTACTAATCTTTCCTACATCTGCTGCCAGCTAGGCCAAGCTCAAACAGAAGTGTCAATTCGAGGGTCAGAAAGGTCGGCAGTGACACCGATTTAAGTGTTATTCACTCTGATGCTGTGACAAGACAGATACAGCGTGGCCTGACTAAAGTGATGTATGTTAAATTTGTTGCAAATTACTGGCGTGATGGATCTATTGATGACCCATTGCAGCTGTCAGGATGTCTCTATCAGTCTCTCAGTTACTCTTTCTCCTGATGCTTGGCCCCATCCCCCTCTGCCTGCTCCCATCAAGCACAGAGTTGCTTTATAGTCCCCAAGAAACTCGGGTTGCAAAGCACCGAGGAACAAAGCAGCATTTGCTGTGAACCTGAGGAGCTCTCAAAGTCGTCTCAAGAGGTGTAAAGGTTTGCTGGACTATAGAATTGAGTCATGCTTCAGATTCATGTAACCTCAATATCTGCAGCAAGATAATAACTAATAACAGGGTTTCGAGCCACCTGTCGTCTTCATCCAAACTACTAGAAGCCCTAATTACTTGAGCTCTTGCTTGAAATATTTTGCTCATCTTGGAAGGAGGGCAAGGGGTTTTTTGTATGTTTCTCTAAGTAAAACGCAGACTTAATCAACTAAGCCTGTCAACAGCAGAAACTGGGAGAGCCTAAAAGATGTCTGATGGGGAGATTGGTCTAGATGATCTTTCAAGGTCCATTCCAATCCCTAACATTCTGTGAGACTACATGTCCCCTCCTCTTCAAAGCAAATCCATGGATGGGATGGGCAAGTTACCTACTTTAAAGGGTTAGGGTTAACCTAAAGGTTAACCTAAAGGTCTAACCCTTTAGAGTAGGTCACTTGCAGGATCACAGCTTGCCTGCTGCTCACAGAGGCTGAGACCCTCCTCCTCACATCTCACGTGAAGCAAGGGGTGCATGGGCAGCCAGGTCTGACAGCACTGCAAGGCTGAATGTTGTGAAAGGCATGGAAGCCTAATCTGGTGAAATGGAGTGAAACAGACACAGGCTAAATCCTCTCAAGCATCATAGATCATTTCTACTTTCAAACCAACATCTCTTCTAGAATTGCTTGTTCCTGGGCAGGTGCAATAGTAATTGCGGAAGTGCAGTCCACACATTAGCACAGACAGAGGAAGCCCCTAGTCACGATGATGAATTATAGCCCATTCCATAATTACATTTAAGGAACATCTTATGCAAATTTCTTCTGTTTAAAACATTTGAATTGTTTGTTTGGATTTTTGCGTTAACTACACTTTAGATCTGAGGTTTCCTAAACCGGCTTTGTTCTCGCTTCTAATTACCATTGTTTGCTGCTTCTGCTGCAACTTCTGTTGTCTTGTTCTGACTCACAGACAGTGGTCTCTATGATCTAGTGTTACAGAGCTATTTCCAGGAACAGCTGATTTCTTCACAAGCAAAGTGAGATTACAATTTATTTTGCAGTCTCTGTGTCCTCAAGAATTTGCATTAGCAAGGAATGGCTCATGCTCACCTATTTTCTCTTGGATTGTGCTAAAAGCCACTCAGCAAACAGGGTTGTCTCCTACCTGGAGCAGCTGAAGGTAGTCATTGTGCAAGAGGCTACTTGTGACTCTCAAGATCACACACCTTATGAAGGACTTAGGGAAAAGGGGGAGTGAAGACAAGAGTTTGATTGCTTTCAGTTGAGCATGCTGTTGGAAGAGCGATATGGCTACTAGAATCCTATTTTCACCACCATCTCCATCATCTTTCATCATGACACATCTCTGACCTCTTCCATTTTCATTTGAGTAATCAAAATCCTAAAGAGAGGAGAAGCAGCAAAGAAACCCAGACCACCCAGGAACAACTGGAACAATGCCAATGTTGTGGCTCGTTTGCTAATTTTAACCTGGTGCGAATGCACATTTCTGGCAAAGATGAGACATTGACACTCAGGAAAGACTTGAAATAATAGTGGGCCCTGCAGCAATTCAAATGTGCTCATAGAAATAAAATTCACAGATCAGTAGAGAAAATAGAAATTCTCATGTGCAGGTGAACCCCTTTCTCCTCACCCATTAATACATTTCCAGCCTAGCTGGTATAAGCTCTCAGGTTTGCTCTCTCTTTGCTGGAAAATGCATTCAGTATGTCCAGACACGCATGCACAGAACAAGCAGTGTTCTTGTGATAGGATGAGTGATTTGGGATTGAATTTCTTCAGGCAAAAGCAGAAATTGGAGAAGAAATCCCACTTCCTGGAAAGGTTCTGCACCTGCCTGGGTATGTTTCTGTGCAGCTTGGTCTGGGTGATCCTGCTCTGGCAGGGAGATTGGGCTAGATGATCTTTCAAGGTCCCTTTGAGTCTCTAATGCTTCTATGCTTCTATGAAGTAAGCAACTGCTTTGAAAAGCTGCACTTCAAGAGAAAGCAGGAACTAGCATCACGTTTTAAGAGCTGAATACTCAAAAGGAGCTCAGTGAGGGAGAATGGTACCTTTCTCTACTTTGCTTGGGCTTGGGACCAAAATGCTCACTCTTGTTGAGATTAAGACACAGAAGTGTAACTTCCAATACCCATGAAAATTCATGGTCAAAGTCCACAGTGTGCCTGCACTTGCAGTCTTAGAGCAACAACAGACAGTCAACTTGAAAATAAAAACCTGCACTTTCTCCTCTCCCCCTCTTTCTGCCTCTCTCTCTCTCTCTGTCTCCCTCTCCTTCTCACCGTCCTTCTCCCTTTCCCTCTCCCTCTCCCTTTCCCTCTCCCTCTCCCTTTCCCTCTCCCTCTCCCTCTCCTCTTTTGGAGCAGAGAAAAGATAGTGACTAGAGTTTTCAGCCCAGCACAGGAAGGATGCAAGTATCTGTGGAACTGTGACCTAATAACATGTTTTGCCTTGGAGTGGACAGACCTTTAAGTGAACACTCTTGTGGGCAATAAAAAGAAATGCTGGATTAAAACCAATCCCTTTTAAATAAAGACACAAAAGCACGGAAAATTACGATGCCATGGCTTACCATTCAGAAAGGAAGAAAAGCAATATTGACTTTTTTTCCCTAGATGCCATAACTTGGCCTATAAATCAAATGCAGGTATTTGATAGTAAAGTGAGTTTTTAATTATGTTAATGTGTTTCTCATTGTATCCGAGAACTCTATTTCTCTAATATAGTCCAGAAGGTGTCCAAATACGAAAACAAACCCTGGTTAACGTGATCCAAATTCCTTTAAGCTGATTATATTAGTGACATTTCTGTCATGTTAGCACCCTTTTATATTGCATTAGTGAGAACAACCCCGGAAAATATGATAAGAGAATGACATATGCACATTGTTAATAAGATTCATCAACTCCTTAGTCGGAGCAGCAACTTCCCTGGCAATAAAATGGGTGAAAATCACAGTGTCATTTCTAACAGTTTGACCTCTCACAGAATTACAGAACATTAGGGATTGGAAGGGACCTCGAAAGATCATCTAGTCCAACCCCTTTGCCAGAGCAGGGTCACCTAGACATACATAGGAACACATCCAGGCAGGTTTTAAACATCTCCAGAGAAGCAGACTCCTTACAGTGCTGCCACTCAACATCTCCTGCAGAAATCTACCTGCAGGTGAATTTCCAAGTCCAAATAATATTCCTACAGGAGACTGAAGTACTCTGAGGTGGAAAAGCGCTGACAACAATTGTCATTTGCCATCAGTGATTCCAGGGAATTTGGTGTTTGGCTCAGGACAGCTTTCAGCAAAACATTTCTTCCAAGTTGCTTGATTGCTCCAGGTCAGAACAGCTGGCTACATTTGTGTGCACTGGGGAATACCCTCACTGTTCAAAGGAGCTGGTACGTAACCATGCCTGCTGAACCAGACAATAACTAGATGATCTTTTGAGGTCCCTTCCAGTCCTTAATGTTCTGTGGTGCTGTGATTCTGTAATAACAACTTTAAAGCACTACTGTTAAACCTTTTGAAAGTCTTTCCAAACAGCTATGTAATAATGAATGGATTGAAATCCATCATGTAGTAATAATAAGTAATGAATAATATATCTCGATTATAGCTCATCTCCGTGTGATTATCACTAAAACAGATATGAACAAAGTGAGCCAGATGGTCTGGTAAAGAATGTCCATAAATGTACCAGCCCCCCACCCTGTGGCATAAAGTGCCAAGATCTGCTTCCCCTATTCACAGCAGGAAATTATCTCTCCAAGCAGTTTGTGAAAACCAAAGTCCTTATTTGAAGGATGAAATAAAAGGATGGTTATAAGGAATCAAACAGGAATCAAATAGAAATATAAACACAGGTAAGAGACATGGAATCACAGAATCATGGAACATTAGGGATTGGAAGGGACCTTGAAAGATCATCTAGTCCAATCCCTCTGCCACAGCAGGATCGCCTAGATCAAGTTGCACAGGAACATGTCCAGGCAGGTTTTAAACCTATAGTAGGGTGTCTCTCAGATATGAAAAGATCTGCACCGTGTCCCGTCTTTGTGACTCTGATGCTGAGCAACCAAGATAAAATAAACTTCCCAGAAAACGGCTCAGTAACAAGCAGAAAAATGTTTCTGCATGAAACTACTCAAGCTATAACATGACTGATCCGATGGGCAGCGCTTTAAACCGCTGAGAACTTTGGAATATTTTTTCTTTGTCTTTCCTTGGGGCTTGTCCGTGCGCTGTAACTTCTCTATGCATGGAGAGTATAGTTAGTATTTTCATTTGCTGCCTAAGTAGCAAATTACCCTGTAAACAGCCCACAAGAGCGGCTCCGTAATTGAATTTTAACTGTTGACTTTAGACATTTGGTATATTTGCTGCAAGAAGTAAATTTTCAAAACTTCATCTTGATGCAGTCAGACAAAATGAAAGGTAATATTCTTTATCTGCCACAGATTGCTGCAGATGAACTGCTTTCATATGAGCTTAAATAAGATTTAGTGTATTCCATCCTTCAGCCGGCCACAATTGAAAGTGATCAGGATCAATATAGCCGCCCCTGACTGCAGCCCGGGATTGTGCATTACAATAGAGGAAATGGCTGTATTCAAAATTTTCCTGTGTCAAATTAATTTCCATGTTATCCCCAAATTCAATTAGATGGGAACCCCGTGTAAGTAAAAAAGTGTCCAACATCCCTTAGTGACAAATTACGGTGCTTAGTGTGCATATCAAGGTGAAGTGTTGAGCCTTGCTAATCTTCTCACTAATTCTCAATTACCGTAAAATGAAGCCATAAATCACACAGACAGGGGATCGATGGAAATGTTGTTTTCAGGGTGATTGGCAGCCTCCCCAAAGGTTTTCTGTAAGTTGGTTTAAGGTTACCATTCTCTAAGGGGAGGGATGAGGTAGTCTTGCTCAATCTCTATGATATAGGCCCACAGGCCTTTTGGGGATAGTGGGGAGGGACAGCACCAATTTCAGCCCATCAGACATCCAATTTTTCTCCTTTTCATACCTGCTGTAGTAAATGAGAAACAAATTAAATTTCACTCCACTATCTCCACAGAAACCATTTAAATTTTTCATGGAAACTAAATTGTCCCTAGACAAATAGCCCCCCGATTCTATGAAAATATACTGGAGCGCTGGGGACAGAAATAAATTTGTGTCACTCTGGATATGCCATTCTCTGTAATGTCATTCAGTGCCGGCCAATAAATGAGTCCCTCCCAGAACACAATGGCAAAGCCTTGTGCTCTGGTGGATTTGCATTGTTCCCCCACTCCGGAGCGGTCTAATATTCTGCCTGTTATTAATTTGCAGCCTAGGTTTTACATTCATGAGACCGAGATTGAAATGTAAATGAGGCACAAAATAAGTAGTCAGCAGTAGCCCTGGCCGAGCAGCCTGTGTCATAGACTCATGGACTTACATGAAAATAGTTATCACTCAGAGAGATTAGCAGCTCAGGACATCAATCACTGCTGCGAGGAAACAATGAATAAAATCGCTCCAACAGGAGGAAGGAAATTACAAGAGCTTTAAAGTGGAAAGGGACTATGTAATACTGCTACCTGTTGTTGAAGTACTGAGGTGGTTGTAATAAAAGCTGGGCTTCTCTCTCTCTCCCTCTCTTCACCTCCCCTGGTCCTGTTGATCGCTGATATTTAAATTGTGCCATTTTTGTCATCTCAATTTGTCTACTAAACGAGCTGCAGTTCCTTGGCCAGAGCTATGTAATGCTTCACGTTGCGCTCCAGTGAAGCGCACAGCATGAGTTTGAACCCGCTGGAAAATGACGATGTCCTAGACATCACTCAATCTCTGGGCAAACAAACAGATCACAGAATAACAGAATCACAGAACATTAGGGACTGGAAGAGACCTCGAGAGATCATCTAGTCCAATCCTCCTGCCAGAGCAGGATCACCTAGACCAAGTCACACAGGAACATGGCCAGGCAGGTTTTAATATATATAAGGCCCAAGTCCTCACATTTCAGAGAGGCTCTCAGGATGCTGGACTTCAGACTAGGAGACAAAGTTGACTTTACTCTGCTGTTGTGGTTTTCTCATTCTTGGGTGGTGCAGAAGCGCTGCAGCACTCAATGCGAGTCACACAGTCCTCAGCCAATTCTACCCCAAAAACCTCTGAGCAGCTGTAAGGGAGCTTTCCCAGGAGCTGTCCATAATCAGAACCAGAAGATTTAGCTAATTCTGCTTTACTCCAGCAGCTCTGGTCGCCCTAGTCAGGAGGGGAAAACACACAGTGCCACTCTGCCTAGTGAAAGCCACCCCAACTTTATTTACCCTGATGCTTGAAGTACTCAGAGCTGGCTGTATCAGCAGATCAGAGGGGCTGTGCTCACCTTGGTCCACAACTTCTGCTCAGACAAATGTTTAAATAGTCAGACAATTTCCTAAAATGCTCTAGCTCACACGTCTAGCTCGTGTGGCATGATTTCTACGGTGATGTTAAACACATACACCGCTTAGTGCTCCAAAGAACCAGCTTCTGGGCTGATTTCCTTTGGCTTACCAGGCTATGCTACATTACCTGTTGGACTATTCTTCCCCGTGTGTTCTATGCACTCAGCAAATGCAAAACACTAGTCCATCCACCATGACTGGTTTTGCCTTCAGGAGGAAATGTGTCTGATTATCACAGCTAAACAGCAAGAGCACTTTCTTGCTATGTTCATTCTTCAGATAACAGAAATACAGCCACATGGTTTACTAAAAACATGATAAGTTCTGGTCTGATTTTTTGCTCCCCAAAATTTAGACTGTAAGCTTTCTGTAACAGTGTGTCCCAGTAAAAAGAGTTCAAAGAAAATGCCAAAATAAAAATCCTTCTATTTCTTCCTGTTTTGGGGTAGTTGTTAATTGTGGAGTCTCCTTCTCTGGAGGCGTTTGAAACCTGCCTGGATATGTTCCTGTGTGACTTGGTCTGGTGGATCCTGCTCTGGCAGGGGGATTGGACTAGATGATCTTTCGCAGTCCCTTCCAACCCCTAATGTTCTGTGGTTCTGTGATCAGCCATTAGAGTGGTGCGCACACATGCCCCTGCAGTTGCCCTGGAACATGTCCAGGTGGGTTTTAAATGTCTCCAGAGAAGGAGACTAGAGATTCATAATAAATTATTTAAAACTTTTTTCCTTTAATAGCATCTTCCAGGTAACACATTTCACTTAAGACATAAAAGCAAAAATGCCATAAGACACTGAAAAGCTGTTTTTTTAATACAAACTCTTAAAACGGGGAAACTGAGTCTTAGAGAAGCACTGAGTTTCGCATATGATCAGCCAGCCGGGTAATGACAGGAAGATTGGAACCCAAATCTCCATTTTCTGTGCAGACCACTACATCATGCTGCCTTCAGAAATCAACTTGCCGTTCCATTTCTCATCTGGAGGAGGAATTAATTGATGTATGTAAGACATTGAAATAAGCCAGTAGAAAAATTCCGTGTGAGTGCAAAAATATCATGAATATTTCCTATTATATGGACAATGGACATTTTGGTCAAGTAATCTCTGGAGAATCAGGACTGAGCCGAACAGAAGTATTAGCATATAAGAGCTATTGCCTATCAGTGAAAGCAACACTTTCTTGAAAAGCTACTTTCTTCGCAATGAAGATGTGACTCTTTCCATTGCATGTTCATTTTTAAAAAGCACAATGCGGCCATATTATACAGAGCAAGAGTTCTGAACAATAATGTGTGATAATATGTCCAGTAACCTTTATTCCGTTTCGTTCTGCCGAAGTTCACGGAGGATAATGCATGCAGCTAAGAAAAGGAATTTGAAATTTAGGAGAAGCAAAAAGCCAGCATAAAATCAGAGGTTCAGCTGTGTATTAAAACCTTCTTTTGAGAGGTCAGGAAATTGATCATGGATTAGCTAGCAATAGGGCCTTCAAGTAGGAGGTTTGGGGTGCTTTTCTTGTTTAAAAAGACAAAGTCAGACCCAGCTTGTTATTTGGACTTTAGAGCCCTATAGCAGTGTGTGACTGGTGACTAAGAAGCATCTCCTCCTCTGGAGACTCTTAAAACCCGCCTGGACATGTTCCTGTGAGACTTAGAATCAAAGAATCACAGAATCTCTAGGGATTGGAAGGGACTTCGAATAGTTTTGTCCTGCTTCGGCAGGGGGGTTGGACTAGATGATCTATTTGGGTCCCTTCCAACCCCTAACATCCTATGATCCTATGATCCTATGATCATCTAGTCCAATCCCCCTGCCATGGGCAGGGACACCTCACCCTAGATCAGGCTGGCCAGACCCTCATCCAGCCTTGCCTTAAACACCTCCAGGGACGGGGCCTCAACCACCGTGGTCTAGGTTATCCTGCTCTGGCAGGGAGATTGGTCTGGATGATCTTTCGAGGTACCTTGAAGAATCACAAAACATTAGGAATTGGAAGGGACCTCGAAAGATCATCTAGTCCAATACCCCCACCACATCAGGATCACCCAAGTCGCACAAGAACATGTCCAGCTGGGTTTTAAATGTCTCCAGAGAAGGAGACCCCACAACCCCCCTGGGCAGCCTGTTCCAATGCTCCATCATCCTCACTGTGATGGTTCCCACATCAGGCAGCAGCTTCAGCTTTCAAACCCCTCCTCTTTTCCTCGCATTGCCATTGTCTTCACTCTTAGTGTCTCAAAGTATCTCTTTAATTGCTTATCAAATGAATAGTTATTGTATCATAAAATCTTCAAAGCCATTTCCCAGTCCCATTCAGTTGTGGAGCTGAACTTTTACACAGTGATGTATCACAATGGATTATGCTAATGAGCTTGTTAATAGCTCTAGCAGTGTTAACTGAGCGCATTAAAACAAACTGGTCCTTGCAATAGAGTGGGAAATGCTTTACAAGGGCCATGTGATCTAAGAGCAGCCATGACAAGGCTAGTAAATAATAGGAGGAACCGGCATGACTAAAGAAATACTCACCTAAATTATTTATATGTCAATAAAAAATACAGTTGTTAAGCAGTATCATTAGTTCATTACTAATTGGTTTATGGATTTGTGATTAATTACTTATTTGCATGCAAAGTAAACCCTCAGCCTTTTGTTCAACATTTCTAACCTTTGCATCTTGGCAGGTTTCCTCTCTGTGGCCATGTTCCTTCACTGAAATGATTGCATCAGTTTGTCAGTGAAAGCAGATTTTCAAGGTAAGGACATAATTTTCTTCTGCAATGTATGCAATACAGTATTGTCATAGATTTTACACTATATCAACATTTCATGCTTGAGAAAAATGTAGTTAATGCTATACGTTACAGTAATGCTGTGCTTCTTAACCACAAAAAATCCTGCACGTTGAACACTTATTAATAGTGGAGACAGTGATCTTGTTTCGACCTCATTAATGTTGATAGATATGTGAAGGGTGGGTGTTAGGAGGATGGAGCCAGGCTCTGCTCAGCGTCATCTAGTGATAGGACAAGGGGCAGTGGATGTGAGCTGGAACAGAGTGGGTTCGACATCAGTATGAGAAGGAACTTCTTCACTGTGAGGGTGACAGTGCACTGGAAAGGGCTGCCCAGGGGGGTTGTGGAGTCTCCTTCTCTGGAGATGTTTAAAACCCACCTGGCCATGTTCCCATGTGACTTGATGTAGGTGCTGCTGCTGTGGCAGGGGGATTGGACTAGATGATCGTTCAAGATCCCTTCCAATTCCTAATGTAGCGTGATTCTGTGAAGCAAAAAGAGTACTCTTGCCTCTGATACTAAAAAAGGCTTTTCAGAATACATACATTCTAGCTGTGAGAGAGTTAAACATCTGATCACAGATTCGAGATATATATTGACTGTACGAGATTAAAAGTTGGACTTTTATTTGTAGCATAAAACTGGTAGATGAATATGTAATGCACTTTCTTCTTTTATCACGGTCATAGAATACTCTGAAACTTTAACCCCCAGGATGCTATCTGCATATTTCCCTCTATATTTTATATTCACAGAAATAATCGCGTTAGTTGTTAGATACCTTTTAGTAACAGAATTTTCTTTTAGCAAATAAAAAAGACTGCCACTTCCCATCATTTCACAATTCCTAGAAAGACAGTAAAATCTCCAGAGCAATTGCATCTTTCTTTTGCTTGCTCTCACACATGTTCCCTCTAGAGAAGCAGATGTTTGACTTGTCTCTTGTAAGAGGAAAAAATTGAGTTACAGCTTCAGATTGCAAGATTTGCAATGTTTGCTACAGTTTATTAATGTTAACCAAATAAAAATGACATTAGTGAAAAAGATCTACATGATATCTCAGAACTCCCAAGATTAGGCCAGATGGTCACTTCTAACTGATATAATCTAGTAAGCTCTGTTGAGAGACAGGCTATTGATTGAATTTCTGACTTTAAATGCAAGCCCCATATCTGCACATGTCCACAGTGATATCAGTTGCTCGAAATCCAATACAGAGGTGTAGATTGGGAGATGATGTTAGTTGCTACCTATTAAAACTGTCAATTCCATCTGTTGACTAACACTTTGAAATACTGAGTGTAGTTTTTAATAGTTCAGTATTAGATTAAGAGGCCATATATTAAGGCTCTTACTAGCTGAGGAGCGTGGGCAAGTATTTAATTGAATGACACAAAGGAAAAGGAACTCCGTTGCCTGGCACTGGCCCAAATTAACATCAAGCAGGAAGCACACACTGTGATTTAGAGTTTCTGCAGCCACCAGGCTTCCCTAAAAATGAATAATGTGCAACCCTACTGAAATTCTCTTTACAAGCAAGTGTATCATGATTAGAATGCGAAAGTGTTGTGAATGTTATGACTCCTTACCCCTCAGCTATGGCATTAGAGATTACAGCACCTTTCCATCAGAAGCCTGTTGGCTTTATCTAATGATTTTGCTTATCTCCTTCTCTGGAAACATTTAAAACCCACCTGGATATGTTCCTGTGTGACTTGGTCTAGGGGATCTTGCTGTGGCAGGGAGATTGGACTAGATGATCTTTCGAGCTGCCTTCCAATTCCCTAATGTTCTGTGATTCTGTGATTATTTGGCTTCCTGTATTGCACGTCCACATGTGCTTCAGTGACTCTGTACATCTGCCAAACTGCCAAACGCTCATGGTATTTCCAGAAGGGCTGATAACCACCCCATTGGAAAGCTGTAGTCCTGCATGCACCGTATCACCTGAATATAGTTGAAAACTGAAGTTGGGGGTCCTGAGATTGTATGTAGGGTGGTGGCTCAACGTGCCACCTTCCCACAGATATGGAGCATGGCCAAGCACTGGCCAGAAACCAACGGCTGACAGGGAGGGAAGGAGTGTGATGAAAAGACACTTCCAGCATTGCCATCCCGATATCTAGCAGCTGTTGCTGCTTAAATTTAATTGGGGGAGGAGACTGCCCTTCTCCAGCCATATGTACCAGTATGACCACAGGAGAAGGAGATGTCTTGGGGGGGGGAGAGAAAGAAGAGAGATGAAAATGTGGGAATAGTAATGTTCCCATTTTATAGCTCCTAATATTTGTATGTAGAAGCAAAATGAACGCATCCAATATGCTGGGGGGAAAAAAGGCTGTAGCAGTCTTCCCTGGAAAAGGCCTGGAAGCAGGTTTCTCGTAAAAATTGATGCTTAATTTCTCTCATAAAGTTTTTCTAGAATAAGTAAGGAATTTCCTAATTGGTGACCTTAGCTGGGCTGATGCCTCTTGAAATAGAAGAGAATGTGGGCTAGGATGCCACAGTGCTCTGGGGGGGTTTGTGCTCTTTTTGCATTGACTTTCAAAAGGCACTTCAGTTTAAATATGAATTTGGGGAGCAGCATTTGGAAGCCATTTGAAAAATTCTGTTTGCAAACTCCTAGTCAGCTGTAGTCAAAATGGCTTTATAAATTCCCTCAATGCAGCAAAAGAAGATTTTTGGAGACATAAAATCTCTTCATGTTATTAACCAGTACAAGATACATGAAACATTCATGGCAAATGAATGTTAAGTGAATGCTGTAGTGTACTCACAGAATACCAATTGTGAATTCAGAAGCACTGTATTCCCAGCTGACACACAATTTGAAGAATTATGCTCATTCTAGATAGAAACAGAGACAATTTTGTGTGATGTACCTGATAAATTAACCAGCAAAAGTCCAGTTGCACACATCACATACCTAAAACAAATCTGTAGGACCAGAAATATTCCAGGGTAGCTTTAAACTACTTAGAATAACAAATATCTTCAAGAAAATCAGAAGTCATTATACGGATTATTCACAAAAACAATAAGAATTCAGTGAATGTTTTATTTACTGAATTCTTGCTGCTTGCTATGGTAAAGAGCCAAAATTGGGCTTTGCAAAAGCGGAACCTTCACAACCCCTTTCCCATAGCACTTGGCATCATACAGCAGTCCAGATATAGCACAGGTATTTCAAGTGTGGAGAGAGCAGCAATTTTACTGTCACCGTGGCTCTCCTTTAAGAGACTGTGACTCTCTGGCTTTGTCACTTCCCTGATATCACAGAATCACAGAACATTAGGGATTGGAAGGGACCTCCAAAGATCATCCCTGCCAAAGCAGCATCACCTAGACCAAGTCACACAGGAACATGTCCAGGCAGGTTTTTAAACCTCTCCAGAGAAGGAGACTCCACAACCCCCCTGGGCAGCCCCTTCCAGTGCTCCATCACCCTCACTGGGAAGAAGTTCCTTCTCGTATTTATGTGGAACCTCCTCTGTTCCAGCTGACACCCATTGCCCCTTGTCCTGTTATTAGGACAAGACCCTGGCTCCATACTCCTGACACCCACCCTTCACATATTTATTTTATGTCTCCTCCAAGCTAAAGATACCAGCTCTCTCAGCCTTTCCTCAGATCTGGGCAGCAAGTAGCTAAATACAAAACAAAATTGTTTTCCTACCATTCCTTTCCCTCCAGTCTCCAGCAGAAATGATAATTCACAGAACAAACAAGTACAACACCTCAAAGTCGTGACAGCACGCTTGCTGGAGCTGCAAAGGCTAATTATGGATTTAGCCACAGCATAGACAGAAGGAGTCACATACACATACAAAATTCAAGTGGTACCTTACCGCATGGCACACATCATGTGGGAGGTTCCAAGGCTTACAGACAGTGCAGGCTCCCCTGACATATGAATGTTTGGCTACTGTTTTCCTCTGCATTCAGAACTTTCCAGAAACCAGTTAGCCTCGCCATTCCCTCCAGAAATCATAGAATCATAGAATCACAGAATCATTAGAGATTGGAAGGGATCTTAAAAGATCATGTAGTCCAATCCCCCTGCCACAGCAGGAACACCTAGACCAAGTTGCACAGGAACATATCTGGGTGGGTTTTAAACATGTCCAGAGAAGGAGACTCCACAACTCCCCGGGGCAGCCCCTTCCAGTGCTCTGTCACCCTTATGGTTAAGAAGTTCCTTCTGATATTTGATTTGGTTTTGTATCCTTGCAGGAACCAAATGTTAATTTTTAAATAGAAAGGAAAACAGTCACTGAATTTCCAAAATAAGCTATTAAGAGGAACAGTGACAATGTAAATCACAAACTGGGGATGGAAGAAGATCGTGATATAAACCAATGATAGGGAACCACACACACACGCGCACAAAACTTTACAGCTAGATGGAAAGATCTCAAGACACATTTCAGCAGACCAAGGGAAAAAAGGATCACAAACACTGCATGAGATGATTAAGGGAATAGCATCAAGCACATGGGATATTCTCATGCTAATACACACAAAGGATTCTATCACTATTCAATTTTCACCAGCTGCTAACTTCACTAATGCTGTTACAAGAACACATGGATGGGACGTACTTCAGGAGTCAGTGTTGCTGACTGCAGAGCTCGCCACCTTCCCCCAAAACTGCCCCTAGCCCATATTCTTCTGCTGTTGTATTTTCTAGCTCCAGCTCAGAGCTGTTATTTTTTTCTAGCTGGAACGATGCTGGAGGTGCAAGTGTTGTAGCAGGGGAAGGAAAGATGGGGCTAAGAGAAGGGCGAAAGGGAACAAAAAGGCAGGGGGAGCCAAAGGCTATTTCCTACTTCCTCCTCACTCCCTTCCTCCTCAGACAATGTTCACTGTGATAAAGGATGCAGTGCCCAACAGACTCCACAGACACAGTCTGCCCCATGAGAACCTCTGAGTGCAGAGCAGGGTTGAAAATCTGTTGCTTTTTGAAGTTTTGCTGAGTGCTGAGGTCTATCAGAAAAACTGACCTGAGTTATGACCACTGAGGATTACGAAAATTCTTTCTCTCAGATGCTTAATATTCACCAGCATCTAAGTGCACAGCAGGAGCTTGGGCCTCAATGCTGGGATAATCAAGTGTCTGATTTTTCATGGAAAATATCATCAGGCCAATTACATACCTGTCTTTGCTCACCTTTGCATTAGGCAGGCTTGCACACATAAGCAGCAGTTACTGAATCACATCCATTTGCTTCTGTGCATTTCCAGGTGCAGATGATGGAGAGGGTGACCTGCCTGATACGGCCTCAGTGAGTAAGACTGTCCTTTCTGACATGGTATTGCCACCACTGTTCTCTTTGTTAGTTATTTAGGTTTACTTATTCATGATATCGCTTAGCATAATTTTTTTCCTCTACTTATATCATTACTGTAACAATAAGTGTCATCGATGCAGCGGCAAGAACAACCCAGAGAAAAGATTGCAACTCATTATCATTCATTACTGTAGTGGAGAGAGATTAGAAACATAATGGAAAGTGAGAGAAGATGTACCTTAGTGTCACTTACCTTGTACTTCACTCAGAGCCAGGAACTTCAATGGGCTGCGATAGTGGATCAGTCACTGACTGCCAGCCAGTGACCTTGGGTGGGTCACTTGACCTTTCAATGACTTCATTGCCCCAGAGTAAGCTCAGGGAAAAGGTACAATCACACGGAACCCTGATGCTTGCCGGGTTTGAGGAGAGTTTTCCTGCTTTTTTAGCTTATGCAGATAGAGCTGCTTAGTGAGTTATAGTTATTTAATACTTATAAGACCTCATTTTCAGACGTTGTAACTTTGCCAAATGCTGATAGTCTGAACAAGAGTGTTTCATGTTGTGTGAGTGCCACAGTGTGACAAAAGAAATAGTAGTATTCTTTAGAACGGTGAGGGTGACAGAGCACTAGAACAGCTTGCCCAGGGGGGTGGTGGTGGAGTGTCCTTCGCGATGTGATCTAGGGGATCCTGCTGTGGCAGGGGGATTGGACTGGGTAATCTTCTGAGGTCTCTTCCAGTCCCTGATGTTCTGTGATTCTGTGATTCTGTGAAGAGTATTCCAGACCCCAAGTGTCAGAAAGAAATAGGTTGAACCTTCAAAATCATGACTGGCTTAAAAATCCCTATCTTTCAAATTAATATCTTTGAGGTTCTTGTCTCATGGAGATGAATTTGCACTTTGTGGGCACACTTTGTGTGCGCTGTGTGCACTTTGTTTGCTTAAATGTCAACTGATCTTTTTGCTTAAGCCAGTGATTTTAGGGCTTTGAGTTTTATACATTCCCGAGCTAATTTTAAGGGGCTGATTCAGCCTACACAGCAGAGATCTTTGGAGGCAGAAACACAGATCGCTTTAGTAATTTAGTACTGTATTCAGAGCCTTGCATAAGACTTTATGTTTGAGGAGCTAGTGATCTTGGGCAAGGCACATCTGCTGTGCTGGGCTTCGTATTTAGGGCTTGAGAAGCCCATATGTTAAAATAAGTAGCCGCTGTATGAGGATGTGCTGCAGTGCCCTGCCCTTTTCTGTGTTGCATCCTTCTTGGAGAGGAAGACATACAGGTTTGCTCATTGCACAGGCACCAAAGTATGGGAGGAAGGAAAAACTTCTCCATGGATAGCGTCTGGGCAGCACGCCATGGGAAAATTCACCCAGGATCTGTTGATACTGCATGAACATGGGGTTCCCAGTAACTGAAGTGGTGTTAGATGTACTTATTATCTGTGTTCCTCTTTTTATTCTAGCTTATGAAACCGACTATTTTATTAAGCCATTTGTCGTCAGGTCTTTCTTGCTGAGACCCTGAAAGAGTCTTGGGCTGCCTGCAGTGCAAACACATTTCAGCTTCAGTACTCAGGAATTCATTTGTGCCCCAGGCCAATTTGGTAGCAGAGATCACCAACTTGCTTCATCTTAAGCACAGTGCACATGTGGTGAACTGTCTTCAGTCTGGTGAACAGCCATCAGTGTGGTTGGAAAGATGATGCATCACAGCATTTAAAGAGCTGATGCCTGTTGTGAAACCCACTCTTCACTGTGCAGATGTAGGCAGCACCAACACATTAGGTAATCCAAGATGTTAACAGAAAGTCACAGAATCACAGACCATTAGGGTTTGGAAGGGACCTCGAAAGATCATCTAGGCCAATCCCTCCAACACAGCAGGATCCCCTAGATCCAGTCACACATGAACATATCCAGGCGGATTTTAAATATCTCCAGAGAAGGAGACTCCACAACTTAGAAGACCCTGACTCCATCCTCCTGACAACCAACCCTCACATATTTATAAACATTAATGAGGTCACCCCTCAGTCTCCTTTTCTGCCAGCTAAAGACACCCAGCTCCCTCAGCCTTTCCTCATTGGGGAGATATTCAAGCCCTTTCATCATCTTTGTGGCTCTGTGATGGACTCTCTCCACCAGTTCTATGTCCTTCTGGAACTGAGGGGTCCAGAACTGGACACAATACTCAGATGCGGTTTCACCAGGGCAGAATAGAGTGCTAAGAAACAGTAATTAATTTAATCTAGGAATGTTTCTCAGGTCATAAGTTGTTCCTTGTGGTCTCTGGTTTTGAAGGTGTTTTAAGCAGCACTTGTTAGAGCAAAAAACCCACTGCTATTGCCTTTTTCTAAATGAAGAACTGCAGCTGCTACTGCAAACTATAATTAAATGCACAAGTCTGAAGTTGATATTTGCTGGTGTCTCGTGTAATTTCTTAACTCAGATTGCAAGGCAGACTCAAACCTGACACCTCTGTATCTTTCACAGAATATTCTTCCCTCTGTACAGACTTCTCTGTCATCAAAAATGTGTCTCCAATATTTGTGTGGGCCTGCGTGTGGGTAACGGATGGAAATTTAACAGGCTTTTGTTATCCATCGTTAGCGTTAGCATTAGCCTGAATCTCTTGGCTAGCTGGGAGCTAATTACAGAATCACAGAACATTAGAGATTGGAAAGGACCTCCAAAGACCATCTAGTCCACTCCCCCTGCCAGAGCAGGATCACCTATGGGGTATCTAATTGGCTCAGTCATCCTTCCATGCCACAAACCCTACCAGACTGCCAGTGTGCCCTGAACTCAGATAGAGGGTAAGAGCCCATCAGTTATTTAGTATGTGCTAGAAGCACGCATTTTCTTTTCACTCCATGTGAAAATAGTTAACCACAAGGAAACAGTCCCACCCCTCCACTTTGCAAAATGGTGAAATTAAGTTTTCCGTACAGCTACCAGGGGACTGCAGTAAATTACCCTGGTAACAGAGTTTACATTGATTCTGAAAAAAGCACTTGTCCATATGTAACAACGATAACCTTTTAGAAGGTTTGGAAAACAAATCTGACACCCCATTAAAAGGCAAATGATTTTTTCTCCACACAAGAAAAAGAAACTTTTAAGACGTAGAAGGCTATTAATAAATAATGGGGCTTTTTTTATAGGAATGGCTGACATGAAAGCTTAAGCTATAAACTGTATCAGAGGCAGTATTTTGACTTGTGTGGTTTATTTGTCAAAGCAGCGAGATGGGATCTCGTTTTTATTAGCTGCACAAAAGATATTTTATTGAATGTCACATTGTAATTTGATTTTAAAAGGAATAGAAAAAAAATCGCATTTTCTCAGATACGTAATGCTGCAAAAACACAATAGTCATACTAACCGCTAACCACAACGAGTAGTGATACGAGCCCTAGCAAATACACACTACTACCTTAACAGTGCAACGGAGTATTTTGAGATTCCATGCGCCAGAATTTTTTCCTGAATTCAGTTTCACTTACAACTGTCGGAATAGTATATAAAAAATATATGCAAGTTAGTAAATTATGTATGCAAACAACTAACGAGTTAGGTTTGAGAAGGACAGCTTTTAATATTTTACAGTTTTTCTTCAAGCTCATTCACATAGCTCATTTCTGTGCAAGAGAAAGATGGTAGCTGAATGCAGTGGAGAACAGAGATATAGATGATCTTTCGAGGTCCCTTCCAATCCCTAATGATTCTATGATTCTGTGATTTCCTTTCTAGGTGAGAAAGGATCTTAGAGATCATCTACCCATCTAGAGAAAGATGGTAGCTGAATGCAGTAGAGAACAGAGATATACCTACAAGTACCAGGAAAAGTAATAAATCATAGAACCATGCAATGGTTTAGGTGGGAAGGGATCGTAGAAATCATCTAGCCCAAACCCTCCTGCCCAGGGTAGCAGCACCTTTCACTAGATCAGGTTGGCCAGGGCCCCATCCAACCTGGCCTTGAGCACTTCAGGGAGGAGGCATCTACAGCCTCCCTGGACAACTTCTTCCAGTGCTTCATCATCCTCATAGTTAGGAATTCTTCCTAATATCTAATTTTGATCTCCCCTCTTTCAACTTGAAACCATTTCCCCTTGTTCTGTCACTAGAGTCTCTCGTAAAAAGACCCTCTCCAGCTTTCCAACAGGTCAAGGGAGGTTATTTTATGCCTCTAATCTGCTCATGTGAGACCTCATTGAGTCCAGTTCTGAAGTACCCAATACATGAAGGACATGGAACTCTTGGAGTGAGTCCAGAAGAGTGCAATAAGGATGATCAGAGGACAGGTTGAGGAAGTTGAGGCTGCTCAGCCTGGATAAGAGGAGGCTCCAAGGGGACCCTGTAGCAGCCTTCCAGCACCTGGAGAGAGTCTTTTGACCTGCTGGTTACACTTTTTTCGATACAAAGACACAAATAAATAGAGACCAAAAGAACAGCCTTTACAAATTATGTTATTTTTCACTTTGCTGTTGACTCCCTGAAAACTTTCTATCCTCCCCTGGTCCACCCCTGTGTCCATGCTTGTGAGCACTATTGCCAAAGGTAACAAGAAGTCTTGATGTCTTGAAGAAAGCAAGATGTTTCTGATACCAGATTTCTTACAAAAGGCAGCGGTGGCATCTCTGTGTGAGCAGCCTGATTTTGGTCCCAGGTTGGGCATTATGTGGCATGATCAAGCCCTTCTTGTCCCCTCCAAAGCCATTTGTGGCCATCACTATTTTTTTATGCTAGGAGAGCTCAACCCCTCCTTTGTATGGGTGCAATAGTGCCAATGGTCAGAATAAGATCCATGGCCATTTGTGTTTCCTGAATCGTTTAATTGGAATTCCACATATTCCTATAGCTGCAGTGTGTCTGACTTTTCCTAGCCAGTCACGCAGGGCAGATGAGGGCAGTTCAGCCCCATCAGAGACAATAGATTTACTCCTCGGGCAGACTCCAGATGAGAGGGATTTGGATTACCATGGAGCAGCACAACATCTCCCACATATGTACCTCTAAATTAGAACCTTGCTTTTGGGAACAAAGGCCTTCAGAGGGGTCAATAGGGCACCACCCCACACCTTCACCTTCTTACTGTTTTTTTGCTTAAAACAATATTTTGCTACTTGGCTTTCAGGGTAATGGCACCCCTGCCAATCTTGCTAGCATCTGCTTCATCTGATCATTAGCGCATTTAATTTGCCAATTAGCATATCCTAATTGTTACTGAACACCTGACAGTGCCCATAGCAAATAATGCCAGGAAGAAAACAAACATGTCCACCCTCCTGGCTTATGCCTCTACAGCCTTCAGTAGTGCTCCCTGCCTCTACCTTGGCTCTTCTTCTCACAAGACACTTCAGGCAACTAGACTTTTCATGGCTGCTCTGCTAAATGACCCTCAATGCATATCTGCTAGTCTATCCCTGAAGCAGCTTTTGTACACCCAGACTCTTCAGCTGCAGCATGGGCTGTGCATGCTTATCCCTTATACTGGACCCACAGCTACTGTGTCTACACCACTGCTGTGGTGCATCTCTCCCTTCTTTTCACATCCTACAATCCACATGCAAATGGTCCTTAGCAAACATCCAAACATTTCAAGGTTTGACCTATATCTGTAATTTCTTCAGTTTCTCTGTAGAATGGTAATAACATTCCCTCTATAGCTTTACAGTAAGGGATCAGGCCAATTTAAAAGCACTTTACTATCCTTTTCGGGATAGCACCATAAAAATACAGTGATCCTAATGAAGCCTTTGACATTTTAAATCTCATGATTGTTGTTTACCGACTGTAAGACTTAAATGATTTCAGATTTTTAAGTTCTGCAGATGATGACATCAATCTCCAAGTACTTACTGGATTTACAAGAATGTTGACTTTAAGGGAATTCAAACCAGATTTCCTATATCCACAGTTCCGTGGACTGTGCCAGTCTTGCAGCGGTTAGCGTGTTGCAAAGGAAACATCAGAGGGATGTGGTGGTCCTCTGCAAAGGTTCAGAGCAACACCACAGCTACAAACATGGTATCGCTCATCTTGGTCTAATATTCCCAACCTTTTCTTGACCAGGAATTCGTAAGCAATGAAAAGAAACCATCAGGATGACTCTGAGTGGGGATTTGTTTCACCTAAGCTTAGGATGTCTGCCACACAGACCTGTGTATCTGGAACAGTCATCATGATGGTGATGACTGACCTTCAAGTTCAGTAGAAGGACTGTACTTATATGAGGTATCTCGTTTGAACTATTTTACAGGTTGTCTTCTTCAGAATGAGACAAATTGTTGTTAGAAAAGCTGGCCAGCTCATATTTAACCCCCGATTCAGACAGATGAATTCTACATCCAGTCTGTTCCTCATAAACTCCATCAGTTTTCAAAGCTTGTGCAGAGGGAGGGAGAGAGAGAAACAGCTGTCTCTGTACCTTAGTACATTGAAATGTAGGGTCTCAGCAGGAAGAGGTGATTATCATGAGGGTGGCACAGGCAACTGCCACTCCACTTCCTCACCCACCTGAGCAACCCTTGGTGCATTGGCTAGGGAAGGAGACATCTAGCAGCTGTGCTTCAGGGCCGGGCAATGGACAGTAACTTCCCACCAAGGTTCTCCAAAGGAGCAGGCAGCAAGTCTGCACAGAGTCTGTGGTGCTACAACAAAGCTTCCTGACCCCCTTCTCTCACCTGCATCTGTAGAAATCTCTTCTGTTATTAATTACCCTCAACCTTTTTGAAGTAAGAACAGCCTTCCCTCCTTATCCACAACACTAGAATGCACACGATCAGAATTCTGTTAGTTATTATTGCTTCTCCCCTTTCAGAGCGAACATGTTTTATTTTTACTAATTGCCAGAGATTTGGGGGGAATTTAGCTGGTTTTTCTGAAAGTTACCTTTCATTAAGCTGGAGTGTATCGCTTTCAGAAATGCAGTAGTGTTCTTCTGTCATGTGAGCGCTATTAAAGCTGCCCCCTTTTGATGTGCAGCCCCTTTAAATCTCCCTGTATATGTGAAAGCCGTCTGGCTTTAAGGCAGGGGTTCTTATTTGGGTTTTTTACAACCTAGCAGAGAATAAAACTAATAAGTATTTCTCATTCTTTAAAGATTGATTTATTATTGGTTCCAAAAACATGCCTTTTCATTTGGAAAGTCATTTGCTCCGTTATGATTGCATATAAACAGCTGCTAAGGGTCAGCGTGGGCCTTGGTGCTTGTTATTGCTTGCACTCCTTATGATTTTAGCTCAGCATAACTAGCAGTGGTGTCCGGGGATTCCAGAGTCTGCACTGATTACCAACAAAAGCCTCTTTAAGATCAGCAGAAGCAGTCTGGGGACTAATGGTGCCAAGGCAGTCTGAGGCACTGGAGCAATGCCTGAGGTCATAAAATGAGCAATGACAATTGCCCTGTCCTTGCTGATTTTATCAGTCTGAGAGTTTTTTCAGTATCACACACAAGACAAAAGGAATCTTTATTCCTGAATGATATTACCAGCTAGCATGAGCTGTTTAGGGCTTGGGTTTGGATTTTGGGGTTTTCCGTTTGCTTCTGTCACTGGTCTTTTACTGAGTTCAAAAAGGCAAGTGGATGTCTTTGTTATTGTACATACAACGGCTTTACAACAGCAGCAGCAGCTTCTTTCACTGGTTTCTTTCTTAATATGTTTATTTTTGGAGAAAACAAGAACAAAAAAGGCGAGTTTTGCTACTTGATATGTGTTTATATAAGTTGTTGAGTGTATATTATTCTTACGCGTAAATGACTAAGCTGTATGTCACATTCACTTCACCAGTGTTCACCCCGTCTTAGGCTAAAATGAAAATGATCTGTGACTACCTCATCTCTCACTCCATATGAAGGCATCAGAAAACTAATATATGACTGGCAATGTGTGAAAAATGCACAAGGATCAAACCAAAGGGGTGGGCAGGCAGCTCGAGCCGTGATCATCCGAATGAGGAAGATTTCAAGGCATCATGGGAATTCCCCAGAAGTTACGCCAGAGATAAATTTGTCCTTTCGAATGAGATTTTATGCCTCACGTTCACACACGGCAAAATGTTTCATCACGAGCAGAGGCGCTTCTGAGAAGAGCCTTAAAATTAATCCCAAATGAGGAAGGCTCTCTCCAAATGAATGAAGCTTGGCAGATCTACAGATTCAAACTGAGAGGCATCAGCAGACCTCGTGTAGGGAAATTTGTTAATATCTGCCCACACTGTACCCGTTTGAAATCGGGGCCAGCAGTCACATTTCTACTGGATCAAATACATCACAGAAATAAAACACGCCAATAAGCGGTTCAGGTTTGCTGGGCTCTGAAGCACTGGCCATTCCCCCTCCCAGTCAGAGTCGCACATTTCAAGTACACGCAACTTCAGGTTGCTCTAAGGACCGGATTTGCTAAAGTGCTTGAGCACCAAATTCACTTGGCTTTAAAATCACTTCAGAGCTCCTAAATCGCTCGCTTTTGAAGAAAAAATAATACTTGAAAAAAAAAACCCTGAAAACAGCTTCAAGGACCCAACTCGAGGTTTTTTGTGTATGTGGAGTGCTCATTCAAAACAGAGAGAACTTGGGGTGGCCAAACAATGGTGTGAGGCCATCAGCTTTTAATTGCTTTGCAGATAATTTGTATTTTTTACACATAATCTTAATGGTATCTGGCACAAATCACCACTAATGGCATGCCAGAGTTCAAACGGGAAGAACACAGATTCTGTGGCATAATTCATTTCTGGCAGCAGGGGAATCTTAAATCAAGATCCAGACAATTACATAAGCAGAGTGGAGACGCTTTGTCATATATCACTTCTGCCTTGGAATTGCCTGCGCGCTCTTTCAGCTACCTCTGCTGCTCATCTCTGGGTGTCCGTGGGAAGCATAACGGTGTTAATGAAGGGTCTCATTGTAGGGGATGGGGTAGGCAGAAATGTTTAGCACATTATTAAGCAGGGAAGCACAGGCAGAGTCAAAAAGGGGTAGAAGTAGAATGGAAGTGCAAAAGTGATATCAAAAGAAGGCTGAGATAACAAGACAATTTCCACTACCTACATATCCCTACTCTCTAAGAATCATAGAATCATTAGGGATTGGAAGGGACAAGAAAGAAGAATATATGTTCTGTAGCAGAATGTCTAACTCTGTGCAAAGAGCTCTGTATGTGAGACTGAATAATATTGACATTACCCTTCAAACTTCTCGTGTTTTGGTCAGAACAGACAGATACCATTCACAAACACATTGACTAACATTTTGTGAAAGCATTTTTATAGTGGAAGAGGTATGTCTGACTAAGGAAGACCAGAAAAAGTCATGAAAAGAGAGATTTTGAACATTTGAGCTCTGTTCCAGCCTCATAACCTTCCTGTCTTTACTACATACATATGCATCGATGCCCAGGTTTTGCATGTTGTAAGCAGAAATTAGTCTGTCAAATGGGAGAGATATTTGTTTTCCCTCGTGTACCTACTACCTTCTCGGTCATCTTTAGGTCTTGAATCTAGTCCTGTTGCTAAATAGGACAAATATTTGTTGCAGGATTGGTCAGAGAAGAAAGACATAACCTACAGCAGGCAGTTACACACTCCCCCTCGGCACACCTACTGTCAGTCCACAGCCTGCTCTTTCCTTTCTGCAGCAGGTTAACACTCCTAAGAGGGACACAATCCTGCAGCACTCTTTTAAGAGAGAACTTTTGCTGGACAGTTCCCTAATGATATTTGCAGAGTGCCTGAGGGATGATCAGTCCATTATCTGTGACAACTTTTGAGGTTCACTGTAATTCAAACAGAATCCTTGAAACAACTGTACAAAGTACAACTGTGCTGCATGAGGGCACCAAAAGAGAGTCCAGCTCAGATTTCCGTAGCACTCTGCAGGAATAAAAGTGATGACAACCGAATAAACCTCAAGAGCCCTTGAGTTCTGGTTGTTGCTCTGTTTGTTTAGCTAAGGGCTAAAACGTATTTGTGCTCTACTGACTCTTTGATAACACTCTTGTGTCACTCTACAGGGAATAAACAGGCTAATATCAAATTATTAAGTGACAGTGTTCAGTCTTACGGTCACTTATCTTTGTTTCTGATTCTTAAATGGGTTCACAGAATCACAGACCATTAGGGATTGGAAGAGACCTCAAAAGATCACCTAGTCAAATCCCCGTGCCAGAATAGGATCACCTAGATCAAGTCCCACAGGAACATATCCAGGCAGGTTTTAAACATCCTCAGAGAAGGAAACTCCACAGTCCCCCTGGGCAGCCCCTTCCAGAGCTCTGTCACCCTCTCTGTGAAGAAATTCCTTCTCATATTGATGTGGAACCTACTGTGTCTCAGCTTACACCCATTGCCCCTTGTCCTATCATTAGATGCCACTGAGCAGAGCCTGGCTCCATCCTCCTGACACCCACCCTTCACATATTTATCAACACTACTGAGATCACCCCTTAGTCTCCTTTTCTCCAAGCTCAAGAGCCCCAGCTCCCTCAGCCTTTCCTCATCAGGGAGACATTCCACTCCATCATCTTTGTGGCTCTGCACTGGACTCTCTCCAGCAGTTTTATGTCCTTCTTGAACTGAGTGGCCCAGAACTGGACACAATTTTCCAGATGTGGTCTCACGAGGGCAGAGTAGAGGGGGAGAAGAACCTCTCTCGATCTGCTAACCACCCCCATTCTGGTCCACTCCCCACTGCTTGTTCCATCAGATATGATCTGAGGGAGATGTGTGAGGAAGAGCTGGGCTTGACTTTGTTGTAGAGCCAGAGAATCTCACAATCTAGTAAGACAAACCCCTGTGCTCTTTGCCAACATCACAATCAGTCTACTTCCCAATACGACAATACCTGAATGCATGTTCTGGATATGTCTGTTTACAAGAAATTGTGTTTCTTTCCTCCTAAAAAATACAGATCACAGCCAATTTAAACATAAAATATGTCCAGATTATTTGAAGATTAGGTATAATCTGAAACATCTGGGCTACCTAGGAGTGCCTAGTAATTCAGAATCTTGAATCTGCTTCCAAGCTTATTCTGAACACCTGGATTATTTTTTCCACTACTTTGAATCCAGATATGATAAGGACATCCTTTCAAATGTAGGTTGTTTCATAATGCCTCTCTTTTTAGCATTCAGTGATGCTTTAAAGTTGTGCCAAAATGTGACAATATGTTGGCCTAATTTTGCAAAGACAACGATAAATAATAAATACTGGTGAAGGAGGAAGAGTGGAATACAAATTGTTTTGGTCTATTTTTTTTTCTAGGAAGCAGAAAACTGGAAAATGCCATAAAAGTGTTTTGGTCTTGAAAATATTTGAATAAGAAACAAGGAATGAACTCTTGATTTCAGACAGATGTGCAAGTTCTAAAGGATAATGTTTACAAATACCACCCCATCAGGCAGTTCTCTCTGCTGATGTCAAGCGAAGCAATGTCTTTCAGAAGGAAGAGGCAACAAGCCATGACAAACATTACGCCTAGTGTAGTTATGCAAAAGCAATAGAGGATCTTGGCACATGAATCGGCAAGAAGCACTGATGGATTACATAGCTAGAATAGCAAGCAGATCCAAAAGTGCAGATTCATCATCAATAGGTGGCATCTTATCTCTAGGACTGGTTAGATGGGGTTTTTTTCCCTAATCCTGTTTTCTCATAGTGGGATCTTATACTGCACCACATCACGTATCCCAATACATGGTCAGACTGTGATTAATTAGAAATGAGGAAACCAAAATTCACACTCTTTATTAGTTAAAATACTCACCCTGTAGTGCCCTCAGGCCAAAGGCAAAAGGAAGTAGGAGAAAATGTAGTTTTGCAGCTAGCCAAATAATTCACAGAGTCGCAGAACATTAGGGATTGGAAGGGACCTTGAAAGATCATCTAGTCCAATCCCCCTGCCACAGCAGGATGTCCTAGACCAAGTCGCATAGGAACATGTCCAGATGGGTTTTAAGTCTTTCCCTCTCAGTGTCTTCTACAATTTGCTTCTGGTCACATAGGTCAAGTCTCACAGGAACACATCCACATGGGTTTTAAACATCTCCCAAGAAGGAGACTCCACAACCCACTGGGCAGCCTGTTGCAGTGCTCTGTCACCCTCACCATGAAGTTCCTTCTCATATTGATGTGGAACCTCCTCTGTTCCAGCTCACACCCACTGCCCCTTGTCCTATCACTAAGTGCCACTGAGCAGAGCCTGGCTCCATTGTCCTGACACCCACCCTTCAGATATTTATAGACATTAATGAGGTCACCTCTCAGTTTCCTCTTCTTCAAGCTAAAGAGACCCAGCTCTTCAGCACATGTGTAGCTTGCATTTCTTGCAAATCTCCTAAAATCCCTGTGACTGCAATGACAGTTGTCTGTTTCTCGCTTGTATATACACCAGGTGTTGATTTCTCACAGAGGCAGTTACAGAAGAGATGGGAAAATCCTATTATCAAGTAGTACATAAAAGTAACAGGGTGTTTCTGTTGCTATACAGGCAGCAACTGCTGTACAAAGACACAGCTGTGACTAGGCAGACCTGCCCACTTGTAAGGGAAGAAGGCATAAAAGTTGAAGCACACATGTGGGTGATGGTCCTGACGTATGGCCCATGTGCCCTGGGTGAGGGAAGTCTCTCGCACAGTGCTCTTTGACTTATGCTTTCTAGGCAATTTAATCCTACAAGTGGGACCATCTAGTGAACATATGTAATCTTGGAATTTGAGTTCTCGTGAGATTCAAGGCCTAATTTGATAGTCAAAAAAGATTTTTAAAGTCTCTCTGCTTTGCCTAAAGCAGATGTAGGAGGATGAGTGGGACAGAGCACGAATCTGGGGCTGCTGGTGTGCAGTTGAACTGCATGATAACAGGAAAGTGAGCAAACAGAAGCACAGAGCATAGCAGCGTAGTGGCTATAAGCATATTTGGTAGATGAAGGCACGTCACAGATCTGAGTCTATAACCTGGACTCTTCAACCTCAGATATTAGTGACACTGGGGGAAAAAATAGGAGGGAATGCTGGAAGTCCTTTAAACCAGATGTCAAACAGTTTCTTCTAATGTCTGTTTTAAAATAGAAGCTCTCATCTAAAAAGTTCTTGACAGATACTTCAGCTACATTAGCTTATCTCTGATTTGCAGCAAGACTGATTGATTCACTTTAGGTCATGGATTAATCTCTAAGTAGTAAGATAGACCAGAAGTCCTGATACCTTTGTCCAGTTTCTCAATATAACAGTAATCAACAGAATACTGAGAGAGCTCCTGTGTGACTGGATCCGGGTGATCCTGCTGTAGCAGGGGGATTGGACTAGATTATTTTTCAAGGTCCTTTCCAATCCCTAATGTACTGTGATTCTGTGAGAGTGATGTCCCATCCACTGGATTATCATTTTTGGATATATGCAAAAAGTTCATTACATAGAAGGACCCTACAGAACACAAAAGCTGAGGTGTTCAACATTGGGCAGCAGAATGAAGGACACTATGAGTCCTAGCACTCCTTCTTCCGTGTGAACTTGCTGACCACTCCATGCATTCTCCTATCCTCTGTGCCACGTCTACTTACGCAGTGAAGTCTTTCATATAGGTATCACAGAATCACAGAACATTAGGAGTTGGAAGGGACCTCAAAACTTCATCTAGTCCAATCCCCCTGTCAGAGCAGGACCACCTAGACCAAGACACACAGGAATGTGTCCAGGCAAGTTTTAAACATCTCCAGAGAAGGAGAATGCTGTGTCTTTTCAACTTCCACATAAAAAGGTCCTCCAAATTCAGTTTTTCCAATGATTATAGTTTGTATTATTGGCTGGATGTTAAATATTCATAAAACTGTGTGAACATCCTGCTGGGTTTTTTTCCTCTGCATTTGATGAGCTCAGCTACTGCTCCAACATACAGACCAGGAAAAGTAATATCTATTCTGAGGCTAACTTTATTTTAAATAAATATATTCCTTGACTAATAACCAGATCATCACGCAGTGTGCAGTGTGCTGCAGGATTCAGGTTTAGCCCCCAACCCACTGTAGGTCAAGTAATCTCAGGCATGTGATTCATTAGAAGAATCCCTCTGAACGTTGCATAAGTAATCGCAGCAAAAAGACTACCTCTGTTTACCTCTCCTGGAAAGACTGTAGTGTAGACAAGCAGACTCTGTTGACATTTCTCAAAACCAATTATTCATGTGTTAACAATTCAACTATTTTTTTCCTTCCTGCCTCGTTTTTGAGGTCACGCTTTTGATGTCGATATTTAAAAGCACTGCTATGCATCTTAGACAAAAACTTGCTGTTGCAAAACACATTAAATAAAACGTAGCGACTAATCACAGCATAAAAAGAGGGTTGTATTGAATATTCCCGCTGAAGAGCACATCTGTTTAACTTCTTTTGAGACTTCATTTCAGCCACAAAATCTCAGCCTGCATCTCAGTCCTTTCTCCACCCGTTAGTGTGTCTCTGGTTTAGAGAAAAGCCATAGCTATAAGACTTTTCTTCAAGGATTTGGTAGAGTATCAACTTTAATGCCAATATTTTTACAAACTTATGCCAGGAGTCAAGGAATTTTAATCAAAGATATTAGAGATAGTTATTTTCTATTAGGTCAGATAGCTCATCTGTGCTGCCAAAAATAAAAGATGTTCCTTCCAATTCAGTCCCCAGTGTTTTCCTTGGCTGCACTTCAAATGACTCAAGCCAGAAATATTTCTATATAATTTTACATTATTTATATCTTACAAAATGTTGGACTTGCCTGTAGCAAGAAGAAATATCCCACAGATTACATAGGTGTTGTGATGAAGACTATCCTGAACACCATAGAAATTCATGACCTTATGCAAGATACAGATCGCCTAGTTCTTCCTTGAAGAGCTGGCACCACTATGGTGAGACTGTGAGAATCTTATTGCACCCTACTGTGGGGCAGAGGGGAGTGGTTTGGGAGATACATGAGTTTTTTTCCTGGGTCCTAACATATAGCCCAGCACACTTATTCACTTTACTCCACAGTTCCTTGACTTGAGTGCATAATCTTATTATGAATCTGTATTTAGTATGAATGAAGTTACTACAAACTTTCGTCAAAAGTGAAATAGTTTCTGCATGACATTTCCATTAAGAATTCACACCATCAGCTGTAAAGAGAATCACAGAACGTTAGAGATTGAAAGGGACCTCAAAAGATCCAGTCCAATCCACCTGCCACAGCAGCATCACCTAGACCAAGTCACACAGGAACATACCTGCTGGAATACGGCAGTAGATGACTTAGTAATTGAATAAAACTTAATGGATAAATGAATTTGTAACACAGATGTTATTTACAATTCTGCTGAGGATTAGTATGGTTAAGCGTAAGATCATATGCTGAAGGATGAACCCCGCCGTATACATCTCAACAACAGCAAAAAAAGTAATCAATTTAGATGTGAGTAAGATGGTGGGACTATCACCGCCATAGTGCAATGAGTCTTCTTAGAATTAATATTGGATTATGTGTGAGGAGGAATTCTGAAACACCCGGTTAAGTTTTTGGAGGTTTCTTTTCCATTTGCAGTCTTTACATTATCAGAAGTGTGGTGAAACTGAAAGCCTGACTGTTCTCATGGCATTTTTAGTTGAGAGCAGAGGAAGCAGAGGGAGCTTATTCTCATGAGATTTCCTCTAGACTTCATAGTCAAAGAAGTTAGAATAGTTTGAATGAACTCCACATAAACATCTGGGACCAGATTCATGGGATATTCCAGCTACTTTGGAAGAATCCAGTGACACAAGAAGCAGTAAAACCCACTTTACTGGCTGTTTAACTCAAGTTTATGGATACTTTGCATCCCCAGAGCAGCTTAAAGTAGCCAAGACCCATGGAACTCACTCTGAATGTCTGGACTTTGAGATGAACTGCAATTTAACTCCAAAATTTTTGAACATGTCCATTTTGGCTAGACACAGCATCTTATCTCAGCACTTCTCTGCTCATCACTGTCTTTGTTTACAGCACTCTCATAATGACCTAATTAAGATCTTGCAGTCAATTGACACTCCTTGCAGCCCAACATTTAAGAAGGAAAACCTTCAGTGGGTCCAGAATGGTGATCTGTAAAGGCACGTAGCTTTAGTTTTCTAATTAATTCCTTCCCCAGGATGCACACTGTAAAGTCAAACCCTGCCATACGATATGGCCCTTGTAGGTAGCAGGCTCTAAGCTTAGCACTGAGTTTCCTGGGCCCCAGGACTGAAGCTTGCCAGGCTTGCTCTAGCTGAATTTTTCTTGACCTATAGCCTGTTTTATTTTTCTTTACTTATCTTTAAAACCAATTTTTCCAATTTACCAGGTATCTCTGCCTAATTTTTTTTTTGCTGTCCTTTCCATTTGCATGGTTCCTGTATTATTTTACAGCTCAGACATGTGATGATATAGTGCATAGAAGCGCCACCCTGGTAAGACAGTACAGAAGTGTAGAGGTGGTGTAAATGAATACTTGTACAGGATGATAAGCAAGGGTCATAGGCTTGGTACTCAAGATCTACAGCTAGAAGCAATTAACCAGCAGTCGGTAAAAGAATCAAAAAATATCAGGGATTGGAAGGGACCTCGAAAGATCATCTAGGCCAATCCCCCTGCCACAGCAGGATCACCTAGACCAAGTCACAC
>JAOXOE010000001.1:79916376-79960077 GCA_028565055.1 Phoeniculus purpureus
CCTGCTGTGGCAGGGGGATTGGACTAGATGATCTTTCAAGGTCCCTTCCAATCCCTACTGTTCTGTGATTCTGTGATTCTCTTGGTACTCTATAAATATGCTTGCCAGTGCTACCTCTAGCTTTCAACTGCTGCTAAAGTGACAGGCACACAGTCTCTGAACCAACCTACCCTGCTCCGAGTGGTGTCTTACCTCAAAGAATTGCAGTAGAAGGATTCAAGCAGAGAGTGCATGACTTTTCAGGCAAGAAAGGCAGCCTGTGAAAGCAAGAAGCTGCTGGTGTCTCAAAGAGGTGTGGAGAGAGGGGGCAGGAGGCTCTGCAGGAGCAGGGAGCCATAGGAACCAAACTCAGCCTACCTGCCAAGTCTACCACTTTGAACATTTGAAATGTTGGCAAGTGTGCAGCCAGAACATGGTTTCGAGAGCCCTTGTAACACTTTGGTCTTCTCTCACACTCCTGATGTTCACTGACAGCTCTCATTAAATTAATCCCTATAAAGCAGTGGGGATTTGAACAATTTTGCCACTCTCTCAGAAAGTGTTACACCACTGCTTCACCACCAGTCAAGAAGCCTGGCCACCCAGTCTCTTATTGCAGAAAAAGCAAGTATTTGAAAAAAAAAAAAAATCCCATCAACAGAGTTATAGGAAAAATAGCTGCCTTGGGAAGTCCAACCACCAGTTAACACACATAGACTCAGAATAAACAGAGACCTACATCATGATAAAATCAACATTTTCATGGAAAGTAAGTTAAGACATTCTTACAAAACTCAAAACAGTTGCAGCCATGGGATTTATCAGTGTCTCTAGAAAATAAGCTTTCAATACCGTGATTTAAAGCTCTGTAGTTGAATTCTGGATTTTAGGTTTCTTGCAGGTAATGTCTGGATGTGCACAGAGAGCTGTTGTTTGGACTGGGCCCTTAGACTATTGATTGGTATAAACAAGGAGCATGTTGAGTTGGCTAAAGGGTGGGTGTCAGGAGGATGAAGCCAGGCTGTTCTCATTGTTATCTAGTGATAGGACAAGGGGCAATGGGTCAGGGCTGGAACATAGATAGGAGGTTCCACATCAGTATGAGAACGATCTTCTTCACAATGAGGGTGACAGAGCACTGGAAGAGGCTGCCCAGGGGGGTTGTGGAGTCTCCTTCTCTGGAGACGTTTAAAACCCACCTGGATATGTTCATGTGCAATTTGGTCTAGGTGATCCTTGTCTGGCGGGGGGATTGGACTAGATGATCTTTCAAGGTCCCTTCCAATCCCTAATATTCTGTGATTCTGTGATTTCTGCCTCTGAAACAGAAATAAACTCTATTCACCGCCATTTTAGAGTTTAAAATATTTAAACTCTGCCTTAACTCCAAAAATTACATAATGGAAGTATTTTCTGCCAGATCATGAGGTAAAATTAATGACATTAAATTCTTTTCCTGTGTTCTCCTCCTGTATTTGTAATGCCAAATTGTCCATCCCTAGTAATATACATCATCGAAAAAACAGCTAGAAATAAACCTGTGAGACCATTGCTGTGATAAGCTGACGAGACACAAGGGATTCCAGAGAGCATGACTCATCTGAAGTGATGGTGGAAAGATCCTACAGTCATCCTGCCAGCATCTTCTACTGGAATAACTAAGTTTTCTATTTTAGACAGTAAGACTCAGTCACATCTGAGAAGTCTTATTAGCTACCAGGAACTAATCACAGATAGCCTGAGAGTGTAATATTCTCTGTCCAAGAACATGACCCTTTCAGACAAGTTGTCATGGAACATGGAACACGGACAACTCACCAAATAAACTTCTGTGCTGCTGACCCCTGGAAAGCCAGACATAATAGACAACACATGGAATTCCTCCTCATGGATACTAAATACAGTTTTCATAACCAACCAAACAGCAAAAGTCTCATTTTCAAGGATGCCTTTCACTCTAGTCTATGCATTTGACTAAGGATTTTTTTAGCTATTCTGTTTAGGAGCACAGGACCCCATACACAGATGTCTTAGCTAAAGGCTAAGACCTTTCGCTGTTATCTATACCCAAAACTTGGATTCATCATCTAAAGAGGGAAAAATCACTTCACTGGTTTTGCAGCTTAGAGAAGAACTTTTCCAGTTGTCAACTACTCAAAGGCTAAGACCTTTCATTGTTATCTATCTATACCCAAAATTTGGATTTGTCATCCAAAGAGGGAAAATCACTGATTTTGCAGCTTAGAGCAGAACTTTTCCAATTGTCAACCACTCAAAAGTCTTCACTGCACAGAATAATCAGATCACAGAATCACAAAACATTAGTGATTGGAAGGGACCTCAAAAGATCATATAGTCGTCAAGTCTTTCTTTGTCAGGAAAGGAGAAATATTGTTATTTGAGGTCATTTTTAATTCTTAGAATATCCAAATACATTAGGTTTAAAAAAGGAGATTTGGCAGAGCTAAACTGCCTAAGTCATGGCTAAGTGGTAACTGGATTTTGGGAGAGTTAATTGATAAGCCTGTTGCAACCAAACATATGTTTTGCTGATTGTAAAATTCAGGTTGGAGAATTTTCATTAGATTTGTACATTTGACTTTTGGCCAAAAACAAAGCAACCCCAAAATCCTTTCTTTCTCGTGGCAATACCTGTCAAAACCATCTCACACAAACTACAGTTAGAGGTGGAATATAACCCATGATTTGAAAAATCCATAATTCATTAGTTATATAAAACATAAATAATATTAATAATTGTTAGTTAGTATAAATTATTGCAATTAATATTAGTAATTGATAGTTACTAGCCTGACTCTAAATAAAATATGGCAGATATGATTCCAAATAGTAGTCTCTTATTTGATTTTTGGTTGAACCTTGTAATTGCTGGATGGAGGAGCAATCAGTGAAACTTATGGTGAACACTGATCATATTAATGCTGACTCTTGTTTAGCTAGAAGAAACAGTGTCAAAGATTTTGTAAGTTTCTGTTAATGAGTTAATAACCAAGGGATGAAATAAGAGTCACAGAACATTAGGGATTTGGCGGGACCTCGAAAGATTGTTTAGTTTAGGGATTGGAAGGGACCTCAAAACATCACCTAGACCAATCCCTCTGCCACAGCAAGATCACCTAGATGAAGTTGCACAGGAACATATCCAGGCGGGTTTTAAACTTCTGCAGAGAAGGAGGCTGAAGAATTTCTAGTAGTCACCTGTTGCAGATCACGTTCTTCCTTTCAAACTGTCCTGAAGACACCTGTGCCTTCATGCACTGGGGAATTCATCCATGGATTTCGTGCAGGAAAGCTGACTGAGGCGAGAACCACTTTCTTCCAACCTATTTACCATTGTCTCGAACCGGCTTCTTACCATCCCGGAATCAAAGAGCATTCTAATTTTTTTATTGCTGCCACCCTCACAATGATCAGTGCAATCCCAATTATTTTGACAGGCATGCTGGAATTGGAGTAGGCAGAAAATGCCCTTAATGGGAATCTTTTACAAAGCAGCTGTTGGAGTGTGGTAACAAGACTCTGAATAAATGGCAGCTACATAACTTCCCCTAATCAGATTGGAGCAATCAGCTTGAAAAATTTTCCCATATGTTGGAGAGTGGAGCTTAGGCCTAGGGTTATGGCAAGGACACAGGCCATGGTGAGGTTACAAAGTCTGGCTACAATTAAACACTCACTGCAGAAATTGTGATGATGCTTCAGGGAGCTATTGCACTTTAGCCATTTGTAATTGCACGTTCGGAAATTACTCACTCCGAAATTACTCGGGGCCCAGCTACGCGGTTTACAAACACATGTTCTCATAACGAAAGGGAAAAACATTATCTTTCCAATGGGCTCCATTGATAGATTTGTTTATGGTTACTAATGAAATGGAACATTGGGAGATTGTTTATTAATAGTTGCATGCTATTTGGGGGGGAAGGGGGTGGTCCTGGTTATCATTAATTTAATGATTAAGGCACATTTCTGCCTAGTAGGGGCAAATCTGCAGTTCTTGCAGTCTGTTAATGCCCGGGTTTAATGCCTCTCCTGTCAGCACTCATTGAGTAATCCAGCCACAGCCTTTCCCCTAAGCAGAGGTATTTCTTCTTAATTCTTTACAGACTAGACAGCACTTCTGTGGGTTGCATCATCTATGGCAGGATCTATGGGCTGGCACCTGATCTGTGCATCGGCGCTGCCACTTTGGATACGTTTTAGGGCTGATAAAGTGTGAAAGTCATGTATAAAATTAGCATTGTGCAAGCTTTGTAATTATACAGCCTTTTTATGAATTTAATGAAAAAAGACAAGGCCTTCAGGGTGTCTCTTTTTTCTAATGCAAGGAAATTTTCCATTGTGTTCCAAAGCCTAAGCTTCCTGTGTTCCCCGAGCTTGGGAAATAGCGAGCTCGATGTGCTCTGCAGGTCTAAAGAACAAGATTTACTGGTGACTGACAGCACTAATCACAGAATCACAGCACCACAGAACATTAGGGATTGGAAAGGACCTCAAAATATCATCTAGTCCAATCCCCCTTTCTGTTTATTGAACGTGAAAGGAGAAGTGTAGGGCGCCAAGTACACTCGTGTGTGAAGGGAGATGACCAGTGAACTGAGAGAAGGTAAACCCCATTTTAGAAAGTATAATCCACACACTTTTCTAATGCACCTTGTTCACCTGGTTTCAACAAGATGGAGAGGTGTAGTGCTTGGTATGCTCTTCAGAGACTTTTCTCTTTACTGTAACACCTCCAATATTTTCCAAACAAATTTTTGAACTAAGAATCAGCTGTGGTATTCTGTATCTGATGGGAGGCTCTAAAACAGAGACAAGTCAGTACCATGGGAGGTACTGACAGTACAAGTCAGTACTTATTAGGAAAGACTGAAAGAGCTGGGGCTCTTTAGTTTGAAGAAGAGGAGGCTGAGAGGAGACCTCATCACTCTCTACAGCTACCTGAAAGGACGTTGTGGAGAGGTTGGTGATGGTCTTTTCTCACAAGCAATCAGTGATAGAACAAGACGGAATGGGTTCAATTTACAAGTTAGACTTGACATTAGGAGGAATTTTTTCACAGAAAGGGTGGTCAGGCACTGGAATGGACTTCCCAGGGAGGTGGTTGAGTAGCCATCCCTGGATGTGTTTAAAGATCGTTTGGATGAGGTGTTGAAGGATCTGGTTTAGGAGTGAACTTGTAAGGTAGGGTAGATGGTTGGATGATCCTAGGGGTCTTTTCCAACCAGAGTGATTCTGTGATTTTGTGATGGGCCATTGCTAAGATCTGTGGTGTTGTCTTGTGACAGAATCTGAATACTAAAGCACATAAATATCTGTCATTTCTGCACCTCTTCTGTTAAATTCACTCATTAGAACAAATGTCTAGTTGCACATTTTTATTGCAAGAATCTTTCCAAAGAATCTCATGGTGCTTTGTTCAAAAAAGCTTGTGTTTCTTAACTTTTTTAATCTCTTTTTTATCTCCCCAGTCTATGTGAGGGATACAGTAGATGAACAGGGCACCATTTAAAGTTCCTTCTATTCCCAATATCATCTAGTGATAGGACAATGGGCAACAGGTGTAAGCTGGAACAGAAGAGGTTCCATATCAATATGAGAAGGAACCTCTTCACCGTGAGGGTGACAGAGAACTGGAATGGGCTGCCCAGGGGGTTGTTGAGTCTCCTTCTCTGGAGATGTTTAAAACTCACTTGGATGTGTTCCTGTGCTACTTGTTCTAGGTGATCCTACTCTGGCAGGGGGATTGGACTAGATGATCTTTTGAGGTCCCTTCCAATCCCTAAGGTTCTGTGATTCTATTATCAAGTTGTTGATACTTGTTGCCACACTTTTTATTGGAGTCTGAAGACAGCATCTTTGCTGTTCAGCTGCATTTGGAAGACATGTTGGGTAACATAAGATTGTTCATACTGTTTCCTGTGGAAACAGCATTAAAGTGCGCTGCACCTTATCCTTTCATGTATGAAAAATATGCTAATGTGAAAAAGTCTTTCCTTTTGGGAAGAATTAAAGTCTCCTGCAAAGATTATAGTTTTAATCCAAAATATTAAAACAGAAAATTGTTGGGCTTGTTTCCTTTTCAAGTCCATCTTTCTTTCCTTTTGCTATTGTGAAAAGGATATGATGAAAAATTCATGTTTCACCAATGCATTTTAAACCTCTGTTTGGTGAGAAAATTCAGACAGAAAGGATATTTATATTTTTTAACCACACTCGTTTAATTTTCACCCCATTCTGATGCTCACAGAAGAAAAGAGGTTACATAAATAGTGAGTACTTTAGCGTAGACAGCTTTCTGGCTCTGAAGCCATTTCCAGGACACGTCAAACACACAGAGCACGGCCGATGGCTTCTGGAGCCAGGCAGCTGTCTACACTAGGGCTCACTCTCCTGTTAATACCAGGCTAGTAGAATCAGTGCCTCTTCAGATTTTAATCAAACTACCTGAAATGTTACTGAATGCTGTGTGAACTGGGGGACAAAAGGACTTAAATTGTTTTCAACACTGTTCAGCCGCAGTCTCTGTTGACACTGGTCGTCAGCAAAGAGTACATTTGGCCATAACATCCACACAGCTTGAAAATCATTCATTTTCACAACACCCACACATTCTTCTTCACGTGGTACACTTTCTTGGAGAAAAAAAAAAAAGAGAGACATAGTCCAAATAAAACAGATTCTTGCATTAAAAAAACATGGCTATTCACAGGGGTTATAGAAATGTACTCATTTGTAAATTGGTTGTAAAGACTTGAAAACTTAAAGAGACAGCCACGGCCTCTGGTTGTTAGACATATGGATTTCTCTCTCCTTCTTAGAGAAACCAAAACATTTATTCTTAACTTATAAATTGATTTTGGAACTAAGCTGCAATTGCAAGTTTTCATTGAAAGAGACCTGAAGGAGTGTGGAATAGTAGTCTGTCACCCGAGAACCCCAAATGTAACTGGAAGACTCTTAGAAAGAAAGCATTACTGTTCATCCTACTATCCATCACTGAAGTGTTAAGGTTAAAAATGTATCCCCCTCGGTACCATGTCTAGTATTTGTGTAATGTGAGGAAAGTGCAGAGCTAGACCATAACCTGATTCTCCGGTACTTACCCACACACAGCTTTTCAACACCCTGGCCATTAGCCAGCAGTAGAAAATGGGGCTGTTTCTAGCTGAACAAGGCATATTGAGTGACATAAGCAGAGCCACACATGTGGACGCACAGACTGTTCTCATCTTGGGATCATTCCTCCTTCAGAGCTACCTTATGCTCTGGTTTTGCCCAGCAAACACAGTCTCTGACCAGCTGCCTCCCAGCATCTTCACCTCCATCTCCCAGGATCCTTTCGCTGACCCCTCTGGTCTGTGTGGGTATTTGGTATGTCCATTGGAGGGAAAGTAGAGCTGCCACCCATCTTGCTTATGGATCTCACACAATGCCTAATCACAGCAGGACCAATAACTCTGCAGATGCACTTGCCAGCTCTGCATTTCAGCGAATCGTGAATACTGTGAAAGGCCAGAAATTAAATTCAGAGAAGTAATTTCATGAAGGGCAGTGACTTCTGTCACACAGGCATTATGATGATGCAGATTTAGTGTATTAAATGTTAGTAGAGGTTTGAATAGCTTATATAAAATACCGTATAACCGTATGCTATTGTTATAACGAGAGAGAGAAAGGGAGAAAAAAAGACCGAGAGAAAGAGCAGAAGGGAGTGAAAGAGTGAGAGAAAGAGAGGAAGAGAGGAAGGGAGGAAGGGAGGAAAGGAGGAAGGAAGGAAGGAAGGAAGGAAAAGAGAGAAAGAGAGAGAGAAAGGGAGAGAGAGAGAGAGAGAGAATAGGAAAAAGAACAGAAGAAAAGGAAGAAAAGACAGGGTGAGCTAATGGTGAAGACATGTACAAGGGGTTAAAATTCCACAGGTTTGACTGCTGAATGTGTTAAAACTAGTGGGAGCCACAACCACAGTTTTCATTAAACCTATTGGAAAAGCAAAGCAAAGCAAAATGGTGGTAAAAATAGCTACATTCATAGACATCTTGTCTACCCTGTGGGTCCCACCAGTGGGAATTTTTTTCTAATTTGCACACTTCCGCTACTCAAAGCAGATCTATAGGCAAGGCCATGAAGTATTTTACAACCATGTTAGGACAGCCAACCATTTTTTATGAAGGTGAATTTCCATAGTTTAGACAAGGCTTAAGGAATTGAACAGCGATGAAAATGAATCCCTAGTCAGTCACGCACTTTCTGCAATGGTACTGAAGAATTTTTCCTGGTCTGCTGCATTTCTTGCTTTCTTTTTTTTCCATGTGGGTCAAGGGAACCTCTGCCTGCAAGAGCTTCACCCATGCTTCTCTATGTAATCCACTTTAACATAACTTAGTTTGGAGTTCTACCTGAGTAAAGCCTGCAAGGACATGTTTTACCATTATAACAGCAATATCTCCTGTAGACATCACATTGAAAAAGCAGGAAAATTAAAAGTGCATATATCTCAGTTTTCATCCATAGGTCCTATATCTCTGGAAAGATGTAGAAAACTAACATAGAGAAGGTTGCAATGACTAAAGACCAGGAGATCGTCTTCCAGATGAATATATACTTTTTTCCCCTTTAAAATCCTGGTTTCCCTCATTCAGAGCAGTAATAACTTCAAAGGATTTACACAAGAGACACCAATGGTAGGCTCTGGTTGAAGCTGCTGACTTCAGCAAAGACACTGCAGGTCTTAGGGCTTAAGTCCTCTGTGCTAATATATTAATGATAATTCAATATTTACAGCATGAGACTTTTTTTTAAAGGAGTTTTTTTAAAGAAAAACAATGCATTTTTAAAGAAAAACAGCATTGTGCTCTGAAAGATAAGAGAATATTTCAAGGGTGATTGAAGCTAAGTGTTGTCAATATATACTCTCTTTCTATCATGAGTAATTTGGGAGAAGAGACCGGCATCAGTCTCACTATAACATCATTTTAGGAAGTTGTAGAGAGCAATAAGGTCTCCTCTCATCCTCTTCTTCTCTAGACTAAAGAACCTCAGTTCCCTCAGCCACTCCTCATAGACCATATTATCTAGACCTCTCATCAGCCTCATTGCCCTTCTCTGGATCTGCTCCAGCACCTCAACATCCTTCTTATACTGTGGCGACCTCACCTCACCCACTCCAGCACCTTAATGTCCTTCTACTTGCTTTATGGCAGCCAGTACTCTTCTTGAAGTGCGCAGAACCATTCCTTCGAGCCCATGGATAAGGTTTTGTTCTCCAGACATGAAATCGTACAGATTGGCAAAACTCAAATTGCTCCAAGAAGGTAAACCAGCGCCTTTTTAAGCCATGTGTCTCCAGGAAATGCTCTAATTAATGGAGCACTGCAGAAATAAGTGTGTTAAGAAGCCTTGCAGTGCACCCAATCTCTTCCTCTCATACAGGTGGTGGAACATAGAAGCAAAAATGCATGTTCCACTGCATTGCCTACAAGTGTAGGTTTAAAGGACAAAAATTATGTACTGTCCCTTTGGTTGACAGCCTTTCAGTTACACCTGCCAGCAATAACTGCAAGTGTTATAGTGATCTCAGTTGTAATCTCTCAGTCAAAGGGTCACCTGGCACAAACTCACACCAGTCATTTATTGTCACCGCATAGTCAATTTTTTTGTGTCAATAAGAAGTAAAGGCTTGACAAGTGATTAAGGAGGTTCCAGAAATGAAAGAACTGAAGGAGCACTAAGAAGGTCCTTGTTCCATCACCATTTGCCTGGGTAGCAATGCCTAATCATAGACACTGCACAGAAGTGCCTAGGGTCATCAGGGGAGGGGCTAGCCAAGACGAGAAGGTAGTTGTGTTACTCATTTAACTGCTAAAATTTTTCTGCCTTGAAAGTTAATATCTTCAGATGTGTATACAGGTGGTGAAATCCTTAGGTACAGCAGTAATAGAGATGTCATTTATGTTTATAAATACTTAAAGGGTGGGTGTCAAGGGGATGGAGCCAGGCTCTGCTCAGTGGCATCTAATGATAGCATAAGGGGCAATGGATGTGAGGTGGAACATAGGAGGATCCATATCAATATGAGAAGGAACTTCTCGTGGTAAGGGTGATGGAGCACTGGAACAGGCTGCCCAGGGAGGTTGTGGAGTCTCCTTCTCTGGAGACATTTAAAACCCTCCTGGATATGTTCCTGTGCGATTGGATCTAGGTGATCCTGCTCTGACAGGACTAGATGATCTTTTGAGGTCCTATCCCTAATGTTCTGTGATTCTGCGATTCTGTGAGATGAGCATTTTGAATTCAGGAGCAGAGTTAAGTGGGTACTTAACTTTACACAACCTTGTTGCCATAAGCAGAAGAAAATTATTATCTCCCTCTTTTCTAAATTTGCATTTTAATTCAGGCTCAGTTTTATTTTCCTGGCAGTCAGCTTTCTTTTTCCTACTTCTTTCAAAACTTCCTTAAGACAATAGCAGCATCAGAGATCATATTGGGCGGAATTCAAATTGAGGTCTATGAGATGCTGCGAGCGACACTTAAACTTTGATCATCAGCTTGTCCAACTTATTCTGTTATCCTCAATTTCAGAGTAAGTGAAAAAAAATAGCAGCCTGAGCAAAAAGCGATTTATGTAAAATATTTCACAAAGCCCCATTTACAATTAAATGATGACTTTACTATGCTAACTTCTTTCCTGACCAGGCAATGGCTGACATTTCTGATATTTGGAAGGCAGATGCTCCTTGCAAAAGAAACATTTTAGAATTTAATGTTTGGAAGCTAATTACTAGTCATAAATTAATAATTTATAACAAAAATCATATTTGCTGAATATACCTATCTTTTCACAGTTAGCTCCTGAACAAACCGGTTTTGTCGAATGTATTCATTATTTAAAAAGCATTAATTATTCTGCAAGTTCTTGATTGGTGTGTAGATTGTTCCCTGTTCTTCTCGATCTAATTCTTAATACCTTCTGAGGTGTGAAATTGGGGTTCACAGTATCACAGAAGGGACCTTGGAAGATCATCTAGTCCAATCCCCCTGCCAGAGCAGGATCACCTAGATCAATTCGCACAGGAACATATCCAGGCAGGTTTTGAACGTCTCCAGAGAAGGAGACTCCACAACCCCCCTGGGCAGCATTCCTGTGTCCTGGCTAGATGAGAACCTTAAGCAAATACATACAATTATCCATTTCTCTCTCCTTCTGTAAATATTCTGTAGTCCGTCTACATATATGTTTGCTAAGAAACCACCGAGAACAACTACAAAAAAGGCGTGAACTTAACTGAACCTCACTCCAGTGGACAGTGCCTATTTGATTAGTACAGAACTGAATAGAGGCTCATAACATAAAGCCTTTTTAAAATAGGGAATAATGCAGAGTTAATATAAATCAGAGTGAACAGTGAATACTGTCTTGATCTCAATATGAATTTTCAACACAGAGAGGAAAAACAGCCAGAAAGCCTTTTGATTTTCACATGTATTTAAAACTGTGCATGGTATTCAAATTTTAAAGAATACTACTTTAATTACGTGTGACTATTGAGGAATGTGCTAATGAGCTTTTCTTAAATTAGAATTAGCTATGAGACACTCACAATGTGAATAAGACATTGCCTGGATACAATGAAGTTGACATGAATAAGTCCTCTTCATAAATGAAATTACTCGCATCATTAGAATCACAGAATCACAGAACATTAGGGATTGGAAGGGACCTCGAAAGATCATCTAGTCCAACCACTCTGCCAGAGCAGGATCACCTAGACCAAGTCCCACAGGAACACATCCAGGTGGGTTTTAAATGTCTCCAGAGAAGGAGACTCCACAACCTCCCTTGGCTGCCTAGAACATTAGTGATTGGAAGGGACCTCGAAAGATCATACAGTCGATTTGAGCAGCTTTCTGATGTTATTTGCACAATATACAAACCTATTTTTTGCTCACCTGAATAGAGCAGCTCATCTAAGGAGATAATTATTCTTCTTGGCTCATGTATGTACTATGAATCATTTCTTATTTGCTATACAGAGTTACACAGTTCAGGGAAGGGGCAGGCAGAGAGACAAGAAGAGTAGGAAGTGATCCAAATACTCATTATTTAGTCCCTAGGTAGAAAAATCAGGAATTTGAAAAGTGTTCAGTTGCAGAAGTTAAAATCTGGACACCAAGAAACACCTCATGTCTATAAGGAGATTCACTTGTCACACTCTATTACAGTGGCAAAGGAGCCTTTATGAACTGGAAAGGAAAAGAGGTCTATTTTTCTCTGGCTAAAGACAGAAAAGAGTATTTTAGTCTCAAATCAGCTAAAAGGTTGCTCAATTTAAAAAAGGTACAGAGGCTAGTATGATGTGAAGGACATACATCCCGATGCTGTACATCACGCAAAAAGAAAGATTAAAAACATTTAAAGACAGGAAAGCTTCAGTTACTATACGACAGCATGTTTTCACAAGTTGGAGGAATGTGATGTTATCTTTGCTGAGTAGAAGCACACTGCTACCAATGGGAATAAGAAAGGAGACATCTGTATTACAAACACTCCTTTTCTTTGAGATATTCCCAACAAACCTTTGGATATGTGTGGAAGCACTGGCCTAAGAAGGCTGAGGAGAGACACTATATGGACCAGGCTTCCTGATGACCAATGTAAACAGAATACAGAATTAATTGCTCTACAATATGTGGAAAGAAAATTTGCCTGTTAAGGGGCTTTTGAGATTTGGAGGCAAATGCTGAAGGATCCATGTAGCCAGCAGTAAAACAAAGTTAAAGTTTACAAAAAGATGTTGCTAGTAATGATCTGTCACAAACATGAAGACAGCACAAAGCCAACTGCATAGAGCACACTGTGTATGTTATGTGTGTGGAGATATTGTGTTATTTATGTAATACATGTTTTCTGTCAAAGCATCTTGTATTTGTGATGAAGTGAGTAAGTGGTATAAGGTCATGTACCTAGGGACCAATAGCAAGAATTTCTGCTGAGAGCTAATCAGTTTCAAGTAAGAAGGAAGGAGAAAAACACAAGTATGCTAATAAAACTGCCAACTTGTTTCCCCTTTGCCTCCAAACCATTCTGTGATGCTAACCCCCAAGAGCACAGTAGTACAAGCAATTTTGCCAGTTCATCCAGAAAGACAGCTGGAGACAACTGAGATTCAGAGGTGTCAAGACACTCAGTTCTTGATCTCCTTCATCCCCATAAAATGAGTATATGAAGAAATGCCCCACTGTGCAGGATGGGTGGTCTATCCATTCTTGGCTCTCTCTCTCTGCAGAAACAGCAATCAGATATGTCTGGCCCTTCATGGCAGACCATTTCCCTTGTGCTATCCCAGCTTCTGCAATCATTGGATTAGGGTTGTTAGAGGTTATCTTCCTCTCTAGTCCTCTTGGTATCTGTTTGTATACCTGCTAATCACAAACTTGCTTCTTCGCTTTCTAAGTCTGCTAGTACTGCTTGCTTGACACTCGTTGTGGGGCAAAGGGTTCTTGCTTTTAAACCAGTCTCCCTCCTGCTGCACAAAGTGCTCATAAGCTACAGTACTGCAGGATGTTGTTGTTAACAGCTCTGTATTCAGTTTACCCAGTAACCTCCTAATTCAGTCATGCTTACTCTTTCTCCCTTCAGCACGTACCTTCTATGATAACATTTTAAAAGGTGATCACAGCCTCTATTGTCTTCCTTTGGAAGACAGCTGTTCAGTCCTCTGAATCTTCTCCACTGCTTCTCTCCCATACCACTTCCAACTCCACTTAATCCTTCCTGAGACAGCGAGCCAGGACTGCACACACCAGATTCTATGATTCTATGACTTGAGATGTGGCACACCCCATATCAACACAGTGGCAAAATGTTATCTGCTTTATTTTCAGAGCTCTTCCTGACGATGCCCAGTACTGCTGCCTTTTTGTCTGACACATAGATATGACGACTTTGGAAACTAGATAGGAATAACTCCAAGGTCTCTATCCCAAGCTGTGATCGTGAGCTTTGAGTTCAGCATCATGTTGGCACAAATTAATTTACTGTCCTCTGTGTTCACCACTAAAACATACCTTTTGTACTGAAGACCTGCCACCTTCATTTACCTTTTCAAAGCCTCTTTGGTCCCTGCCTGAATACAACTAGCAGCAGCACTGATCCCTATGGGACTCTACCAGCCACATTTCTAAACCCTTAAAAATGACTAAGCGCTTGATGAGATTAAAGTCCATAAAAGCACTTTTCATAGACCTGTGGAAACTTAGTTACTTTAACAACCTTGTTGTGGAACCTTATTGAAGTCTTTTTGAAGATCAAATATATTGTCTGCCTTGACTCTTTCTAATCTGTGTGCTCTTTCACTCCCTCATAGAAGTGCCTCAGGTTGGCCAGGGAGGATTTCCCTTTACAGAGGCCATGCTGAGTCCACTCAGCAGTGTCTGTTTCCTCAGGCATCATGTTTGGCATTGCAGACCTGACCTGCTTGCCGGGGAGTGAAATCACATTCAATGGTCAGTAGTTTCCAAGATCCCAAATTAAGCCTTTTTATCTTTGTAGGTAACTTTTATCTTTACGCTCCTATGAAGTGGGACGCAGGAGCACCTCCTGGCTACTGTGCCTTCATATATGCTACAACGACGGGTTGACTCCATTCCCACGGTCCCTCCATGGTGTTGTTTATTCACAAATAATGCCAAGACACAAAGAACCAAGGAGTTGTTGTGCCATAATTCCTCAGTCACAACAGCAAGGGTTGCTGCATGCCCCACAGGGCCATTACTCCTGTGTCTGGTAGTCCAGAAGTGAAATGGTAATGAAGCAGTACTGAGGGAGGCAGGGAACTGCAAAAAAAGGCTTATTATTAACAGTAATTCAGTAGCAGCATTTCAGAGTTTCAGGGAGAGAGAAGGATTTAAAGGATCCTGGGCTTCATTAACAGTGCCAAGTAAAGGACCCACTAGGGTTCACTCAGTGGGGGAGTAGGAGCAATGTCCCTTTGGTGCTGTTACATGCTACTCATTCATACAGGTACTAATAATGTTTCTAGGAATGACCCTGAAGTGATGAAGGTAACTAATAATCACAGAATCACGAACATTAGGGATTGGAAGGGATCTCGCAAGATCATCTATTCCAATGCAGGATCACTTGGATCAAGTCACGCAGGAACATGGCCAGACGGGTTTTAAATAATATGAAGTTTTAAATTATGGAAACACAAACTCCAAAAATGGTCTGACTAGGAAATAAACCTAGGAAATCCTCTTTCTTATTGTGGTTCTATATTTGTGACACCTTTTTCCTTCATTACAAAGGAGCAGAGATTGAGCGCAGTTTCTTCCTTGTATGCTCTGTAGTTTGTCTAAAGGGATGGGTCTCTTCCACCTCGAAGTGATCTCTCAAATAAATAATAAACAGGGTTTCGAATCTGAACATATGAATTAGCCACGGGGATTTTAAATAGACTTTTTGACCTACGTCTGTAAAATTCTATGTATTGTTATACACCTCTCTGTGGGACCATTTGATCACTTTATTATTTATAGATTAAAGAACATTGTTGCTAATTAATACTGTTCTAATTGTTGGCAGTGTATACGTGCTTGCTTTGATGTTTTTTTGATCCTGTATTTTGGGGATTTCACTTACTACTTTTTTTTGGATGATTTGGGATTTTGGAACCTGGATTTTCAAGCACTCATTTCATTTTCTTATTAGTGAGGTTTCCTCTTTTCTAATTTCTTTGCTTCTCATCACACAATTCTTTTTTTCTTTTTAATCAAGCCTTATGAAATGGGGTAGCCCCAATTAATTCCCTAACTTTATACAAGTAGATTCATTTTTCATTGTCTTTTGAAAAAAATAGATCAGTATAAAGGTTAATATTTTGTTACCTCTGTCACGCTACTCTTGGCATTGTAGTTTGTTCCCAGTTAATGCAACGCAGTGATCTCAGGCCAATCAGTACAGGCAAGCTAGAAGTCTGCTAACATTTAAAGTTGGTTCCTCTGCTGATGTAGTTCTCCTACAGTGTCTTGGACATTTTCATAGCAAGTACAGCTTGGGAATTTCTCTCTCACTGTGAGCTAGATGAGCGTGTGAGTACATAAGGTCAAACTGTGTGATTGTATGAGTTCCTATCGATCTAAAAATCTATGAACGATTCAGTCAAAAAACATAAGATTTGTAGTGCTTTGATCAGAAATCTTTGAGTTTAGCATATTAAGTTAAGTTACTAAGATATATATCACAGAATCACAGAACTTTAGGGATTGGAAGGGACTATGAAAGATCGCTTAGTCGGATTCCCCAAGCCACAGCAGGATCCTCTAGATCCAGTCGCACAGGAACATACCCAGGCAGTTTTTAAACATCTCCAGAGAAGGAGACTCCACAACCCCCCTGGGCAACCCATTCGAGTGCTCTATCACCCTCACTGTGAAGAAATTCCTTCTCATATTGTTGTGAAACCTCCTATGTAGTTAGTGTCTAGAAATTTGCATCACCATTTACACCGACTGAGTAATGTGTCTCCATAATTCCGTCTGATGAACATTGACTAATTGAAACACTCTTGTTTCTTCCTTTTTCTTTTATGGTGGGCAAGAATTTAAGTTTTTCAACGAAAAATATTATTTCTGGGTTTTGGATAAAAATCTACGTGCTCTACTGCACATTTGAATTCATATTCATCACAGATGCTCTTAATTTATATAGAGAGAACACAATGCCACAATTTTTAAAGTATGAAAATAATTGTACAGTATCTCTCAAACAAGAACATTATAAGGCATTAGGCAGACAACTACAGTTATGTTATAATTAGTTCCATTGTGAGTTTCAGCTTCAAAGAAACCCAAAACTTCTAAGAAAAAATTCAGCTGACTCTACCAAGTTTTGCCACCATGCAATGGCCTAGATCCTCTAAAAGTATTAGGAGAGTAACAGCTGCTGTAAACATCTAAGTCCAAAACACAGCTCTTCAAAATCCCCACTGAACTGCTACCTCACCCCAGGGGAAGACTACACGACACCTAAGTTTCTGCTAATAATGTTCTCAAAGTCTGTAAGACCACATCCAGAAAGGCAGGTAGGTGTCTTGAGCTGGAATTAGCAGGAAAAAAGCTTTTTGTCCGTATGCCAAATTGCAACCCCAAAAAGCTCCATTAAGCTGCCATCTGACCTGACAAGCACTAATCACACCCAAGCAACAACTTTCCCCTGCAAGTTTCTGCAGGAAATATAAAACTGCAAATGTCCTGGTATACTTCAGATTTGATCTTAGTCTTGGCTGGTGTTTTGGTCTTAGTCTTGGCTTGTGCTTACGTGTAACTGCTGTTTAGAAACTTGCTGTTCACCAGTTAAATTTTCTGCGGATATGTCTGTGCTGTTAACTCAAAGCTCAAGGGAACTACTCTGTGTGTAGTCTGCACTACTTTACTGTTAATGTGCTCCCTGCCTCTAAGTTGGACCATGCCGAGTGTTTTTCTAGCAGGCAACACTTGCATGTGATTCTAGGGTCAGCCTGCCTCCCTCAAACAGCGGTATAGGCATTACTGTGCAGGATCGCTGAGAGAGCTGAAAGCTAAGACGTGTTCTTACACACAGTTTCTCTGGAATGTTTTCTTATGAGATTGTCTATATAGCACACTGAATTTCATGGACAATATTCCCAATTGCTATCTCACACTGCATAACAGACAGGTTATCTAACTCAGTCCTGGGGATCCTACTAAAAAGCAGAGTCACAGAACGCTAGGCAGTGGTCCATGCAACTATAACATCTGATTTGCCATTTGGCACAATAAAAGCCCTGTGTTTTCTCTTGCATCTCATCCCTCAGAACCTCGTTCAGACCCACCAAAAGTAAAAACCAAGTCAGAAGCAATCTGAAACCCTTTAATGATTCTTACCACAAGCAGCAGTCATGCAGTTTTGAGTTTTACTTCCTTTGCACATATCTGAGGACGATCTGTACAAATGGTAGAGGCGGTAGAAAGCAGAGGAAAGACATCAAGGGCAAAAGGTGAACACTTCATCTCAGAAAATAAAGTGTAGAAATTCCCTTCCACTTCAAAGAATTTAATTCTATTTTTCATAGCAGTTCCTCATCCACATCCAGCCCTCAGCATGGTATCCTGCTTACACATTCTAGAAACCTGTGCTAATGTTTTTCTGACAGCTATTTTTGTGGGGTGACTCTACTCAGACCTATTGGCAGGATAGCACCCCTCCATTTGATTTGGTCCATGAGGGAAACACAAAACTCTTCAATTCTTTGGGAAGTGGAAGTGCGGAACACAGTAAAGGGAAAAGTCCCATGGCAATGAACACTATTAATGTTTAATGTTTTCGCCTGCAAAAACCATTTCTAATTTCCGCTCCTTCAAGTCTAGAAACTCGGTGCAAATGAAATACATACATTGTCTCTTTTGTCTAGAAGAAAGAACCTTGCTTATCTCTCAGCTGTCTCGTAGCTCCCTCCAAAAATTGAATTGTCTCACCGAAAATGTAATTTAACTTTCCTCAGGATTGCACATTAACTTACTGACACCAGCAGTTCCTCCAAAAAATAGCAAAAAGTTTGATCCTTTTCCCAGACAACAGAGCTAATAAATGGAGGGACTCTGGCTGAACTCTGTTCCTATTGAAGCTTGTAAGAAAACTGTTAAGGAGGCTAATAAGAACAAAGCTAGGCCAGTGTCGAAGGCTCTTGCAGATCTCTTATTACTACAGATCATTTGGATGAGGTGTTGAGGGATCTGTTTTAGGGGTGAACTTGTAAGGTAGGGTAGAGGGTTGGATTTGATGATCTCTGGAGACATTTAAAACCTTCCTGGATACGTTCCTATGCAACTTGGTCTAGGGGATCCTGTTGTGGCAGGGGGATTGGACTAGATGATCTTTTGAGGTCCCTTCCAATCCCTAATGTTCTGTGATCCCAGGGGTCTTTTCCAACCAGAGTGATTCTGTGATTCTGTGACATACAACTTCCTCCCTTGGTCGATGTTTGCTGTAAAAATAGAAAATTCTATTTTGAACTTTCAGGAATATAGCTCCAGTTTCCAATACAACAAAAACCATACACCACTGCTTCATCTCTTCTGTTTACATAACTCTCCTGCTCATATTTATAGTCTTGCTTTAATTTGGAGAATTCTCAGAATGGCTTAAATTAATATCTTTCACATTTTAATGTTTTAAGTAAAGAGGAATGCACAGGCTTTTCTAGGCTAAACCTTGTAACTAATAAAACATCAAAGACAGACGATGAAAGAGATACAAAGATAGTATATGTAAATGCTACCGAGTGATCGTAGGTTATAAGAGGAATTTAGTATAGCAAAGATTTGGAATTGCCAATTGAGGTTTAAAAAAGCGAACCATTAAAATCTTACCTCTAGATTCACTAAGGAGCTTTAACTGCATATTCCCCTCTAGAATGCTTGGAAGTTACCTAAATACACCTCTGCGTCTCTTTCTAAACTTAGGAATGGCGTGCTTCCCCCACACACACTACGCAAAAGGTGCCCTACGCTCACTTCTGTGGTGCACTTCTTCCACTGCTGGACCTCCCAAAACCTGTTCCCAGCAGTGATGTGTGAGGCTAGTGTTCAGCCAAAGGAGTCCAGCACCAAGAGCTTCCTGTGTTTCTGGAGATTCTCCACCTGCCCCTGAGCTTGCAGGGGAAATCCATAGAAATCTACTGAGGGTAAACTGAGCAACTTCCAGCTCCACTGCATGGTTGCTGATCCAACTCTTCCACTGTTGGGCAGTCATCAATCATTTTTCCACCTCACTTATGGCCAAATTCCACTCTCAGATGTACATTCGCAAATCCTGTTGACGTCAGCAGTTAGCAGCACACTAAAGAAGAATTTAACTCTTCATATAGTTTTCCTCACTTTCTGAAGGTCCTTTTTGCCCTTCCTAAGGCAAGAATTTTCCCTAGCATTATATTAATGTTTAAGCATCATAAAACCTTTAAAAGGCTGGCATTGCCTAGCGTATTTGAATTCTTGCTTTGTTTGGTATGAGATCGTGCGAATAGAGGATCAGGTACGCTGGCAAGCTGAGATTTTCAAGAAGCTCAAGAGAAAAAAAGGAACCTCAGATCTTGAGACTTGCTAGAAAAGAACCAGAGAAATATGAAAAAAGGAAGGAAAAACAGTTACAAACATTCAGCATTTCTGGGTATCTGGCAGTAAGTTCTCAAATCATCCCAAGTGGCCCTATTGTTGGGGAAGGGGCTTTTTTAAATAAAACTGAAAGCTTATTTTATGTGATGTATAGGCTAGAAACCAAATGATCTTTCCAAACTCCCATCTACTCCAATCTCCCCACCACAGCAGGATCACTTGGAACATATCCAAGTGGGTTTTAAACATCTCCAGAGAAGGAGACTGCACCACCCACCTGTACAGCCTGTTCCAGTGCTCCACCACCCTCTTTGTGAAGAAGATTCGTCTCATGTGGAACCTCCTATGTTGCCGCTTACACTCATTGCCCCTTGTCCTATCACTAGACAAAACTTAGAAGATCCTGACTCCATCCTCCTGGCAACTCACCTTCACATATTTATCAACACTAATGAGGTCATCCCTCAGTCTCCTCTTCTGCAAGCTCAAGACACCCTGCTCCCTCAGCCTTTCCTCATCAGGGAGATGTTCCACTCCCTTCGCCATCTTTGTGGCTCTGCGCTGGACTTCCTCCAGCAGTTCTGTGTCCTTCTGGAGCTAAGGGGCCCAGAACTGGAAACAGTATTCCAGATGCTGTCTCACTAGAGCAGAGTAGAGGCGGAGAAGATCCTCTCTCAATCTGCTAGCAGCCCCGCTTCTGATCCATCCCAGGATGCTATTGGCCTTCTTGGCTACAAGGGCACATTACTGGCTCATGGTCATCCTGCTATGCACCAGGATCCCCAGGTCCCTTTCTCCTAGGCTGCTCTCCAAAAGATCAGTCCCCAACCTATACTGGTACCTGGGGTTGTACACTGCACTCCTGTGAGCCACAATTTTGTTTTGTCAGACTCTTTCTTCTCAAGCTAGAAATGAAAATGTTCTTCAATTTCAAATGCAGGAAGTGTCCTGGTTAGTCTGCACATTCACCCTCAACAGCACAATTTGGTTTTGATTCAACAATTTTCAGTAAAGTTTGGAAGTGACTCTGTGTGGCTGTAAAGTGGGTAGACGATGTTATTGCTCAGACCTCAGCTATTCCTATTAAGTAGAATTACTGCCTGGTAAAAAGTAGTCCTGAAGAGCTGGGTCACCAGGACAAGTCAGGCTTCCCAAGGTTGGTCCTATATATTCTTAGCTGCCACAAACTATTTCATAGACATCACATCTCTTTGGGAGGAAGAAAAGGAAGGAAACAGAGGAGAAAAGTAAAGATTTGATCATTTACATCTACCTTCAAGAATCTGGATTTCTTCTCTTCCAACAGAGCTTTCTACTAGCTGAACCTGATTCAGGGCCAACCACTGAATCCTCACACTGTAGGCTGCGGCTCAGCTGCACAGTAGTATCTTTACATCTGTGCCAGCTAGGATTATTACTGAATTTTATAACTTCTGCTATAAATAAAGCCCTGTCATCTAAACATTCGATTTAAATACCTCAGTTTATTTTTGAACACTGGAAGTTAATAATAAATATCATCTTTGTTTTCTAATTTTTTTACTGAGTTGATTTAAATGCTCTTGACAGCTCCAATCCAATCCTCCCATCCAAGCTGACAAGCATGACATGCATCTCTGCATACAAGCTCTCAATTATGCATAATCCAATGTTTTCTGGGGTTTTAATTGAATCACTAGTCTCAAACTTGTTATTTTTAATTTACAACATTTGATTTCTGACACCGGCCCCTCTATGTCATAAATTATGCAGGCAAGAGCCTTAGTTGTGTGGGTGATTAAAAAAAAACTAATTAGGCATGATTAAAAAAAAATAAAACAGAGACCTCTTAAATATGTGCATGTTACTATGTAAGAGAGGCTTATTCCACTGGAAATGCCTGGATGGGGTTTTGGTTTTTTTTAAGAGATTATGTTCAGTTCAGTACAATTTGATTGATTCTGACATAAATGAAAGAAAATGTAAGCTTTTTTTTTCTTCCTGCATATATACCAGAAATTGCATTACATGGCCTGTTGATGTGAATTTCTCCCACAGCTCATTGAATATAATTTTGTTAAGTGGGCAGGAAAATGAATATGAAGAAAACTGAATAGAAGCCAATGTTTTCCTTGGCACCAGCAGCAAAGTTGAAGACATGGCATATATAGATATAAATATATGTATGGATGTATGTGCGGGGTACAATTAGAGGTATTAACCTTTTATGCCTCAGCTAACAACAGGAAGAAGGGAAATGTGTAGAATGTTAAACATCACTAAAAGGTAGATAGCAGAAGAATGATGTGTCTGCAACCACTGTGCCTCTGCAGCAGCAAATTAAAGGAAAACAATGATTTTCTCTTAAATATAAAAATTTACAAGTATACATGCTACGTGAACTTGCAGATGTTTATCATTAGGCACCAACAACTTAAATCTAGGTATTTTTAATATACTGCTTGGGAAAAGAACACAATCTCTCCAGTTTTTAACATGTTCTTTTTCCAAAAATCTGGGGGGAAGAAAGGGGGCAGAATCATTTCTTCTCTCCAGCTGTGCTACATTATCTCTGTGCTCCGAGCTTTGAGTCAATGCACCACAGACATACACAGTACAGCTGCTCCACCCCCCTAAATCAGACTGTGATGATAATATGAATGAACTAAGGAGCTGCTTCATCAGCAACTTCTAGTTTAGGAAAGAATTCAAACTTCTACGCAGTCTTAGACCTGTGTGCAATTTCAGCAACGCTACTATTCCATTCACATATAACCGTATGCTTGTACAGTTTGCTGGATTAGGACCAAAGACTCAGATGGAGGTGCCTGAGGAAAAGTTGGCAGATTTGCTAGTCCTAACACCCTTAACAGCGTTAAAAAATTCATGGTGCTGATTGAAAATCCAAGATTATCGGCTGATCCTCAAAGAAAAAACCACTCTCTGTGAGTTCTGGAGCTGAGATGGTGTTTCACCTGCATCCAAAAAGGGCAAAAACACTTCACAGGAACAGGGCTTTTTCAGCAGCTGATGTCACAGAAACATGGCACTGGATAGTTGTGCTCCTTTCTCTGCATGGCAGCCCCACTAGAATGAGGACAATGGTGTCTGAGGAGACCAGAAGGAAAATAGCCCTGGCTATTTTTCTATAGTGGAACAAGGTACTTTGGCAGCTCATCACCAACATTTGTAAGACTGCCAACAAGCCAGAATCTGTGAAGCAAACGCAAGAGAAAAGTTCACCCATGCAGTTCAGCCATCCTGGCGTACCACCAAAGGACAGGAGAGCCCTGAGAGACTGAAAAGTAGAAGTTGTGCAGCAATGCAGTTCTTGGCAGATCATCTTCATGAGTGTCCTCGGCTGCTATCTGCTGCTTCAGATGGTTAGGAGAGACACTGTGATTCAAAGCTGGCTGATTTTAAAAAATACCAGTAATCAAGATGCTCACTAAGAAGCTGTAAAGAAAAAGTTAGACATTTGTAACACATCGATATATGTTAATTGATACCTAGACAACTTTTGTTTGAGTCAAGAAACATGCGTACTTGGACACAGGAAAAAGAGATCAGAGCTCTCTTCACAGTAATTCTCTTGCAAGTCCTGAGAAAGATTTGGAAGTTGCTTTGGCAATGGCATTGGTAGTATATGGTAAGAGTAGAAAGAGCAGTCCTGTGGAAGGGGATTTGGGGCTACTGGTGGATGAAAAACTGGCCATGAGCCACCAGTGTGCAATCACAGCCCGTATGGCCAATCACATTCTGGGCTGTATCAAAAGAACTGTGGCCAGCAGATCAGAGAGGTGGTTCTGCCCCTCTACTCTGCCCCGGTGAAACCTCACCGGTAGTATTGCATCCAGTTCTGGAGCCCCCAGCACAAGAAGGATATAGGCAGACTGGAGTGGGTCCAGAGGAAGGCCACTAGAATGATCAGGAGAATGGAGTGTCTCTTACATGAGGACAGGTTGGGAGAGTTGAGGCTGTTCAGCATGGAGAAAAGAAGCCTCTGGGGCGACCTTCTTTTGACCTTCTAGTACCTGAGGGGGGTCTACATGAAGGAAGGGGAAGGTCTTTTCAAGAGAGTTTGTACGGATAGGACAAGGAGCAATGGGTTCAAGCTGGGAAAGGAGAGGTTGAGGCTGGATATTAGAAAAAAAGTTCTTCAATGTGAGGGTGGTTGATGGCTGGAATGGGCTGCCCAGGGAGGTTTGGGGGGCCTCATCTCTGGAGTCATTTTAGTTCATGCTTGATGAAGCTCTGAGCTGCTTGATCTCAGTAGAGTTTTCCCTGTGTAGGAAGGTTGGACTAGATGTCCCTTCCTGCCTAAAACATTCTATGATTCTATGCTCAAATATTTTGTGTTTTCCTACCTGAAGGGCTGTCTGGACCGACCGGAGATCTGTTTTAAGATTTGGAAAGGGTTTATATAAGGAGAAATCAGTGGAAAAATCAAAGTTTTGCCTACTATCCTAAATATTAGAAGAGATAACACACTACAAATATTGAATTTGTGTATTCTTATTTACTTGTTTTCGTATATGTGTTATAGTTCTATGTTCAGTTACTGTGCACAGACATAAAAAGTCAACTAGAAAATCTCAATACTTTCATAAATACAAATTCTACTTAAAAGGGATTTTCTAACATAAACAGACACAACCAAAACATTATTTTTTTTATCAACAAAATCTCATGTTTCCCTCAATAGAGAGAGGGTATGTTGCAGAAGAGGTAATGAGGGATGAAACAGTGCACTGTCAAAAGCTCTTTAACCATTGTGGTCAAAGCGGTTACAAATCTCCTAAGGTCTGCATCATAGTTGGCGTTTGCGCTAGTGAGCAGGGAGAAGTGGAAGAGACACAGGAGAAACAGCTTCCTTCTTTTGGACAGCCTGCTCTCAAAAACTTAACCAAACAGTGGAAGTACTGTAAAAATAATGGAGTTTGTGGAGCATTTGACAGTGGCTGCAATCTTACAACATCCTTCAAATGGAAAGCTTTTAAAATAAAACCAAATTTAAACCAAACTGAGGCTTAAGACCGGATCAGCTCCAGTCCTTTGATTATAATAGGCAAACCCAGATCATATGAAGTCATGAATTAATCTGTCAGGTTTTTATTTTAACTTTAAACTAGATAGATTTGTAATTCCAGGTAGTCTTACTCAGTTGAATTTTTGTGATCATTAGAAACTCTTCTCTAATTTCTCTGTGGACTCTTTCTATACAAATGTTCAATTTCCTACTGTGTAATTCAGTACATTCTTGTTATTACTCCTTGGTTGCACTCTAGAACAGCTGCCCTATTTCCTCTCAGTTTTGCTTTTGTCAAATTTGATTAGTCTGTTCCTCCTTCTTCAACTGAAACAAGTATTCAAATAGCCCAAACTACATCATCTGAATAATTGTCCTTTTATATATGTCCAAAAATAAATCTATATAGAGAAATAGATACCTACACATACATTACTAAAGAGCTTTTTCTTTTCTTTTTACTCTTTCTCTTCTGGCTCTACATAAACTTGATTCCTGGCAATTTTTATTTAATCTCCACTACACAATTCATCACAATCAAATTGAGATGTCTACAGTGTCATTTACTACATTTGAACTAGTTACCCTAGGATGTCTTTATACTTAATGGAGATAAATTGGTGTTTTTATGACGTGGTTCTTCCAGACTTTTACATGAGTAAAGGAGATTCATGGCTGAAAAAGTGTTTGTTTCTCTACTACTGCAAAAAGAATCTAGTGCAGCTAACCCAGGCATAAACATACACTGCAGATACCTGTATTTGGCCAGTCATTCCACCAGCTAATATCTTGACCTTTCAGGCACAGCCTTCTTCAGTGATTAATACTCCCAGACTCTTCATAAGCTCTGTACTTACTCCTAATGCCTGTTCATGGGAGATATTCACCTAAATGTCTTTGGAGCTGTTCCCCAAAGCATTTTAAATTTGGCTCTTATTTCCTCAAAGCATGCCTACAATTGAATATGAGCTAAGAAAATAAAACTTTTCTTCAGTTAGCCTAGCACTGAAACCAAGAATTCACTGAGACACTAATTTCCCTTCCCTGCTAAGGAAAAGTATTCCCCTGAATAAAAAGCTCTTTTAGAAATCTCTGCATAAGAATAGATACTTGTTGAAGTTCCTAGGTCATAGACAAGTGCTACTGCTTCTTTTTGCAGCATAAATAGAATAGCATCAAAGAATGTTTTGGGTTAGGAGGGATCATCTAATTCCCCACTCCCCTGCCATGGGCAGAGACAACACATACTAGATCAGGTTGCTCAAAGCTCCATCCAATCTGGCCTTGAACATTTCCCATAATAGGGCATCCACACTTCTGGGCAACTTGTTCCAGCCTCTCACCAGTGTTTCAGTAAAAATTTCTTCCTTATATCTGATCTAAATCTACACTTACAGTCTGAAACTGAGAAACTGTTACACCTCATCATATCATTAAACTCCTTGATAAAAAGTCCCTTCTGTCTGTCTTGTATGCCCCCTGTAGGTAACTAGAAACTTACAAGTCGTCCTTGGAGCCTTCTCTTCCCCCGGGCTGAGCAAACCCAACCTTCTCAGACTCCATACTGGAAGTGTTCCATCCCTCTGATCATTTTTATGGGCCTCCTCTGGACTGACTCCAGCAGGTTCATGACTTCCTTATACTGAAGTCTCCAGAGCTGGATGCAATACTCCAGGTGGAGTCTTACTGAGGTAGAGTAGAGTAGAGTAGAGTACAGTACAGTACAGTAGAGCAGAGCAAAGTTGAGAGTAGAGGGGCAGAATCATCACTGGTCTCCACATAGACATTGAGCCGTTGCAAACACCCTGTCGACTTCTTGTTCACCCAGTGGGCCATCCATCACTGAGCTGTTGCAAACACCCTGTTGACTCCTGATTCACCCAGTGGGCCATCCGTCAAATCTGTGTGTCTCCAACATGGAAACAAGGGTGTCGTGCAGGATGGTGTCAGATGTTTTACACAAGCCTAGAAAAGTGACATCGGTTGCTCTTCCCAACACTGTAACCCTGTTGTAAAACATCACCACACTTGTCAGGGACAATTTGCTGTTAGGGAAGATGTGATGACTGTCACGATCACCAGATGATATGCTCAATGATCTTGCTGGACACAGGGGTAAATCTGATTGATATGCAGTTCCCAATATGTTCCTTTTTAATCTTTTTCTAAAAATGGGGGACTTTTTTTGCTCTTTTCTAGTCAGTGGGAGCTTCTCGAGTCTGACATGATTTCTCAAATATGATGGCTGCATATGTAAGAGATCTCACATGTAATGGCTCTGTCAGCAATATCCTTACCTTCAGGTATATTTTCCAGGAGAAAGCACTGCTGTGTAATTCTGTGTCTCCTTGTCTGCCATTTCTGACACCTGTCTCTCTCTGCTGAGAGACAGAGCAATCAGTTCATATGATAGAGCTGTTGATATCTACCCATTAGAGTGTATGAGCATGAGATCAGGCAAATCACTTGCGATGATTTTACAGACGGGCTTTTGTTTCTGAGAGGGCTAAACAAGATTATGAATAAAGACTATCTATCAAAATCTGCCAGCTAGAGGCTTCTGAGTAAAACCGGTTTATTCTATCACATTAATTAGTCAGCGCATGTGAATTTCTAGTTGTATGTTTGACACACATTCCTTTGTCACCTCTGCTCCTCATTTTTTCACTCTTCTGTTTCCTCATGTCTTCAGCTGTTGGCCTACTACTGTATGTTGTGCAGGATCTAGCACTTCAGAGCTTTCTATTTCCTAGGGTCTCTCGTTGAGCATCAATGTAAATAATAGTAAAGGAGCTAGAATCTAAACACAAATGTGATCAGATAAGATTTCAACTGGTTATCTGCACTTAGCTGTTACGTATATTTTTGCTCATAAATAAAAACCATCACAGCATTCTATGGTGGATGAATGGGAGGCCAGATTCAGTGTCAGTTTAAAGAATAGCACTAAAAATAAATAAAACCTATTCCTGCTTCCGGGTGACCCTTCCTGTGATCTTACCTTTGCTTGTCGCATCCAAGTCAAACACCTTGTCATCTTGTAAGAATTCTTTCCACTTTCATCATGTCAGGCATATACCTGTATTATGAGCCTTGTGTATAGACTTTTTTCACTGTATGGTGACATCAGCCATGAGCCATCTTTTCAACAATAGAAAAGGCTTGACCAACACAAATAACAATAACTACAAGAGTCAATGAAGGTTGAATAACAGACCTTTATCTGTGTTTATTCAAAGAGAATGCGGATGCCCCTATTACTACTACTTGAGGATGCTGTAGGGTAAAACCCTTTCTCTAATGTAGAATCTTAAAATAAATGCTATCAATCCTAATAGGCATTTACGTTCCGTGATGAGAAGGAAGACTGTGGCAGCTACATTCTCTGCATCACCTGAGTTATTCTGGAATAAATCACCCACAGTTCCAGAACATGTTAGCTCTGTAAACCTGTCAGTCATGATCAGCAAATTGTTAAACATTAGAATACAGAAGAGCAAGGCTTTGATAAACAAGCCCTTGATATAGGTCCTGTAACTTCAACACCAAAGATGTATGGTTTCTGCAAGCATGTGAGATGAAATTTTATACCAAAAAGCCTCAACTATTATTCCTTGAAGACTTCTCAGCAAGCATTAGAATATACATATTTCATGCAAAAATCAGACATAAAAACCAAAATGGCTCTTATTTATGAGTAGGGAAATTCAAAACCTAGAGCTGCAACCTTTACTTAATGCCAAGGCCATGAAAATGCAATGATCTACGGAAATCCACACTTTCGTCTCTGGGGGCATTGTTACAGGCTCATAAAAAGTCAAATTGCTGTTACTTGAGCTTGCAAATAATTTATACCTATCATTTGTCTTACAGTCCTAGCATTTGCCTGCTCTGCTGACCACCTACTCATGGATGTATGCTGTAGCACTCACGTTCTTGACGCAGTCACCACAAGAGAAGAATGCGTTATTTGAGAGTATTTGAAATGTCCGGGACAAATCTACCAAGAAAAACCTCCAAGATGATGCATTGAATAAAAGGTAGTCTTTCAGAAGTACTGTAGCATAAGTTCCCAAATAATTTCTTTACAGAGAACATTTGACTAAACAAACCAGTGAGGAATCCCTACTGGCTGTTACCTATTTAATTCCTTTTAGCATTAGACAAATTTACCAATGCCATTACGCCACAGTAAGTGTAATCATGGAAGCAGATAGTGTTATTCTTATTACTGACTTTTTTTATATTTAAATGCTGTAAATATTAACCTTTCATAGCTTTATCACAGAATCACAGAACTTCTCTGAGTATCACAGAATTACAGAATATTAGGAATTGGAAGGCACCTCGAAAGATCATTGAGTCCAATCCTCCCACTACAGCTGGATCCCCTAGATCAAATCGTCCTTCTCTAGAGATGTTTAAAACTCGCCTGGATGTGTTCCTTTGTGACTTGGTCTAGACGATCCTGCTGTGGCAGGGGAACGGGACTAGATGGTCTTTCCAGGTCCTTTCCAATCCCTAGTGTTCTGTGGTTTTGTGCACTGTAGGCAGTCTCTGGTTGTTCTCTACCTATGATCTTGGCAGAATGGTGCCCAAAGCTTTCTGGTTTGTTATTGTGCGTCACCCAAATAAAAAAATCTCTCTGAGCTGAAACCAAATGAGAACTAAAACCAGCTGACCTAAAAAAGATCTGCAGGAGATGTGAGTCAACTGAGTTTTCCACCCTTTCACTATTAATTTCTAACACAAAAAGCTGATCGTAGTGAATTTACAATGATGTCAGTCAGGGAAGTACAACCCTGTTTTTGGCACCAAGAGGAAAGAAACATTAAGCTTTCATAAAATAAAATAGCAACTTTAGGTTTAGAGAACATAAGAATCAAAACATTCTAATGTTTCCCTAGGTGCAGTTTAGTTCATATCTGTGCCATCAGGAAAGTAGTAACAAGAAGACAGCATTGCCGAGTCGCTTCTGTCCCATTCCTTCCTTGCCCTGGCAAATTCAGAAAGGAAAACTTCTTCAAATCAAGTGTGTTGCTCTTTCTTATTTGTTATTCAAACTGGGACTGAGACTGCTGAAAACTATTTATTCCTGCCGTCATGCAGTATCAAATTTTATTTAAAAAAGAAAAGTGGCAAACCGCAGCACACTTAGAGCTTTAAAAACTTGAATATTTTTATTTGCCATATGAATTGAATGACTGTCAAGCTTTTCAGAGATGGTTAGCACCATTTCGTTGTGCCTCCAGAGAAGTCCAATCGTGCCTCATCCTCCTCAAAATGCTTTACAAGACAAGGAATGGACAGAGTGTTTGTGCTGCCAAGAAGACTCGTGCTAACATCAATAGGAGAAAAATTAAGTCCTTGTACAGATAAAGTCATTAATTTTCCCATATTAGTTTAGATAAGAAAGTCCAGATTGTACACAAATGTCTATCTTTAGCCCATTGTATCACACAAATTGCATTGTGTATCCATTCAGGCAACACATGTGCAGACATCTCTGCATTCATCTTCTCAGAGGGAAGGGTTTTAAGCTTCAACAAGGTAGGTTTAGATTGGACATCAGGAAAATATTCTTCTTGGAGACAGTGGTCAGGCAGTGGAATGGGCAGCCCAGGGTGGTGGTTGAGTCACTATCCCTGGATGAGTTTAAAAGATTAGATGTTTAAAAGTTTAGATGTGGTGTTGGGGGATCTGGTTTAGGAGTAAACTTGTAGAGTAGGGTTGATGGTTGGATTGGATGATCCCAGGGGTCTTTTCCAACCTGAATGATTCTGTGATTCAGTGATCTCAGATGAAAAAGCTCAAACTTACAAATTACATTTTTCCCCATTGGTAACTTCTGGAACTGGATGGACCAGCCCTTGCACCACGATATAAAATCAATATGAAATCTGAAAAGTATTTTAGCCTTTCTTCAGCTCATTAACAGAATCAACTGATTTCTGGAGCATCAAGAGGCAGATGTGCGACTTGGTCTAGGTAATCCTGCTCTGGCAAGACAATTGAACTAGTTGATCTTCCCAGGTCCCTCTCAGTCCCTAATGTTCTGTGATTCTGTGATTCCCACCTAAAGAGGAATTCACTCAGTCGTGTAGGTTTTTTCTTACCACTGAATGAGAAACTCATTCCTGCCTGGCAAAAGCTTAAAAGGCAGTAAGAGACCTTTTGAATTGAATAGAAAAATTCCCAGTGGAATGAAGAATCTCATGATTTGCAATATATCTCCTGAAGTGTATTTTAAGCATGGTATAGATGAAATGTAAAGTCTATGTTGTACATACATTAGATATTTAATATAATTCCAAGGCATATCTTTGATTAAAGTGTTGGAAATGTATGAAAGCAAAAGCCATGCTATAATGTGAAGCATGTACCCATTTATTTTAGTATATGCATCTGCTTTCACTGGTAATACTTTCCTGAAGTTTCCAAGCAATCTGTAATAGAAAACAGTGACAAACATCACTTACTAGAAACTCTCTGCTGATGTCATATCAAAAACATTGCAAAACACCAAAATACAAATTTACACTTAACAGTTTAACTTTTGGTTAAGACAACCAGATGCTGAAGCTTCAGTTCACTTGGGTTCCTTTCCCACCAAATTTTTCTGAATGGCAAGAGTTAACAAAACCAAAGCAAGTCCCACGAATTTTTGTTTACAGATGAGATGTGATTAGGAAACGCTGAAATTAGAACCAACGTTTCACTGTAAAACTAGACTAGAGTAAAAAAAAACCAAACAATCAGTCTGTGCAGAAAGGAGGCAGTCTTGCTTCTGTAAACAGCAGCAAACTGTGACAGAGTTTGGTAAATGTAACTCCCTGAGTATATTTAGCACTGATGTCTGGGTATGACACTGCATTCTTCATGTCACAGAATCACACAATCACAGAACATTAGGGATTGGAAAGGACCTCAAGGGATCATCTAGTCCAATCCTCCCACCATAGCAGGGTAACCTAGATGAAGTCGCACAGAAACATGTCTGGGCGGGTTTTCAACATCTCCAGAGAAGGAGACTCCCCGGGCAGCCCCTTTCAATGCTCTGTCACTCTCACTGGAAAGAAGTTGTTTCTTACATCGATGTGGAACCTCCTGTGTTCCAGCTCACACCCATTGCCTCATGTCCTATCATTAGATGACATGATAATGTCCTATCATTAGCCAGCAGAGCCTGGCTCCATCCTCCTGACACCCACCCTTCACATATTTATAGACATTAATGAGGTCATCCCTCAATCTCCCCTTCTCCAAACTAAAGAGACCAAGCTCAGCCTTTCCTCGTAAGAGAGGTGTTCCACTTCCTTCATCATCCTCGGAGACCCAGCTCCCTCAGCCTTTCCTCTCTCCTTATACATTTCCTTTAAGTATTTGTGTCAACGGTGTATACATTAATAAACTAAATGAGATTTATTTTTCATTACTTACCCCTATTTTTTACTTCTTTCCCCACCTATCACAGGTTAAAAAATCATCTGCAGGAAAGCAGAATTTTGTCTCTTGCCCACACTGAGGGAGTCACAGTTTCTCCACACCACATGGGTGAGTACTGCTTGAAATCCAGACACTACGACAAAATGTTCTCTTATGTAACGTCTTTTTTTTCTCTATTACCCTGTTGCCAGCTCCATGCTGACAATCACTGATTAACTTATCCCTAGCATGTGTCTGAAGTGAATCACAATGTGATGCCTGTCTGATTCCTCAGCAACATTTCACAGGAACCATATTTTTATTTTTAACAAGTATTTAGGTAAGTAAATGTGAACATGCTGTAGGGTTCAAATACCGTACTGTACATTAGATGCCCAGCTGCAGCCTTATCATATTATCCTTTAGCAACTTGGCTCAAAATCTGGAGGGACTCTGCACTGCTTAATTAGTTAATTTCTGTTTTGATTGGAAAGACAAAAGTGAACCTTTTGGAAATGAGTGCATCAATTCGAACTGCACGAGAGGCTTTATTGAAATGCAGTCTGCAATGTTCTTAAGTCAGCCTCATCACCGAATGCTGGGACTTATCTTAATTATGGTTGGTTGTAATACTGTACTTATATTAATAATGTTCTTATGTTAAAGAGATTTTTTTGACCTTTTGGAGTGCAGAAATCAATGAGAAGTTGATAAAGCCAAGTTCATTGCTGCCTAAAGTAAAGCAAGCCTGATTTGTTTACTTACCTAAGCCTTCATCTGTCAGACCCATTCTGAAATGATTTATAGACCTCTACCCAATGAAATCATTTAAAGTAGATTAGATTCAAGGAACAATCACCTCTAATATGACAAGCTGATGGAGGCTGACAGGTAACCAAGTTGCTCTGGATGGCAAACAAGTTCCTGAAATTCTGATTAAATTAAAATATTAATGGTACCACTGGGAAAATAAGATTGAATCATGTTAGGCGAATTCAGTATTAGAACCAAAATGCAAATAGTGAATGATTCTCCGTGAAGAAAGCCAGCTGAGGTATCAAGGGAAGTTACCTCTGGTAAACGAGAGAGCAGGAAGTGAATTCAAATGAAAAGCATTGTGTCAGGAGCTCACCTCCACCTTTCTGAGGTCTCTAAAACAACAAGGTCTAACAGGCTCTGGGGTTGGTCTGAACACTTTTGAGAGGTTACATATTTATTTGGACTTGCAGCCCAGTACTAATGAACAACTCCTGCTTTCCTAAGGTTATAAGGTTATTCTTTGAAGCGCGGATCCATGCTTTTCCCCCCCACTCTTTTTCATGTTTGCTTAGTTTCTGTTTTCAATCCTGTACTTTAAGAAGCTCTGGCTGCACCATAATTGCTCTATAACTAGATGTATTGACATCGCCTGCTTTGGGATCTGTATTAATTTTGACGCGCAGGGTAATTAAATGTGCTATTTGTCTCATGTGCATTGAAGGAACAATAGATGCCTTTATCTGCCAGATGTACTGAAGTGTGCAATTACAACATGTTAAGAGTAGTGGTGTTTTGCTTCAGAACATGTTCTATTATGGTTCTTTGAAACATCTTTAAGTGCTATTTAATGGCAGCTGTGAAGTAAAGAGTATACATCACAAATAACACTGATGGGATTTATCTCACCTCACTTCAGACAGGGTAGACATCTTCATCTGATCTAATTGCTGAGCCCACCCCCCACACACCTTTTTTCGCTTTTCTAGTCAGCAGAGAGAAATTTGCAGAATCACAGAACATTAGGGATTGGAAGGGACCTTGAATTGCTGCTTGTACATTGCCAGTTCTGCTCTGGTTTTTATATTTGCATTTGGATGCAATGAAGTGCAACCTGGAGATGCACACCCCCACTATTCAATAGCTTTGAGAAACGAGGTTGGTATGGGCAGTAGGAATCACAGAATCACAGAACATCAGGGACTGGAAGGGACCTCGAAAGATCATCTAGTCCAACCCCCCTGCCAGAGCAGGATCACCTAGACCAAGTTGCACAGGAGCATATCCAGGCTGCCCAGGGGGATTGTGGAGTCTCCTTCTCTGGAAACATTTAAAATCTGCCTGTATATGTTCCTGTGCGACTTGGTCTAGGTGATCCTGCTCTGGCAGGGGGATTGGACTAGATGATTTTTAGAGGTCCCTTCCAGTCCCTGATGTTCTGTAATTCTGTAACCAGCTTGACAACCAGCATAAAGGAAAAAATATCTGACAACAAGTACTCAAGAAATAAAGAAGCATCTTGCTCACTACTAGAATAAAAGAAGAATTTAGGAGAAAGAGGCACAACAAAATCAGCCCATAAATATGTTACTTGCAGATTACCTGCAATTTCTTATCGTTTATAAGTGGGAATATGGAGGAAGCTTAACTCCACGTAGCAACAGTGGAGTCTTGTTCTTACCACGTGTCAGGTGAAAAATGGCAGAATATAATAGAATATAGTGGTGTGTGACCCGCACTAAAGCACTGCTAGGAAAAGATGCTGGCTACTCCAAAGTTTAACTCACGCCGTTAGGGAAAAGAATAGCAAAGCTCACGAAATGCACATTTTGTGTGTCTTCTCCAGCATCTGAAACAGATTCTCACACATCTGTGAATCATTATTTTCACAGTTCAACTACCTCTGTCTGTACAGTGTGGCTCTAAGATGCAAGAACTTCTCCTGTGGCCAAGTGGGCAGAGTACCACTGCAAAATACCATTTTCGTGTGCTCACTGCCCAGGCCGTAATGATCTTGTTACGTTGTAAACTGTTGTCATGATGGGACACTATGCCCAAAGTTTAAAAAAAACAGTCCTAAGTCTTCACTTTGCATGCTGTCAGATTTTCAGGATCTTTCATAAAACTCATGAGAGCTGTGAGTATTGTACAATACTCTTAGATACCTAGGTAGTGAAATCTTTGAAGTTTTCATTTCTAAGAGGGTTGACCTCTAGATACACTTCACACTGTAGACATGGAAGTGTGTCTGCAGGGTACTATTTCTGTTCTTGCTACATCTCTGCCATTCATTTTATTAACTACTTATTTACTTCAGGCCTATTACTGTGTGATACATGTGGTCACAGAGTTCAATTATAAATGCCCAGTTTCTCCTAAGCCTTCAAAGTTAGTACAGTCTAATACTTTGACAGTTAACTTTGCTATCACTGCCTGATCAATCATTACATGAAAAGGAGCAAAGCATCTGTTATGTAAAAGGCACTGGAATGGGCTTCCCAGGGAGATGGTTAAGTCACCATCCCAGGATGTGTTTAAAGATCGGTTGGATGAGGTGTTGAGGGATCTGGTTCAGGGGTGAACTTGTAAGGTAGGGTAAATGGATGGACTCAATGATCCCAGGGGTCTTTTCCAACCAGAGTGATTCTGTGATTCTGTGAAATCCAGGGGAAACAGAAATGCAAGGAGAACCTAGAAATCTGAGCATTTCTCCAATAAAAGATCAGAAAGGAGAATCATCAGCAAGGCAGGACCAGTGAAGCTCTCAGAATGATGGGCTGAGGATGACTCCTCTCTCCAGCTCTGAACTCCAGGCAGGATCTAATACAACTATTTGGTCAAGGTCAAGCTTGATGCTTTTTCCACATAAGAAAATCACTACCATAATGAGGTAGAAGTTCCCTAATGCAAGAAATGTTCAAATGCCAGGTTCAGTAGGCAGTCCTGAAGTCATCAAAGTTGCTCCAGGTTCTATAGGCACTTGTTTTGCTGAGGATGGAGTCAATGAAACAGCTCTTTGTAGGTGTCATTCATCTCAGTGCTTGTAGGTGATACCTAGTTTGTCCCTTGGTATTACTGCTCTCCTAAAGTAAAGGTGTAATTTCACAGAATGGTTGATTTCAGAAGGGACTTTCCCCAAAGTCAGTGGAAGGGTGTCAACCTCCATAGGCAGAGCCTATCCCGCAGTTTGTTAATTAAAGCAAGTTGTGTTGCATTGCCCTGCCAAAGAGCACAAAGAGCTACACACCAATGGTCTATCAGTCCAAGAATAATCATGGGATCTCATGTCTCACGTGATGTGGGGTGCTAGAAGTCTGGGTCAGCATGATCTCGCCATGCTTGTACAACTTCACCCAAGGACTGTGAGACACCCTTTAAATACATTGACAAAAAATAGTGTATTTATTTGTACTCTGATCCACAATAGGGATCAGAAGAACAAAGTCCATTCCTCTGCTCCACAATTTGACCAGCCTTTTCCCCATCTGCTCATTGATTACTCTGGGGGTCTTGGGGCAGAGCTTGTGTTTCTACAATGCATTTGCATCCATATATAAAATTACTCCAGATTCTTCTAAGTATAATAGAACAGGCTCTGCCTCTCCCTCATTATCTTTTGTTCTCAATTGGGAATAAACCTTTGTCCGTGGTACTATTTCAGTCAGCAGATGTGGTGTTATTCTCACATAACTGCTAAACTGAGCTGCCCCACTCCCTGGTATCAGGGATACAAACTCTCCTTGCCCCTACCTAGCTCACAGGTTTGGGATACTGTTTTCTTTTTAAATGACTTTGCATTCAATAAGACCAGACGTAACTTGAGAGGGGTTCCGATAACAACCCTGGGTACATCCCAGTACCCACTCCAAATTTTAGTCCATGGCAATTTTTGCACTTGCCTGGTGCTTATTACAAGGGCAAAGTGAAATAGTCTCTAGGCTTCCTTGCAATATAAACATCAAAATCTATTATCAGCAGTAGTAGAGTGGTTTTATGTTATAAAATATAGACTGTAGATGCAATAATAACTGTAGAAGTATAGAATGTGTAAGCAATAAATGTAACAGTAACTGAGAAAGCAGCTATTATATCCATCTCTGCAGAATTCAAATCAGTCTCCTACCAACTTTGTCCATTGTTTTCCATGACCCTGTACCTGATCTTCTGCTAATGGCTCCATTCATCATAATGAGTCCAAATGTCCTGAAAATATCTTCCCATCCAGATGGAGAACATTTGTTGAGTAGAAGGTATATGAAATACATATATTTGTATATTTATGTGTATACTGAAAGGTAAAATATTCATAACCCACTGCAGAGAGCTTAGGCGTTCCTTAAAATAGGGTAGCTTTAATGAAAATAACTGCGATGTGAACTTTGCTTCCAGCTTCCTTTGCTAGATTAAAGGAAGGGCATAGAAATAAAGATATTAACATGTTATTAATGTTTATTGTTGAAATATGTATATATGAGATGGGCTCCTTCATACATTATGTAATGTCTAAATTGCACAAATGTGGGGGAGTTTAATAAGTCATCCACATGGTCTCATCTTTTAATGTAATTTTGCTACCTTCTAAACGAAACGAGGGAAAGTCTCTACTTTTATCCTCTTTTAAAAATTGCTTTACATGTGGAAGTAGCTGAATACTGCCACAGTGAAAATATTGTACGTAGCATTGCGTTAAGATCATTTATCATCTTTTCCTTAGTAAAATCAGGGTGCATGGAGAACTGAAGCAAAGCTGTAATGAAAAATGATAGAAATGTCCAACAGAGGAGAAGGAGGGGAAGTTGATTAGCAGTAAATCTGCAATTGAAATATGTTGTCTGTGAAGGTAAATTATTCTCTGTCAAACCCGCCTAGATATGTTCCTGTACGACTTGGTCTAGGTGATCCTGCTATGGCAGGGGGATTGGACTAGATGGTCTTTCGAGGTCCCTTCCAATCCCTAATGTTCTGTGATTGTGTGTGATTCTGTTATGCTTGAAAGCTGAACCATAAAGGCTGTGATAATACCTGTTCCTTGTTTTTTTGTTTTCATCATGTTATCACAGAATCACAGAACCATAGAACATTAGAGATTGGAAGGGACCTCGAAAGATCCCAAGCAGTGCATTTATTGAGCCATAGTGATGAGAGCTGGATTGATGACAGAGTGCAGTCCAGCTCTGGGCAAGAGTTGAAGGAGGAATCTGGAATGTTTCAGGGCATCAATGAAGAAACAAAATGCTGTTTTGAAGATCATACTCCAAGGATTGTGACTAAAATCACAATTTGCCTCAATGGTCACTTCAGATTTGGGAGCACTCTTTATCAACTCTTAGGGAATTTTAAGCGTGTCAACTAGTTTTATTATCTAATCATTCATTTAATAGATGACTTTAATGTAGCAGTGGAACTGACAGAGTACATGCTTCTCACAACACGGGGAGAAATGGGAAAGAGATTAATAATTTGATAATGCATTTATACGTTGGTCCATTCTTTCTTACTAATTTAGTTTGTAGCTATAAGCATTTAGTAACTTCACAGGAGAACTGCTGCAAACCTAATTAACTCTCTTGTGATACGGGGATGTGGTTCAGAGAACTTAAATGTCAACCTGTGTGACTTAGTCTAGGTGATCCTGCTGTGGCAGGGGGATTGGACTGAATAATCTTTCGAGGTCCCTTCCAATCCTTAATCATATCCAGGCGAGTTTTAAATATCTCCAGAGAAGGAGACTCCACAACGTCTCTGGGCATCCTGTTCCAGTGCTCTGTCACCCTCACTGGGAAGAAGTTCCTTCTCATATTGATGTGGAACCTCCTCTGTCCCAGCTCACACCCATTGCCCCTTGTCCTATCATTAGATGCCACTGAGCAGAGCCTGGCTCCACTCTCCTGACACCTACCCTTCACATCTTTATAGACATTAATGTGGTCACCCCTCAGTCTTCTCTTCTCCAAACTAAAGAGACCCAGCTCCCTCAGCCCTTCCTCATAAGGGAAATGTTCACTTCCTTCATCATCCTCGAAATTGTAATTATCTTCACTGAGGCACAGTGTTAGAATAGAATAGAATAGAATCATGTGTTTAAGCACAAGAGTTTACAAGGCCTACAGAAGAAGAATGGAAAAAACAAGAAGTTGCCGGAATAGCTGCAAAGAGGGATTGCTCAAAGATGCAACTGAAAAAGAAGACCTGTACAATAATTAATTAAGCTTCAAAATGTCCCTCTGAGGTAGGTAAGTATTATTAACCAAGAATATACAGAATTAATTAAGGTTTGCAGGGAAAAGAAAGGGCAGGAACAAAAAAAAGCTGAACAAATTAATGTTAGCCAAAGGGGTAAGGCGAATAAGACTCCTACAGACAGAATCAAGGAACAAACATATTGTAGGAAGAAAACATACCCATTAATAATGGAGCCATTATTGGAACTGATTGCCAATGCTTCCCTCATTATTGGAGCTGATTGCCAATGCCTCCCTAAGGGAGGGCAAAGATGCCAGACTATGCAGGGAGGAGGAGGAGGGAAGGGCATTGCATCGTCATTTAGCTTAGCTTTTCCTTTATGCTGACTCTTTGTCAGGGAGTCACCTCATTTTCAGGCTTCCTTTGGGAAATGTTTTAAGGACTGCGGTAGAGCTATGGGTTCAGGACACATGCAAGGTACCTCTGAGACTCTGCCCTTTAGCATCAAGACCCTCCCTGTAGCAGAGATATTAAGTACTTTCACAGAGGTTTCTTGGGGGCCGCCAATCTACTGCTGTAGCTATCATTACCAAGAGATAAGAGAATCACCACAACCACATCTCTTCAAATTTCAAAGGTAAATTATTTCACCAGAGCATGGAAGACCAAGCACCTTCATCAAAAATTAATCCTTTCAAGTATGCCCAGCCTTCCTGGACTCCCATGTCCTCCAGAACTCTCTCCCAAGGGACTCTCTTGACCATGTTCCAAAAGAGAACATGGCTCAGTTTGCTTGTCCTTGTATTGGTCAGGCAGTGAGAATGGATGATTGCTTAAGGTCCATTCCAACTGAAGTACTCTACTCCTACTACTTCTATTCTATTCCATTCCATTTCATTCCATTCCATTCCATTCCATTCCACTCCACTCCATTCTATTCCATTCCATTCCATTCCATTCAAGTCTATTCTATTCTATTCTATTCTATTCTATTCTATTCTATTCTATTGTTTTTCTTGTTAAAAATTGTCTGAAAGACAAAAGACTCTAGTGAATGTGTTTGCAGTTCAGGCTTGTTAGACACAGTTGTGCAAACAAATGGTAGTTCATTTTTTTGCCAGCCGTTTGCTGCAAATGCTCATTTAGGGAATTCATTACTCTCAAATCATGTTTTGATGTTTGTAATCATTCACCTACTTAAGCACTCAGGTTTCACAATGATAATTAGGAAGATATTATTGTTTCTCTTCTCCAACTGGATGGCCTAACATGAATAGAGAGAAGCCGTGCCTCAGCAAATCACTGGGGTTCATTGTTATCATAGGAAACACGTGAAGAAAGAGGAAATTATTAAGATACCTTGAGCACCGTAGACCGCAGATTTCTTTGGTTTTCACATTTGTCTGCATTCTCAAATGAAAAAATATATTCAAAATCTATTAAATATTTCCACTCCAAGAAAGACGTAAGAGTTGTACACACTATTTTCAACTATGCAGTATGTTTTTCTGTTCGCAGCCTAATTACAATCATGGGAAGTATTAACCACGGTTTGGCTGCGCGAATACAACTTTCTAAAGAATCAAGGTATCTCTAAAATTTAGTTGATGGCCTGAAATCTCTCTGGAGAACAAGAACACATGAGGTTCTTTTCTTTTTTCAAAAACATTAATAAATTTGCAGATAACTTCATTATTGATATCAGAATAGTTGTATTACAGCTATCAGAATTTGTACTGGCAAATCTCTACATTTCAGAATCCTGAAAGGCAAATAATTGTTCCTTTGCATAAGACACATACGGTGAGAGCACTGGAACGGGCTGCCCATGGGGGGTTGTGGACTCTCCTTCTCTGGAGATGTTTAAAACCTGCTTGGATATGTTCCTGTGTGACTTGGTCTAGAGAATTGTGCTGTGGCAGGGAGATTGGACTAGATGATCTTTTGAGGTCCCTTTCAATCCATACTGTAATTCTATGTAATTCTATGATTCAGAAAACCCTCAGCTTTAGCCTTGACAAAATTATTACTGAAAATACTTTTTGAATTTTTGTGCTAAAGGTCTAAAGAAAGAATGAAAAAAGCCCTAGAAAATATTCCACAGAAGGTGTCGGTTACCTTGGCCTAGCCAATGTTTCCATGAAAGAAGCCAAACCATGACTACATCTTAAAAATTTGAAATCAGCAGAATTTTCTCTTTGAAATGTGTAGTTGCAAATTTTGCATATTCTTTGTACCAATCTGCACACTTGCCTACTACCTCTATAATTTCAGTAATGATGTGTCTTTGGTACAGTACTGCAAGGTCATATATAGCACTGCAGCTGGTTCTTGAAACAAGTCTTTTGAGGAAAAAGAGCTTCGTAATGACTGCAGAGAAATTCGTAATATCCAGACATATTTATGGGGTAATTTTTAAGCTTATTAAGTTCAGAAATATAAAATCACTTTTAGAAAGACTATTAATTAAAAAAATCTTCAGAGACTTTTCAGTTCTTACAGTGAGTCTTTGAGCATAACTGAGCTGACAATAATATGTTTAAATGCATCTCACTCATTTAAAGCAGAATTCAAATTCTTATTAAACTCTGAATGGTGTAACAGGGAACAGTCTGGCAGAACAGCTAATAGGAAGAGGTAAAACTAAGTTAAAAATATTTCTGAGGTTTTGTATCTGCATGAAAAAGACAGCAGGAGTACACTCTGAATACATTCAAAATTCTGCATATTCAGAATGTTAGAGACAATTCAGGAAAGTGGTGATTCCAAGAGAGTGTAAGAGAGGAAGTGCCCTTATCAAATCCAGACAAGCCTTAAGGAAGCATGTATGATCCTGGTGTGGTGGGGGGGATTGGATTAGATGATCTTCCAAGGTCCCTTCCAATCCCTAATGTTCTGTGATTCTGTGAAAAAGACTGGGATATCCTCCCCAAAGCTCACTCCTATCTGCTCTTTGAAATATGTAGCTAGGTTTTCAGTCAAAATCATGGGACAGAAGACAAGTAGGAAGGTCTGAACTGTGGACATGTCTTCCACTAGTTTAGCTAGAGTGCCATGATCTCACCTGACCAGCTTTCTGACAGGTTTGTTTGCACTCAGAGTCTAAACCACATTGAATTCACACTTAAAGTTTTCTGTTTCTCTTAAAACAGGAGTCTAGTGAGTACTGTCTCTTGGAGAACACCTGGTGAGCCCCTAGGAGAGGCATCCCTACACTTCATATAATACCACATGGAATTGAGAAGTAGTCAGGACATATGTGCTGAGCAGGAATATCTCTGTTCACATGAAAGTCACTCAAGCAAATAGCTACTGGTTTTCTATTATTCACAAGCATTGGGTTAAACTGGTGTCTGGCCAATGGTGTGAAAATAACTGTGGTCTTCAGTGTGCTGTCTCATACACAAAACACACACATACACGCAGTGAATACATTTGAATGCATTGCTCTGCATTTTTAGTCACTGCTATCACCATTCCATGACAGTTATTTGTCACATATAATTTAGTAGACGTGTATGTGTTCTCTTAGCCCTAACTGTAAAGGACACATTAAGATCTTTGTAATAGCCTATGTGCCACAATTTTTGGGAACAAATCCATCCCTGTGCCATATTGCATTAAACAGTGTTCCATCAGTAGTGTTATATAATTGGTCGTACCAGCTCACACAATAAATTACTACAGTTGTTACAGTAGAAATGGGGACAGAAAGGAGCCTTACCTGACTTAAAGAAACATTTTGGTTGCAAAGAAAATGGATGACTCCTGGCTGAGGCACCAGAAGCATAAATTTGTTCTCATAAGCTATCCCATTTGGGAACAGTAAGCAAAGATGGACTGTTTATTTAAAACACTGCCCTAATTTTAAAAATCTCAAACTGGGAAAAAGAACTTATTAGAAAGAGTTGCTGCAAGAACTCTGTGCAAAATACTTGCCCTGTGAAACTTTACAGGTTTCAAATATGTTCATTTTCCAAAACAGGATAGAAAATGGACCCATTTGAAAATCTGTACCAAAACAAATAAAGAAATTAAATGGACAGTTGTCAGTAAAAGTTGCAAGGTGCTGAGTCAGATATCTCAGTGTCATAAGTATGTTAGAAGTATTGTTATAAGTATGTGAAGGGTGAGTGTCAGGAGGATGGAGCCAGGCTCTGCTCAGGGGCATCTAGTGATAGGACAAGGGGCAGTGGGTG
>JAOXOE010000001.1:79995600-80007938 GCA_028565055.1 Phoeniculus purpureus
GAGGGAGGGAGGGAGGAAGGAAGGATCATTGGCAAGCAGAGTGGAATTAACCACTTGCCTTTATCTTTTGCATCTTGGGCCTGATAAAGACCAACATCTGAAAACAATCATGGGGGGTATATTAGGGGTTTTTTCCAGACCATATCAGACTACAGTGTAATAGTAAGACATCTATTCTGTGGCATTTAAAGGTTTAAACAATTTGCAATCTACTTCCAAGATGACTGAGATGGAAGAAGGAAGAACACAAGTTCTCTAAGTAACTTCCTGACTGTTCCCTAGTCATACACTGGGAACACTTGACACTCAATTGCATTCATCCTGCTAGAAGTAAATGCAAGTCATCACTTCACATAAGGCTGTTGGTATGATTTCTGCCAGGGCTGATAACAATGTCCTATTGTTGATGAGTCTCTGTCAGTTCCACTTAGCAGTGAGAATGTCAAATTGTCAAGTGTTTTTAAGAGTGGAAGGTGAGAGACAACCAGTACCAATTTCACTTGGAGCCAGAGGGCTGAATCCCCCCAGATTCCTCACTATATAGGATAACACAATGTGATGGGAGGCTGTAGCCACTGTAAAAACAGTGAAGACATTTTTTAAGATTACGCTCCTGGGAGTGTAAAAAGACAGCATCTTTGCTTATTCTTTAGAGAAACTCCAGGCTGTCTCTATAACAACAGCATAAAAATTAAATCCAGACATTAGACCTGAAAATTTGTAGTCCATATGTAAGTCCTCTGTTCTTAGGGGACTTCCTTCTTCCTGCCTATAGCACTGCTGTCTCTTGAACTCCACTACTGTTCCCAAATAGTCTTGCACAGTCATTATTCCATGTGGAAAGAAATGTGACCTTTAAAGAATCGTGACAGATAACCAGATCGCCTACTCCATGCTCACATATTAATGCACTGATAGTCCAATCCAGGTCCTAGCAGACAAATGCCTACATTGCTCTGCTCTCTCCACCAATGTTCCCTTTGCTGAAAGAAGTGCAAGGACACAGGGTTGTATTTGTCTCACCTGAATTCTACCAAGACCCACTGTGTTTCCTGACAACAAAGAAAGCAAGTGCCTCTGAGCTTCCTGGTCATTTCAATAACCAGAAAAAGGCCCCTAAGTGGGGTGTTGCCTAGGAGAAACATTAGGAAAAAGAGATCTGAAGTAGAATTTAAGGCTGCTGAAAAGAACCTGTATACTTTTGCATCTCTCAGGGCATTTCTTCCAGGCTGAGCCTGATAGAGAAGCCAGCTCACCACAAGTCATCCTCTCATTGCTCTTCAGAAAAGAGACACATCAATTTCTGGGACCCTTGGCATGGTGGCTTTCACAGGGACAATATTAGATACAAAGAAGGAACACCTGAGAAAAATAACACCATAAAGAATGCTTTCTTCTGTATTTTACTAATCTTAAAGCCTGTGTTGCAGGTGCTTAGAACTTCTAGAAAACAATATGAATGTGTTCCTGTGTGACTGGATCTAGGTGATCCTGCTGCGGCAGGGGGATTGGACTGGATGATCTTTCGAGGTCCCTTCCAATCCCCAATGATTCCATGATTCTATTCTTCTAATTAACCACAATCAAACAGCTTTCAGTGCTCTCTGTTTTAATAGCTTACTATTCTATTCTCCACCATTAGTTTCCTGTTCCTTTTTCTACATGTGCAGTAGCCAACAGCAGCACGCCAGACAATTTGACTTGATAGAGTCCCACGGCTCTCTATTTCCCATGTGCTGGATGTCTCTTTAATTTCCTCACTCATTCCTTACTCATCTATGTTATAGCCTGGAATTCTCCATATGGCAGCCTCAGTTTCCAGCTTCGTCCTACCTGAATCTTTCAGTAGCTTTGTTCACTGCTTCACAGCCTTGAATAGTGTCTCCCAGTTTTTAGGTGTTAATGACAATTTTGTGGGAGGCGAAAGAGTAAACCACAAAGAGATGGGTTTCCTCTTTCCTCAACATCTGTCTCAAGTGCTCTGCCTAAAGTACTTTATTGAATTTAGGAAGGGTTTATTTTAATTTATCTCAAACTTACAGTTTTCCCTTTATTTTGTCTTTTCATGAAAAGAAGCAAAAGGAAAACACTCGCTTCAGATAAAATCATCCTGCAAAACAGCCACCCCATAGTTAGACTACACAAATTGTTAACAGTAAAATAGGAGTCAATTAAGACATTTGGAAAGCACATCCATTGTCTTGCTCTTGCACTTATGTTACCCACTAACTCATGTAAAGGATTTTTTCCCTCCCTGCAAAGGTAGGTTGTTCCAAAGGTGCTTAACGTAGCCTTGCTCATGTGAAGCAACAGATTCCAAAGGCAGAGCGTCAGAACAGAAAGTCATTTGGTTTGGTACAGTAAAGCTGCACTCGCCTTACTAAGGTTCTGTCCAAAGCTGGTTTTAGGGTTTAAAGGTGCAGAGTTTTCATATCCTGAGAATGATCCGACTGAGACGAAGCCAGATTCAAAATACCACTTTTACGATGCTTGAGCAAGCATGGATTTCTACAGGTCTCAAGGGATTCTCCTCAGTTTGATTTCCTTTATCACATTTTTTGGTTTATCAATCTGATTTTCCATCAGTGTTCTTCTTTCCGCCACTCATAGAATCACTCGGGTTGGAGAAGACCCTTGGGATCACTGATTCCAATCATCAACCCTACTCTACAAGTGAATGAGCTGAAGAAAGGCCAAAATACTTTTCAGATTTCATATTGATTTTTCATCATTGTTCAAGAGCTGGTCCATCCAGTTCCAGAAGTTACCAATGGGGAAAAATTTAATTTGTAAGTTTCAGGTTTTTCATCTGAGATCACTGAATCACAGAATCAGTCAGGTTGGAAAAGACCCTTGGGATCATCGAGTCCAGCCATCAACCCTACTCTACAAGTTCACCCCTAAACCAGATCCCCCAACACCACCCTGGCAGCCCATTCCAGTGCCTGACCACTCTCTCCGGGAAGAATATTTTCCCGATGCCCCAGCCAAACCCATCCTGTTGGAGCTTCTAAACATTATTTCGATAAAGGAAGAACAAGTAGAAACAAATCACAAAGGAGGTGGGACAGTCTTCACTCCACTGGTAAAATACGGTCAGAACAACAACAGTAAGAGACAAACAAACAAAGCATAGACCTTGAAAACAAAAGCAGCACCTCTCCGGTTGTCACCTGGCCCCATGGTACAGGTTTGCGATAGGCTAAGGGAAGCAGAATTGCTTTTACTATGGGCTACCAAGTGAATAAATAGTGGCTGCTGTTTAGAAAAAGAAGTTTGGGAAAGAATGTCCTCCTTTTTCTCAGTTTGTTTTAGCAGAAAATTGCTCTTTCCTTAGTTCTGTGGGAAAACACATTCTCTCTGGAAAGCAAACCTGACAGTATACGTGCTTTGCTTTTTATTCCCTTCCTATTAAACAAGTTTGCTGAGTAATCTTCCATCTCCCTTTGTGCTACACACGTGTACAATCAAGCAGCAAAGCCCTGCCACAACTGCCCATATAAAAACATGCAGCATTTGCAAATAGTCCTTAATTTGAACAGTTTGTGATGAATTTGCAGAGATTCTTACCTGCTACGCTGGAGAAGTTCACTCGAGCAACTCTGAAATGGCAAAAGAAAGAAAAAGAAGGTGTAAGAAGGTGCATAAATTATTGCAGCCCTGGGGCAGTGTGTGAGTTTTACGGGGCTATTTATTATGCTTTTCAATAAAAAAGTGTAATAGACCCACCAGACCGATTACTTGCCCACTGGACCCATTAACTCTATTGAACAAGGGTAGCATAATTTAAAGAGGGGGGTGATTGGCAGTTGAGCTTCCTCCAGCCCAAACGAGTTTGCAGTGGGACTGCAATTCATAGCAGCTCCTGCTTCCCACCTTCCCACCTTCCCTGCAGCGAGAAAATACAAAGATGGATAGAGAGGCTGCAGGGAGCCTTGGCACCAGAATGGGAGTGTAAGAGTATGTTATGGCTCTGAAGAAAAGCAGGTGTGAGATATCCATTGTTCAGCCAAGTCTCTTCATGGCCTGAAATTGTTTGGCTGGACAGGTTTAGCCAGGCACAACTGCAGCTGGGGCACAGCGTCCTCGAGTAGGAAGGGATTATTGGTAATTTGTGCCCTTTGAAGGCACGGTGTAGCAAGGTGCTGAGCACTGGGACCCCAGTTTGGCTGTGCACAGAAGTACAGACTCATATACTTAAACACAAAAGGCACACAAAAATTGCTCTCAAGGTAGGTCTTTCCCATTTTTCAAACTCTGATTTTATTCTTGGCACAGTGCTCAGTTCTTTTAAAGGTTAAACCCATTTTACACCAACACTCAGGCTTCATGCAATCACTAAATAATTAATCACCATAAACACAACATTTAGCAAAACATCTACAGGAGCGGTGTTTATAAATGAAATACTTCATATCGGTTAAGGTCTCACATTACTGATGGTCTCTTTGTGGTAGTGTGAACTGATGCAAAGAGACAACACCACGCTTTGCTTATATTCCCAAGTCTAGTATGTGTCAGGGATAGGAAGGTACCCTGCAGTTTCCCCTGAAAGGTCCAGTATAGCGTCCTTAGGAGAAGCAGAATAAAAAGAGGATTACAAGGATTACAACACCACTGGAAAATTTTCTACAACATTCAAGAAGGACATGGAGCTGCTGGAGGGAGTCCAGCAACAAGGATGATGAAGGAAGTGGAACACCTCACTTACGAGGAGAGGCTGAGAGAGCTGGGTTTCTTTAGTTTGGAGGAGACTGAGGGGTGACCTCATTAATGTCTATAAATATGTGAAGGGTGGGTGTCAGGAGGAGGTTCCATGTAAGTATGAGAAGGAACTTCTTCACAGTGAGGGTAATGGAGCATTGGAACAGGTTGCCCAGGGAGGCTGTGGAGTCTCCTTCTCTGGAGACATTTAAAACCTGCCTGGACATGTTCCTGTGCTACATGGTCTAGGTGATCCTGCTGTGGTAGGGATATTGGACTACATTGTCTTTCAAGGTCCCTTTCAATCCCTAATGATTCTATGATTCTGTGATTCTTCTCAATGTCATCTAGTGATAGGACAAGGGGCAATGGGTGTCAGCTGGAACACAGGGGGTTCCACATAAATATCAGAAGGATCTTCTTCACAGTGAGGGTGATGGAGCCCTGGAACAGGCTACCCAGGGTGGATTCTCCTTCTGTTATTCTGTGATACTTTTCTGCATATTTATTTGGCATCTTCCCCAAAACGACTTCTGCACAACACATCCTTGCTACATAATTTTTAAAAGTAAAATCAAGGGTGGTAAACTGATGGAATATCACAGAACCACAGAATCACAGGACATCAGGGACTGGAAGGGACCTTGAAAGATCATCTAGTTCAACCCCCTGCCACTGCAGGATCACCTAGACCAAGCTGCACAGGAACATGTCAAGACAGGTTTTAAATGTCTCCAGAGAAGGAGACACTGCATCCCCCCTGGGCAGCCACTTCCAGTGCTCTGTCACCCTCACTGTGAAGAAGTTCCTTCTCATATTGATGTGGAACCTCCTCTGTCCCAGCTCAGACCCATTGCCCCTTGTCCTATCACTAGATGACATTGAGAAGAGCCTGGCTCCATCCTCCTGAATATGGAGGTGCCTGGGTTTCTTCTGCAGTAGCTAAGGCCACAGGAAACAGACACCCTTACATTTCCATCCATGCAGATGTCCACATAGCATGCTTTTTATACTGTTTTAATTCAGATTAATTCAGATACATAACTCAATATATTAATTGAAGCCCATTCATTTAACTATTATTGCTGTTATTATTAATAATTTAAATAAATGGGCCATATTGTACATCATTCTCCTAGGATGTGTAAAGTTCCTAGTTGACATAGAAAGAAGCTGGAGGGAAGGACAGTGCTCGCTGGGGTTCTTTGAACACCGCTGTATATTCTGTTGGAACAGCCATTTCTATAATTTAAAAATAAACCCAAACAAATAAAACCATAGTTAGACTTTTCCAGACTTCCTGGGAAACTTATGAACAACAACAACAACAACTAGGAGACTGAAGTTCACTTAGGAACGGCGTCTTATTTACTCTGTTTGGATTTTGTTGCTCTGAACAATCAAAGGACAGAGATTGCCCTGTAAGTGCTAAGTAGGCTGCCAAAAGTGATTTGTACTTTAATATTTTAAAATATTTTTGGATCACTTTGTCTCCATTAAAAAAAATACTGTAAAGACTGGATGTAATGTGAGCACGAACCACAGGAAAAGCTGGAATGAAATTCAGCCCCTGGGCCGGAGTCTAAAGCTGTAAAACAATCCTTCCTGGCCACTGTCTTGGCCCACAGATTGGGAAGGAAGCCGCTGAACTTTCTATTTGTTCTTAAGGGCAGTGAGAATCACTCACATGTAGCTGCCAAACCAAAGCACTTTTCTGAAACAGTTGGCTTAGCCCAAACTAAAGTAAACAGGTTTTGTTTCTTCTTGAAGAAATGAAAAGTAAAGAAAGAAGTGTTTGGGTCAATCGAGAACAGAACTCTTCATTTAGAGGCAGTGCAAAGGAAGCAAACAGCCAGATCCCAGGAGGAGGGAGATGGTTCTGTCCTTTTATCCAAAAGTTGAGTAGTTAAAGCACCATAAGAAGCACAGGAGACCTGCATTCCACTCTGCTTGTGAGAATTTAATGTACAGCCTAACTCTCAATCTATAGCTACTTCTGCCATATGTTAGTCTCATTTGCTCAGGTGAAGGATATGGCACAGACCTGCTTTTGAGGGGCAGAGAGAAGAAGGGACTAGGGGAATCCAGCCATCACACAACCATGTTGGAAGGGACCTCAAGATCTCTCTGAACCCACGATCCACTCAGAGAAACTCATACCAGGTTACGCAGAAGTGTGTTCAATGTAATCTTGAGCACCTTCAAGGACTGAGATACCATATGCTCTCTGTGCAACCACTTCCATAGCTGATCAAAAGGAGTTGTTGGTATCGATAATTTTCATTTTCATGCATTTCCAGCAGTGTCTGTTTCCTCTGTCCTATCTCTGCACTTCTGAGAAGTTTGGCTTGGTGTTGTCTCTTGTTGGCTAGCTGAAGACAGCAATCAGATCCCCCTTGAAACATTGTCTTCTGTAGGATGAACAGACAGAACTGCCTCAGCCTCTTCTCATACGGTATTTGCTCCAGCCCCTAGCCAAAACAGTAACTACCCATATGATTTCCTATGAGGACTGTGAAGCCCAAAGGTGGACAACATATTTCCCAAGTGCCAGACAGAAGTGGAAGGACCATTTCCTCCAACAGTGGCTAGGGAAGCACATAGCTCATGCCACCCAGAATGTCCCTGGCATCTGTCAGGGCAACAGCATTCTGCTATCTCATGTTTGGCTTATCCACCAGGACCTCCCAAATCCTTTATATAAAGCTGACTTCCTGAGCATGTCCAAGGAACTGCACTCACTGCGGCTAACAGCATATTGGTGCAGTGTCTGGTTCTGCAAATCACAATGCTTGATGTTGAGAGTTACTACCAGGAGTCAGTATGCATAAAGGCTCTTGCTTAGACTTGTTCCTATGGAGACCAAGATCACTTACTGGGGGTGAAGTGACAGCTTACATCTGTGGGGAGGAGAAGACAGGGACAGGTGACCCTAAAATTGACCAACAAGGCATTCCACTCCATAGATGTATTTGGTATGAAGCTGAAGGACCACAAGGGTCAGTCTCTCTTCTTCAGTGGCTGGCATCCAAGGAAGACTCTATCTGTTCAGCCTTCATTCCAAATCCATGCGTTCCTAAATCCAGTTCCAGAATTCAGCTTCTATATCTGGTTCCTGTCTGCCAATGAGTCCATTTTGGGCCTGACTCAGTGTCACTGCATCAGCGATGACATAGATGTAATTACCAGCAGTGGAGCTAGGTTCAGTATATATTATGGGATTTGGGTTTGTATATATTTTGTCATGTCATTATTTTCAGTAAAGATGTTTTAGTTTTCTAATCCAGAATTCTTCCTCCCTCTCGTTCCCTTTCTCTTCCTCTTTTTGGAAGGGAGAAAGGTGAATAAAGAACATCTATCATTCATTCTCTTGATCAGCCCAGCCTCAACCCCTGACAGGGTAGTAATTAGCAGATGTCCAGAGGTGCTAGACAGCTACAGTATGCACAGCAAGTCTGTTCATACATATAAGGTAGTTAAAATTAGAAGTTGTCTCATACTGTGGTATGTGAAATGCTAGGAGTATTGAAGTGGGCAACGAGCGTAGCCCCACCGCTTTATTCTCCTCTGTCATTAATACAATCATGGTAATAGACCTGTAAGAACAGTCTGGCAAAGAACTATTTTTGAGCAGGCAGTGGTGGGAATGCAGTGGTGGTATATTTGGGATTAGTTAAGATTAACTAAACTTTCAAACCTCTAAAAGGTTGAATGTTGTCATCAGCAAGAATATATCAAGAACTGGTGTCACACAGCGAACAACAAGCTGAGCAAAATGTGTGGCACTAATGACATGCATACAGTGAGCATCCCCTGAGGAGTTACTGACATCACTACAAATTGCTTCATCATTTCAAATGCAGCCATGCGAAGATGGTTGGAAAGCTCTTTCACTCTCACATACCCCTACATGCACGTCCCCTCACCCGCTCCCAACAGACATCTGATGGGTAATATAAATTTCCATAATGTGCTTAAGGATATGAGAAATTATTTTAAAAGGCTAATTACTACCACTGCCTGTTTTTATCTACTGTCCTATAGATTGCAATTTCCTTGACTGCTGACTTAGCCTGTCATAGTTCCTCTTCGGCTAAAACACAGAATCATAGCTCACAGACTTTCGCCGTGTTCTTGTCACAGAATCACAAAACATTAGGGATTGGAAGGGACCTTGGGAGATCATCTAGTCCTGTCCCCCTGCTACAGCGGGATCACCTAGACCAAGTCGCATAGGAACATATCCAGGTGGGTTTAAACTTCTCCAGAGAAGGAGACTTCACAACTCCCCTGGGCATCTAAAAGATTGATTATTGCCAAGACAAAGTAATTCATTAACATAACAACAAATATATTTAAAGCTAACGTGTATTCTTCAGAAATCTCTGCTTAAGTATCACAGAGCATTAGGGATTGGAAGGGACCTTGAGCGATCATCTAGTCCAGTCCCCCCACCATAGCAGGATCTTCTGGTTCTGCTGAGGTGGGTCTTAAAGAACAACAAGCCTGGACTGTAGGAAGTAGGGAAGGTGTCTAGAAACTCCTAACACATATTAATTAACCTGTTAACGAATGTCTCACTGTGTCATCGTATGTATCCGTAATAAAACTCAGTAATGCAAAGATCTTTGGAAAGTCACTGTTGGAGGGCAGCACTGCAATTTAACAACTGCCCCTTAAGAGAAGTGTTAGTATTCCTGTGTTGCCAAAGAGTGATAAGAAATGCCAGCTGGAAAGCAACATGACAAATGAAGGCAAAGGCGTTGCAGCACACACTGCTAATACAGAGAGGTGCTGCAGGCTTCAGGAATCCTGTCTCCAGAGTTAAAAATAACAGATACTTTAAACCACAGGATTATAAATGACCAGTGACATTCAGTACAGTCCTTTGACGCTGCTAGCGACTATTTGCACTGGACACCCAATCTGGCCAGATTTCAAACCCTTTGCCAATGCGAAGCAGCAAATGTTAAAGATCTATGGGACAAAATATTCCAAGTCACAAGGGCTACAAAGGGCAAAGGAGAAAAAAATCCACAAAACAACAACAAAAATTCAAACTGGAAGACTTTAGCAAGAACATTGCTGATAGCCTAGATGACAAATCCCAGAGGCTTAAAGGGGAGTAGACAGATAAAGACTAGTCAGTAAGGGGACAACAAAGAGTTGTTATCCAACACTTTATAAGCAGCAGATCACAGAATCACAGAACATTAGGGATTGAAAGGGACCGCGAAATATCATCTAGTCTAATCTCCCCACCACAGCAGGATCACCTAGACCATATATACACATATATGTATTTATAAGTAGATAAATAGATATCAGAGTGAAGGACTCGATTGGAAGTCTGAGAAATGACTTGAGCATGAGCAGAGAAGTCTGACTAGCTTAAGGAAATTAAATACCTTGAGATGTTTTCATCATAAATACATAACACTTTGCTTCATTACTAGTGCAGACATATTGTGAGACCCAGTATCACAGAATCTCAGAACGTTAGGGATTGGAAGGGACCTCGAAAGATCATCCAGGCCAATCCCCCTGCCACAGCAGCATCACCTAGACCAAGTCACACAGGAACATATCCAGGTGGGTTTTAAACATCTCCACAGGAGGAGACTCCACAGCTTCCCCAGGCAGCCCATTCCAGTGCTCTGTCACTGTCACCATGACAGTACTTGGCAAACCATGGCCAAGTTGAAGAAGGATATGTCTCAGCAGGGCTCTGAGATGAGAGTTGCATGCCTGGACATAAGAATGAGTCAAGCACAATTGAATTTGTAGCTGGAAATTTTGAATAAAATATTTAACCGAAATGAAACCTTTTACTGATTAGAAAGGCGCATAGTAAGTATAAAGTAAAGGATTCTCCAGAGTCAGACCCTTGGCCTGAAAACACCAATAACTTCTTAGTTTTGCACACTGTGAGATGTTCCAGTGACTTCAAAGGCAGTCAGTACGCCAAACAAAGCACGTGTGCAAGTCTTTACAGGTCGTACAAACTCTGCTAAAACTGTCTCAGCTATCAAATAGCACATGTAGTCCTTACTGAGTTTGGCAAAATATATCGATATTCATACTGCAGGAAATTAAGACCCTTACTATTAAGTAGCATAGATCTAAATACCTGCCTTTAAATAAAGCAGACTTTAAAATTTTAACCAACACCACATCTTTTGGGATCTGCTCTAGACCATGTACAAGTATCACGTACTTTTCTTTTAGGGTCAGATACTTAAGCAACAATGTGCCTGGTATTTGTTTTGTGATCAGGAATTCCCCCCTGCCAACAATCTGGGCTCCAGAAAATCGATTTCTCTTTGCTTCACTTCCCCCCCAAGAATTTGGGCTCCAGAAAATCGATTTCTCTTCACTTCATTTCCACATTGTAAAGAGTGGAATGATAATTACAGCTTTGCCAAAACGTATCTTAGGTCTGCTGAATGAATATATTGTCATTCATGAGCTCGAGTTTTCATTCATGTTTTGGTAAAGGAAGGCAAAACAATTGGGATGAAAACTTACGAGGCATTGGAAAAAGGTCAGATGCCAAACTGCATCTAATTGCATGGAAAGGTATTTCCTGTGATTTAATGCAGCAGTAAGACAGGCGTATTTTACTATTTCTACCACAGTGTGTACCAGAATGTTAACAAATACAACTCAACAAAGACAATATCAGAAGGAACTTCTTCACAGTGAGGGCCACGGAGCTCTGGAAGGGGCTGTCCAGGGAGGTTGTGGAGTCTCCTTCTCTGGAGATGTGTAAAACCCATCTGGACATGTTCCTGTGTGACTTGATCTAGGTGATCCTGCTCTGGTAGAGGGGTTGGACTAGATGATCTTTCGAGATCCCTTCCAAACCCTGATGTTCTGTGATTTTGTGATTCCATGTTCTGTGTAATGCAAGAAACTTCTCTTATTAGGACCAGTGTGTCTTTCTACCAAGCTCATTCCAACTCAATCTGCTTTTGCAAATGTTAGGGAAAATTGCCTAATTGCAGGCAATTAAAGGTTTTTCTCTATCAGAAGAGGTGACTTGTGATATGTGATTGTTAATTATGAATAAATCTCGGTATAGTCCTACCTGTAGTCTCCTAATTAACTTCTAAAATATTTATGAAGAGTTTCAGAAAACAACCCTGAATTTTATTTGGTGTTTCTTAAGCTGTTACAGAAATGTTATTAATATAATAATGGATATTATCTGGGGAATTGCAAGCTACTTTAATTTCCCTGTTATTTTGGTATAAAACAATCCATGGCTACTGATTGGACTATATGGTCTTTCGAGGTCCTTTCCAATCCCTAATGTTCTGTGATTCTGTGAAAACACAAATGTACTGAAGAGCAGAATCTCAGCTGGTATAAATCACCATTGAAGATTATAAGCTTATTTACTTGTGAATTTCTCCCCTTAAGTGGTTTTCACATCCTTGCAACACCTGTTATAGCAAACTGTAACACAGGTAGTATTTTAATTAGATTTTTATTCTTCATTATCACCCAGGGATTACCAATGATAAATCGGCCTCATAATCTATCAAGTATCACTATCACAGAATCACAGAACATTAGGGATTGGAAGGGACCTTGAAAGATCATCTAGTCCAATCCCCCTGACACAGCAG
>JAOXOE010000001.1:80019730-80032212 GCA_028565055.1 Phoeniculus purpureus
GCAGGTCTTAAACGTCTCCAGAGAAGGAGACTCCACAACTCCCCTGGGCAGCCCCTTCCAGTGCTCTGTCACCCTCATTGTGAAGAAGTTCTACTGTCTGAGTTTTGCCTGATTAGACCTTGAAAAGGAAACGCTGATACCAAAAGTTTGATTTGATTGCGCATTCAAACCTGACAGCGAATCTGATTTCCACACAGGAACACGAACGGTTTGTTTCCAGCAAGGCATGAAACCAGGTACGATTCACAGGGCTTATGCTGTTGTTTTGAACTTCCACAGAACTCTGCTCTGCATCTCACTGCCAGCCCCCAAGAGATGCCCCGTCTCTACTCCTTAAACGGTGATTTTGTCAGGAAACGTCTCACACACCATCAAGGAAGGTTTAGTTTTTGGCAAATCAGATCTCTCAAGGAAAGCAGATAAATGGTGTCGGACATGAGCTTTCATAAACAAGTTACGTGTGTGCGTTTTCCAATGAGGAAATAATTTGAAACAGCACAAGGGAACATCTCTAAATGTGTTTTGCAAGACCATAAAGGTACTGATGTTAACCCATGTCAGACTGGACTGTGGTGCTGGGTGTGTTTATCGCCTGGCTCTCACCATAGGACCGCGTGTTTTCTCTTCTCCTAAACTAATTGGATGTCACTTGAGTCTTAATCCTCTCGTGGCCAGGCCTCCAGATCCTTTATCGTGGAAACAAAACACTTAACTTCAGACTAACCCTGCCTGAAGTTGCAAAAACAAGCTTCCTGAAGTCTTACTTCTCAAAACTTTTTGCTGTGCGTTTTGCAGTTGGAGCTGCGCACATGGAATTGATCTGTGGGAAAGCAATGAGCAAAATACAAACTCACCCTGTGTGCCAGCCTGTCAGAGTAATGTCTTAGGAAGCATAAAGAAATAAGATTTAAAAAAAAAAGCCTTAAATGCTTCCATGCTTACAGATTTAAACTGAAATATGCATTGATTTAAAATGGGTTTTCCTCAGATTTTTCTCTTCATTCCAGAGGGCCAGACAGAAGCTGGGCCCATTACAGCTACCAATCAGCCATCAATAATTACAGTACTCTTTCTCTGAGCATCCTTTATACGTCTCTTCCATATTGCTCCTTTATCTCAATTACATGTTCAATGTTATTTTATACTTAATCTGGAACAGAGGAGGTTCCACATCAATATGAGAAGGAATTTGTCATCTGGTGATAGGACAAGGGGCAACGGGTGTCAGCTGGAACAAAGGAGGTTCCATATAAATATGAGAAGAAACTTCTTCACAGTGAGGGTGACAGAGCCCTGGAAGGGGCTGCCCTGGGGGGTTTGGAGTCTCCTTCTCTGGAGATGTTTAAAACCCACCTGGATGTGTTCCTGTGTGACTTGCTCTAGGTGATGCTGCTCTGGCAGGGGGATTGGACGGGATGATCTTTTGAGGTCCCTTCCAATCCTTAATGTTCTGTGATTCTGTGGTCTATCTTCAACAATAGAGACTATTGTTGAAATTTATAGCAATGGCTTTTGGACAAGATGCCAGTAGTCCAAAACTCAGAAGTATAACTTAAATTAATCTGCAAATGTTCATACCCCCAGATAGCTAATTCATAGGTTTTACAGGTTATCCAAAACCCCGTACTACTTCAACATCTCTGCTTGTTTTGTGGAAAGGCAGGTGAGTTTTTAGCACACGGCTTACATCATTAAGCAGATCTAGCTTTACATAGCAGTGTGTGTACATCTATTTTGAGCCATACCCCTGTAGGCTCTCTGAGCTCCAGTGGTAACAGAAGCTTTCTGCAATGTGATTGAATAGACTTACATCTAGCCATATATCTACAGAGTAAGAGCTCCTTATGTGCAAAACTGTCCCAAGTCAGCTTTTCTGACACTGGGTTATGACAATTTGATATGAGGGAAGATTTTTGATGGGCACAGTGCAGGATGATGTAATTTCAAAGGCTGTATACGAGGATAGGGATTTACAGCGCATTTTATATCTAGCAAGGAGCCATTGTGAGACAAGCTTTTGTTTTTCAGCCAGTGCTCGGAATCTGTTGCACAAGATGCACTTTTCCTCCACCATATTTTTCATCTCAAATATTTCAGATCTTCAGGAATAATTTATTACCACAGAATCAGAGAATATTAGGGATTGGAAGGGACCTCAAATGATCATCTAGTCCAGTCCCCCCACCACAGTAGGATCTCCTAGATGCAGTCATTGTCCTGCTTTTCATCAGTTATTTTTAACATCACTGAATCACAGAACATTAGAGATTGGAAGGAACCTCGAAAGATCATCCAGTCCAATCCCCGTGCCAGAGCAGGATCACCTAGACCAAGTCTCACAGGAACGTCTCTCTATTTTTTCTTCCTTAATTCCTTCCTCTTCTTTAAATGTTATAGCAGTCCCAAACTATTCCATTTGCAAAGATGTTGTGCTTGGGAACACAACATCTTCGTGTAGCGCTTGGGAAATCTGTCTCACAAACATCAAAACCACATGTGCACAGTTGAATTAGGCTCCTTCTATATTTGGAATCCCTCTGAGACATGGATGGACATGGGAATTCTTTCAGACTGATGGAAACCTAATGCCTGTAATCTTCCGTAGCCAGCAGGATTGCCATAATTCTGTGACTGAGGGTGAAATATATGTTGATACGCTGATCTGACTGAGTAACAAAAAGCCAAGGATAAAACTACTCTCAGACAAGAGCATAATCCTCACCGCTCTCTCCACTTACTCAGGTCATTCTCTGACTGTTAAGGAGCGCACTAGTATCCCAAACACAAGAGCTGTGCGTGGTTGCATAGTTAATTCCCATCAGCAACCTCTTCCCCAAGAAAGTATGGCTTCAACTGCAGAATCACAGAACATTAGAGATTGGAAGGGACCTCAAAAGATCATCTAGTCCAGTCCTCCCAGCACAGCAGGATCACCTAGATCAAGTCGCAGAGGACCATATCCAAGCAGGTTTTAAACAGTCTGGAGTTTGCATCCTAGAAGAATTCAATAATTCTGCTCTAAGATGCCTATTTTATATTATTTTATTTTATTTTAAAAAATTAATTTTATTTTATTTTTTATTTAATTTTTTAATTTGATTTTATTTTATCTCATTTTACTTTATTTTTATTCTATTTTTCTGTTAATTTGAATCTGAAAGCATGGAAGAGCTAAAAAGAACTGCAAACACCAGACGTGTTGCCTGGCATAGTGTAGAGCAGGTATATTTCCACGTTTAATTTATCTTGCAAAAACAATTTGTCACCATACATAAGACACACAAAGGAATTACTTGCCTAGCATGGGGACTTCAGCATGTGTTTTCTATGTTATCTGGTTAGTGATTTTCTGTATGTGTGGAGTCTCCTTCTCTGGAGACCTTTAAAAACTGCCTGGATATGTTCCTGTGTGACTTGGTCTAGGTGATCGTGCTGTGGCAGGGGGATTGGACTGGATGATCTTTGGAGGTCCCTTCCAATCCCTAGTATTCTGTAATTCTGTGAAGACAACTTCAGAGGCACAGGAACAGTTCATTCAATGAAAGGCTCTGTGGAAAGAGCACAGGTGCCTTTGTAGGTGAAGCCATTCTCCACAGGCAGAAGAACGGGCTACATCAACTCCATTGCTCAGTCTGCTTCTAAGGACGAGTCATCCACCCCCTCTCCATCTGTCCAGTAACGTTTCATTTCTTGCTGGCTCAGGGTCTGTAATTCTGAGTCTGCATCCTCCACTTTGCCTCTGAGAACATCTGCAGTGGGATAAGTGGGAGCGGGCTCCACGTTAGCAAAGTGCGCTGTCCAGACCGAGAGGGAGAGAAGGATGCGTTCGTTGAGAGTTTGCTGCACTCATGTGGTGAGACAGCTGCTGGTGTTCAAGATAATTTGGGTATCTGCACAAAGCGCAGCACTTTCAGGCAGACTTTCCATGTTTGATGAGATGTCTCCAGCCTACATTGTCAAACAGCTTTTACATGCAGTCTTTAGACATTTTCCAGAAACAAAACAATGGAAACAAAAAAAACTTTAAAAAACCTCTTGACTATGTTTTTCTCTCCTCTGCCAAAAATGCAGGAGTCAGGCAAAGGTAGAGTTAAAGGTGTTATGATACCTCTGACCCCTGGCCATCTCATGCCTGGTCTTTGGGAACATTCTCAGCATCACAGATGCATTCCTTGACTCCCTTTACCTTCTGAGTAATGTGAACGCTCCCTCTTATCTACTGAGAAGCAGCCATCAGATGAACTTTGGAAATACTAACACTGTTAACTTTCACACAGGGTCCTTTGTCCTTTGTCATTCTGAAAAGTCAAACATGCCAGAGAACCAAGGTCTTGTGCTCTACTGTTGAGAAGCACAGGTCTTGTCCCCTACTGTTGAGCCAAGAGTCCTCAGCCCTGACCTGAAGGGATGACCTCTGTAGACACAAACCACTTGTATCTTACTAAGGAAGCAGATAAGCTACTTTTCCAGAGCTGTGAAGTTTGTGCAGCATGAAAGGGTAGCTAATTTGTGAGCAGGAAAGAAGTATAACCACATCTCTGTCAAGAGAGAGGGGTGGAAAGGAAATAGGTGCTGCATATTATTAAGCTACTTGATCACACTTGTCTTTTCAAAGGAGAGAAGGAGACATTAACAGCAAATAGAGGAACATTGTCATCTGCAAACATAAATATTTCAGATTTTAGGTACACTGGGAATGTCATTAATGTAAAAACTGACAAGAAGGGGCCCTGGAGTCAGCAATGACAGTGGGAGGCACTTCAAGAGACAGAAGAAGGGGCTCTGACAATGGGCTCTGTAATAATAATAAACTCCTTTGAAAGTCACACAGGAGATAGGTAAGGAATCAGCACAAAGAAGCTGTATAACTGAATTTCAGTTCCAGTTTGGACAGGACAAGAAGAGAGGAGAAAATATCTGGCCGCTTGTATTAAGAGCTCTTGTTGCTGAGGGTTAAGTTAGTGCCTGTGGCATGCCAGCTATCCTATGGCTGAAGAAAGGTGAGCAGTACATTCAAACAGATCCCAGCCAGTGAGCTGGTGAGATTGAGAGAAGACATAAAAGGATCAATTAGTTAGACATAATTTATATTTAGAGTAGAGATGAATGATATTGCTTGCCAACAGGGTCAACAGATAAAGATTAAGTAGGAGCTTCAGTAGCTTGGTCTGTTATTTCCCTGTCAGCTGGAATATTGTCCTGGAAGGCTAGAAAGGCAACAGCATAAAGGAGGTGAAAGGGTCAGCAATTGCTGTAGAGAGGACGAGGTTAAACTTTGTTAAATTAACATCTAAGTAAGATGGTTAGGGTCTTTCTTTTTGATCCTATTTCACATCTAAAGTGCTCATAGTAATGAACTAAATAGACAGTAAATTGCTTAGGAAAACTTCAGACATTTGAAAAGCCACCACAGGTTGCACGAGAAATGTCAATTCCTTACGTGAATGAGAACTATTTACGTATGAACTTAGGCTATCAGTGCTCAGCAGTGCAAGAACCTCCACGCCATTCACCATCAGGGTTAACAAGGGCTATTTATTCCATACTATATTACAGAATGAAACAAAAATCTCTCTGTAGCTATTAGAGCACTTGGTTCAAAAATTTAAAAAAAAAAAAAAAAGCAATAATGAAGTTAAAAATAAGTAAAATATTTTAATAATAAATTTAATTATAGATTTAAATAATGAAAGACATGGTTTTTGACAGCTGCCACTAAGTTTCTCTAAATTTATGAAAAAATGACACCACATATTGGTAAATGTGCTTTGGTATGAGTTCTTAATGATCCTGAATTTCAGTAAAACACCCTGACGTTATATATTTCCTGAGAAATAGGAAGAGACAAATCAAAACATTAGGGGTGCAAATTACCACAGGGTGGGCAGTGATGACCTCCTATATTATTACTATTATTACCACTCCTTCAAGCGATAAATTGATCCTTTCCCAAGAAGAAGGGGGGAAAAAAGGGTGATAAAAAATGAAAGCTTGTTGTTCTTTCAAATCGTTCCTGATCCAAAGCAGGGGTCCTAAAGAACTTCCCTCATCTAAATTTCCAGACTGGAACCAATCGGTTGACCTTTGGCCTTTTATAACTAACTACCTTAGAAGCACAGAGTATTAAAAGAAATATATTTAAAAAGCATGTCTTCATTTGTTTTAATGTTTTGAAATTTACCATGCTAATCAGTAATTTAGAATAATCCTGAGATTTTAACTGGCCATTTGTAATCTTTTTATCAACTACAAAGAATGCATAAATGGATCCCAGGTTTCCTCCCTGGGGGAGATAAGGGGTTTTTCAACTGATACCTCCGTGGCTGAAAAGCCTGGGATCACTCCACAACACGTGGAGACTTCCAGACATTATTACATTCACCGAATGAAGAATGTTGGTCTTTATTAACATCCCCTCTGGACAAAAGTTACCAAATGTAAGCAACTCTGCATCACTAAAACACTCGAAAATAATGCAGAGATCCAGGGCAAAAATGTGAGCTGGAAAGCAAAAACACAGAGCTGTGTCTTTGAGCTTGGGTCTCGCAAGAATGCTTTATACGGAGATCCAACACGCTGAAAGGAAAACTAATGGAAACAGTCTGGCACGATGGGTACCTGGCCTGTCTACTGTGGGCTGATTAATCTCAAATGTGCTTAAACCCAAATAAAAACTTTAAGAGGATCCTGGAGAAGGAGAATAACAGAAGTGGCACCTTCCTTTAGTTCTCACAAAAGAAAAGGGGTGTATCTAAGATGCCTTCAAAAAAGAAAAAGGTACCTACCTAACACACAAAAGAATAAGCAGAGACTCAGGCAAAGCCAATTTTAGTGAGGAGAACAGCTTTATCTCTCTAAACAATCCATCAAGCAGAGGGACAAAGGTAAGAGAAAGATTTACTTCTTCAATAAGTAGTAAGCAACATGATTTCATCCAGCACTGAAGGAGACAAACACAACTCTTCCGTTCAAATATGATAAAGGCTACCAATAAAAACGTGGCAAGTAAGGAGTGCATGGTCTGATGCCGCTGTTCTGACCAGAAGATGCTCTGAATTGGAGCAGTTATCCGCTCGTGACGTTCTGACTTTGACTGGCAATCTCTGTTACACGTTTTGCTGGCAAGGTGGTGTGTGCATCTGCTTCTCCAATATGAGAAGTGACCATTATCTTGTTGATGTTACTAAAAGGCACAAGATCTGCAAGCAGACATGTGCATACTTGGTGCATACAATGCTTCTGCAACACGCCTCTTAGTTGAATGACCTTGCTACACTGCAGTTCGTATTAGGGACAAACAGGGAAGAAACTAAGAAGAACTAAAACGAGTGCACAGGTGGCCACAGAGGTGCTAATTCTTGCAAGATTAGAAGAACCAAACAAGTCTACTCCAGTCCCCTCACCACAGCAGGATCACATAACAAGAACCAACATAGCAGATGTGTCCAGTTCTGGGCCTCTTAGTTCCAGAATGACACAGAACTGCTGGAGAGAGTCCAGCAGCACAGAGCTACAAAGATGATGAAGCGAATGGAGCATCTCTCTTGTAAGGCAAGGCTGAGGGAGGTGCGTTTCTATAGCTTGGAGAAAAGGAGACTGAGGAGTGACCTCATTAATGTTGATAAATATGTGAAGAGTGGGTGTCAGAAGGATGGATCCAGGGTCAGCTCCATATCTTCTAATGATAGGACAAGGGGCAATGGGTGTCAGCTGGAACATAGGAGGTTCCACATCAATATGAGAAGGAACTTCTTCCCGGTGAGGGTGACAGAGCACTGGAACAGGCTGCCCAGGATGGGTTATGGAGTCTCCTTCTCTGGAGACATTTAAAACCCACCTGGACATGTTCCTGTGCCACTTGATATAGGTGATCTTGCTCTGGCAGAGGCTCTGGGCCTCTTTTGAGGTCCCTTCCAATCCCTAACGTTCTGTGATTCTGTGAAGAGCAAACACTAATAAAAAATGACAACTGGGACATTTGATCTTTGTGCCCATTGGTGGTTTGATGTCTTGTGTGAAGTCTTGAAGGGCAAAAACATAGGGGAGGTCTTCTGCACAGAAGTGGCTGAAGTAGTGCATGTGAACAATCCAGCCCATTGAACAGCTTAACACATTCATCTAAAGAACTAGGGAGATATTCCTTTTAAATCCCAGGGGTGACATTACTGGGTACAGGGACATCTTTCAGATCCTGACTAGGAGTCACCAAAGATGACTTTCAAAGATGCAGAGACACAGACAAAAGATGGACTGTCCCAAAGATGGTGACTCCTAGACTGGAGAGATGAATCCACGCCTGTGAAGACACCACGGTTTGAACAGCCTGTATGATGCAGTGGGGCAATTAAATGGGCCCAAAGGTGGCATTCATCAAAATTATGTTGCCCACCTACAGTCTGGCAGGACTAATCCTTTTTCCCTGCCCACCCTCAACCGTTGCACAGTTCACCGAACCAAGTCCTGTTTGCTCAGGCTTTGTGCCAACAAGAGAGGAACTTCTACCAACAAGCAGACTACAGGCTTCAAGTATTTATAAACAAGAATAAAGAAAAGCGTCTGAAAGGTCCTTCAGACTACTCACATAACTGTTAAAATCATGTGGAACTTAGCGTTGCCCCCCCGCCCCGAACACAGTGAGAAAAGGAAACATTCAATGAGGTAAATTTAATAAAAACAAACATATTCTGATAGGATTACAGCATCAAAAGTGCATATGTTCCACATGTTTTTATTTCTCTTTAAAATTAGAAAAAGTATCTTTGCTTGATGTATCCTGTGGGGCACGAAGCCAGAAAACACTATTATACTATTTCTTGCTTCATAAAGAATTTCATTTAAACTATGAACCTTGCGATAGGTAATTATAAGCAGGAAGCAGAGCACATATGAATTTTATATTTATGGTCTACGCCGAGGTCACGATTTAGATTCTAAAAACTGCCTTTAGAAACACCAGTTAGTGTGTCGTCTTTATTTTAATTGCATTTCCTCCCCTCTGGTACAGCGCGATCGACTCAAAATCAGAACACATGTTTTATGTAACATATTTGGAGTAGAACAATAAACTATTACCGTCCGTATAAACATTAAACCCATTTGGAATGCTACTAACGGTGAAGGATGGATGTTGTGGGAGGTGCTTGGAGATTCTTTTGCCCAGGAGAAAATAACATTGCAAATTTTTCATGTGCTACTCATAACAACTGCTGCTAATAAACTGCTCTCCCATCTTCTCGCAGGGCAGTCACTGTACCTTTCATTTCCAGCTGCAGGTTTACCAACTGTACTTTATTTTTGTTCAATTTTTTTATGCCAGAGAAACAGAAGTATGTCCACTGCCTTTGCTGCAAGGAGTAATGGCATCGGGACCAGCTGGTAATCACAGAGGATCTAGCTCCACATCCCATCCATCAGTGAGCGTAGACCTGTAGGATTTTGATATTGGGGACTGTTTATCCCCAAGGATCTGGTTTTTGTGGCCTGATACAGAATGAGCTGGACCTGGTGGTCCAGCTGAGGTGTGGGAGCTGGTCCTGGACCCTAAGGATACCCTTGTGGACACTACATGTAAAGCTACAAAAGCCCAGTGACTTTTGTATGTAGGATGTATCTGGACTCTAAAAGGCTGGTGGTCGTTGTTCTTACCCCAGGTGGTCATGTGGTTACAGAATCACAGACCATTAGGGATTGGAAGGGACCTCGAAAGATCATCTAGTCCAATCCCCCTGCCACAGCAGGATCACCTAGACCAAGTCACACAGGAACACGTCCATATGGATATAGAAGAGGGAATCCTAGGAGGCAATGTAAAGGCTATTTAAAGAAATGGCATCTAGTTCATATTTACTACAATTTCTTTTATAGCCAAATTGTAAATAACTTTTTGTTGTAGTATGTCATGAGGCACAGGAACATGTGCTGTGCTGGATTCCTAACGTATGACCTCCGCTGCATTCCTTTCATCTACTCATCCTATAATTCTGTCAGCAAGAGCAATCAAGTGTGATGTGCGTAAGTGTTCACAGGATTGAGCTTAGATACCATGAAAGGTCATCCCCTTAACACAATTATTTTGCATGGAAAACTAGTTAATCTCATAGAATGTTAAATATCTGTTGGGTTTTTTTCTCTTTTTGATAAAATTACTATAATAGTTCAATTATTTAATTTTGAGTCATTATTTTCTCCGGGAAAAAAAGAAAATCAGAAATCCTGAAGTTTCTTAATCTCCATAGTAATTCACAGAATCATTCAGGTTGGAAATGACCCTTGGAATCATAAAGTCCAACCATCAACCCTACTCTACAAGTTCACCACTAAACCAGATCCCTGAAGACTACATCTGAGTGACTTTTAAACACATCCAAAGCACCCTGGACAACCCATTCCAGTGCCTGACCACTCTCTTCATGACAAATTTTTTCCTGATGTCTAGCCTAACCTGTCTTATTGAAGCTTGAAGCCCTTTCCTCTGGTTCTGTCACTAATTACCTGTGAGATGAGACCAGCACCAACACCTCTACAGTGTCCTTTCAGACAGCTGTAGAGAGCGATGAGGTCTCCCCCAAGCCTTCTTTTCTTCAAACTACACAGCCCCAACTCTCCATCTCTCCTTGTGAGATTTATTTTCCAGGCCCTTCGCCAGCTTTGTTGCCCTCCTCTGCACTCTCTCCAGCACCTTGATGTCTTCCTTGTACTGAGGTGCCCAAAACTGGATCCAGTACTCAAGGTACAGCTTCACCAGTGCTGAGCACAGGGGGACAATCACCCCACTACTGCTGCTGGACACACAGTTCCTGATTCAGGACAAGATGCCATTTGCCTTCTTGGCCACCTAGGCACCCTGCTGGCTCATATTCAGCCACCTGTCTATTAGAACCCCCAGGTCCTTTTCTGCTAGAATGCTCCCCAGCCACACTGCCCCCAGCCTGTCGTGCTGCAGGGGACTGTTGTGACCAAAATGCAGGACCTGTGTCTTGGCTGTCCAACAGAAATGGGAAGTCAATTCCTGCTGCTTTACAGCAATCATCATAAGCTGGTAAATTCACAGCTGCCCAACTGGTTTTTAAGACCAACTCCTTCACGGGTCCCTTCTCACACACCCATAATGAGCATCACTCACAGAAGTTGTCTTGATGAATTTAAGATCAGTATGAAAAAAAGCATTTGTTGATAATTCAAACTCCACAGTGATCAGAGCATCATGTTACAGAAATTAGCATTTTTTTTAATGAATAATTATGGCCCTGCTGTACTTCATTAACACTTCTGAAGCATTGGAGAGCACATTTAACAGGGACGATCAGCACTCAGCTGAGGCACTTCTCATGTGAAGATTTTACAAACAATTTAGGTGTCTACATCTCAGTTACTTCAGGCTCCTCTTATAGTCAACAGAAGGAAGCAGGCACTTCATTCTTATCCAAACAGTGTCTGAAACAGGTCAGATGAACAGTGACCTCAGGGTGCCTATTCCTCTCCATTCCACTATGCAGCACAAGAAAGTGTAGGTCTGAGAATTTCACTGCTCTTAACATGTTCCCTAGAGCTGAAGTTTTGTCAATATTTTGACCTGCTTATCTGAGTAAAAAAATAAGTTTGCCTTCTTGTCAGACCTTGTCCTTCTTTCAAAACCTTTAATGACTTTTGGTGTAGTATCTCGTGCTATTTTTGCTTTCCAAATAAAGCATCACGCAGGATATCTTGTCTTCGGCTGCTCTTTTCCCTTTGGAATAGTAATAATTTAATCTGAAGGAGATCTAATGACTCATAATTTTGAAATAGTTTGCAGTAATTAATCTGCATTTATCTTCTATAGTGTGGGTATTAGAAGAGCAGGAACTAAAGACAAGAACTCTCATGTCGATGTAATATATGCACATGTTTATGCCACTGAAGCTAATACATTTGTACTGGCAGAAAAGAGAACAAAATTATGCCCCAGATACCAGTGCTTTAGTCTCCAAATATTTTCTGACATCTTCAACACTTCCAATTACATTTACCCTTAAATTTTTGTCTAGGAGATATACAGATGAGTCAGATTCCAAGCCGGTTTTAGAGATGTTGCTTTATACGGACATCCACACACCCAATGCAAGGACTAACTCTTGTTAGACAAGAGCAGGAATTCACCCAAAGGCCTTTTAAAGTCTCCTGGACTATTCAAAAAGTAGTTGCTGTGCTGTGATCTGCTCTTATGTTTTCAAGTAAACGTTTTGGACACTTTTAGATTGGAAACAGGACATTTCTTAATGTCTTGGCATGACTTGGAACCTCGAAAGATCATCTAGTCCAATCCCACTGGCACAGCAGGATCACCTAGATAAAGTCACACAGGAACATGTCCAGGTGGGTCTTAAATGTCTCCAGAGAAGAGAGTCCACAACCCCCTTGGGCAGCCCTTTCCAGTGCTCTGTCACCCTCACTGGGAAGAAGTTCCTTCTCATATTTATATGGAACCTCCTGTGTTCCAGCTCACA
>JAOXOE010000001.1:80036321-80046398 GCA_028565055.1 Phoeniculus purpureus
TCCAGAGAAGGAGACTCCACAATCCCCCTGGGCAGCCCCTTCCAGTGCTCTGTCACCCTCACTGGGAAGAAGTTCCTCCTGATATTTGTATGGAACCTCCTGTGTTCCAGCTCACACCCATTGCCCCTCGTCCTATCACTAGAACGTTCACATCTGCTGAACTCTCCTCACACCAGCATTGCCCGGATGCTCTGCTTTGCATCTACCATGATCCACCTTGGACTCTAGGATTAGGAAGGCAGATCCTTGAGTCTTCACAGAAGTTTTGCTTCTACATCTGCTTTCCTAAGTGCCTCACATTCCTAAGTGACAAATACGGGCTCTGCACTTTGTTTTGTTTCACTTTTCCAGCTGTTTTTCTACTTGTTAGACTCAGGTTCCATTCACCCGTTGCCTCGTGGCTACGCACCCAACAATAACAACACAACGAACGTTTGCTTGTGAGGAAGTTGACGCTGGGAGGTTTTCTAATCATCTAAGGAGCCAGTGAAAGCACAAATACGTTTTCCAGTGGGGTAATGGTTCTGTGCAGTTGCCCAGGCTGCACAGAAAGCGAGGAGAGGTTTCTGGAGACGGCAGCTCAAGCCCGTGAGACAAAGCAGGTCTTTGTCCCAAGTGCTGATATATTTAAGGAGATGCATTTGTTAGTGCTGTGGCTGCGTTCTGTTAAACCCCATGATATATGGGAGGAAGGGGCCACCCCCTCTGCGCCCCTTCGTGAATAATTTGCTGTCTGTGTGTGCGGAGCTAATTTTCTAGGAAGCCCAGGAAAGAGACGGCAGCGTGAGTGTAGCCGTGGTGTTGATAGTGAAACTCGATGGCCCTGAGATTGGTTTGTACGACCCTAATGTGCTGCAGAGCACAAACTGACAGGCAGGCTTAAAGAGTGAGAAGCTAGGAAAACCCACGGATAAGGGTCTCCGTGGTACCAGCTCGAACACTGCGGGGTATTAAGGGTATTTCGTATCTGTCTTGAAGATGACTGCTCTTATTGATTTTTTGGGTGTCTCTGTGTGTTCCCAGGGGGAGGAGGAGATGGGCTGCTGTTCATGAAGACTAGAAATTCATAAGTGCCAGGGTGTGTTTATTTTCTCTTCGGTTTGGGAAACACAAAAGACCAAGCTGGACAGTCAGAGTAGCTGTTAATGCTAGAATTAATCTTCTTGCTCAGCTTTTCTTTGCTTCACCCTCCTGCCTTCAAAAGCCAGAGACTTCGGGTCTCCAGTCACAGAAACAAAATCTAGATAAGAATTTGATAGCCTGTATTTATGGCAGAAGGAAGCACTCCTGCAGGCTTGACTCACGAAGCTTTTCTAATGCAAAGCACTTTCAGCTTACAGTTGAAGTAAGCAGCACTTTTCAAACCTCGGCAGATTGCAAGACTGGCTTGGTGGGGATTTTGTTTGCTTAATCATAGAACCACAGAATCATTAGGGATTGGAAGGGACCTCGAAAGAGCATCCAGTCCAATCACCCTGCCACAGCAGGATCACCTAGACCAAGTTGCACAGGAACACGTCCAGGTGGGTTTTAAACATCTCCAGAGAAGGAGACTCCACAACACCCCTGGGCAACCCCTTCCAGGGCTCTGTCACCCTCACTGGGAAGAAGTTCCTTCTCACATTTATATGGAACCTTCTATGTTCCAGCTGACACTCATTGCTCCTTGTTCTATCACTAGATGCCACTGAGCAGAGCCTGGCTCCATCCTCCTGCCACCCACCCTTCACATACTTATAGACATTAATGAGGTCACGGCTCAGCCTCTTCTTCTCCAAGCTCAAGAGCCCCAGCTCCCTCAGCCTCTCCTCATTCAAAGCCGGAAAATTCAGGTTCAGCACTTACTGTCCGAACCACTCTCAATTTGAATGGAAACGTTTCCAGTACTAACAGAGAACTGGAAAACCAGTGCAAACAATTCATGTGGAAAGTAAAGCCGCCTTGATATCTCGTGTCAACCCACCTCTTTTGAGAGAAGAGCATTCTGAGAGCAGATTGCCATTTCCAGCAGAGGGCTTGTGCCGAAGGTCTGCTCGCCAAACGTCCCGCTGCTCAGCGTACGCGCCCACGGTTACATTAAAGGCAGAAAGCGAGTCAGAAAAGAGGATCCTTCTTTTGAACCATCTGCAGCAGTTGCCACAGAGTTGGTTTTAATTTTTGTGGAAGTTTTCCAGTGAAGGGCAGCCAGTGAAAGTTATTGTTTGTAATGGGCTTTTCAAATCTGGCTTCCCCAGGGTCTCGTAGTTGAGGAGACCTCTCGCTCCTGTCCATCCCATTTCAGTCAGCAGACACTTTCCTCTCATGAATACAATGATTATCAACTTATTTTTCTCTGGAGGAGGAGGAGGAGGGGGAGGGGGAATTTAAACTGCCTGCCTGACAATGCTTTCAAATGGTGATGAAATGTCTTCTTCCTATCTGAAGAGAACAAGATTATTAGCACCGGATCTGACAGACACGATCTCCGAATATTTTTGTGGCATTAATTTAAATCAATGTAATGTTTGAAAACATTTCAGCCCCTCAAACAGCTGATGCAGCTTAGATTCAATTATAACAAATTGCAACACACTGTCAAGTCTTTTTACCAAGTCATTAGTCAGGGATTTTGAACGCGTGGCCGCCGAACGCCGCTTGGCTGCCTGACAGCTCTAATTGTTGGGAGCTGCTAAAGGGTTGCTAATGAACGGGGGGATCTGTTGGGTCTGTAGCTTTCTTCAAGGATGAATTTTTGAAAACTTTCACATGATCAAAGCAGCGTAACACGGACCATTTGCTAAATTGTCAGCAGCGGAGTGAAGCAGCCTGAGCCCCAGCTTTAAACCTGAAACTTCAGTAGAAAACACCACGCGCCTCCTGCCCCCGAGTGTTTTTCATGTGTCAGTAAAACTGCGCTGAGAAGCGACGACTTGAAGACAGAGACCCAGAGCTGCAGTGCCCACTACGGCTTAATTAGGAGGAGCAGGAACTGGAGCAGGAATTCCTCTCTGGTTTTAGTGGGTGCAAGAGGGATTAAGAGTCCAGCACCGAAGCAACCAGCCCCAATTACAACTGGGTGCTTAGCTTCCAACTTATTAAGTGTCAGAGACGTGTGTGGTACCACAGGAGCAGTAGGAAGGCTTCGCCTTCCCCTAAAGACAGGCAGTGGAGATGCCACACAGGATCACAGAACATTAGGGATTGGAAGGGACCTCAAAAGATCATCCAGTCCAACCCTCCTGCTGGAGCAGGATCACCTAGACCAAATCACAGAAGCATAGAATCATTAGGGATTGGAAGGGATCTTGACAGATCATCCAGTCCAACCCTCCTGCCAGAGCAGGATCACCTAGACCAAATCACAGAATCATTAGGGAGGATGGAGCCAGGCTCAATGTGATCTAGTAAATGGACAAGGGCCAATGGCTGTGAGCTGGAACATAGGTGGTTCCACATCAATATGAGAAGGAACTTCTTCACGGTGAGGGTTACAAAGCACTGGAAGGGGCTCCCCTGGGGGGGTTGTGGAGTCTCCTTCACTGCAGACGTTTAAGACCCACCTGGATATGTTCCTGTGCAACCTGGTCTACATGATCCTGCTGTGGCAGGGGGATTGGACTAGATGATCATTCAAGGTCCCTTCCAATCCCTAATGGTTCTGGTTGTATGTGCAGTCTCCTGATGCCTTTGTCTGACCCTGTCTTCCAGGCAGTAAACAGTCCAATGTACGTCTCTATTGCAAGCTGTTAAGAAGTCACATTTACTGTTCAACCTTTTTGAAATCACTGTTTTACAGCTACAAACATGTTGTTGCTTCTCTCTCATGAGTCAAGTGCATAATTCCACCTGCACCATCATGTGACTGAAGAAATGGTGTGGCAGAATATCTGCCTTCCTCAGTTGACTCTAGAGGGAGCCCACATGACAAAATTGGACTGCACACATGGGTTTTAGAGATGAAGTTAGAGAATAAGACAGAAAATCCAACAGAAAGCGCCCAATAATCTGCTTTTGGACAAAGCGCAAACTGATGAAGTCTTGGCGGCGCTGAGCCTGGTTCCAACCTCCTGACACCCACCCTTCACACATTTATCAACATTACTGAGGTCACCCCTCAGTCTCCTCTTCTCCACACTCAAGACACCCAGCTCCCTCAGCCTTGCCAACATGAAGTGCTGAGCACTGCAACAACCACAGGCTGTGGTAGTGTTACTCATCCGCTCTGTGGTCAGATCATTGAATCCAGCCTGTCTGCTCAAGGGTAACTCAGCCTCCCAACATGAAATGTTCTAGTCAACTCATTCTCATGGATCCTTTTCTTCTGTCAAACAACTTCTGTCTGGCTAGCACAGAAAGGCAACACAGGAAGAGAAGAGAGACTTCAATCTTTGTGGTAAATCCCAGTTTGTGGCCAGGGGGATTGGGCTAGATGATCTTGTGAGGTTCCTTCCAGTCCCTAAAGTTCTGTGTGTGGACTGTCTCATCACACAAAAAAGAACCATTATGGGTTGCTACCCTCAAACCCTGAAGAAATAAAAGACCAAGTACTTATGTAATACCGGTGCAGCTCTTGTGATGGTTCATCATGAGCAGCCTGGCCAGAAGCCACTGTGTGCCACATGGCCTCAGGTTTAGAGGTGTCTCTCTATCCCTATTTTAAAAATAGTTTATATATAAATAAAATATACAATAGTTATATATAAATATAATATACAACAGTTATATATAAAAATAGTTATATGTGGCAGGGGGATTGGACTAGATGATCTTCATAGAATCATCAGGGATTGGAAGGGACCTCGAAAGATCGTCTAGTCCAATCTTTCAAGGTCCCTTCCCATACCTAATGATTCTATGATATAGATCCATTTGTCATGTTGACAATGCAGGCAGTGCCTTGAGCTGCCCCTCAGAGAAGGGTTAAACACAAGAGGGTCTGCGCCATTACAGAGGGCAGACATGAGCTTGGGCCAGCACTTGCCGACGAATAGCTTGGAGTGGCAGGGAAGCAAATCTTGATGTCAGCTCAAACGTTGTAACTTTAGTAGTACCCAGACCAAGAGCTTGACTCGGAGTAGTTTGTCAGAACTACGTTTCACTGTGGATTTCCTTCCTGGCTGTTGCTGCTCTCGTGCTTCTTCAGCACAGAACTTGGCCCTGAATCTCTGTTTACAGAAGCCAACAGCTTACCCACAGTTTTGAGGCATCGCCGTATGTATTTTATTCCACTTCACTGATAAAAAATATCATCTCTGTCAGGAAAAAGCAATTTTGCTCTATCCGTGTCTCAAAACATAAGAGAAACAAAGCAGATGCTTGTTGCACTTCATAAAGAACATGCATATGCATTGGAACGACTTCCAGCTTATTTCTGGGCTATGCCAACACTTAATTATGTTCATTTTGCATTTGTAATTAGAGGGCAGAACAGATGGTGCAGGTACAGAGTAAAGGAGAGTGTCCATTTGTATAACCTGATGTGTGATGCCAAGAAACCTGTGCTGAGATCCTGATCCAAGCTCTACTGAAGCCACTAGGAGTATTGGGTGGGGGTCTAGGAGCTGTAGCCTGTTTTTCTCATATAAACACAGTGAAGATATTTCTCTCAGGGCTGGGTTGTGTTCTCTGATTTAAAGCAGCTCTCGGGTTTTTGATGTGTGTCACCTATTTCTTACTTTCTTTCCTGCAGGTAAAAAGCATCTGTGAAAAACTGACTTTCATCCTGAACCGCAGCTGGGAAGAATGTCTAGCCGAGCTGTGCGTGGAGTAGGCACAAATGGAGCCTACATTTAAAACGTCATTTTACTCAAGTGAAGTATTTGTGTTGACCAGCAATGACTCTGTGTGTGTGTGTGTGTGTAACTGGAACTTTGATCAAGTGCATGTGATTCACCCTCTGTCTGGTAATAGTCACTATGATATATTTCTCCTGAGCTCCGAGATGCAACCGGATCTAGGGGATCCTGCTCTGGCAGGGGGATTGAGCTGGATGATCTTTCAATGTCCTTTCCAATCCCTGATGTTCTGTGATGGTTGAGAGACAGGGAGCTGCTGGAGAGTGTCCAGTGGAGGGTAGTGAGGATGACTGTGGGCCTGGAGCACCTCTCTTATGAGAGAAGGTTGAGAGGGGGCAGAAGATGGTGCCCAGACTGTTTTCAGCTGGGCTCAGTGACAGGACAATGAGCAACAGTCACCAGCTCAATCACAAGGAATTTCCCTTAGAAATAAGGACAATCATCTTCACAGTGTGGGGGGACAGAGCACTGTAGAGGCTGCCTGAAGAGGTTGTGGAGCCTTGTCTGGAGATAATCAAAAGCTGCCTGGGTGCAGCCCCGTGCAGCGTGCTCTAGGCAGTCCAGCTCTGCCTGGGCTGTTGGACTAGATGATCTCTTGAGGTCCCTTCCAACTCTGACAATTCTCCAATTGTGTGAGCAAGAAATGGATGTTCTTGATCAATATGTCATGAACTTTAGCTCTAGAAATAGTACTGCTGGAACCAGCAGCAGTCTATTAAAGCAAATCACAGATTCAAGGCAGAGTGCAGAAGGCGGCTATTTCAAGGCTTAAAAACAGAGTTTCTCAAGCTGTTTACTGGAAGTCTGTCTGTTTAGCTCATGAAAAAGATCAAGAGGTGACTTGGCTGTGATGTGTAAGTACTTTCACAGGGAGTACTGGCAGAGAAGGTTATTAACAAGAGCTGATAACGGAAAATTGAAGCCTGAGGAATTAATATTGCAAGTGAAAAACACGAGGGGCCCAGAACTGGACACAACACTCCAGATGTGGTCTCACCAGGGTAGAGGAGAGGGAGGAGAACCTCTCTCGATCTGCTAGCCACCTCCATTCTGATCTGCCCCAGGATGCTGTTGGCCCTCTTGGGCACAAGATCACACTGCTCATAGTCATCCTGCTGTCCACTGGGCCCTCCAGGTCCCTTTCTCCTACGCTGGTCTCCAACAGGTCAGTCCCCAACCTATACTGATACCTGGGGCTGTTCTTGCCCAGATGCCAGACTCTACACTTACCCTTGTTATACTTCATTACATTTCTCCCTGCCCAGCTCTCCAGCCTGTCCAGGTCATCTTTTACTTGCAGTGGATAGAGAAGAAAGAATTTATCCCCACATAGTGAATTTAAGTCTATTGACAATATCCTTCCTTTTCTCAATAATCTCTTGCAGATCCTCTTAAAAGGAGCCTGCCACTTTGAGTCAGGCAAAATTATTAGTCTCAACTCAGGAGACTCTTATTCTACAGATGTTCTGAGTAGGTGGTCTCCTAGTGCTCTCTGACCCCTGAAACCCTTGAGTCAGAAAACCTTCATATATACCTATTTATTTATAAAATATCATTACATGTAGGCATGACTGCACTGATTAATTGCACATGCTCTTCAAGAGTAGGAAAGAGCTACCAGCACCGTGCAAACAGCAAGCTACAAACATTTTCAGCAACAAATGCAGTGATCTTCTGACGCAGAAGTAGTCACTGAAGAAATTTGTGCATGACTTGGCTATAACTAATAAGCCCCAAAATTTTACAGTCTATTTGAGAACAATTTGCAAAGAGAAAACAAAGCAAAATCCTTCAGATAAATTATTCATTTGAATTAGTCCTTCAGCTCCAGTCAGGAGTTGTAGACTTCTTGAAAATACGTGGCAAGGGGATACAGCTTTAAAGAAGTTGAGGCTAAAATAGTCTGCTCCTCTAGAGCTTGTTTCATGACACGTTCTCAAGACACTTAACCATTAATTATGCTGAGGACTAATTATAACCATTTTACATTTGAATAAACTGAGGCAAAGCGCTTTGCCTGTGGTCACGCAGCAAAAGGGATAAAAGCTGGGAAAGGAGTTTATCTCACTGGCCATTAAATATGTTACCTGCTACGATATTGAGCTTAATTTCTGAGGGCAATCCTTTTATGTGACCACTACCTGTGTGCTACGCACAGCAACAGTATGCTAAACTATATCATTAATATGGATTTAATACTAATGCACTTAAATTTTATCTACCTTAGCATTAGATTGATTTTTTTTTCCAGTTATTGATGAGAGGAAACAAATTTGAGAAGAGAGAGATCTCACACATCTTGAGGAATAGATTACCTGACCCTGCCGTGGCAGGGGGATTGGACTGGATGATCTTTCGAGGTCCCTTCCAATCCCTCATGTTCTGTGAGTCTGATCAGCAGTAAAACTTGCTTAGGCCTGCAGTGCAGGTGCCTACACCCAAGTCTGTCACCACAGATTCTCTTTCATGTTAATGGCAAGAAATAGGCAATTGCAAAGTACAATCCACCTCACCCTGGAGCTGATGCCTGTATTTGTCATGTGTCCCACTCTGAGCACGCATCTTGGTGTTCTGCGATTCTGTAACTGTCAGTGGTGATTGGACAACGTCTGCTCTACACCCATTTCAGACCAGCCTACTGCCATTATAACCTAGAATCACAGAACATTAGGGGTTGGAAGGGACCTTGAAAGATCACCTAGTCCAATCCCCCTGCCACAGCAGCATCACCTAGACCAAGTTGCACAGGAACACATCCAGGCGGGTTTTAAACGTCTCCCTTTCCCCTGGTTACTTAAAAGAATCATAGAATCGAATCATAGAATCATTCAGGCCATAAAAGACCCCCGGGATCATCATCAAAGTCCAACCATCAATCCCACTCCACAGGTTCACCCCTGAACTCTACCCCCTAAGACTACATCTAAGTGTCCTTCAAACTCACTCAGGGATGAGGACCCAACCAGCACCCTGGGCAACCCTGAGTGCCTGACCACTCCCCTCTGGAAAGAACCTTTTCCTGATGTCCAATCCAAACCACCCCCTTTGGAGCCTGAACCCCTTCCCTCTGGCTCTGTCACCAACTACCTGTGAGAAGAGACCAGAGCCAACATCTCTACAATGTCCTTCTAGATAGCTGTAGAGAGCAATGAGGTCTCCCCTCAGCCACCTCCTCCCCAAACCAAACAGCCCCAACTCTCTCAATCTCTCCTCATCAGATTTATTCTCCAGGCCCTTCCCCAGCTTCATTGGCCTCCTCCGCACTCGCTCCGGAAATGAAGATACAAATATACTCACACTTGTCTACTTTTAAACATATTTATACATTCCTAAGTAATCCTCTGTGTTTAAAATTGTTCCTCCTATTCCACTGGTAATATCTTTAGGACTAGAGCTAACTTTTGATGCACGCTCACTGCTCTTAGTAGCCACAAGGAAACTCTTCTATAAGCTTTACAGCAGCAACTGCTCACCAGTCCATAAGGAAAGCACAAACCCTCGAGCTCACTGAAGGGCTTCTTGGGCCCTTCATTCTGCATGCCCAGGCTTCACCTTTCTGGTTTGCCTTTGAAATGTGAAAACATTAAGTGCCACGCAGAGTTAAAGACATGGTATTACGTTGCATGTATGAAAAGCAGGCAAAGGAAGCAAAGCCCTGACTTATGTGTATCTGCTCATGGCAAGAGACAACTAACCATTACCAGACAGACATTTGGAGTCGAAGTATGTGAATAAATATTGCTAATCTAAATGCACATGCAGAGAAATTCAATACTTTCAGCTGAAGCATCACCACAACACACCAGGTAATCTGACCTTGTAAGTTATGAGAATAAGTTTGAACATGACAACAACAAGCCCACATTTAACTCAACCCCCCTCCCCCTCCCAGCTCCAATACTAAGACACACAGTGATTAATTCTGTGCTCCTACTCAGATGGGATGAGCTGTTACCTCCTTCTCCTGGGGGACAAGAAACTTCTAGCAGTTCTTTTCATTGTGGAAATACAGTGTCCATAGTTTGGGTTGGCTCTCCACTCCTCACAGCCAGCTGTCACTTTAAAGACACATCCCTTGCCCCAATGCATCATCTTTCACAAACTAGACAGGACCCTCCTTCCATTTCACTACTCCATGGACTTTCAGATAAACATCTCTGCTAACCTCTTAAGAGCCTCTGAGGTTCTTAAATCACACTCTCTCTTCTACCTCCACGCTCACACTGTCTTTTCCACCACCACACAGCAGAGTACAAAAAGTCTCCTAGTTGCCTGCTCAGCACTAGAACTACAAGCTTGATCC
>JAOXOE010000001.1:80052985-80066300 GCA_028565055.1 Phoeniculus purpureus
GAGACCAACCGAGATAAAAACCTGAGCAATGCAGAACCCAATCACTCACCCTGCTCCAGCTCGTCCTGTCCCACTGCAGCTGGGAGCTCCAATTGCCAGAGAGGTGCTTGGGGGTCCTTCCAACAACAGGAGCAGTCAGCAAAGTGCATCCAGCCAGCACAGAGTCCCAACTCTCTCTGCCACTGTGCCCTGCTTTTGTACTGGGAGGGGCACCAGGTGCAGCCCCTCAGGACAAAGGGCAGCCCCTCAGGACACAGGTGCAGCCCCTCAGGGCTCAGGGACAGCCCCTCAGGACACAGGTGCAGCCCCTCAGGACAAAGGGCAGCCCCTCAGGACACAGGTGCAGCCCCTCAGTACAAAGGGCAGCACCTCAGGACACAGGTGCAGCCACTCAGGGCTATTAAGACCCCTCCAGAGCTTCTCATGAGTATGTTCTTCTCTCCTGGATGGTCCTCTGACAATGTCCCTCATGTCAAAATCTGGTCTGGCCTCTGTCTCCACCACTCTGTGCCTACTGGGTTGAAGCCAGCAGCAGAGCTAAGGTTCTTCTTGGTGGCCAACACAGAGGCCAACCCAGTCTTGCCCTTGACTATGGTAGGGGGTGCCTGGCCAGCCCTGGTCTGTTGACCTGGTTGTGAGATTCACCCATGTGTCAACTTGAATTCTCAGCCCTTCATACAGCTGCTAGAATGGCACAGAGCTGTTAGAAGGAAAACAACTTACGAGAAGCTCTTGCAGACCTAGAAGTAACATGCACAATGCAGACTGAGGGACTGCAACACAAGCACTTACCTCTCTATTCAATAAAGGCACCAGATCAGTAAGTTTGTACCCTGAACCTTGACAGGGTATAGAAGTTTTATGCTAACTCACAGAACACGACAGTGAATGTTCAAAGCACCTGTGGAAGTGCCTGAACCTTCCTAAAAATTCAGCTGATCCTTCGGCAGACTTTATCCTTTGAAAACCTCTGACTCCCTGATTTGTGCCTTGGAAGCTTTGCCCTGCTTTAAGCACAAATCGTATAGGGATGTTTTGTGTGCTTTAGCCCCTTATTAGCTGCTAGACTGTGTTCTGGATTTCTCTGGAAAGAGACTATTTCAGCTGGTTGAGGGTCTGCAGAACAAATCCCATGAGGAGAGACTGAGAGAGCTGGGGCTGACCGAAAGGACATTGCAGAGATGCTGGTGCTGGTCTCTTCTCACAGGTAGTCAGTGACAGAACCAGAGGGAAGGGCTTCAAGCTCCAACAGCAGAAGGTTAGGCTGCACATCAGGAAAAAATTCCTCACAGAGAGAGTGGCCAGGCACTGGAATGGGCTGCCCAGGGTGGTGGCCAAGTCCCCATCCCTGGATGAGTCCAGAAGATGCCTAGATGTAGTGATGGGGGATCTGGTTTAGGGGTTAACTAGCAGAGTAGGGTTGACGGTTGGACTTGACGATCCCGAGGGTCTTTTCCAACCTGAATGATTCTATGCTCTCCTGATCATGACTGTGGAGGATAAACAAGTAGGAAGTGTGACTTACCCTCCCTTCGTCATCTCTGTGGCTGTGCGCTGGACTCTCTCCAGAAGTTCTGTGTCCTTCTGGAACTGATTTCAGTATATATTCATATATATTTATAGACGCTAGTGCCTGGATGAGTTTAAAAGATGCCCAGATGTAGTGTTGGGGGAATGTGGTCCAGGGGTGAACTTGCAGAGCAGGATCCATAGCTGGACTCGATGATCCTGACAGTCCTTTCCAACCTTGCTGCTTAATTTAGGCAGCAATAGATATTTTTTTAATTTCAGCAGAGATACTACAGATGGCAACGGATTTCCCTGATGTGACACTTTCTGTTGTTGGAGGGAACAGTAGGTAAGAAACTTGGACACAATACAACAGGCTTGCTTGCATTTGTTTTTCTACAGTATCATAGAATTGTTAGGGACTGGAAGGGACCTTGATAGATCATCCAGTCCAGTCCCCTCGCCAGAGCAGGATCACCTAGACCAAGTCTCACAGGAGCACATCCAGGCGGGTTTGACACCGTAGAAGACAGCACCCTTCTGCCTATATAATTAATGTCTTTATGAAATGTGATTTAGAAGCACGAGCGATTCCACGGAAGCGATTCATTAGCTCAGCTCACGGAGCTCATTTGTGGGTTGGCAGCATCAAAACATTCCTGTTTCTCCACTAATTAACAGGCAGAAATCTCAGACACTTGCAGTACATGCTCGTACCGGTGGCAGCAAACTTCCGAAGCTGTTGCACTTCCTGGAATATTTGTGCACTTTGTCTGGTACGGGATATTGACAAGTGCCAATGGGTGCGGCAAAAGACACTGCCAGAATAAAGCCAGCCTTTCCTCCTCACTGCCTGTGGGGATTAGAGAAACGAGGCCCTGAACACAAGAGGGTTTTTCCTTCCTGATGCAGTGCCTGTATGTAAATGATGCTTCGGGTCACCTAATGAAACTGGCATCTGCAGCGGATAAGAAGCAATTTAAAATCTGGATGTGAATAAATTCACAGCAGCCGAGACGGAACGTTGCGACTAAGTGTTGAACTTTCCCATATCTGGTAATTTTATGTAAAGGTCTGAAATTAAATGAATGCATTTTAGGGCATGATGTGGGCTTCAGGATTTCCAGCTCCCGCCCCAAAACCCGGCCATTAGAATCTGAGCTTCCAATTAACGGTGAGCTGCATGCAGCACAGAACTGGCTTAACAATCCTGAACAGAGAGGTTTCCAGCTAGATAACAACCTGTGGGCTGTAAACAGGGTAGGCTTAAGCCTTGTTGATGTTAATGTGGTCTGATCAAGCGGACTGCAAATGAAAGGCTCTGCTCTAGCTGGCCCACTAATTTGAATTGCGCTCATTGGACTTGTTTCCAACAGCAGCATTATTAGCTAAACATTTACAGCATCAAATATGAGGAATGAAAAATGTCTTGAAAGACGTACGGTGGGTTTTTTCTTAAACTCAGTCTGCGTTAAACGCTTGTTCCTGGAGATGAAATGGAGACGCGTAGGGAAGAGTCTGCCCTGTAACACATTTCTCTGATTGTTTATGAAATTTCCCACTAATTGCCTATTCAACCAACCTTTCCCTGACCCCTTTTTTGCTTTGCTGTTTTTATGTTTCACCACATGCGTAGGGTTACTGGTCAGACGGATTGTGTTTAATGGGAGCTGAGGGACGTGCAAGGTTTGGATGGGAGAGAAGAGAAAATTAAAAATATGACAACAATCTGAAAACATTTCAGATCCCAGGAGGAGCTGTTCTGATGGAGTCATCTGGATGGGGAAAGTTTCTACAGACTGCAATCACTCGCTGGATTTACGTCTGTGGACTTCTAGCAATAGTTACTACAGTGTTATCGCCAGCTCCTCAGACACGTTGTGAGCATTTCCTCCATAGGCTTCTTCTCCTGCACAGGGTGAGATACCGCAGTACCACAGCACATTTTGTGAAGCCCAGGTATGTCTCACCGTGTCCTATTTACCAGCATCTAATTTTGCTGCAATACCAAATCTTTAGATATGAGGAGAGCATCGAGATGGAAGCACTAAGTGGTGGAGGCCAGCACTGCGCTACAAGCCAAATTACTAAATCCAAAGACATACTTGAAAGAATGATTCATAGTGTTGGGACTACAGGTAGTGCAACACCCTACAATGAACGGTTGGTAGGCAGAAGTAACACAAACTTCATCTACCTCATATTCTAGGATTCCCGTTCCCCAACAAGCACTGCTACGACATCAAATGACGAAGGTGATGGGCTTCTGACATTATTACCTGATAGAATTTAATGTATTTCCCAGGTTTCAGAGCAAGTGACGACTTTGCAGGCATCAAGAAACAAGCAGTGATTGAAGGCATCCTAAACTTCTACTACAGACTTTAACTCCTCATGAAACTGCGGCTTTAATTGTGAACACATTGATACCATTGATGTGTATAAAGCTCTGCAGGATATCTCTGGTTTTCTGTAGACAGAAATGAAAACATTTCTTTGACCCGCATTCTTTGCAGTTTATAGACTGGTCTTTTATGCCACCTCCATGAAAACACTGCAAAATACAGCCAGAACAGGAAATTTCACACGCACGTCTCTGTCTAGAGTGCAGCAACCATAATGGTTTCGTTATCCTGAGATGCAACGTGCAGTGACTGGTCCTTACAGAAAGGGATTGGGGTTGCTGCTTAGCACGTTCCAGTTGACTCTAACTGCCTAATACCTGCCCATATTTCTTAAGCCTTGGGGCTTATTTTCATAGCATTTGTCTATCAAACCCAGAAGTTAGAGTAAGTTCTTGTAATTGGTTCATTTCCATTACAGTTCCTATGTTTTGAAGCAAAGGAGGATGGCTAGCAGGGTTGACTTTTAGCTGTGAAGGAGGAGGTGTTATGAATGGAAAAATGTTACTGTAGGAACTGAATTTCAAACTGCAAAGGAGGAACAACTGCCAAGCTCCCTTCTGACAGTCACCTTAATTACCACCCAGATGGACCTCCCACTTAGCTAAACTCACAATAATGAGTTATAAGACAGGAACGCTGTGCCCTCTTTAGTTGTGCAACTGCAGCATCTTTGCTTTCCCAATACATTATATGTTTGTTTGTATATTTATGTGCTTAAAGACTGGCTCTTCCTCAAGGTGAGGGTGACAGAGCACTGGACTGGGCTGCCCAGGGGGCTTGTGGAGTCTCCTTCTCTAGAGATGTTTAAAACCCACCTGGACATGTTCCTGTGCGACTTGGTCTGGGTGATCCTGCTGTGGTGGGGGGATTGGACTTGATGGTCTTTCGAGGTCCCTTCCAATGCCTGATGTTCTGTGATTCTTGGGCTCCCAGTGTCTCCAAGACTTTATCCCATTTCACCTCCTTGAAAATAGGAAATACAAAGAGAGCACACATTACATTTCTTTATCCCCTTCAACAAGAACAGCACAAAATCAGTAAAACTGAAGAAAACTGCCTTTTGCTGCTTATTTTCTTTACTAAGTCACTAATTTCCTTTCATGTGTTTTATGTGGGTTTAATTTGTACTTCAAATGAATGACTGTTCTGTAGTCTGTTAGGAGGTTTTGTTTAGCTTCTCTTAGATGTTCTGTCTCACAACTGAGAAATTATTTCACAACTAACTAATTCTTTTACTTTCACAGAATCACCGAACATTGGGGATCGGAAGGGACCTCGAAAGATCATCTAGTCCAATCCTCCCACCACTAGATGATCTTTTGGGGTCCCTTCAGATCCCTAATGCTCAGCGATTCTGTGATTTCTGCGTACAAAGTTGCTCAAACTACTCTCTGGTAGTGGGAGTTGCTAGAGTCTGTGGAAAACTGTTCCTCTCACAGAGTGTTATGAGCCCTGTTTATTCAGACGGAAGGATGTTATCAGAGCTGTTGTCCAAACAGATTGACTGTAGGTTTGCATTTAGGCATCATTATAGATATTGATAAAGTTTCACAAAGTTCCTTGGGCTCTGTCCTATTGGTAGAAAAGAAGCCAAACTGGGGAACAGCCATTAGGCTGAGATAAAAACCAGTGGGTCTCTTTTATGCCCAAATATTTCAACTCTAATAGGAGCTCCTGCTGCACAGACCATATCAATTAGAAGACCAGGCTCTTGTTGATTTTCTCAATACTTGCTTGTTGTGTCTACTCAAAAATATATTTATTTAAAAAACAACCTTTTTTTAAAGAAGACTGCAGAGGGATGAAGCATTTGCAGCTTCCAAGTATTCAGAAGGGATTCAAGACGTGCACCTGGCCCTAACAGATTGTCCCTGCTCCCCAATCAGGAAAACGGGAGCATTAGAGGTAATTGCAGGATTCCCGCAGCTCTTGCTGACAGCAGGACAGTTGTATCCCTACTCGGTAAACACAAGACTAAGAAAGTGCCTTGAAGAACTCTTGCTCAAAAGACAAGACAAACTGAAAGCAGCACAAAGCTTTTTTGCTTGGTCACGACTGCCATTGCTACTACCAGGGGGGTAACACTACTTACAGCTCTGCTGCAATTAGTTCAACCACAGGAAAGAAAATGTGCAGATGAAACACTTGGAAAGGAAAACGAGGAGCCTAAGTGACCTATAAAATAACTTTTGCATTTTCTTCTTTTAACCATCTACCACGTATTTATTTTTTAAAAGTATTTTCAGAAAAGATAAAGACTATGCCTTTCTCTTCCCTTATGTGAATCAAATTGGAGTGTAAGGCATCAATAAATCAATAAACTTCAAAACGCCTTGGCTCAGGATGCCTAGAATTTTCTGTTTCAGTGGGTGGAAAGCGAGAGCCATGAAGATGATGGAGTGGAGCATCTCCCCCATGAGGAAAAGCTGAGGGAGCTGGGTCTCTTGAGCTTGGAGAAGAGGAGACTGAGGAGTGACCCCAGTAATATTGATAAACGTGTGAAGAGTGGGTGTCAGGAGGATGGAGCCAGGCTCTGCTCAGTGGCATCTAGTGATAGGACAAGGGGCAGCAGGTGTGAGCTGGAACATAGGTTCCACATCAATATGAGAAGGAACTTCTTCACAATGAGGGTGATGGAGCACTAGAAGAGTCTGCCCAGAGAGATTGTGGAGTCTTCTTCTCTGGTAACATTAAAACCCTCCTGGACATGTTTCTGTGTGACTTGGTCTAGGTGATGCTGCTCTGGTAGGGGAATTGGACTAGATGATCTTTTGAGGTCCCTTCCCATGCCTAATGTTTTGTGATTCTTCATTTTTACTCCAGTAAAGATCCCTCATTTATCCTATTAGACTTGATCCTGTTGTTGTATTTGCTCTGTTGAGATGCAGGAGCATCCTCTGGTTTTGAAATAGGCAGTTTAATCGGGTTCAGAATCCATTTCTCTCAGAGAGGATCTAGACTGAGTCAGTGTATGTGGTTTTAACTAAAACAACATTTTGTTAGACTCTAATACGATGTTAATACCCATATGAGACAGGGTAATACCATTCAGTGTTCATCTTAATTAACTAACATTAACTATCATTAGACTTTTATATGGTACAATGCACATTACTCCATAACTTCAACACAGAGCACATACAGCTAGATTATAATGCCTAATATCAATCATGATTTTCTCAGGGCTTTCCTAGCACCTAGCTTTGATTTTAAAAGTTAAGGTCAATGTTAAGTGTTACACTTCAGCTGAAAAAGTTAAAAATCAATGTTAATTAACAATGTTAATTAAATGTTAATCAGTTAAATTAAAGCATTTTTCATCCATTTACCCGATAAATTGTGGTCAGGTAATCTTGCATTCAGATGTCATATGAATATGTCATCGCCCTTGGGATAACTAGAAGGGAAGTCCAACACAACAGTTCTTGCAAAGATAAAACAAATTGCTTATCTCAGTACAAAGGCAACTGGAAATCCAGACTTATGAATAGGAAATTAAAGGCACAGCAAGACAATACCACTACCGCTAGTCTGGATGGTGACCACAGCGGTGCCCTGAGCCGGAGAGGTTAGGAAGTGATTTGGGTGGTTGTGAGCCTTTGGCGCCTCACCCAGCCATGTGGCAATGGGGCTCCTGCGCCTGACTGTGTCAGAGGCAAGAACTCCTCGGACAATCTTTGTGTGCACTGGTGGCAGAGCCAGCATTTGCTCTCCAGTACTTCAGGGTTGGCCACGAAGACTGTGAAGACTCTCTTTTTACAAGGAATCACATGGAAAAGAGGAAAGGTGATGGGTACAAGCTACTCCTGGGGAAATTCCAATTAGACACAAGGAGGAAAAAGTTTCACAATGACAACAATCAACCTCTCAATGTAGTGGTGGATTCCCCAAGATTGGACACGTTTAATATCTGCAGGACAGACTGCTAGGCTATCTTGTCTAGACTGCGCTTTTCCCCAGAAAGGTTGGACAAGGTGATCCTCAGGACCTTCCAACCAAGTATTGTGAGATTGTATGACATGATTCAGGGCCTGGAGAATAAATCTTATGAGAAGAGATCGAGACAGTTGGGGCTGTTTAGTTTGAGGAAGAGAAGGCTAAGGGGACACCTCATTGCTCTCTACAACTATCTGAAAGGACACTGCAGAGATGTTGGTGCTGGTCTCTTCTCATAGGTCATTAGCAACAGAACCAGAGGGAAGGGCTTCAAACTGCAGCAGGGTAGGTTCACACTGGACATCAGGAAAAAATTCTTCCTGGAGAGAGTGGTCAGACACTGGACTGGGCTGCCCAGGGTGGTGGTTGAGTTCCCATCCATGGATGTGTTTAAAAGTCGCCTAGATGTAGTGTTGGAGGATCTGATTTAGGGGTGACCTTGTAGAGTAGGGTTGATGGTTGGACTCAATGACCTCAAGGGTCTTTTCCAACATGAACGACTTTATGATTCCACGATTCTATGACACGATTCTGTGACATGTCTGCCTGTACCAGCAGCCACACACAGGTCAACTATGTGCAGTCAGAGACATCCCTGCTCAAGCAAGTTTCTATGGTAGGGCAAAGAAAAGGGTAAAACCACTTCAGCTTACCCAGGATAATGGGTGGGTAGTGAGAGCTCAATCAGGACTGCTCCCGCTTGCTTGTTCCAATAACCTCTGCTACCCAGGTGAAGAGCAGATTTGGTAGGATGGCAAATCTGTGTTTTAACGTGATCAGTGATTTCTGTGGTGCTGAGCTGCAACACAGCATAAAGGATCCTACACACCAGAAATGGTCCACTGTTGATTAAACGGTAGCAGAGTTTAAGACACACTGGATGATACCCAGAGAAAAAGTGAAATTCATTTAAATGACCAGCTCGTGTCCCACGGAGCTGGCACCATGACAGAAAGGGACATATGGAAGCTGTGCTGTTAGGAGCACTTGAGAGCCATGGGCACACCCAACTCGTTCATCTGGCCTGAGATGTAAAAAATTAGTCTTGTTGTTTAGCCATAAATGACACTTCTGGCATGGCTGGCCAGGTCTGGATCCTGGCACACACCTTCGGCCACCCCAGCATCTATGTTAGCAGACCTATAAATCACCCATTTGCCATTAGTTATAAAGATGAGCCCTTCTCTCTCAATCTAATCATAAATCCAGCTGTCACTCTTCCAGAGCACTTGATGTCTACACATTAAATGATAATGTAGATAATGAATAACAGCAATTTGGTTTGCCCGTGTTCTAGCATCCTCCTTCCTTGTGATTCTGGGGGTTGGGCACTGTTTTCTTGCATTTTAACTAAGTGTGGTGACTGCCTTCTGGGGAAACAGGGGGTTTGGGGTTAATTCAGTAAAATAAACAAAGCTGTTTTGGTTTTGGTGACTGCAGGTCTTGTCTTTGGCACTGGGGAATGCAAAGCTGCACGAGGCAGCTACCAGCAGCTCATGGGCTGAAGTGGATGGGTGTGGGTAGCCCTGAATTATCCCGGTTTGGACATGACTTGAACCCAACCCTATAACCACAGGTTCTGTGTTAGTTATTATAACGTATGGGATGGATACTTGAAGTATACAGAAAACCTGAGCTGTACAACCGCTGTATCATGAATTTATCACGCGAGCAGTCACAGTCCAGTACACACTCCTCAAGCTCACAATAGTTTTCATTCAAGGTAAAGAATGTTGTATATAGTACTGTACCTGGTGTGTATATATACACATATCTATATCTCCAGTGTGGATATATAAATACACACTATAGTATATAATTTGTATGTACTACAGACGAGGACATTTAAAGCAAGACACGGTTTTTCAGACGCCTTCAAGATACTGCTTACAATTAATTGGATTTGAAATTTATGCTCCAGCTGGATTTCAGTCAAAGCCACAGCTCCTTGCATGTTACTGAGATGGTTCTTTTGGCTGAGAACTAGGTATCTACGCTGTTATATAAAATCTATCTGAAAACAAAATAATAGAGCAGTGACATAAGTGAGTGTGGATATCAGCATTTTGCCTGCCAGTGGAAATCAATATTTACAGTGTGGTTCCACTTTGAAAAAGGTCCATATAAATACACTGTGCCCTCCTCATCAGATCTGCCTGGCCCTGTGCTCAGGGAGACAACTCCTGTTTCTGCTGACCAAGTACTATCCCTTCCCTTGTCTTTCCCTTCAACTAGCTCTGGAAAGAAAACTCAAGTAAAGAAAATTTAGCACTTCTACAAATCCTCTGTGAGTGATAACTTTCTGCTAAGTCCATCACATTGGTTCGGTTTGGCCTGATGTGAACACCAAGGGAAACTTTGGCTCTGTCCTTGCTCTGTGTTTGCTATTGGAGATGCTCAGCTGCAAGAGAAGGCGGTGATGTTGCACCACTGGAGAGGTTTTGTCTTTTAGCGTTCATAGCAGAACCTCTTTTGGCACAGAGACCCACATCCCCCTACAAAGCCAGTTTTCGGCACCTACTCTTGCACAGCCATAGTGCTCTGCCGCACAGCAGAGTCTACAGCACCGAGGCTGAGCCTCTGGTACCTTGTATATCCATCGGAATGGAGGTCAAGAGATGCCAGCAGTTAGCTGGTTAATAGGAATTGTTGTCTAAATCCCATCACCTTCAAGACAATAGGCACCGCAAAATTCGTATGTGGCAAAACAAGCTCTACTCAGGAGCTACAGCCCTGAAGAGAAACGTTCAAGACCTTCCTTTCAAGATGGGAGAAGAAGGCAAGCATTATTTCCTTTCCCCCCGTAACTTCGTCCCCTTGAACAGATGCAAAACACAGCTAAAGTTCTGATATTTCTTTCCTGGAGCTAGCGGCTAGGATCATGTTCAGACGGGAATCAGCCTATCTGGGTGAATGCAGAGCTCCCTAAGAGCAGTCCCAACTTTCAGCATAAATACTTCTTCAGAGTGCTTCAGAGGAAGTGCTTCACCTTATGCGGAGTGCAACTTTTTGTGGACTAATTACTGTTAAATCTTGAGGTCAGTGATGATAAGGAAGAATTGAACAGCAGAGTGAGCACCAAACCAGGCTATGATGGTCGTGTGTCCTCAGGTATGAGGTAGACTTTACTCCAGTCCACGTTTTGTCAAGTATCTCATCAGTTTCAGTTGTGTTTTCAAGGGAGCAGATGATCTTCACAACACAGCAGTGAAACTACAGCTTAAGCTGTAGATGTGTGTTCATTCTAGCTCTCTTTCTGTGCTCCACAGATACTCAATTAACTCCAGCAGGAGTAAAAAGAGCCCTCTGTGATCCCAGAAGCTTTCCACAATGCCAGCAGATAGTCTCCCGGGAGTAAGGAGATAAAGCTTCAGCTTTGTGATAAATTAAGGCTGAAGACATTCAAAGGGGTGGGGTTTTTTTATGGATATATCTATGATCGCTATCTCCCTTCCCTTTACCTGTCTCCATCTGCCATGGCCTGAGAATTTGTACTTGCTCCACAGGCCAGATGAGCAGAAGAAATGTGACTTGTGGAAACCAGCAAGGCTTGGCACCAGATATACTCTGGACTGCCAAACATCATGAAAACTCACAACTTCTGGGTACGGCAAACTTTGAGAGCCTTAACGAAGTCTCCTCTGGATTTCAGTGCCTCTACTCTTAAGCAACAGCTAATTGTGATCTTAGGAGTAAAGTGTTGGACTAAGTGATGAAAGAGGCAGGTAAGAGGGTAAGCCCTGGCTGAATTCGCTGTTTTTGAAGCTTAGCAAAAAAGAAAAATTTAAAAGATCCACTTCTTTCTCCCCATCTGCCTCATGTCAAGAGACAGACCGCTCCTTTCTCTCCCCAGTTCTCTACCTTGGGCGCAGTGCCACCTTCCTCCACAGCTCTGAGAGACAGGAGACGACACCTCTGTGCTCACTCTTCCCGTTCCTAAGTGCTGAAGCTACTAGACAGGCTATTCCCGTAGCCATGTGTCTAATAGGTAGTGAGGGAAATGACTCTGGGATGTTTTTCCTCTTCTCTAACTAAGGAAACTGTCTGGGTGAGTGCACAGTTCCTAGCAGGCTGGAGAGTTTGTTCCATGCTGCTTCTGCTGAATAAGATCATTCCGGGAAGAGATCTTTGGCAGACTCCACCTAGGACAGAGACAGCAGCAGAGCCATCGCTCCTGTACGATTGCAGAAGGATGTGTCTGAAAACCTCGAACATGCACAAAACCCTGCCTAGACTGGCTTTAATACAGCAGTTGACCATGAATATTTGGCTGACCATCACGGAAGAGTGTAAGAAAGCCTTTGCAGCCCTTGTAATTATTTCTAAGCAGGAGCCACATGACTGAACCCTAGGAGGTACAACGTGCGAGGTACGAACTTACGCAACAGCCGCACTGTTGTTGAAACCAGACTCGGGGAAATGCCAAAGCACTTCTGCCCAGGAAATTTCACAATGATGGAGAGAGACTCCTGGCCAAAAAGAGCTGCAGTGCTGATGGTGGGAGAGGTAAAGATCACCCATGCTGAAGGCCAGCATGACCCCGGGGCTCTGCACAAGTCAAACTTGTTTAAGCTTAGCTTGATCAGAAAGCCTTGTTTTCAGCTACGTTATCTCTGCGACTGTTGGTCCCCATCCACAGCCTTTCTATCACGTTACTTCTGTGCTGACTCCCACTCATATGAGCCCGGCGCCGCACACAGTGCAAAGAAACGAAGGGAACTGCTTTGGGCACAAACACCGGCTTTTTGTGCACAAATAAAAGAGCTTCATTTGTAACGTTATAACCCAGTTAACTCAGTTACGCCACCAGGCTTGAAGTGGATTCCATGAGACACACAAGGATTGGGCACCCCCACCTTTGTCAATGCTAGCCATCTCCATTCGGGAGAAGATAGCTAAGCAAAGCCACGGCACCACCAACCTGTCACCCGGGTGTAGGACACCAGCACAAGGGTTACAGCTCCCCCCAGCCTTTTGGGATGGCTTCTTGTTCCAAACAACTCAGTGCGTGGGAACTGCAGCCGGATTTCTCTTGGGGAAGAAAATAGGTGTGAGGACAAACAGGAGTGGCATTTCTTAAATAGCTTTGCTACCCAGAGATCCGAAGCTGGAAAGCAAAACAGCTTTTGGGGTTGAAATGAAGGTGTCAGTCAAGGGCCCATGTGGGATCATGCAGCAGACAGATGGGAAGCCAAAGGGAGAAAAGACTTGGGTTTGGATCCTCGGTTTTTGAAGTGCTTGTTCCAGGATTCTCTCGGTACTTGGTGAGAGAGTGTTTTTAAAATAGAGCTCGTCACGCTGCCTGTGTGTTTGGGAGCTGTTCCGTGCTTTAACAACTAAAGGACAAATCAAAAGGATAAAAGGAAAGGCTGTCCAGGATGAGATCATAGAACATTAGGGATTGGAAGGGACCTCGAAAGATCATCCAGTCCAATCCCCCTGACACAGCAGGATCACCTAGACCA
>JAOXOE010000001.1:80066400-80077774 GCA_028565055.1 Phoeniculus purpureus
CATCTAGTCCAATCCGCCTGCAACAGCAGGATCACCTAGACTAAGTCACACAGGAACTCACCCAGGCGGGTCTTGAACATCTCCAGTGAAGGAGACTCCATACCTAATTTATTTCCTTGCTCCTGATTCAAGTGAATCAAAGTTTGTTCTCTTACCGGGTTATGAAGTATTGGCTGTTTTAGCTATGTTATCAAATAATTCCCCTCATTAATATAAAACATTTTCTTTTGACTGGACTTTTCTTTTTAATTGTACGTAGCATGTAAGCACTCTCAGAGAGTTGGAGTACTATTGATGGAAAGTCCTCAGTAATCAGATCATGTTCACTTCCACTTGGAAAGTGGTCAAATTTAGTCCTGTTTATTTCATTTTAACTATCAAGTTTTGTTCTGAAAATGGGGTTTATTTTACAGTATTTTAGAGTATCTTTTATTTTAGTGTAGTAGAAATTTCATTTCATAAACTGTTTTAACTTTTACAACATATCGCCTCAGCTGCAGTCCCCTGAAATTAAATGACCTGTGTTTTACAGACAATAAAGCCTTTAGTTCTTTCTGTACTTTCATGTTAAATTTGATGTCTTATAAGGTTATGTATATTTTACAGGAAACACATCTGAAATTCAAGCAGACACCTGAATCTCATTCTCCTTGACGGGAACTCGCCAAGCGCCAACTTCCCCCACAAGATGGGTACCATGAAACATGGATGTATATGTAATAATTTGTTTAATTCCATCCATTTGCAGAAGTCCTTTAACTGCTTCTTTCCCCACCTGTTGTAAAAAGACCTTTCAATCATGTGAGCTGTCTCTAATTTTGCCAGTTGGATTTTTTCTGAGAAGTAAGAAATTTCAGTTCCTTTGCCTTGTTAACAGAACCTGTCACTTTTTGATAAATCAAAAATTGCTAGATTGACAATTAAAAGATGGCCAACCTAACAGTCATTTTCTGGCTGCTCCGTCATTAGTTTTTTTCTCCCTCACAGCTATATTTTACACAGCTTGGCAATCTGTCATTAAAATCCACGCACATCATGAAAACCTTCAATTTTTTACTAGTTGTTCACCACAGGTAGTTGCTGATACACTCTAGCACTTTTTCCATATCATTAGTGGAATGCTCTAGAATGCTACAACATTGCCTACATATGTCTCAGAGCATCATTATCACTGTTCTGGATGATGCAGTGAAACTAATCCCTTCTCCAATTTGAGCTATCAGCTCTGGTGCCGGTAAGCATTTGCAACATAAGTGCAGCAATTAGAAGATAGTGCCAGTGCATTTGTGTTGGGTGGATAATTTTCTGCTCATTTAAATAATTTCTATATTTAGAATAAGGTGAAACTTCTTTAGCAAATCAGCAATTTCTGACAACTGATTTAAGGGACATCCAGCCTGAAACAGATCCACTACTCTAAAGAATAACTAAGCCTATCATTGCAAATATATCTTTGCCATGAGTAAGTTTCATATAAGCCTAAAAATTAGTGACAAGTAAGAACAATGTTTCTGCCTTAAACATAATTATTGGAATACTTAGACAGTGCACATTCTCTTCATACTTAATGCAGAATTCTGTTTCAATTTATTGATTTAGTTAATTTTCAATTTTTTTCTTTAACAATCGGCACTTAAATATGAGTAATGTAACAAAACTACAGTAAAATGAGTTAGCTTTTTTCCCCTAAATATTTGTGACAGTCTCAGTATTCAGAGTGCTGAAAAGTTTCTTACTCCTAGAAACTGAGAGCATGAGGCAGATGTTTTGTGTAGCTTCTTATTTACAGAGTTGCGATCAAAGCATGCAGCTGACTAAACACGAGTGTTAAGAGAATACTTACATTATGACCTGTCGTTTACATTATGGATGCATGAAACATGTACATAAAGGTGCTCAGACTAACAAATATCTCTCACTTTATTAGCCGTTTTGCCCATATTAAACCAGATGCTCTACAGAGCAGATCTAGATGCAGAATCACAGAGGTGTCTTACAGTGAGTAAAATTCTATGGATGTCTCTGTGACATTTTCTGAAAGCAAGCAATGTCCTTAAACATTGAATCAAACATTTACTTTGGATAGAGGAAGTATTTTGTGTTAAATAGCAGAGGGAAGCTTGCATAAAGAAAGATCAGATTAAAAGGAGAAAAGAAGCATGTTTTCTGTCCTTACAGTCACTCAATCTATCTAATAAGTACAAAATAACTAAACAAGGGTAACTAAGTCATTTGAAACTCTCTAGGGTATCCTGAATATCTGCATTGGGCTGACATATATTACACAGAACTGGAGTTTATTTACATGGTTTGGGGCCAAGGAGAATATTCTTAGATGCTCAACAGGCACTAGATACTTTTGTTTAAGTATTTGAATCTCTCTCCATATTTTCTTTCCTCTGTGTTGCAGTTTGAAAATTACCAGAATTTTCAGATGTATAGATTTGTGCTTTCATGAAGAAAAAAAAGTTATGTTGCTGTAAGAGGATCAGCCCTGGCCCGGACCCCGGCCCTGCACCACCGCAGAGAAGGATGCGGTGGCTGCGCGCAGCCTCGAACCCTGCTCGGCAGAAAACCTGGGAGCAAAGCAATTTCTTAGTTTTAACCCGCTTCACTCTGTTTTACAAGAAAGGTTGTACATATCAGAGTCTTTGTGCTTTCTAAAGTGTATCCTGTATCATCTATCCCAAATCCTACCCAGAAGAACTTTTATGTAGTTTGTCTTTCTTTTTCTTTTTCAGATGCTCTTTAAGCAATAAAAAGCCTAAAAATCTGTGTGTAGATGAAAGCCCCCCAAAACAAAATCCTGCTGAGCCTATCTAATAGCCGGCATAGGTGTTTGCCATTTAGCAATTGTTTACAAAGTGGAAAAATAACACACTAAAGGATTTGTTAGTTTTGGTTTTAATGATGCCTCTCTTCAAGTGAAAAGTAAACCTTAGGCTACACCTTCCAGAATTTCATGCATTTCAAAAACTCTATTTAGAAAAGACAACAAATACACAAAAGACCTGCCAGATCTTTTGTCTGATTCTTTAGAAGGTTCAAGCTGAGGGACAGCAAACCATCAATCTACCCTACCCTACCCTCTACCCTACCCTATCCTACCCTATCCTACCCTAGTCTGGGATCAGAAATGATTGAATTACAAGAGTCTGCCCCACCCTGAGATTACAGATACAGTGTGATCCTGATAAGTCTCCCTAAGAGACCACCTAAAGTTTAGCCCAAAGCAACATATATTGAGTGATCTAGCAACTACATCTGGCTTTAGAGTACACTGAGTGACTGTGCTAGCTCAGATCAGTGCTAAAGCATAGCTCTCGGCATCACAGTACATAGTGCAGCTGGGATAAACTATCAGTGTGCATGTTTTCCCGTGGATTGCGACAAGACTTAAGAGTGACTGCATGATAAAAGAATCAGTCATTCTGTGCCATTTTCCAACAGACAAAGAAGTTATACCTGTTCTTTGCCAGTGCAGACTATTCTGGCACATTTGAAGCATTCAGGTATTTTCCATCATTTTATATTGTGGAAATTAGTAGGTGGTCAGTGTTGCACCCTAACAGAAGTTCTAATCTACAGGAAATCAAAATGAATAAGAAATCCACTATTTAATATAAAAGAAAGATAATTTTCTAAGTTCAGCTAAAAGTGCTTCATGAAAATTGCCAATTTTCATGTGTAAACTAAAAATAATCATACCTGCAATTTTGCTCTGCCCTTCAGCCTCCTTTTCTCTGTTAGTGATACACAGCAAAAGATTGATAATCATAGAATTGTAAAACATTAGGGATTGGAAGGGACTTTGAAAGATCATCTAGTCCAATCTCCCTGCCAGAGCAGGATCACCTAGATTAAGATGCATATAATGACCATCTAGAGTGTCAGACACTGAAATAGGTTGACTGTACCCACAGTGTATGGAATCTTTTGGACCCTATTGCAGCAATCTGCAAGACATTAATTGGTTTATTATTACACAGAAAAAAGACACCAAATTAAAACTAACTATGTCTGGATACAAGATCTGCCTATCTTTGTTACTTTCTTTGAAGCAAGAACTCAATCTGTTTATGTATTAAAAAAAGGGAAGATTTTTGGCTTCCCTAGAGCTCCATGGCTTGGTTATGGTGAAATACATTAACCTTACTGAAATAATGGGTCTAGGTAAAACTAGATAACTAAAATAGAAGAACTATCCTTTTGGGGGGAAATAATGGATTCATAGCATGGTAAGGATTGAAAGGAACCTCTGGAGATTATATAGTCCAACCATCCTCCTAGAACAGGATCACTGAGAAAGGATCACACAAGAACCAGTCTAGGAAGGTTTTGAATGTCTCCAGAGAAGGAGATCCACAACCTTTCTGGGCATTCTGCTTCAGTACTGTGTTCACTATGAAAATTAAACCTCCTATATTGGCAGCATCAGCCCATAAACTTGCTAATTAGAGGATGCTTTTTCTGAGTTCAGATTTTTGCTCAAAACGATACAGCATCTCATTCTTGGCAAAGATACCTTCAGCAAAACCACATCTTAATAAGCAATGTTTCTTCCATTTCAATAAATTTCTGTCATTGGCTGGACTATGCCATGGTTTCAGCTTGTTCACAGACCTTGCAGTGAAAGCCTGTGTTGTTTGTAACATCCGCTGTAATGAACAGGAGTTGAAAGAGGTCGTGTCCAGATTCACTTCCTTGCTGTGTTGTGGGATTATGAAATAAAGATAGCATGACCTTAGAAAAGACCTTTCGATGAGTGAATTATTGCTTGAAAGCTCTTTAGGACAAAGGGGTTTATTTTCCACAACTTGCAATTTCTGTTCACAGATGCCTGAACACGTTCACATTTCTCATGCTGAGTAGTGTTCTGCCTACAGTGCTGGGTAGTATTCTGCCCACAGTTACAATTCACACATTTGTTTTAATGGTTCATTTCATTACGAAAAGTCTTCAGAAAATTAGGGGTGAAATTGCAAGTGTCATGTGTAGGCCAGAGGGTTACTTATATGACTTGTAACAAGTACAAGGAGTGTCTCCTAATATTTGTAAAGCATCTTGAACAAAAAGGAACAAGTTTCCACTCAAGACCACATTAAGAGAGCATCAGCCATACAGCACAAGTGCCTTTTGCTTTCCATTCTCACACATTGTCTTTTCCTGATGTCCAAGTTAGTTTACACTGCTGGAACAGGTACTGCAAATGGTATTGGTGTTTGGCTATATCAGAACTTGGGGCAGAAAGAACGATGAATTTTTTCTGATTGCAACTGCTTTGTAAGGCAAAATTGGTTCTTAGAAGATTTATATTGGCCTAATATTAATGGACAAATGTGTTGACCCATTTATTTTTAATGTGTATATGTATAAATGACGTTTAAGTTAACTGTGTCACTAGCTTCTCCTCCACCGGTTTTTCAAGACACCAGACAGACCTTACTTCCTTTCAGAGCCACAAGGCTAGTGTCTAAGTAGAGTGATGGCAATCACTAAGTAGAATGAGTTATGTTTATTATTTTATGAAAAAAAATCCTTCCATTCACAGAAAGGACTGTATCTTTGTAAACTTTCAAAAGAGTTAAGCTAAGTATTGACTAGACTTTTCTTGTATCTTGATGTGAGTATAATCTTCGCCATATTAAACATCCATTATTATCAATAAGAACCTTATAGAAATGTCAGTGGCCAGATTCTAGGCTTCTTCTTAACGCTGTTGAGCATCGATTCACTGATGCAGCAATATACATCTCTGCAGTGAATGAACAAGAGGCTGGGCTATAAATGCAGTAGAAGGTTTCAACGACTGTCACGAAGTGCCATCTCCTGTCATTTTTAGCTTGTGTTTTACCTAAAATAATACAACCCCTCCAAATATTTTCTTTGACCTGATGAAGAATTGCCAGTGCAAGTCATTCCAGTAGTAGTTGGTGGCCAGCCCAGAGTAAAAAATTTCTTAAGCCTCCTCTTGTAAAAGCATGCACTAACAAATACAAGAGTGAATTGATCTATTACATAGACATACACAGGGTCTTTATCTTGGCCACCCACACAAAATATGTGAATTTATTAGAAAGAATTTAGTGGTTGGCCTAAACATCACCCCTGAATTTTCTCTAGATGAATTCTGAGGAATCTGGGCTTATAAATCTTGTAAAAGCTTAAATGTATGTAATATTTTATATAAAACAACTTTTTTTGCTCAGCAATAAAGTTTAAATGTGCAACTATTGTTTTTTACTCTGCAAATTTTTACAGAAACTTTTGTATTAACAAGAAAGATATTTTCAATGTTTGGTAGTAGTAGGACTGTCAAGAATTTGAACTGGCAGAAGTCAGAAACTATAGGAATTTGTCACACGTCAGAGGTTTGATTTCACAAGGACCACTTATCTAATTGGAAATGGCTGGAACTACTGGGTTGTGCTGTCTGAACTCAGTGTGTGGGTTACACAGGGGTACTCTGCCTGTAGCTCTTTCATGAAGCATCTACCATGTTAAGGCATCTCCAGAACTTAAAGTAACTTTGGGAAGTGCAAAAAGCATCATCAATGTCAGAAGATCAATATGTGATAGAATATGCTTTTGTTGCAGGTGCTTAGAACTTGTAGAAAACAATATGTGTATGTTCCTGTGTGACTTGGACTAGGTGATCCTGCTGTGGCAGGGGGATTGGACTAGATGATCTTTTGAGGTCCCTTCCAACCCCTAATTTTCTGTGACTCCCCTCTTGCCTTCTGTACGCTCCTTCAGCAGTAATCCCCAACACGATTTAATCAAAATGTCTCAAGTCTTGTTTTAAGTGCTATTGCAGTGGTTTCCGCACAAAGAATGGTCTCTTTAAATTGTTGGGATGAAGGAGATTGCAGTAGGAGGCAGAGATGGGATGAGATGAGCCAGCTGGCAGATCTTATCACAACCGAGGCAAACACCGGTTTCAATATAATCAGCCAGGAGGCTGGAGCAGCCCTTGGAAACTCGGGACATTCCCAGAAATAGTAACATCCGGTTGTCATAAAGATTACACCAGTAGACTCCAGTTATATTTTAGATAGGAGCTCTGTAAGGAAAGCACTTACAGCAATTGTTTCATGTCTCTTTTTTTTTCTGCGGTGCTGCTTGAACGGCTTAAGTAGGAAACTTGATCTTCTCTGGGTACTTTGCCATTGTCCGCTTCACAGCAAATTTCCTCTAAAGCTCTAACGTGGGTTTATTCGCTGCAGTTTCATTTCCCTGTAAAACCTGTTCTGCAACACGGAGAGGAAATTAAGGGACTGGTCTTTCCACTCTTCCTCTTCATCACTTTCCCTCGTGGTCAGGAGCACTGATTAAAAAGAAAAAGTTTATTTAGCCAAAGTGAAAATCAATAGGGTCAGTCAGGTACCTGTTAAAAATGGGTTAGTTGTGCCTCTCTTTGGCTTCTATCAGCTACCTTTACTTTGCAGGACTAGCAAGCAAGGCAACCCTTTCTGGGCCACCTACCCTGGTCATAACTAGCTCCTGCTAATAAATTAAGCCTGGGGTTTCTTTATTTACTCTAGAAGTTCTGCTGACCCAACCGCTTTTGCAGTATAAGACAGTACTTGTTCGTAGCTAAGTGGCGCTTTGTGCGTGACAAGGGGTTAATGGGCCAGCACAACTCCTTCTGAGAGTGTCAGCTGTTTGGGTCTGGCAAACGAGTGGCAGGATCTCACACATCCCACATTCCCTTCGCACATCTGGGCTCGGCGCGGACAAAGTTTTCTTTCATATAAACTGTTTATTGTTCCATGAGATTGATGCAGTTAATATCGGCTTTCAGAATGACAGATTAGCATCACCAGTTAATCAGGGCTATTAGCAGATAAATATCTGTAATTTAATCACTACAGTAATTTCTTTTCCAATAATAAGATTTACAAATGCGAGCGATTAAGTAATTAGCTTACATCTCCATAGATTACAATTCCTCCGAGCTTTGTGCTCTCACTTTTTTCCAGGAGATTCCAGTATTTAATTGAAGTAACGTCTCCCTCCTTTAGGTCACGTCTGCGCACACACATGAGCAGTGAGCGGGGGGTGTTTCTTTCCAACCCAACTGAACCTTTTGTATAGAATCCTACAAGGAACCCCCCACTTCAAATCTCTTCCACCTCTCTCCAAGGGTTAATACCCACCCTGCCAGTGCTTAGTGGCTGTAATCATTCCCAGTGCTTCTCCCAATGCATCCAGCAAGTGGGGTGTGCAAGGGGAAGGAATTATTTACAGGAAGGGGGGAAGAATTGCCAAAGGAAAAATTGTGTGCACTTGATAAAATAAGAGCCTGGCTTGTGAAATCAGTCTATCCAAACACTTCTCAAGGATCCCTTTGTTGCTCTTCCACTGAGTTGGCCCTAGGGCAAAAGGCAAGTTCTACTCCTTCCAAACTTATATTCTCCTATTTGCAGAGTAATTTGACAGTTACTGTTAATTTCCTAAATGCAACATGAAAGCTGCAGAAGGAAGCCTGAAAAAAGGGGTGGGGAGGCAGGGAGGAGAAGAAGAAATTCATAAAGAGTGGCAGAGAATATAGGCAAAATCACTTCCATGTGTGGCGTACGGGCCAGGCTCGGGCACGAAGCTGTGGCCTTTCCAGAGTTTGACCTCTGGAGGTGGTGCCAGTGTGCTGGAGAAAACGCATGGCTCTTTAATGAAGGCCTAATTTTTATTGCCACTCCATCGACTTCAAAGTGTTCCGGGTTGCCAAACATAATTTCGCAGGTGCAGAGCAAATACTTCATAAATAATTTCCTCGTTAGATTACAAATTCCATTTAAAAGAGGGGGGACAAGGGGGTAGCTTTTCCAAAGGCTTTTTTGGAATCTGATTAAAAAATCTTTCAGAGGGGTTCTGCTTTACTTTTGTTCTGAAAGAAAATAATTAAAGGGTTTCAATTTTTTATTTGTATTTTTAAATACGTGTGATGCTTGGTAAGATGACTGAGCACAGTGAAGGTATTTTTAATCGGCTCTCAGTTATGACATATAATCGAAGACCCTGTTCCTTTTCCCTCTCCTCATTCCAAACTGCTGCTAACCCCTGTGTATCTATTCCTTTTCCCTCATCCTCAAGCTGCTGCTAAGCCCAGTCCTGTTCTGGGCTCCTCAGTTCAAGAAGGACACAGAACTGCTGGAGACAGTCCAGCGCAGAGCCATAAAGATGATGAAGGGAGTGGAACATCTCCCTGATGAGGAAAGGCTGAGGGAGCTGGGTCTCTTGAGCTTGGAGAAAAGGAGACTGAGGGGTGACCTCATTAATGTTGATCAATATGTGAAGGGTGGGTGTCAGGAGGATGGAGCCAGGCTCTGCTCAGTGTCTTCTAGTGATAGGACAAGGGGCAAGGGGTGTGAGCTGGAACACAGGAGGTTCCACATCAATATGAGAAGGAACTTCTTCATGGTGAGGGTGACCTATCATTGGAAGGGTCTGCCCAGTGGTGTTGTGAAGTCTCCTTCTCTAGAGACATTTAAAACCCACCTAGATGTGTTCCTGTGTGACTTTATCTAGGTGATGCTGCTGTGTCAAGGGGATTGGGCTAGATGATCTTTCGAGGTGCCTTCTAATCCCTAATGTTCTGTGATTCTGTGACTGCCAGCAGCCTAATGGCAGCTTTGTTGATGCTCCAATTAATTACGTAGATGTGTCACACAACTACATTTTCAACTGTTTCTGCTTGTCCTTGAGTAAAAATGCCTGTAATTAAAATATACTTCCATACATCCTCTTTATCAACCCCCCCCCCCCACACCCCCTCACTTGAAGCAAGCCCAGGGACCTGCTGGAGCTGACCGCAAGTGCTGCTGCAAGTCAGAGGGAACAGGGATGATTTTGAACGGTGTTTATGTGCCTGTGGGCTGAAACAAGCCCACAATGAAATAAGAAGGGAAGCTGGTGGGGAGGAGACAGAAGTCAGGAGCAATGAGCTCCCACCCCAAAACCACCAATGTCTTGCAGCCACCCCCCTTGTCTGTCACTGCAGTGTCTCTGTCAGAGCCACTACTGTGATGGGGCTAAAGTCTGTCACCTTAACATTCTTAATCACAGAACTTTAGGGACTGGAAGGGAGCTCGAAAGATCACCCAGTCCAAACCCCCTGCCAGAGCAGGATCACCTAGACCAAGTCGCACAGGAACACATCCAGACGGGTTTTAAACATCTCCAGAGAAGGGGACTCCACAAATCTATCTTCACCTCATCAGACACAAATAGAAACACCAGACAGCACCAGGGTGCAGAGCTCTACTGCTTTCCAGTTTTAATGTACTTTGTCTTGGTAATAATTCTGCAAATTTAACCGGTTACATTTTTTTCACCATTTCCTCTCATGAAGGATCAGGGGAACAAATAAAACCCATTTATAAGAACAAAAGTAGGGAATTACTGATATCTTTGCCAATGTTAAGTTCATTTCCCATTTCTTTTTCTGGAGACTACTAGCTGGAAGATGAAAGTTAGCGTAAATATTACAGAAAACATTTTCGTCTGTTGTCACCTTGAAAACCAGCTGAACTTGATTAGATTATAGACTTTTAAAACCGATGTATATCAGTTTATACACTGCAGCTGCAGTAGGGCTTGTTAGAGACTTTTTATCTCTAAACCTACACTTAGTGGGCCCCAACCCCAAATCCTTGTGTCTGAGCCTTTGCTTGACTGTGCAGAAACCACCTAAAAAGAAAATAAAATTCACAGTTCACAGCAGGAGAGGTCATTTTATTGGTTCAAAATCAGAGAAAAGATGAGGGTGAATTACTTCTTTACTGGTCAGGGATAGCTGTAGGTAATTCATTGCTTCATGTTAATCCTAATGGCCTAACCCTAACCCTAATGGCCTAATCCTAACCTCTAATCTTAACCCTAACACTAACGGACCCTAACACTAACCCTAACCCTAACGGGCTAACCCTAACCTTAAACTAACACTAAACACTAACCCTAACCATAACCCTAACTCTAATCATAATGGCCTAAACCTAACCCTTAACCACAACCCTAGCCCTAAACCCAAACCCTAACACTAATGGTCTAACCCTAACCCTTAAACCTAACCCTAAACCCTAACCATAACCCTAACGCTAACCCTAAAGGCCTAACTCTAACCCTAACCCTAGCCCTAAACCTTAACCCAAACCTAATCCAAACCATAACCCCTAACCCTAACCCTACCCCTAACCTAACTCTAACCCTAACCCTAACCCTAACAGTAATGGACCCTAACCATAAGCCTTACCATTATGGCTAACCCTAACTTAAGACTAACCCTAACCCTAAACACTAACCTGAACCCAAAACTAATCATAACCCTAACCAGTAATCCTAACCCTAAACCTAACCCTAACTGTAAACCCTAACC
>JAOXOE010000001.1:80109552-80125122 GCA_028565055.1 Phoeniculus purpureus
GGATTGGAAGGGACCTTGAAAGATCATCAAGTCCAATCCCCCTGCCACAGCAGGATCCCCTAGATCCAGTCGCACAGGAACATGTCCAGGTGGGTTTTAAAAATCACAGAATCACTAGAGATTTGAAGGGACCTCAAAAGATCATCCAGTCGAATCCCCCTAGACCAAGTCACACAGGAACTTGTCCAGGAGGGTTTTAAACTTCTCCAGAGAAGGAGACTCTACAAACCCCCTGGGCAGCCCCTTCCAGTGCTCCATCACCCTCACTGTGAAGAAGGTCCTTCCTGGTTTAGGTGATCCTGCTGTGGCAGGGGGATTGGACTAGATGATCTTCTGAGGTCCTTTCCAATCCCTAATGATTCTATGATTCATATTGGTGTGGAACCTCCTGTGTTCCAGCTCACACCCATTGCCTCTTATCCTACCACTATTGAAGCTGGGGCAAAAGTTGTGCCTGCAGGCAGCAGGGCTGCACAGGCCATGGGTGCAGCAGGGGCAAGACTGGTGGCAAGACTGGTTGCAAGTCTGGTTGCACTACTGGGGGCAGAGGAGCCCTATGCAGATTCCATCACCTCCTTCACCGAAGCAGCCCAGCTTCGAGCTACATCATTGATTCCTTTAAGAAAGGGAAGAACTTTTACGTTGATTATAATCTCGTCCTTACTCCTCTACCAGTCCGTTTTGGTGCGAGGGAGCTGTAGGTGAAGCGGGGCAAAGGCTGCGGGTCTCTGCAGCGCAGGCGGGGCGGAGCGGGGCCGGCGAAGCGGAGCATCCCCGGCAGAGGGCATCCAGCCCCCGCCGATGCGCCCGGGCACCGAGCGCTGCTCCTCTCCTGTCCTCTCCTCACAGCGCTGCGAGGATGGACACGGGAACATACTTTGCATTAATATCCGAGGCCTTTTCACTCAGAGGTTCTTTGTTGTTCTTGGGGCTGGTTGCTTTTTTCCCCTATTTTAAACCATAGGTACCAACCCCCCCGCTCCAGGTAATCACTTTCCTGAAATTCTTCCACTCTTCCTAAGCAGTTAACAATGAAAAGTTCAAGCAGCAAGCCTTTAAGTTCCTTATTGTGTTATTTAAGCAATAAGACATGACAAGGTTTGTGTCATGCTGGGATATTGTCGCGCCTCAGGTGAGTTGTAGTAGGTAGGGGGCTGAATATCGGGAGACGAAGCTGTGTGAATCACAGAACACTAGGGATTGGAAGGGAGCTCAAAAATCATCTAGTCCAATTCCTCTACCAGAGCAGGATCATCTAGACCAGGTGGCACAGGAACATAAAAGATGGTCTGTCCTGGTACATCATGCATCATCTGGTTGAATCATAGAATCATTAGAGATCAGAAGAGACCTCGGAAGATCATCTGGTCCAACCCCCTGCCACAGCAGGATCACCTAGACTAAGTCACAGAATCACAGAACATTAGGGATTGGAAGGGACCTCCAAAGATCATCCAGTCCAATCCCCCTGCCACAGCAGGATCACCTAGACCAAGGCACTCAAGAACTGTGTGAGTAAGCTCAGGATAAAAGGCAAAGAATTAAGGGACAAATGGAAGAGTATAAAAAGAATATCTTTTCCTTACAAAATAAGAAATAATTTAATCATTATTTAATTTTTTATCCCTCTACTGGCTTAAAAATTCATTAGTCTCCTAATTTAACTTTTTAATAATTGTGTGTGAATCTATTAAATTGTTTGACTCTTAAATGTCAACTTAATCTAACTAAAACTCTGAGGGTTTGTTCTGTTTTTCATTGGAAAAGAATCTCTGTCAAAAAGCCCCTGTTTTTCAAAATCTGACCTCTCCTCTTGTCCTACCCTGTAGGATGTTTTACTAGAGAAAGGATGTTTCATGTTTCTTCAGTCAGATGTTTTATTGCATATCTTATCGTCTGCTTTCTGTCTCTGGCCACCTGATGGTTAGCGGTGAGTATCCCACACCCACCTCTGAACGTTCCTCCTGGTTAAAGTGCTACAGCAACAGTAAAAAATCCTTGAAATTCTGGAAGGGAAACCTCTTTGCATCGGCAGAGATGTGAGGAGTTTCTGCACTGTGAGAGTATTCCAGGGGAGGGATTCTCTTGTAAAGGGCATCTTTGAAGATCACAGAATCACTCTGGTTGGAAAAAACCTCTGGGATCATTGAGTCCAACCAGCTACCCTACCTGACAAGTTCACCCATAAACCAGATCCCTCAACACCTCATCCAAACCATCTTTAAACACACAGAATCATCAGGGATTGGAAGGGACCTCGAAAAAAATCACTCAGTTCAATCCCCCTGCCACAGCAGCATCACCTAGACCAAGTCACAGAATCACAGAACATTAGGGATTGGAAGGGACCTCAAAAGATCACCCAGTCCAATCCTCCTGCCACAACAGCATCACCTAGACCAAGTCGCACAGGAACACATCCACGTGAGTTTTAAACGTCTCCATCCCGTGATGGCAACTCAACCACCACCCTGGGCAACCCATTCCAGTGCCTGACCACCCTTTCTGTGAAAGAATTCTTCTTAATATCAAGTCTAAACCTCCCCTGTTGTAGCTTGAACCCCTTCCCTCTTGAATGGTTCAAGAGAGCAGAACATGATGCAAGTGACCCAAGCTATTGTTACACCAGGGAAAGAGAACCCTTGACTTTTCCAGTGTGAAGTATCTCAGCCCAGCCGTAAGTACTTCACAAAGCTGTGCCTCAGTCGCGGTCTCTCAGACTCAAGTTGTACAACGTTACACATGTGTGGAAGTGTTTGCAAAATTAGGTGCTTGACTTCTGCAGGTTTTTTTCACCTATTAAAACTCAAGTGCTTTAGGAAAGGAGAGGCAGAAGATAGGAGTCTGGTACTGAGCAACCAGAGACTTTAAACCCCACCTGGCAATGTTCCTGTGTGACTTGGTCTAGGTCATCCTGCTCTGGTAGGGGGATTGGACTGGATGATCTTTCGAGGTCCCTTCCAATCCCTGATGTTCTGTGATTCTGTAATTACAGGTCACCTATTGAATAAACTGTCATTAAAAGCAGAAGTCCCCACTAGAACAAGAGGCCACAGTGGTATCTAGCAACCTAAAGGCACCCAAACCTGAAGGCTTGGCCTGGCTAGTAGGTATTTCATGGATGTTTCAGTGAAAATACACAATGAAGTAGAGCAAAGAAGGGATTTGATCTTAGAGGGCAACATCTAAAGCTGATGTCCCTTACAGCATCTGGACTTGAACTGTTTGGGTGCTCTTTATGGAGAAAGCACAGAATCACAGAACATTAAGGGTTGGAAGGGACCTCGAGTGATCATCTAGTCCAACCCCTATGCCAGTCTTGCCTTCTGTGGTGGCCAGTTCAAGATGACAAAGCTGAGAAGTCAGTCTAAGCCACAGCTGCCATCACAGGATCACAGCACCATCACCTAGATCCAGTCTCACAGGATCATAGAAGCACAGAACATCAGGGGTTGGAAGGGACCTTGAAAGATCATCCAGTCCAATCCCCCCACCGCAGCAGCATCACCTAGATCCAGTTGCATAGGAGCACATCCAGGTGGGTCTTAACTGTCCAAGGACCATACAATTGGAGATGGTTTTTCTCAGGATGCAGGAACAAGGAACAGACTCTGTTGTCTTGGGGGTCCAAACCACATGAAGAGCTGCATCGGAGGTCATCCTGACAGCTATTTACGTTACTCAAAAGCAACTGTGCACTTTTAATTACGGCTGTGCCCCTCTCACAGTGACAAAGGGGTGTCAGCACTTCTACGACACGACCCTATTTTTAGGGGTTTATAACTCAGCTGATAAATCTCGCTGTAGGCTGAAGCTTGGCACACAAAGCCTCAGCCCGCAAGTGCCGGGTTTTTTGTTTATAAACGAGAAAATATACTCTGGGTCACTTTATTCTACAGGAAAGCAGCTTCTCACACTCAGTCCTTTCTAAGTCTGAAAAGGTTTCATTACTTGAATTTTACTGGCTTACCCATGACATGTCAAGATGCATTTTTAAACAGGGCGTTGCTTTTATTCACGTTGGCAAATTGGCTACTGGCCACGAGCGGGAGCTATTTTTAATCACATTTTTAAGCACATGTCCATATTTATACGGTTATGATCTGCGTCCGGACTCTGTCAGCAATAGCTAATGGCAGCCCGTGCAGTCTGGAGGACACGGAGAGCACTGCAACAGCTGTTGGCCAGCAGAATCCACACAACTTGGAGTGCAGACTGCAGCTCATTAGCGTAATTAATTGTTAATAATGGCAGCATTCATTTGTTGCCTGTTGTTGTGTGGAGCCTTCTCGCATCAGTCCTTACTTGGAGAGATCTAGCTGGGTGTAAGTCAAGTCTTCCCTGTCAGTGGAAAAGGCTCACGTCCTTCAGGAGGGACTTGTGAACAAAACTCTTCTCTTTTGCTGCTTTTGTCATTGCGACCTGGCACTTCAGCACTCAACTAAAAGGAACAGGGATTCTGTTGGGTCTACTAGTCTTACTAGCTTTACAACACACACCAAGAGGCTGATGCTGACAGCATCACAAAATGGCCCAGAGGAGGAGAATCTAGGATTCATGGAGTGACAGAACATTAGGGATTGGAAGGGACCCTGAAAGACCACAGAATTATAGAACATTAGGGATTGGAAGGGACCTCCAAAGATCGTCTAGTCCAACCCCCCTGCCACAGCAGGATCACCTAGATCAAGTCACACAGGAACATATTCAGGTGCATTTTGGGTTTTAAACATCTTCAGAGAAAGAGACTCCACAACTCCCCCTGGGCAACCCCTTCCAGCGCTTCACTGAGAAGTTCCTTCTCACACTGATGTGCAATCTCCTATGTTCCAGCTTATTCCACTCAAGTTCAGCGACAGTATCAAGCTCTGGTGGCATTATAGGCTACAATCACGACGTGTCTTTAGAAAGTAGGTTTGGCACTGCTCTGCTATGTAGAAATGAATCAACTCTTTAAAAACCCTTGATCTGAGTTCACATCTAGTCAGCAGCACTGATTCCATTCGTGTTCTGACCTTGTCTCTATTCTTTTAGCTTGGCTTGATGGCCAGTTCCTCTCTCTCAAGAGACACAATAATAAATGAAGACCCACCAAATAGCAACACGTGCGTACGAACATCTATGAACATCTACACACTGTCTGCTTCAGCTTTCAGTGTGACATTCCAGTCAAAGAGGGAGACCTAAATGTCTTTGTGAGGGACCTGCCTATTTCCCTAATTTTTCCCAAGTGGACAAACGCGGACGCGCAGGAGTCCAGGGTCATTTCTTCTCTTTAACTTGACCGGGTTTAACTTGCAGCGGGTCCAAGAGAGCAACAAGGCTGGGGAAGGGATGGGAGGGAAAGTCTGATGAGGAGAGGGTGAGAGATCTGAGGTTGTTTAGCCTGGAAAAGACTAAGGAGGGGGACCATCTCCATCTCTACAACTACCTGAAGAGACTGTGTAGATAGGGGTTGGGCTCCTCTCGCAGGCTACCAGTGCCAGGATGAGAGGGCAGCACGTGAAGCTGTCAAGGGAGGGTTAGGCTGGGTGTTAGGAAGCCCTTCCGTGTGGAAAGGGTGATCGGACACTGGACGTGGTGGAATCCTCATCCGTAGAGGCATTTAAGGAAAGACTGGACGTGGCACTTAGTGCCCTGGTCCAGGTGATTGTGGTGATGTTAGGTCATGGGCTGGATGGCATCAGAGGTCTTTGCCAGCCTCAATGATTCTGTGATTCTGTGAGCGTGATCCACGTGAGAGGAGAAGACGTGAGAGCCCCTAGCACTGACAGCCTGAACGAGAACCTCACTGGGTGCCATGCTGGGCAGCAAGTTCAGGTGAGCGGGTAGGTGTTCCTGGCACCCACGGGCAGCACGCTGGCTCAGAGCCTTGCATCTTCTAGACAAGGAAAACCAAAATGGAGCCAGGGCTCATCGCGGAGAAGGCTCTTTCCCTCTCCACTGCAGACAGGAAGGGGAGGGGTCTGCTTATTGTTTCAGATATTCCCCCCGCCTTTCTCCAGGTCTTTAATCGCAGACTTGGCTTGTTGCGCTTCAAATTGAAATATCCTGAACAGATGTAAAAACACATGTGAGCCACTGCTCACAAGCTGTGCAAAGCTTTGTTTCATCTGCTGATGATGTGAGCCTAAAGGAGATCTTTTTAAAATTTCATCACTATTCAAAAGGATAATTAATACATACCCCCAGGCTTTGATTATGCTATACCCAGTGTGTACTGCTGGTACAAAAATAATGAGGCTCTCATCAGGCCGAATGAATACTTGCAGCAAACATTCAGTTTCCATAAGAAATTTAAGATTCAGCGGCGGTACCGGGTAGGTGGCTTAATCTAATTTTAATTTGTACCACAGTACAATAGATAAGATCATTTGTTTGTAACTAGCACAGGCATTTTGTTTACATGAAACCCCAGTCAGCATTCAGCAGATGGTCTTTTTAAAGGCTTAATTGAAGTTTGCTAATCGAACCTTTTTTCCCCTCTGTTATGAAGGGGGGAATAGGACACAAGCGGGGAGAAAAGGGGAAGAGGGGAGAAAAGGGGAAGAAAGAGAGAAAGAAAAAGAAGAGAGAAAAAAGAATAGAAAAAAGAAAAAGAAGGGAACTCGAAGGGAGTAAAAAAAAATATCTGTTTCTGTAAACCCCTTTTGCAGGGAGAGCACTGAAGAGTGTTTCTGCCTGCTGTTACTTGCAGGATCAGTCAGAGTGGGGAAGATGCAGAGGTTGGAGTTCTCAAGGAGCTCCAGAGGTGTAAGGATAGGGCCATTTGCCCCCGCCTTAGTCACTAGTGCCAAGGTTGGCAACGAATCTCATTATCACTGAATCACAGAATCATTCAGGCTGGAAAAGACCCTCGGGATCATCCAGTCCACCCATCAACCCTACTCTACAAGTCCACCCCTAAACCACATCCCCCAACACTACATCTAAGCATCTTTTAAACTCATCCAGGGACAGGGGCTCAACCACCAACTCTGGGGGAGGGATGCTGTTAATATCACTCACCGTGGCCCCGTTCTAGAGGTTTACATGCTGAAGAAAGAAACCGTATTGTGTAATGAAGAGAAGTGAGTTTTACTGATAGTAAGTGACTGGAGAACAGTGACTTATGGCTTAAAAACACAGAGGAGAACAGTCAAAATAAAAATTAAGTAAAATGGTAATTCCATTGGCCTAGCTTTCCTCAGGTATCACCCGTGCCCACACAGCAGTCTATGGAGATAGAAGTATCATAGAATCATCAGGGATCAGAAGGGACCTCAAAAGATTGTCTAGTCCAATCCCCCTGCCACAGCAGGATCACCTAGACCAAGCTGGTGGATCAAACAATTCCTGGGCAGCCTGTTCCAAAGCTTTATGACCCTTTCTGTAAAGAAATTGTTCATAATATCCAATAGAAACCTCCCCTGTCACAACTTCAGACCATTTCCTCTTGTTCTATCACGCATTACTTGCAAGAAGAGACCAACACCCACCTCTCCACAACCTCCTTTCATGTAATTGGAGACAGCAATAAGGTGTCCTCTCAGTCTCCTCCTCTTCAGACTGAACAGTCCCATCTTCCACAGCCTCTTGTCACAAGACTTGCTCTCTAGACCCTTTCCCAGCTTTGGTGCCCACCTGTGGGCACACTCCAGCACCTCAATGTCCACTTGTAGTGAGGGGCCTAAAACTGAACACAGTTTTTCAGAGTGTGACCTCGCCAGTGTTGAGTACAGGGGGACACTCATCATTTCCCTACTCCTGCTGGCCAGGCTGGCTTTTTCTCATGCAAGCCAGGATGCTGGTGGCCTTCTTGGCCTCCTGGGCACACTGCTGGCTCATATACACCAGCTGTTGACAAACACACACAGGCCCCTTTTCCATCAGACAGCTTTCCAACCACTCCTCCCCAAACCTGTAGAGTTGCATGGGGTTGTTGTGCCCCAAGTTCATCACCCATGCTTGGTCTTGTTAAAGCTCATCAGTTGGCCTCGACCCATCAATCCAATATATCCTGGTGCCCCAAGATGTTTAAAACCCACCTGGATATGTTCCTGTGCAACTTGATCTAGAGGATCCTGCTGTGGCAGGGGGACTGGACCGGATGATCTTTCGAGGTCCCTTCCAATCCTTGATCTGTAATTCTGAAGTCAAAAGGATATGAACCATCTTCAACTCGGAAGCTGTAACAGCAGGGTCACCTAGATCAAGTTGCACAGGATCACATCCAGGTGGGTTTTAAATGTCTCCAGAGAAGGAGACTCCACAGCTCCCCTGGGCAGCCTCTTCCAGTGCTCTGTCACCCTCATCATGAAGAAGTTCCTTCTCATATTGATATGGAACCTCCTCTGTTCCAGCTCACACCCATTGGCCCTTGTCCTACCATTAGATGACACAGAGCAGAGCCTGGCTCCATACTCCTGATACCCACCTCTCATATATTTATAGACATTAATGAGGTCACTCCTCAGTCTTCTCCAATCTCAAGAGACCCAGCTCCCTCAGCCTCTCTTCAAAAGGGAGGTGCCCCACTTCCTTCATCGTCCTCATTGCTCTACACTGGATTCCCTCCAGCAGCTCCACAACCCTCTTGAACTGAGGGGCCCAGAACTGGACGCAACACTCCAGATGTGGTCTCACCAGGGCAGAGCAGAGGGGGAGAAGAACCTCTCTCGATCTGCTAACCACCCCCAAGCTGACCCCATCACTAATTACTCGCCCTGCACCACGGGATTGCCTCACTCAGAGGGAAGCGGTGCTGATTTACAGCCGGATAGATCTTATCTGTGCTTCACCGTGGCCATGACAGATGCTTCTCCAAAAGGCACCTGCAATACCTGAATGAATGGCCAACATCTCTTCAGCCGCCAACTAAGCCTGAGCTGAACTGATACCCTCATTTCAGGCAGCCCTTACAAATTAAGATCATCACACGCACGCCAACTCATCTCATTTCACGAGAGCGCAGTGACACATTGGCCCAGATAGGATGCGCCATGGGTTATGGTTGCCGCAGGAGGATGGAGAAAGAGAGCGAGAGGTACATAACAACTGCAATGGTTTCCAATTATATAAATGGAGGCCTCTGTACACGGGGCAACTGAGACACTGAAAGACAATTAATATCAGCTTAGGATTAGGGTTTCTCCCAAGGAGAACATAAACTAGAGTGTTTCTGCAACTGCTTTTCTGAAATGGAAGAGGGTAGAACCCATTAAGCACAAAATATACAATCTGATAGGGGTCTCTCCTAACATCATCTTTAGTCTGCTATAAGGGTGTCCAAAGAGAGACCTTGATGCAAGAGTCCACTCAGAACAAAGAAAACCTCTTTGGGTGTAGGGTTTCGCTCTGTTAATTTCATCCTACTTCATCAGTTTAATCTTCAAAGACTCTCGACTCTGCAATACTTTGATGCTGTAATGTTCACGTGCAACCTCCTGTTTTCCAGGTAGTGTGCAGGGATTTATCCTCATCCCAGTCAGTTGCCTAATTCAAGCTCTAAGCGAGCTCTCTGAAAGCACAGGTGCCAGTGCAATGCTGACCATTCCCCTAATTCTACAGGAGTGTGGAAAATACAGGAATGCAAATTTGTATTGAGTGAAAAATGCACATCAGAGGTAACCAGTTGCCACATTGCTTCCACAAAATCACAGAACGTTAGGAATTGGAAGGGACCTCAAAAGATCATCTAGTCCAATCCCCCTGCCACAGCAGCATCACCTAGACCAAGTCATAGAATCATAGACTCATTAGATATTGGAAGGGACCTCAAAAAGTCATCTAGTCCAATCCCCTTGCCACAGCAGCATCACCTAGACCAAGTCATACTTGGAGGATGCTAATTTAAGGACCTTCTTTGGTGAAAATATGGGACCTGAAGTTTAACTCTGTCTGACACATCAGTCCCATCACCCTCGTTGTTTTATACAAACCACTGGATCCACGATCAGAGGAACTCAGGTGTGTCTTGCAGTATGAGGAAGAGCAGTCATTCATATTCCAAATCCCCGGTGAAGTACCTTATCTGCTCACTAAGAGGAGTAGCTCATAACCAGTTGGAAAATGCATAAGAAGCTGTGTCAGACATCAAATCACTGTTGTCATTAGCTGTGCACACATTGCCTATGTAAGTCTCCAGATTGAGATTGAAAATCATGTTCCTTAGATAAGATATCATTCTACTTAAAGGACGTTGGCTCTTCTGGGACTGGTTTAATAAGGGACCCCGGCTTTGTGCACATGCGAAATTCACTTGATATAACTCTTATGGCTGTGAATCTGAGAAAAGCTGGCACGTTCACAAAGCTTCTGTCCCCAGGTTGAATCTGAATGCAAACCCATTGTCAGGCTGGGATTCAGTAACTTGACATCTGTTCACATTGATTTGCTGGTAGACCTGCACCGAAGGTATAGTTCGTAGTGTCCAAGCTCTGAGGAAAGAGGAAATGTATTCCCCTGCCATCAGATTGAAATATAATTGTCACATGAGCTAAAGAATCAGTCTGCAGTATCTGAGGAATTCTGTTCCACCGAGCCGCTGAAGCCATGCAGCTCCTCTCAAGTAATTCAGCATTTTACATGAACCTGCCCAAATCAGAGGGGCAGAGAGCACAGGAGTTATTTTTAACATGGAGGTTTCCATAGGTCAGTCCATTGCAAGATCATAGAATCATTAGGGATTGGAAGGGACCTCAAAAGGTCATCCAGTCCAATCCTCCTGCCACAGCAGGATCACCCAGACCAAGTCGCACAGGAACATATCCATATTGTTTTCTATAGACTCATAGAATCAGAGTCATAGACTCGTTTTGGGTGAAAGAGACCTTCAAGATCATCAAACTTTTTCCTAGCCCCACTAAACCATGTCCTTCAACGCAACATCTACCCTTCTCTTAAACACATCCAAGGACAGTGACTCAACCACTTCCATGGGCAGGCTGTTCCAATGTCTGACAAACCTCTCTGCACATAAATGTACCTCTTGACATCCAAACTGAACCTCCCCTGCCGCAGCTTAAGGCCATTTCCAAAACGAGTCTATAGAAAACACTATGGATGTGTTCCTGTGTGACTTGGTCTAGGTGATCCTGCTGTGATAGGGAGATTGGACTGGATGATCTTTTGAGGTCCCTTCCAATCCCTTATGAGTCTGTGAGTCTACGAGTGTATGACTCCACAACTCCAGGATAAGTAGTCAACAAGGACTAGACAAGACGACTGTACAGGCAGTATCAGGGGCTGATAGCCGAAGACACACTCCAGGTGTCCGGACTACCTGAGTAAATGCTGTGTGACAAGACCTCTGGTGTTAGGCATACGTTGGTGAGCATCAGAACACAGCACACACAGCTGCCCAGCTAACATCACTGGACCCAACTGCTGCTGGGCACAAACATCTGCAGCAGAGGGCAGGCAATGGAGGCTGGCTCTTGCAAAGCACGCAGAAGTACGAGCTTGACTATGGAAGTCAGATGTCAGCCTCCTGCAGTCCTAGCAGAGAGAGTCAAAGGTACGCTATGTAACTCAGCAGTGTGTCTTTAGGACATCAGTCGTCAGGATGCACTTAGCATAATGAGCAAAACACAGAGGTAACTGCCAGGAAAAAGCAAGGATGCTTCTCCTTGAAGGAAAACGTTCAGATGACTTCACAGCGCGAGCCATTTGCTCCTTTTGAGTGAAGACAGACACGGCATGATATTCAGATGCCCATTTTGCAGCGGATCTCATTTGTCTCTTCCAAACAAAAGGCCATTTTGCAGCCCTCTCCCTTCTTTACCCCCACGCATCCTCCTCCTAAGCTCGCTCATCAGGTCCAAATCCCGGGTTAATGAATGCCAATCATAGCTTCAGCCCCTTTTTCAGGCTTGGCAACGAGTTCCCCGAGCCTTAGCAAACAATTATCATTCAGCTACTGTAGAAATTGATTCTTGGGTTGACGAGAGCAGTCCTCCCTCGGCTGGTAAGGTCCTGCCATGGGAAGCAATTACTGCAAGATGCCAGCTGACAGACTCATTCCGTGGAAAGTCAGGTTGTCTTGATCCTCAGGCACTCTCTAGGCAAATTGTATCCTTACACTCATCTCAAACCTCTTACGAACTGTTGGCTTCTATCAGGAAGAATGGATTGTTCCCTTTGTTTCGGTGGCATTTGATAGAATAAAGCTGGACACCGTGCCTGCGCGGCGAGGTGGTTTAATTTTAGAATTCTCAAACACCAAAATGCTGCAATATGACAAAGAAAAAGAGAATCATGCGGCAACACAGGGTGCTACTTGCCTAGGGAACAGCAACACACTGCAGCTGCGATGGCATCTTTTGTGTGTAAAAGACCCAGATTCTGTTATCGGGGGCCTGTCTCTACTCATCCTAATTTCTTTCCACATCTGGAGTCTGGCCAAGGTTTTGCCAAGCACTGATGAGATGGAGGCAGCGACCATCACCAGCTAACAAAAGGACATGGCACTGAAAGGCAGCTGAGGGTGAGTATTCTTGGTATCTATCATCAGATGATTGAATCACAGAACATCAGAGATTGGAAGGGACCTTGAAAGATCATCCAGTCCAATTATGGAACATTAGGGATTGGAAGTGACCTTGAAAGATCATCCAGTCCATCACAGAATCACAGACCATTAGGGCTCAGAAGAAACTCAAAAGATCATCCAGTCCAATCCCCCCAACACAGCAGGATCATCTAGACCAAGTCACAGAATCACAGACCATTAGGGCTTGGAAGGAACTCTAAAGATCATCCAGTCCAATCCCCCCACCACAGCAGGATCATCTAGACCAAGCCACAGAATCACAGACCATTAGGGCTTGGAAGGGACCTCGAAAGATCAACCAGTCCAATCCCCCCACCACAGCAGGATCACCTAGACCAAGTCACACAGGAACACATCTAGGTGGACCCAAGAAGATTTAAAAAACATATTTAATGACCAGATCTTTATCTTGAGGGCACCAAGAATCCACTGTGCAGGCTCAACAAGAACTTCATTTCAGTCTAAGCCCTTTCTTAAACCCTGATGAAACATTTGTCAGGATTTCTCCTAATTAATTTTCAGTCCTTTTAGACTTTTTATTCCCCTTAAAAATAATTAAAAAAAACCTCTTTTACAACACATTTTCACCTTTTCTTTTTGCATAACCGCATTCCAAATTCACCCAGTGCTGATTACACCCTTAGAAAGCCTTTTAACCTGGCTGGGAAGTTAAAGCTGTCTAAATCTCACATGCCCACAGGGTTTCCCACCGTAATTAATTAATAACCCCCTCCTTGTCCTTTTAACTGGGTCATGAATTAATTTTAAAAGTTAATTATGCAAGTCTTTCCTCTCCCTTTACTTGTGCCTTTCATCCCTGTGTCCATTGGCTATAAACAGTGTGGAAATGCAGCCACACAAGCAGCGATGGATGTTCTAAGTGCTGGACCGCTGGGAGAAGAGAAAGAAACAAGCACATGCCACAGTCCTTTCCCCCTTCTTCCTTTTTGTGTTCTACTTATTATAGCAGGGTTTTGTAGGGTTTGTGTGGAACCACAAACACAGAGAATCACTTCAGTAAGTTTCTTAAGAGAAAAGATGTGGTCGTGGATGTAGTTGGGCTTCTGAGCCCAACAGGTGGCTATAAAAACCCAAAGAAAAACCCCAAAGAAGCAAAGCAAAAAAACCCACCCCACTTGGTTATTCCCTTCAAGTGATGCCTTCACCAGCTTATTCAGAGAGGAAGAAGGGTTACAGAATAAACCCAGTTCTTCATATAGTATGTGTTGGCACAGATCATGGCTCTTTTGGAACTGCTGGAGAGAGCCCAGCACAGAGCCACAGGGATGATGAAGGGAGGGGAGCATCTCCTTGATGAGCAAAGGCTGAGGGAGCTGGGGCTCTTGAGCATGGAGAAAAGAGGACTGAGGGGTGACCTCATTAATGCTGATAAATATGTGAAGGGTGGGTGTCAGGAGGATGGAGCCAGGCTCTGCTCAGGGGCATCTAATGGGTGTGAGCTGGAACAGAGGAGGTTCCACATCAATATGAGAAGGAACTTCTTCTGATGAGGGTGACAGAGCACTGGAAGGGGCTGTTCAGGTGGGTTGTGGTGTCTCCTTCTCTGGAGATGTTTAAAACCCACCTGGCCATGTTCCTGTGCAACTGGATCTAGGTGATCCTGCTGTGGTGGGGGGTTTGGACTGGATGATCTTTCGAGGTCCCTTCCAATCCCTAATGTTGGGTGATTCTGTGTGTATTTCTAGGCACAGAGAAACAAGGAGCATAAGAGCCTACACAGGCTTTTCATTACACTCCATGAGTGATATGTAGAACATACCCCCTGTTGGATTTGCTTTATCACCTCTAAAAAATTCATTCTGAATCCTAACCATTGATGGAGCCAAAGGAAACGTGTCTGCATTGTTCGGTCTTTGTCACTGACCAAAGGATGAAAATTAATTGTGAGACTGACAGCCTCCCAAAGCCTCCCAAATACATCCTTAAGGACATACCTTCAAATGGAAGCACTGAATTATGCTGAACAATAACTACAATCAGTCTTCAAGGATGTGAAATTGGAAAGTACTTCTTAGGTCGGGATGTTGAAGACTTAACTGCTACAGTCAGCCGACAAAATAACCCGGAGCGCTGCGTCCGGTATTAATTCCGGTTAGCATAATCAGAAAGCTTCCCCATTCAATCCCATCAGTGTGTTTTACCAACAAATCCAGGTAAGGTGAAGAAAACCCCCCTAGGACTTAGATAATGATGTTTCTTCTTTGACAAGCGAGGGAGCTGAGACACAGGAAAACGTACCCATTGAGACCACGGTGCAGACAGCAATAGCAGCCGACACCTGACTCCCTGTCCGCAGCTGCAGCCACCGGATAGATGCAATGCAGAATGCATCTCCTTAGCATCGCTGTTCCAGGGATTAATATTTCATACCATCATCAAGACAAAGGACAAAGGTTGCCGTGAGTCTGCTACAGGAAGTAGCGCCTACGCACAGAACCCTCGCGTCAAATCCAACGCGCACAGCAGGGACCGTTTACCTGCCCATTAGAGCCATCACTTCCTCTCTCTTTGCCTTCCTTTTCTGGAGCGAGTGACAAATTCAAAGAGCAAGAACATCTTAACTTTGTAAGCAGGTAACAAGAAATATGACTATGAATGACTCTGCTCTGAGGATTCGCCGGGGTGACTGCCTGTTGAAAATGCATAAAGGCTCCGAGTGCTCCTCGTGTCACTAAGGGGACGCTGCATATTCATCAAGGTATCACAAGGAGCTCGTTTCATATTAATGGCCAGGTTATACATCCTTCCCCAGGAATTTCACCGCAGAGCTGCACGAATCGGCGCGCCCTTATTTTAGGTGCTGCCAACGTGAACCTCTCCAAGAATCACAGAACTGACGGCGTTTGCAAGATTAGTGAGATTATGAGACTAAGATATTCACAGAACATCAGGGATTGGAAGGGACCTTCGAAGATCATCTAGTCCAACCCCCCTGACACAGCAGGATCACCTAGACCAAGTGGCACAGGAACACATCCAGGCAGGTTTTAAACGTCTCCAGAGAAGGAGACTCCACA